>CM038671.1:796364528-797072869 GCA_021605145.1 Aegilops bicornis | reverse complement strand
TTTATGTTTCTCTCGATTAAAGAGATACTTCATGTATCTAGGGAAATGATTTTTGAAAAAATAAAAGATCAAACTACGAGGTAGCTGGCAGAAATTCAAATTCTGACCCGGCTTCCAAATTTAATCGTATGTGAAATTTGTTCTTTATCACGACAGGTGGACTGCAAAAAATTTTACACCCAACCATTTGATCAATTGTATATTAAATATGACCTAGTATTTTAGAAAACTGACTTGGTAAGCAATTCTTTGCAACAAATATATGGTAGTTCCTTCCACAAAAAAAAAACCTCATTTCGGTACTTTCTAAAAATGGAAAAATGAATTTTCGTCCAAAGAAAATGAAAACTCCCTAAGCAACATTGTTTTTCATTCCAATATGCACCCTTGTGCACAATATGAGATGAGATTTGAACAAACTATGCCATGAATGTGGGCCATACAGATTGGATCATATGGCTTGAAAGCCATGAATCTTCACGCTTGATAGCCTTCAAGCTTTCCGAGAACACTTTTGTAAAATAATTGCCAGACATACAAGTTTATTATTTTTTCTTGGAAACTTGGTCACATATAATGACGCTAAGAATGCGAAGGTTTTCCAATTTTTTGATTTTTTTTTGAATTTTTTATGCTCATATAAAATGCGTGTCAAAACGTAAGGGCTCGACTGCCCTAGCTAGTGGTTGAATCTTTTGAATTTTTTTTATGTTTATCTCGATTAAAGAGATACTTTATGTACCTAGAAATGTATTTTTGAAAAATAAAGATCAAACTACGAGGTAGCTACAGCTCTAAATTTGAATTCCCGCTTCCAAATGAATCAAGGAATTTGTCGTTTTTCATGAGAGGTGGAACAAATTTTTACACCCTAACCATTTGATCAATTGTATATTAAATATGACCTAGTATTTTAGAAAATTGACTTGGTACAATTTTGCAACAAATATATGGTAGTTCCTTCACAAAAAAATCTCATTTCGCACCTCGAAAATGGAAAATGAATTTTTCATTCAAAGAAAAATGAAAAACTCCCTTAAGCAACATTGTTTGTCATTCCAATATGCACTTTGTGCACAATGATGAGACTTCATTTGAACAAACTATGCCATGAATGTGGCCATAAGATTGATCATTTGGCTCGAAAGCCATGAATCTTCATGCTTGATAGCTCAAGCTTTCCGAGAACACTTTTTTTAAAATAATTGCCGTATTAAAAGTTTATTATTTTTCCGGAAACTTGGTCACATATAATGACGCAATGCTTAAGGTTTTACAATTTTTTGATTTTTTTAATTTTTATGCCCGTTTCAAAATGCGTGAAAAACGTATGGCTTGGACCGTCTCCTAGCTAGTGGTTGAATCTTGGAATTTTTTTTATGTTTCTCTGATTAAAGAGATACTTTGATGTACCTAGAAATGATTTTTGGAAAAAATAAAGATCAAACTACGTAGGTAGTAGCTACAGCTCAATTTGACTCCGCCTCAAAATTTAATTCGTATGGAAATTTGTCTTCTTTTCACGAGAGGTGGATCAAAATTTTTACACCCAACCATTTGATCAATTGTATATTAAATGATGACCTAGTATTTTAGAAACTGACTTGGTACAATTTTGCAACAAATATATGGTGTAGTTCCTTCACAAAAAACCTCTATTTCGGGCACTTCAAAAAATGGAAAATGAATTTTTTCGTCCAAAGAAAATGAAAACTCCTTACAACGTTGTTTGAGTCATTCCAATATGCACCCTTGTGCACAATATGAGATCATTTTGAACAAATCTATGCCATGAATGTGGCCATAAGATTGATCATTTGGCTTGAAATATGAATCTTCATGCTTGATAAGGATCGCTTCGAAAACACTTTTTTTTTAAAATAATTGCCGTGACATTACAAGTTTATTATTTTTCCTGGAAACTTGGTCACATATAATGACGCAATGCTAAGGTTTTACAATTTTTTGATTTTTTTAATTTTTTATGCCTGCTTCAAAATGCAAAGTGAAAAACGGCGTGGCTTGGACTGCTCCTGCAGCTAGTGGTTGAATCTTCTGGAATTTTTTATGTTTCTCCTCTGATTAAAAGAGATACTTCTTGTACTTAGGAAATGATTTTGAAAAATAAAAGATCAAACTACGAGGTAGCTACAGTTCGAATTTGACCCCGCATCCAACTCGGAATTCCAAGGGAATTTGTCTTTTTCACTTAGAGGTGGATCAAAATTTTACACTCCAACCATTTGATCAATTGTATATTAAATATGACCTAGTATTTTAGAAAACTCGACTTGGTACAATTTTGCAACAAATAGTATGGTAGTTCCTTCACAAAAAACCTCATTTTTGGGCACTCCGAAAAATGGAAAATGAATTTTTCGTCCAAAGAAAATGAAAACTCCCTTACAACATTGTTTTGTCATTCCAATATGCACCCCTTGTGCACAATATGAGATCATTTGAACAAACTATGCCATGAATGTGGGCCATTACAGATTGATCATTTGGCTTGAAAGCCATTGATCTCCACAAGTGATAGCTCGCTTCGAGAACACTTTTTAAAATAATTGCCGACATAAGTTTGTTATTTTTCCTGGGAACTTGGGCTTGTTACATATAATGGACACACAATGCGAAGGTTTCCCAATTTTTTGATTTTTTTTTGAATTTTTATGCCTGCTTAGAAATGCGTCAAAAACGGCGTGGAATGACCGCTCCTTAGCTAGTGGTTGAATCTTGCAAAACTTTTGATGTTTCTCGATTAAATAGGTACTTATGCGTAACTAGAAATGATTTTTGGAAAAAATAAAGAGCAAACTATGACTCAGCCTCAATTCAATTCTGACCATTCGCTTCCTCGCCGAATCATGGAATTCTGTCTTTTCAACAGAGGTGGATCAAATTTTTGACACCCAACCATTTGATCAATTGTAGTATATTTAAATATGGCCTAGTATTTCAGGAAACTTGATTTGGGTACAATTTTGCAAAAAATATTTGCAGGTTCTTCACAAAAAGCTCATTTTGGCACTCAAAAATGGAAAAATGATTTTTCGTGGATCAAAAGCATTTTACATAAAATCATTTGGTCAATTATACATAAAATTTTGGTCTAATACATAGAGTTGGTAGGTTCACAACAAAACTATTTTTATACCTCAACAACGAAAGATGCTTTTCTCCTGCAAAAAACTTATTTTTAATCAATTACTTAACTTATTTATATATGGTCATAATGTCATCAAGGCCTTTATTGCATTATGATTGGTCCACGAGCACCTCACACGCAGATCATGCCCGACCACCGCTGGATAGGCCTGCATCCGACGGCAGCCCTCTTCCCCCACCCCTCACCCTCATCCTCTCATCCTCCCGAGTCAGCGTAGCTCCCTCTCCACTGGCCCAAACCCCAGCCGCCGCGCTTCGCCTGCAAGGCGCCGCCCCCATCGATTCCGCCCAACACCGGGCCCCCTCCACTCGCCTTTCTCCTCCATGAGCCGGATCCCCACCTCCGACTTTTCCACTCACTTTCCCTGATTCCACACACCCACAGCCGCCGCTACTTAGATCTCGATCCGATCCAGATCGACGCTTACGCTTCCTGCCGCCAAATTTCGCCCGGATGGGGATCGATTTCGCCGCCGCACGCAGACGAGAGGAGGAGAGGAGTCGACGAGCGATGGCGGCCGATCGGTGGTGCGGCCATCGCTGGGTCGTGGTGGCGCTGGCCACGCGGGCGCTTCCTCTACACCACGCCTTTCTCCAAGGTGAGCGGCGCCTCACGCCTCGAATCTGCATGCGGCGGTATGGTGGCGGAGGTCGACGGTGTTCGTTGTTTTTGCGCCGCTGCAAGGTGGCCCTCAACGGGAAGGGGTGCAACCTGCTCCCTGCGACGGCCACCTCGATCGCCACCAGGGGCTGGTCGTCGCGCCGGCCGTCAGCTCCCGCCGCAGGTACTCCGCCTTCCCTCTCCCTCCCTTCCATTGCTCCTCCATCGTCTCCGCCGCTTCATGGTGGTGTTGTACCTTCGTGCATGCGGATGGCCTTCTAGATCTCAAAGATGCGCCTTATATGTGTGTTTGATGTTGACGCCGCCAGGTTTTGGCAGGTTCTGAGGTCGCACCGGGCACCATCGTGGTATGCTGTTTCCGCCCCTGCTTTCTTCTGCTCAATAGTTGCTTGTGCGATCGCTACTAGTCTTTTTATGTAATGCTAAACTAAAATGGGTCTAGTTATACTAATCCTTCCATGAAAGTTCAATCTGATTTGCTGGTACTCTAATAGATACGCCTTCAACTTTTGTCATATAAACTCTCCTGGTGGTAAATCATTTGGTCTGCATTATAAAAATGCTTATGATGATTCCCACGGATTTTAGAAACCAGTCACGCTCATGCTTTATAGTACCGTGAAGAATTTTGTTTGCTCATGCTCGTAATAATTGTTTTACATATGTTACTTGTGATGTTCTCATTGGCCGAGATGTGCATGATCTGGTGATGAAGAAAATCATTCGGATTCCACCGATTTTCATGATTATTACAACCAGATACTTTCCTCGCACGGATCATGCCATCTCTTGACTACATATGTACTCCTTTATTATTGAGCAAATACTTTCCTTTGATTTTTTGCAAACCTCTAGCAGTAATTTTTGTATCCTCTTTTGTGTTCTCGGTTGGGCTGATGAGATGTGCATTACCTGGGTGATGAAGAAAATCGACGGTCACGCATCTCCTCAAGTACATTTGCACATTTTTACTTCTTTAGACCGACCAGACATGCATTCCTTCATTGGTTATGAACCTTATTGCTCATTGTGTTCTGCTGGGTTGAACTGCATGATTTCGGGTGATGAAGAAAATCGCTCGATTCTAACCGATATTTCATGATTAGTGTAACCAGCTACTTCTCGACGGATGATGGCATCTCCTGTATTACATTTGCACCGCTTTTATGACCGGGCCGCATATGCACTCTTGTGTTGGTCGCAACCTTGTTGCTCTTTGTGTTATATTGTCTTTTGCATGCTTCAAGGTGATGAAGAAAATCGCTCGGGATTCCCAATCGATACTTCATGATTATCACAACCAGCTACTTCGATGCATCATGCCATTTTGTGCTCTTTAAGAGATTTTGCTCGCTTTTGGGTTTTAATTCATTCAATAGTTTGCTGGTGTTTATTTTCCTTTGAGCCCGTGGATGTTATCAAAATATTTGCTACTCTTAATGGGTTTATCCCACTTGATGATCTTAACCACCAAGATCTCTCGAGGCTCTTAGTTCTAGTCTAATGTTATCAAGACAAAGACATCCTGATGTTGCCAGATTTTCCGTGGACTCGCTTTGTTTACTCTACTAGTGGTTCCAAAGATAGCTCTAGAGTACATCTATTCACTTAGATTTATACATTGTTAAAATGGAGGCTTGGGAAGAACTATTTTCTTTGTAGTAATAAGTCAGGAGTTGTTTGTTGCTTCAAAGAGGGGTGTCATACATTATAATCATCGCCTCATGTCGTTCGGGATCAAACATAGCTTTGAATTTACAAGAGTAAAGATTTATGTGAGAAGTACAAACCATGTTCACTTAGATTTCCTGCTAGTTGCATATCTCGCACTTCATTGTACATACGCCGTGTTGGATCTCTACCCGTAATCCAGATCCATAGCTTGTAATCGCAACTAATGTGTCATAGCTTTGTGGCAGCAACATCAGCCAGCGGTGAGCAATTCTCTTGCTGGTTTGCATTGAAGATATTGTATTCTGTTGCTATATCATTGTTTAATAGAACCACAACATGATGCTCACATGAGATATCCACATGTTTCTGTGCTGTTTTGCTACAAGCTGTGTGTTGATTTGAGAACAGGAGTTTCCTTGTCCTGGTCCTATACTACATTTTGACTCCTATGTTTCTGTGCGTGTGTGTTTAATTGATGTTGTTTCAACTTTGAACTGCTTCTGCATATGGCCTATACTGCAATTGAGATTTAAATTTGTGGTTGTTCCTCTTTACGTATGCTCAAGTGTGAAGCCGTGAAGTGTGAAGTTTGAAGTATGAAGTCGTGAAGTGTGAAGCCGCCAAGTTCTACTTAGTGAAGAGTAGCATATTGTAGCATATATGTGTTGTAAAGATTGTAATAGATTTATTTAGTGGTATATTTGATGATTCTTTTGATTATGTATGTGATCTAAAAACTTGTGAAATGGAAACTTGACCAATTGGTTCACTTATGAAAATAATCATTAATTTTGTACATTTCACATGTGGGACCAATTTGAGAGATGATCATGACAAGTGGGACCCATCTCGACTAGTGGGACCAGCTTGAATATATAATGGCTGAAAATAGAAAAAGCAATAATAATAAAAGGCCACGGGCCAACAATAAAAAAGGCTACAACGCTGGGCTTCGCCATGAAGCCGACCAGAATTAACAAGGAAAAAAATAATAAAAGGTTGAATTAATGGGCTCGGCCTCTACCATGTAAAACGCTGAATTGGACCGGTGAATCTTTGTGCCACATCGTATTGCCACGCTGGATGCGCAGATGCGGTCTGTGGAGGTTGCTAGTGACTAAAACGCCACAAGTAGACGATTTATTTTGGTCATAAACGCCTTCGACCATTCCGTAAGAAAGGTCGCTATAGTCATTGACGACCGCCAGCTGATTTTCTTTTGGTCACAAAAAGGTCGCAAAATGAAAAACTGTGGACCTTTCAAAGGACTAATAGTGGTGGTCACAAGTTGACATATTTCTTGTAGTGCTTAGCTGGGGGATTCTTCTTGGCCAGATCCACAAAAAACTTCATTAAGATCAGCCGTGGGTTCTTCTCAGGGAGTTCCTCCAAGCGGTACTCGGAGCTCTTCTCCGTGTTCATGGAGTCGACCCTAATGGACGCTTTCACCATTGGAGGCCATAGCCAAAAAATCGATCGATGCTAAGACCTTTCATCACACAATGGAAAAATAACATAAGAATCAAACATGAAAGATATAACATGAAGAGCTCACGAGATCGACCGCCATCATCAAAAGTCGCATTTTCTTCCTCCAAGAACAACTCTCGGCCAGGTGGTGGTATATATGGTGGACACTCTCTCACGGGTATTTTCAACTACGATGATGGTTGAGTTGGGTGAGCCTCGCTGCTATCAAGATATAACATGAGGAGCTCACCCAAATCAACCGGCCATCGCTCAAAAGTTGATTTTTCCTCCTCCAAGAACAACTCGCATCGACACTATCTCACGTATCTCATCGGTCACATCCGCACATAGCATCCATGCATACAACATTATCAACAATTATCTACATTTTTCCTTAAAAAAAAGGTATCTACATGGCATCCATCCATCCATAAATCCATCCATCTATCTATGCACCCATCTATCAATCCATCCATCTATCTATGCATCCATCTACCAATCCATCCATCTATCTATGCATCCATCTATTAATCCATCCATCTATTTATGCATCCATCTATCAATCCATCTATCTATATACACACAAGGAGAGGTAAGAGGGGGGCTTACTCGGAGGGAGGAGCCTCGTGGTGTGGGGGGCGGTGATGGAGGGGCACCGGTCGGTGGAGGGGTGCCGAGCATTGGAGGAGGGCGCCTGTCGGTGGGGAGCTGAGTGAAGAGACAACAGGGGAGATATGCTTATAGTCGACATCACATTTATCGAAAGTGCTTGTCGGTGCATATGCCCTCTAAAAGAAATCAACTCTAGATCTAGGTTAGATGATTTACCGAGAGCAGCTCTTAGAAAATACGCCCCCGAGATCTAGGTTAGATCCTTTTCCGAGAGTCACCTTCTAACAGCATACATTACCGAGGGCCGTGGAGTCGACACTGCAAGTACCGCTTGCTCTAATATTTTTCCCTTCTCTTTGTGTTTTTGTTTGGCACTATCTTTTTTGTATCTCATTCCATGACTTTTGATGATTTTTTTCAAAACTCAACTTTAAAGAGTGTGTAAAGTAAAAAACATGAGAAGAAGAAGTTGTTGACCGTGGAGCCCATTTCCTTTCCTCGTGCCGGCCAACTTTCTAGACTGCACCGAGAGAGAACTTTTAAAGAAGTATCTCGAACACTTCCTTCTTTCAAGGATTGCTCTTCAAGGTTCACGATCGCGGGCCGGGCGGCCTCCGGGAATAGCACATGCCGCCAAATCTCATGCGAGGCGGCCTCTCACAAGTCCTGGAAGTGTTGTGGCGGTTGCAAAGGCCCGCCCACGCCTCCTGGTGTGCCCCCATCAAGGACGGCAAGGCCACGCCAAAGACTTGGAGGGGGGAAACGGACGCGCATGGGTCTACACAGATGGGGTCTTGCTGTGGCTTTTGGCCCGGATGTTGCTCCAAAGTGTTCCTATGGGCTGACCTAACACAACTGGGTGGAGAGTTCCACCGGGTCAAAGCCCGCTCTGTGGCAAAGTCAAAGGGCTAGGATCCTGTGGGTCAAACGCTACAGGTTAGGGCGGGACGGGGCCCTGGGGTAGTAATGCCACCGGAGCATCGCACCGCCCCTCATTCATGCTATAAGGTGTGGTGGCATGTCCGAAGAGGCGGCACGCCTGGTGTGGCCCCTCACCACCGCACCGGAGGGGGGAAACGGATGAGTCGGGTCTACACGGATGGGATCTTCGCTGTGGCTTTTGGCCTAGATTTCGGTCTCACATCTCGGCGACATGCACTAACACGGAGAAGCAATTATTCACCATGGACTATACCCTCTCCGTCAATACTAGACCGCCGGGCCACCGGATGGGTGCTCAATATGGAGATCGCCCGAGGGGGGAGGGCACTTACATGCGCATGGCCTATGTATATGCATGCAGGGGTGGTGTGCTATTTGAATAAGCAACGACGCCCTGACGCAGGCACGTCGCCTCACAAACCACACACACGGGCGGGAACGCTAAGGACCGCCGCGCCCTTTTTCCCGAGACGTAATCTTTAGGTGAGTGATCCTGCGATGTAACGAGTTTAGATTTCTGGTCTGGCTATCTCGCTGATGACATGCACTAACACGGGTAGCAAAGTTATTCACCGTGGACTACACCTCTCGGTGCTGAATAACGCCATAGACCGCCGGGCCACCGGATGGGTGCTCTATATGGAGACCGCCTGAGGGGGGGGGGGAGGCACCAAGAGCATGCGCTGCGGGCCCATGGCATGTGCATGCAGGGATGGTGTGCTATTTGAATAAGCAACGCACGGTTTTGACGTGGCACGTGCCTCATAAAACCACACACACAAAGCGGAACATCGAGGACCGACTGTCATTCGCCCCTAGACAGAGTCCGCATGGGCGATCCTGCGATGTATCGGGCCTAGACTTGGTCTCGTTATCTCGCGATGACATGCACTAACACGAAGAAGCAGTTATTCCTCGTGGCCTACCCCTCTAGGTGCCGAACAACTCCCTAGACTGCCGGGCCACCGGAGGGGTGCCGGTTCTAGAACCGGACGAGGCTCATCCAAGAAGAAAACACAAGACGATAATTATGATGTGCTAAGGTTGTTTGCCAAGCATGAAGGAAAACAACAAAAAAATGTATAATACATATTATCGAGAATGCACAAGAAGGAAAGAGATCTAGGTGGATGGTTTACCGAGAGCTGCTCTCGGAAAAGGTGGTAATTATCGAGAGTCGATAGCCCACTGCAATGACCCGCCTAATTTTTCCCCCTTCTCTTTTTGTCTTTTTTTGCACTATCTTTTTTGTATCTCATGTTTCATATGCTTTTACGACCAAAGTTTATAAATTCCATGACTTTTGATGATTTTTTTTCAAAACTCAACTTTAAAGAGTGTGTAAAGTAAAAAACATGAGAAGAAGAAGTTGTTGACCGTGGCCTACCCCCTCTCTCGGTGTCGGTCAACTTTCTAGACTGCAACCGAGAGAGAGAACTTTAAGGAAGTATCTGAACACTTCCTCTCCGCTGGATTGCTCTTCGCTGTTCACGACTGCGGGCTGGGCCTGGGAGCTAGCACATGCCGCCAAATCTTGCGTGAGGCGGCCTCTCACAAGTGTGGAAGTGTTGTGGCGGTAAACGCCGCCCGCTGCCTGGGTGTGCCCCTCACGGACGGCACCGCTACCGCACCGGAGGGGGGAAACGGACGCCACGGTTCTACACGAGTGGGGTCTTGTTGTGGCTTTGGCCCTGGATGTTGCTCCAAAGTGTTCCTATGGGCTGACCTAACACAACCGGGTCAAAGCACGTCCGGCAAAGTCAAAGGGCGAGATGCCGTGGGTCAAATGCTACAGTGGTTAGGGCGGACGGGGCCCCGGGAGTAGTAATGCCACCGAGCATCGCACTACCATGTGTGTGGATTGTGAGGGCACGTACACGCCGAGGACGTATGCTGTTTATTCAAATAGCACACCACCCCTTCATGCATATACATGGGCCACGCGCATGTAGGGGTGCCTCCCCCAAGCGGTCTCCATATCGAGCACCCATCCGGTATTCCCGGCGTCTAGGGTGTTATTCGGCACCGAGAGGGTGTAGTCCATGGTGAATAACTGCTTCTCCGGTTAGTCATGTCATCGCGAGATGACATACCAAGTCTAGGCCAAAGCCATAGCAAGATCCCATCCGTAGACCCGACGCCAGTCTGCTTCCCCCTACATGTGCCGGCTATGAGGGGGGCTACACTGGAGAGGCGTACACTCTTCTGACATGCCACCACACCGTATGGCATGTATGGGGGCCCAAGACGATGCTCCGGTGGCATTGCTACTCCCCAGGGCCCCCGTCCCAAGAAGAATCTTCGGTGGGTGATCCCGTGACAGAACGAGCCTAGACTTGGTCTGTCATCTCGCAATGACAGGCACTAACACGGAGTAGCAATTATTTACCATTGATTACACCTCTCTCGGTGCCGGGTCAACTTTCTAGACCGCATCGAGAGAAAACTTTAAAGATGTATCTCAACACTTCCTCTCCGCTGGATTTCTTCGTGTTCACGATCGCGGGCCCGTGGCCTCCTGGGCTAGCACATGCCGCCAAACCTGCTCTAGGCGGCCTCTCACAAGTGTGGAAGTGTTGTGGCGGTTGCAAACGCCTGCCCGCTGCCTCCGCATGTGTGCCCTCCTCATGGACGGCGCCATTACCGCACTGGAGGGGGGAAACGGACGCGTCGGGTCTACACATATGGGCTCTTGCTGTGGCTTTGGCCCGGATGTTACTCCAAAGTGTTCCTATGGGCTGACCTAACACAACCGGGTGGAGAGTTCCACTGGTCAAAGCCCGTCTGCTGCAAAGTCAAAGGGCTAGATCCCGTGGTTAAATGCTACAGGTTAGGGCGGACGGGGCCCGGGGGTAGTAATGCCACCGAGCATCGCGACCGGCCCTCATACAGCCAGACGGTGTGGTGGCATGTCTCAAGAGGCGGCACGCCTGGGTATGGCCCTCACGGCCGGCTCCCCGGAGGGGGGAAACGGACGCTGCCGGGGCTACACGGATGGGACCTTGCCGTGGCTTTGGCCTAGATTTCTGGTATGTCATCTCGCTGATGACATGCACTAACATGGAGAAGCAGTTATTCACCATGGACTACACCTCTCGGTGCCGATCAACGCCTAGACCGGGCCGGGCCACTCGGAAGGGTGCCGGTCTCTAGAACCGGCGAGGCCCATCATTTGAAAAGAAAACACAAGATGGTAATTATGATGTGCTAAGGTTGTTTGCCAAGCATGGAAGAAAACAACAAAAAAGTATAATACATATTATGGGGAATGCACAAGAAGGATGATTTACCGAGATTTGCTCGGAAAATGAGGTCATTGCCGAGTACCGCCGGACGGCGCCGGTAATCATCGTTGGTGCGGCTCTCGAAAAGCCCCGAGATCTAGGTTAAGACTTTTACCGAGTGTCGCTAAATATTGGCTCGGAAATGTTTCAATGGGACTTATGCAAATTTCCTCGCTGCCACCACCTCTCTTCTCTCTCTCTGCTTCTCCGCCTCGCCTCTGTCCCCGCCGCCGCCTCTAGTGCCGCCGCCCCATCCGGCGAAGCTCGCTGCAGCCTTTCGGCCGCCACCGGAGTGCCTCCTCGCCCTCCACCTCCACCGAGCCCCCCACCGCCACCTCCACCGAGCCTGGCCCACCGCCACCGCCTCGCCAAGCTCAATGAGCACCACCGAGCGGCATCCCTCCATCGAGCTCTACTCGTCTGCAAGATCCACCTCCCCGCCGCCTCTACTCCTGCTGGTGAGCCCCTACTCAATCTTGTTTTTTTTGAAATAAAAGGGGTTTCTCCATTACAACAAAAGGTGTATATATATGCATATATAGTGAATAATGTGTGTGAGTGTGTGCTTTGTATGTGTGTGTGTCACAGGAGCCGGGACCCTAACGGGTCTAGGGACGAGGTTTTAGGGGAAGGAGGGGCTGGACGCATGGCTCATGGTCGCCGGGCGGCAAGGCGACGCTGCAGGCGCGAGAGGGAGAGGCAATGGCGGGCGCAAGAGGCGCACTAGGGTTAGGTCTCCGGCTCCCTAAGGGAAGACGTATCAAATAATGATTGCTTCTTTGCTTGATTAGCTGGATCGCACGGCCGGGCGCGTTGGACGCGACTGGGCCGGCTGGGCCAAGACGGCCATCATGGGCACATGGGCGGGCTGGAGGCGCGGGTTGGCGCCATGAGAGCTGTAAGGGCCACTGTGTGTGCATGTGTGAGTGAGTGTGTGACGGTGTGTATGGATATGTGAGTATGTTTGTGTAAAAGTGTGTGTTTGAGTGAGTGTTATTGATGTTTGTGTGTTTGATATATAATTGACACAACTTCATTCTTTCATGCAGACATGCATTTCTTTTGACAAGAGAGAGTGAATTCTGCTGCAAGCTTCAAGGGTAATCTGTTCCCTGCTCATGTGTAGGTTTTCATTATTTGTAGATCACCTAAATAGTCGCAGAACCTAGGTGTCTCCTGCTCGAATGGTTGTATCTATAAATATGCAAGTCTTTGCATATTTATAACCTCAACTCTTTAGAATTGTCCACGTTTCCATGGACAACCCGAGGATGTGTAGGCGGTCGCTTTCATGATGTATAAAGATCCGAGACAGAATTTCGACGTTGTCTCCTTGTTGTTCTCTAGATACACATCGCCTTGGCTTATTGCTGAGACGGTATTTGGAGAACAATGGGAGGTGCCAGCCAAATTTTGTCTCGGTCGGAGTATCGCCATGAAAGCGGACCCAGCCTACACATTCTCGTGTGGGATTAGGACCTATCTTTACCTATTACATAGCTCAAAGGTGCATGTCGTGAAAACTTGATCGAACCACTTATTACATAAAAAATTATGTGTGTGTTTCACTTTATATCATATCGAGGATGGAAGAACGTGAGTGGATGTACACCGACATCCCAAAGATGGAGGGTATGGACCCCGAGTGGAGGTCAAGACCAATGATTTCGGAATTAGTATTTGCTGGAGAAACGCCATTGTGGAATTTGGTGCCCATGGACGGAGTGTGATAACCAGAATGAAAGAGATAAGATTACTATGAGTAAACACTGTGCAAATATGGGTTTAAGCCAGGCTATTACCGTGGATATTTCATGGTGAGATGTAACAGTCCAGGGCGGAGGTGGTGCGACAACGCACCGGTGAATATGATACCGGATTGAAAACCTGTTAGATGACATCCGCCAGGCGGATCCGCGAGAGGACCCAACTCCGAGGAGCCGCCGAAAGCCCTCAAGAGTATCATGCAGCTTTGTTTATGCACAAAAACCCCTTCACGCCCATACAGAGGTTACTCAACTAGATGGCATTGCACGCTTAATGGCCTCAAGGCAAACCATAACAGGAGCATAATTTGCTTCAATGATTTATTGTCGCTATTGCTAGCCTATTTCCTAAAGAACATATATTGCCAAAGAACATGTACGAAGCCTAACAAAATCCTTGGTTCACTTAAGATGTCAGATGAGCAAATACATGCTTGTCCAAACGGATGCATGCTATTTAGAAATGAAGATAAAGATATGAATTATTGTGTCAAGTGCAAATCCTCTAGGTATATTGAGGTAATAGATGATGATGGTACCAAGAGGCAGCTGACAATTGCCGCCAATATCCTTCGATATCTTTCATTCACGTAAAGGATCCAGAGGCTTTATATGACCGAGGAAACTGCCCAATATATGAGATGGGCCGCCAAAGGGAAGATGTACAATACAAAAAAGATGCAACATCCACGGGATGGTGAAGCATGGAAGAAATTTGTTGAAATTCATTAGAAAACAGATGACTAGAAGAGTGTAGCTGTTGGGATAACAACCGACGGGTTCAATCCATATGGTTTGATGGCTGCCATATACAGTTGTTGGCCAAGATATGTTATCCCCTCAATCTGCCCTCGGCGCTTGCATGCAACGACATCACATGTTCCTCGACGTTGATAATTCCAGGTCCTAACTATCCCGGAAGCATATGAGTGTGTATATGGAGCCATTGGTGGACGACTTGTTGCTTGGAACAACGGGGTCCGCATATATACGATGCCGCTTTCAAAGAAGCACTTCAATATGCATATCTGGTACCACACATCGCTACATGACCTACCCAAGACGCAAGGCGGTATTTTGTGGTTGGTGTGTAAAGGGAAGTGGCCTTGCCCAAAGGTGTCGATAGCGGTGACTTTCATTTGGCTGGCTAAGGGTCACAAGTATGTATGCTTTTGACCAACATCGGCAGTTCCTTCGCTCTTGATCACCCATACAGTGCAAGACGGTATGCACTTCCCAAAAGGTGTTATTGTTGATGACCTGCCACCACCTATTATCACCGGTGCCCAGCTTAAGGATGAGTTAGATGCTCTCAAGGAAAAGCTCGATGGGAAAGGTTTTCTGGGATATGGAGAGACACACCAGTGGAATCACATTCCAAGCTTATGGAGGCGCCCTTACTTTAAAAATCTTCTACTTCCACACAACATTGATGTAATGCACACTGAAAAGAATATTGCGGAGGCCTTACTCGGCACGCTCCTTGACAATCGAGAAGTCAAAGGATAACATTCAAGCTAGGATCGATCAAGCCAAACTATGCAACAGGCCAAAATTAAATTTGGTGCCTCGTGCAAAAGGTAATTCTTGGAAGAAGCCACCAACCCCTTTCACCCCTTCAATGCCCCAAAGGAAGGAAATTATCCAATGGATTGTGAACAACTTGTACTTCCATAATGGATATGCAGCTAATATCATGAGGGGAGTGAATATGGCTACAAAGCTTAATAGGAGGCCTCAAGAGTTATGACTACCATGTATGGCCCGAGCGGATAATGCCTGTGGATGATTCGAGGGTATGTCGAGAGGATATTTGGTGAGTGTCAAGTGGAGTTGAGCTACTTCTTCCGCCAGCTTTTGTGCCAAAGAACTAGATTATGAAGTGGTTGCAAAGTTGGAGGAACAAGCACCTGAGTTGCTATGCAAGTTAGAGATGACATTTCCGCCAGGTTTCTTTAGTCCGGTGCAACATATGATCTTACATCTCGCGTATGAGGCTAGAATGGGAAGACCTGTGCAGTTCCGATGGCAGTATGCACCTGAACGGGAGTTCAAGCATCTTCGTGGGAAATGTAAGAATTAATAAAGCCCGCATTGAAGCCTCCATAGCCGAGGCATACTTGAACGAGGAGGTGGCCACGACCACAACAAAGTACTATCATGACAAGATTCAGACTAGGTTAAATCCAGCTCCTCGTTACAATGAAGAACCCACCAAGAATGTTTCCACCTTAGCCTCCTCGAAGGCCAAGATGGCAAAGCAAGTGGACCGAAGCCCAAGAACTTTTCACCTACTAAGTGGTCGATTATTATGACCTATGTCTTGACCAACATGGAAGAAGTGCAACCGTACATAAAGTAAGTGTAGAACACCTTTATTGACAACTACTCACTAGTCTTGAGTTCTAACTCGAATTCTTCCTATTGCCGTGGAATTCCGTAATCTAATTCTCGAAGCTACCATGGCCTCCTAGCGATGAAGAATCACCGACCTTCTTGAAGATACCAATGCCGATGGCGGTTTCATTTCTTGGTTCTCAAGAAAAGTAACTTTTCTAACTTCATGTTACTTCAAGTTGATCTTACTTGCTCGTAATGCTTCCACTAATGAACCGCATAATTTCCTATTAATCTTGTAGGCATATCAGGAGGTTGATATGGATGCCAAAGTGAGAGAAGTAGCCAAAGGTTTTGAATACGAGGCCA
This sequence comes from Aegilops bicornis, assembly GCA_021605145.1. Taxonomy (NCBI): domain Eukaryota; kingdom Viridiplantae; phylum Streptophyta; class Magnoliopsida; order Poales; family Poaceae; genus Aegilops; species Aegilops bicornis. The sequence continues at coordinate 797,056,625 of CM038671.1, read as the reverse complement.
AGTCATTTAAGGCTTACGACATGAATGGTTATCGGTTCCACACTGATAAACACACGCTGAGAGGCCCAACCGAAGGTCAATAAATAGTGCGGTCTATTGTCTAGGGACAGATGGACGTCACTACTATGGAACCATCGAAGAAATTGATGAGTTGAAGTATTGTGGTTTACAAGGAGTGAAGCCCATCGTATTCGATGCAGCTGGCTCAATCTTGAGAAAGTGAGACGAACCCCTAGTATTGGCTTTGTCGGTTGAACGAGCATCAAATATGCAAGAAATGATGTCTATATTATGGCTCAACAAGCTACACAAGTGTTTTTTCTCCCATACGCATGCACATCTACGGAATATATCGATCTCCTTAAGTGGGATGTCGTGGTACAAGGTACCCCCGCCAGATCAAGGTACCTTCCACCCCAAACAAGGACGATTACCATATAAACCCTAACACATACGAGGGAGAGTTCTTTCAAGAAGGCATAATCGACAAAGACAAAGATGATGCAAAGGAAGATGATGGCGCAGTATCACAAACATGATGCTATGGAACATGAGGCCATGGATGACATGGAAGTAGATAATGCAGAGGATGAATACGAGGATGTTTCAATTCTCGAGATTTGGCATTACTTATGCGATGGCACATGGGGCTATAAGGAGGATGAGGGCCTCAAGACTTTGAGGATGAATGTATGAATGGGCGTGATAGCGATGATGAAAGCCCTGATCCAAATGTTGCACCTAATATTGACCCTTATTTCTAACAACTACATGTAATCGCAGTGAGAACTCTATGTAGGTGTGTCACAAGTCTATGTATTCGTCTCTGTAACAACTCTATGTATTCGTGTGTGTAACAACTCTATGTATTTGTGTGTGCAACAACTCTATGTATTTGTGTGTGTAACAACTATATGTATTATTGTGACAATTCCATTTATTCTTCATATGTGATATATTTATTGTATTTACATCAAGTTGTATCATCTGTACTAACTGGTTTGTTCTTCTTCATATCGTGATTGAAACATGACAGTAGCAAGAAGATTCCAAAGGAAAGTTTGAAAAAGTGAATGATCTCAGTACAATGATCAACCTGCTCGACCGGTGAAAGCGGTGGCCGCTTCCTTCATTGGTTTCTACAACCGCCAAGAAGGCCAAAGGATTGGCGGTCTAGACACCTGGCCCAGCAAAACGTGTGAAACGAGGTTGAGTACCACGCTGGGGGAGTAGGAGGCGGACGAGGAGGGGAGTAGGTGAGGCAGGAGGAGGAGGCGGACGAGGAGGGGGAGTAGGTGAGGCAGGAGGAGGAGGCGACGAGGAGGCGGATGAGGAGGGGAGTAGGTGGAGGCAGGAAGAGGAGGCGGACGAGGAGGGGGAGTAGGTGAGGCAGGAGGAGGAGGCGGACGAGGAGTACGTAAAGCAGCCCGGAGTAGAGCACCTCTTTCTTCTCCTCGACCCTCTAATGCAGTGCTTCATCGTGCTTAGGAGGAGGAAACAGAGGATGGGGATGAGGCGGTGGAGGAGGAGGACGAGGAGGATTTTATGAGGAGGTGGTGGAGGATGAGGAGGAGGAGGTGGTGGAGGACGGCGCCGCCGAGAGGAGGCTGGTTGTTCGTCAGGTTTCTGAGGGTGGGGATGGACCCTCACGGGTGACAAAGCACCACGAGGTGAGCGGTTCGCAACCGAGCGGTTCGACTATCAGCACTACTTCCAGAGGGAAAGTGTGGCTGCGTGGTCCTTCAAAGCTTCCAAGACGTCCATATGTGCATAGAGACGTGTTGATTAAACCAATGGGAGAGAAGTAAGTGGTTATCTCGACTCATCCCATATAAATTGTACCTTTTGTCATTTCCTCACATATAATATGACTTCACTCTTCGAAATGCAGAAGCTTAGTAAAAGGTGGTAAGAGGCGCTCACACGGTCGCCGAAAGTGGCATCATTGGGGGTATTTGTAGGTTAAATTATCCCGGATCGGGTCACTTTGCCGAACGGTATCATTGAGCCAGCTTGGTCATGGGATCACTACAAACTTGCACCGGATTTCCCGGATATGCGCCGAGGGTTTTTGATAACAGAGCCATGCGAGTGGTCAACGATTTCTGTAAGTCCTTTCAAACACCTAAATGTCAATACCGAAAGGTTTAAATTTGCTATAGTCATGATTTAACCCTTCTCACATGTATGCATGTTTGTAGGATTTCTATACATGCGCTGAGGGTCAAGGATCGTGCAAATGTGGTGGTTGAGAATATTGCCAAGAAACTAGTCCACTTACATGCACTATGAGGAGCGCGTCCGTTAGTGGTCAAGTATCACGCGGACTATCTCAACCATAGGATTTCCAAACAGAGGCTCGAGGGATGCATCTTTCACGGACAATTACTTCAAGGCAAGTGACGATGGGTGCTTGCTATTTCCTACACTACGGCAAAATTAGAATCCTTACTAAGATTTATTTGTTTAATTTACGTGTGATTCTCGTGGTGCGCTTAACAAACGTCTGCGGCTGGGAGAAGATCACAAACGGTGGACAGACCTGTGGTGGCAGTGGATGAACACAAAGTAATATCCGAACGGGCGAAGTTGACGGGGGTCGAGGACACCGCCAAGGCAACCTCACCATCCTGTGTGTCGTCTCAAAACATGTAGGCAACCACATCCTTTTCTTTTCATCATGTTCTCTTTCATTTGTGAGCATTCCCTTGATTGTTTGGATCACTTTCTTTTGCAGAAAGAAGACACTGGCAAGGATATCACTTACTTCGAGGCATGGACCATCAAACGTACCAAAGACAACAAGGACAAGGACCCTTCCACCCGGAGATGGACCGGATCAGCTCTAAAGCCCGGCCGATGGAGAGAACTACACCAAAAATTGAAGGAGACGACAAGCTCGACGCCGATCCTCACGTGCTACCGCTTGACCCTCTTGTGGCCATTTCCGAAAGGTGCGGTAGAACGAATGGCCGGATGGTGGTTCACCTCGATTCTGTCATAACCTCCTCCCTTCGAGAGTCAACACGCCTGCGTTATGAGTACCGGCTCTACTCCTACCGTAGAGAGTCACGCATCACATTCCGTGAGCATTATTGAGGATATTCAGGTCAGTGCTTCTTCATTGATCCTTCATGGTCCTTCTTCATTGATCCTTCTTCATTATTGAGGATATTTGCATTTCAACATGAATGACATTTGCATTTCCATATTGTAGACTCGACTAATTGACACCGAGAAAGAACGAGATGAAAACCGGCCAAGTCAAGGCACAAGATGATCTAGTGTAGTCCTTACAACATATGGTGGCCAATCTTTATTCCATGCAAGGCCAGCCAAAGGCGAGAGATGCCACCGACGCCAGAGTGGAACATTGTGAGTTTTGTTCAAACTATTTCTATCACCATTTTCGCATTACCATACGATTCATCTCACTATTGGGTCAATCCATCACAGCTCAAACCATCACAAGGGTCGAACAATGTTCCGGTAGTTCCACCTCAAGTTGGTGGAGTTGGGGCAGCAAAGGAATGATGCCTTCTAATGTTGATGTTATCACCGTTGATGGAGTTGGGGCAGCAAACAGAATGATGCCTTCTAATGTCGATGTTATCACTCCGATCTCCAAAATCGCGTGAACTTCATGCGTCATGTTTGAAACTGTTCCTTGTATGTTGAGAACTCCTGCATCTTGAGACTTCTAAACTTGTGGTCTATTGCTTTGATGCACTATTGCTTTTATGTGGAATGTTTTTCAGAATCAATCATTGCTTCTTTTGTTCAATGATGCCTATATGTGACATGTTCTATGTGTGATGAACTATATGCTACTGATGTATATGTTTCGCTGCACGAAAGAAACAGAAAGAGGGAAAAAGGTTCGGCACACCATTGCCGAGGGCGTGCTCTCGGCAATGACTGTGAAATCGACCGTAACGCACTTTTATAGAGAGGCCTCTCAAGAAAGGATAATAACTGTAGCCCTTCTCGGCAACTTTACCGAGAGGCCTCTAAAGGATAATAACTCAGAGTCTTCCTGGTAACTTTACCGAGAGGACTCTCGGTAAAGGAAAAAGAATTGCCGACGGTGGCTCTCGGCAAACTATTTTCACGGCTTTTAGGAGAAGTGACGTGGCCCTCCTCTATTTGCTGGGTTTGCCGGGAGTGTCACTCGGCAAATATAGAGTTTGCCGAGAGCAGCACTCGGCAAAGTTGGCTATCTTTGCCGAGAGTGGCACTCGGCAAAGATGGCCCTCGGCCTGCTCGGGCCGGTCCCATCGCGGTCGAGTCGACACGCGTCACCCACCCATCGGGTGTCTTTGCCGAGCGTGGTGCTCGACAAATATGGCCCTCGGCCTGTTCGCCTGGTCCCATGTGTCAGGAGCTGACACGTGTCAGCCACCTACTGGCTGTCTTTACCGAGAGGTGCACTCGGCACAGATGGCCTCGCCTGCTCGCCTCGTCCCACGGTCGAGTCGACATGTGTCGCCCACTCATCGCTGTCTTTGCCGAGAGGTGCACTCGACAAAGATGGCCTCGGCCTGTTCGCCGTCCCATCGCGGTCGAGTCGACACGCGTCGCCCACCTACTAGCTGTCTTTGCCGAGAGTGGCACTCGGCAAAGATGGCTCTCACCGCCTCCCCGGTCCCACGTGTCGTGAACCGCCACCGCGCTATCCGTTAGCTACTTTATTTTGTCGAGTGGTATCGTTTGACTCTCGGCAAAGTCTTTGCCGAAAGTGCCCGTGTTGTGGCTCTCGACAAGCCTCGCTTGTCAAGAGGTGTATGCCGGGTGGCTTTTGCCGAGGGTGACACTCGCCATAGGCTTTGCCGGGCGTTTCGCCCTTTACCGAAAGTGTCCGTGGCACTCGGCGTAGCACAAAATTCCAGTAGCGACGCGTGCACGTGGCGACCAGCAGGCGGGCGGAGCGGACGCCGCGTCTAGCACGCGGGCACGCGGTGACCAGCACAGGGGCTGCGCGGACGCGGCGGCCATGGCGGGCAGCAGGTGGGCAGCGGTGCGCACGACGGGGCCAGGGCGCGGACGGGGCGGTATGCATGAGCGAAGAGAAGAGGGAGATATGAGGATTTAGTGGCTGCATATGGGGTCGAGTGGCTGTGCCCGGGCGTGACCGGGCAGCTTCATATTGTCTCCAGATTTGAGACGGGTTTGAGGTGTGCTGCTCAGTCTGGACGTTTAGGAAGGAAGTGGCGGTCCGGGTTATTTAATCCTTTTTTTCACCAACACCGACCGGGCGCATGCCCGAGTGTTCAGTGGAAGGAATAGGGAGTCCGTTGTAGATGCTCTCACATGTCATTTAACACCACTAGTTTCAAATTGGACAAAAGTATCATATATGAAATAAAATTTGGACCCCATATCAAAGAGGGAAGGATATTTTTTTGAGTGTCTAATAGGTAAGCTATCATTTTGCCCATGTTATAAGGAAGTCTCTCATAGTTTTCCAGATATACTTGTTGTTCTATGCTATAAGTCCGCATCAAATCCCTCTCTATTTCCCAATGTAAGACCTAACCTACCTCCTTTCCGCCGCCACCATAGGACCAAGATCCCTACCTCCTTTCTCGCCGCCACCATAGGATCCAACATCCCCACCTCCGCTCCACCCAAGATCCATACCTCCTTTCCGCCACCATAGGATCCAAGATCCCCACCTCCTTTCCGCCGGGCCGCCATAGGACCCAAGATCCCTACCTCCCCATCGCCACCACCACAAGATCCAAGATCCCCACCTTCGTTCCGCCCAAGATCCATACCTCCTTTCCGCCGCCACATTGGATCCAAGATCCCCACCTCCTTTTCGCCGCTACCATAGGATCCAAGATCCCCACCTCCTTTCCGCCGCCACCATAGGACCCAAGATCCCTACCTCCTTTCTGCCGCCACCATCGGATCCAACATCCCCACCTTCGTTCCGCCCAAGATCCATACCTCCTTTCCGCCGCCACCATAGGATCCAAGATCCCCACCTCCTTTCCGCTGCTACCATAGGATCCAAGATCCCCACCTCCTTTCCGCCGCCACCATAGGACCCAAGATCCCAGTCGGCGACCATGGCAGAGGCAACAAGAGCAGAAATGACGCCTCCATCGTGGGTCCCCGAGGAGATTGTCACTTGGGAGATCCTCGTCCGCCTATCCCCCAAATCACTCCTCCGATGTTGCTCCGTCTGTCGCTCCTCGGCATTGTGTCACCACCACCCGCGCTTTCTCCTCGCCCACCACGCCCGCCAGCCCACCCTCTCGTTTCTCTCTACAACACCGATGGTGAGTCTCTCGGCATCATCCCTTTGACCACCGGGCAGGGCTCCAACAACCCATAGCTCGACGGCCGCTGCTTTCTTCCGCTTGGAGGCCTCTTTGTGATGGCCTTTTGGTCCTCTCTGCACTTGGTATAATTTACTACATCTGCAACCCGACTACTCACAGTATGCTCACAAGCCGATGCTTTGTTGCTTCACATTCTTGGGAATGTACCGCACCGCCTACCAACGAGTATCGAATCATGTATGCTGGTAAAGGTGTCTTCTATGTTTTTGGATTGGGATCTGGCCAACCACCAAGGCAAATTGACTCCTGCCTGATGTATGAGTCTCATTGGGCCACCTATCATGTTTAGTGGTATGCTGCATTGGCACCCAAAGCAGCATAGTAATGGAAGCAACACCATAACTTTATTCGAAACCACAACTGAGTCATTTCGGCATATGTGTGCTCCAGTTTTTCATGGTCGCGCTATTCTGTTTGAGATGGATGGATTGCTCGGCATTTATAGCTTCAATGACGACGCGACAATCATTGATATTTGGATGATGCAGGACTATGAAACCGAGATATGGACTTTCAAGTGTCGGGTTGAATTTCCCATTGTGGAGATCAGGCTGCAATGCAGAAAGCTTGGCAGTCCTTGTAATGCGATGGTTTTTTCTTGTGCTGGTGATGTGCTTGTGTTGGTCGAGTATGGCAAGTGGCTACTTCAGGTTGACATGGATGGAAAGTTGGTTGCTAGTTTCAATTGCAAAGGTCTCCGTCTTGCTCAACATTGCTTCAAGCAAACTCTTGTTCCTCATAGCTTCTTCCCAACACTAGAGGGTTATGTTGTTAATGATATGTCTTTCATCTGACTTGTTCTTGAGTGAGGTGGTGTTTCTTAACACCATAACTGTTAATCCTGATGAGGTGCAATATCAAGTAGGAGCCCACTGGCTTGTCTGTTGGTACATATAAAGTTATGGTCAAGAAGCTCCCACTGTGATGTGTTTGCATGAAATCTATGCTTGTTCCAATGCGCTTTTAGATTGAATAGACTACCTTGCTTGTTGGTGCTAAAATTATCAAGTAATTATGGTGTGAATTTAGATTATGATATAACTAATTTGCCTCGTGTCTCTAGTTTTTCAAAGTGGAGATCTTTTTTTGCATATTTTATTTAGTTCCTAATAATATTAGTACTTACTAGTTAGGAATGTACATGTCTCATGTCTCTATTTCTTGAACTGAATAATTTACTTTGCCTTGTTGTCTTGGTCTTCTTGTTTTTTTGAGAGAATATCTAGAGATCTTTTCAACAATGAATGATCCTTATTTAGCAGCATGCATGTTTTCCATGTTTCTAAGTTTTTTTAGTGGCCTTCCTATTTCTAAGTTTTGTTCTGGCTGATAATGAAATGTGTCGGATTATCCATTTAATTTGTTCACTTGCTAGTTTCACATGATTTAGAGGAGGTTCGAGAACCATTCGTTAAATTGAATTTAATTATTGCAAATTAGTCAACTTTCATGTGAAATGTTCTGTTGTGCATCACATGTGAAATATTTCTCAGTTGATCCAACTCATGCATGTCTCCGTTTTCTTGAACTGGGGCAACTTTTGCTTTACTTTCTGTATCTATTGATCCTCTTCGAAAGTGAGAGCGGCATTTTGGAACTGGGCTCATCTGCTCCCACCCGCTAACAATAAATTCAGAAATAATAGCAAGAAATTTAAAAATGATTTTCTTTGGCATCATAGATGCTCTAATGCACTACGTGTGTGTGTGTGTGCTAATTTAGTGAAAGGACATTCTAGAAGCTCTCAGAACAAAAAAATCAAGTCTGTGAGAAACTTTGAATGCACACACTATTTAGAGCAGATTTTTTTGTGTGTAGGGCCTCAATGTCATTTCACCAAGAAAAATTTGCACGTCAGAAGCGCACTTCAGAATCTTGGATAGAAAATTCAGATTTTATTTTGATTTTTTCACCATTTTTTGAACATACTGTTCACCCGCCAAGTAAGATTTGCCTCAGCTTGGACATGGATTACCGCCTTCTTAGTACTCAATAATTACCAATCTAGCTGCATTATGTCTCTGCTATTTGAACTGGATAATTGAGTTGGCCTCTTATCGAGTTCCTTTTCTTTCTTGATACTAAATATTTAGCTGAATTACCGAGTGGATTAATACATTGATTGCCGAGTTGTCTTCTGAATACTAAATATTTGGCACAGGTAGATGTGTTTGTTGTATCTAAGTTTTGTTTTTGCTGGCAATGAAATGAGGCAGACTATCTCTTTGTTTCTTATAGCAAAAAAATTATATTGTCCTCTTTGTTAACTAGCAACTTGCACCTGATTTCTGTTGCGATTCATTCTTCATGAATCTGTTGCATCTGGTTAGGTATGGAAATATTTGATACCATTCCAGCTTTCTATTGCATCACATGGAGATGTCATTTCACTTTAGCTGCTGACCATTCCATTTGAAGGAATTATTACTTCATGTGATTTTGATATTAACATAATCTAGGAAAGAGAACTTACACTGATGAGCAGAAGAACTCGCCATGATCATGCTCAGGTCACGGATTGCGCACCCCATCAGACAAAGCATGAAATATCCATCACAAGTACTAGAAATCAAAGAAACAGAGACCTGAAAAAACTTATGAATCAAAGTGTACTGGTGGTATATGAACAACACTAACTGCTGTGAAGGGCAGCAGAAATTTGGAGATGTCCTGATATCTCCAAATTAGCTAAATACCCTTGCGTTGCTACATCAAACAGATGCAAGATAGCAGAAGTAGCATAAAAGTGCAAACGTTTACACCCTCAAACTTGTTACAGAACAAAGATAATAAAACAAGCTTGTGGTAGGACGGTCATTGATGTGCCTAGATATTGATGAGATGGCTAACACACCAGAGATTAAACGTGTCCTTGGCAGGCACGCATGTCCTGCACGTTCCTCCAGTCTCCTAACTGCTGCACAATTATCGGCTCAAACATGGCTCTCATCTCGTTCACAAACATGGTTGGGCGAGGAGAGCATCTTCCGTATGGGTTGTAGGTCCACGTACCCGCATCTCCCTGACAAAAAGGAGTCCTATTCTTAGATGATCTCCTCAGCTACTCACTGGAAGGTCCGTACATCGGCACTTAGAAATAATCAAACTTCTTATTAGAAAAATCCGAGGCGATAGTTGATCTACCGAGGACCAAACAATCACACGAGCACTATTAATCGATATTTGTGAATGAGGTTCACCGATATGGCCTATATCCTCGGGCCTGATTATGGGTGCTCCTCTCAATGACACCGCCACAATACCGCACATGGCCCCTGAATGCCGACACATGCTGCCGCTCCCACGCCGCATGTGCTGTTATGTTGGCATATGTTACATCATGTGTCTACCTCTCTATATGATACAAAAGTGTCCTATTAGAACACGACTCCATAATCCTATCTACACACCATACGACTCAGAATCTAATTGTAACCGCCTTTTGTACAATAATATTCGATACAACTCTAACACTTCTCTTTATCAATCACACCCTATCATTCATGCATATCAAAGATCAAATGCTCGCATGCTTGTCCGCAAACGATAAAAATGCTTTTACTGGAAAACCAAGGAATGTACCTCTGAGGCCATGATACTTAGAGTTTGAGCTATGACTTGCCATATGTGAAAGAATTCGAAGGTGCTTCCATCAGAAGGCCTCCCAATAATGGAAATAATCATCCAGCCTCTTGTGGCCATTCCTTGGGCTCTCAGCTTAAGGAAATGTGTGAAATCTTTCTTGAACTGCTGCGAATAAGCCTCATGGACCATGGGAGCATTTCACGCCTAGCATGCACATCAATGTCGTATGCTAGGATGTGATCCCTTATTAGAACTTCAGGAGATTGCAGTGATAAAGATTTTGGTTATATAATCCACAAGTGATGCAACGTATCAACCAGTGAAGCAGTGCCAAACTCGCACCTTTGAGAGTCAATGCAGGCTACAGGACGGGCACACCAGATGCAAGGAGCCACTAGTAAACAACCTCACGTAAAAGACCCTGGTGTGATACCAGTCACGACGACAGGCTCGTTACTTTTACGGAGTATGATCAGGATCTTCACCACTGTGCCGAAGTCATTATCAGGCAGGTCATTGAGGAGCAAGCACACTTCCCATGGTTGCTGTTGTAAATGAAGGCAGTGGTTATGGATGGCCTTGACGGCAGTTGATACTAGTGCTAGTGCATTTGGGCCAGAGGAGCAGCCCAAGTCTGCGATCACCATCTTTCCGTGCAACAAGGTGCTAGTGTTGTTGCATAAGTCAATGATGGCCGCTTCTATTCAGAGGCTTCATCCTGTTCTGCTCAGCATTCTGCAATCGAGTAATAGCCAGAAAACATAGTCTATTATTTTTCTTAATGATGTTAATTAACTCCTCTGATACTTATCTTTATCAGGTAATCTTGCAGTATCATAGGCAGGCCGGCAGGACGCATAAACTGGTGAGAATATATATTCTCTTTTTTCATTTTTGCATGGTATTCTCTACACTGGACTTGTCTGGTGAATCCATTAAACCAGTGGAACGTGCCATCTAACTGTCGACACAATCGGTAAAATTCAGTTTATATTTTCACTTTACTTTTATTCTGTCCTCAACTTTTATACTTTGTTACAAATAATTTCATTTTCATCCAGGTTTTCTGCCGAATGCCTTGATCTACCAGCACTTGATTATTAGGTTACATGGTCATTTCTAATTACCCCAAAAAAGTTCCAGGAATCACGCTTCATCAGCACGTAAGTACTATCAAGAAAGAAATTCGTTGTCTTGAAGGCATTTCTTTTTCCTGTCATGTTGTTTAATTCACTCATGATGCAGACAGTGGAGAGTTCAGTATCCAGAAGCAAGTAGTATTTACCTAGTTCTTACTTGAAATCTCACAAATATAAGCTAATGACAAAACTCAATTACAAAACTTAGAAGCTTTTTGTACTTGTAATGAATTATCATATGAATAGAAGGGTTACGTCTTAGTACTCAGCAAAACTTCAGTACCAAACTCAATTGCATTGTGAGATAAAGAAAGAAGGATAACTACTTGTAAAACAGTGAAATGATTGTTTGAGCAAGTCTTTATCATTTTTCTTCAAAAAAAGAGAAGCAAATAAGTCAACTAGCCTCACAGGTAAGTGCCCCCTCCTGTGTTCCCCTCATCGTCATATACATCAGACACTACCAGGTCCGCCACCACCTCTCGCGCCGCCCATGGTGAAAAAATTTCCATTACCTGAAGAGCATCTTCACGTTCTTACTCTCTGGCATTTGTTTGAGCACCTTGCGGGCGTCGCTCAATAGTGCCCTGACACTGATCACTATGCAGGACTGCAAACTAGTAGGTAGACTGATGGAACTAGGTCACGAGCATGATTAAGGACAAAAATATATTAAGAATATGGTGAGAGTCACGGGTGTGAAGAACCCATGATTGTTAAGACGATGAAAACTAGAATAAGGTCGTGGGGTGAATGTAAAACTTGGTTATGTTCCTACTCCCAACAGGGGAGCCGCATGGGTATATATTGATAGATGGCTTGTGTTCGCAGACACTAACACGTTATCAGTGTACCGACGCCGAGGATAATGCACCACAGCTCATGTCAAGGAGACCCGTCCGGAAGCGCTGCACGCAAGCAATCCGCAGGCGCTTTTGTACACCCGAAACCCCACACGCCCGGGAGGGACCTGTTAGGATGCAAGAGCGGTTATGGGCTGCCCTAGGTCGGCCTGACCGCCTTAGGGCCTCGAGGTTCGCCGCCTGCAACAAGAAGAACGAACGAAGAACGAGGAAGAAGAACAAGGGAGAAGGAAAAGTAAAGGTAAAAGATGTAGATAGATTTGTTCGATTGTGTGTTGTTCAATCGGCCGTCATCCCTTAGATATATAAGAGGCAGATGGACTTCTGCATGGAAAAGGATTGATTCACGTCCAAATCCTAGTCAAATTCGGATTGGTTTTATCCGAACTTTCCAAAACTGTTCGGTTTAAACTGGCTGCACCTTGCGGGTCTTTTTGTGATGGTAAACAACCTCGGATGGAAACGAGTCCAAAAGCAATCTTTGACTGTTTCGACGAGGCTTAACAACTTTCATGTTGAACGTTTTTTCATCAGAGGTCATCCCGAGGGTCAAATCGCTTGCGCAAAACAGCTAATTATTCACGCAGCTCATCAGACATACCCACATATGTGTCTGGTTCCGGGCGTCATATTTTGCTCACTGGAGGGTCGCGCTGTGCGGGCTCTAACTTTTGCATACAACCTCGGATTGGGACGATCTTTATATCAAAATCGATCGTTTCGACGAGACGCACAACTTCCGAGTAGAACAGTTTTCCATCCAAGATCAGCTGAATAACCTTTTGAGCCCATCTTCAACTTCTCGTCCGATTGACTATCACAGCCTCCACCCCGGCAAGCTTTCCACCCGGGTAAGCTTTCCACACTGGCCCGACAAGCTTTCCACCCAGGTAAGCTTTCCACACCGGCAAGGTTTTACCCGCAAGCTTTCACACCGGCAAGGTTTCACCCCGGCAAGGTTTTACCCCGACAAGGATTCCTCCCCGGCAAGGTTTCTCCCCTGGCAAGATTTCACACTGGCAAGCTTCCACACATGAACGAGCTTTCTGCGCCGGCAAGCTTTCCACGCCGGCAAGCCTTCACACACCGGCAAGGTTTTACCCGACAAAGTTTTCTCCCCGGCATGCTGCTTTATGATCGTGCCACTTTTGAGCCGCCAACACATGCTCCCCCTGTTTTCCGGCAGTAGCTTATGCGTTAAAAATATTTCTTTAAGCACGATGTCAACACTCCATCGGCTATGCATGCTGAGGACTATAATTTTTATCGGCCATATTCTCAGCGTTGTTGTTGCTTGGGTAGAGCCTCTTCAGATAACAAATGTCAAGAATGCCTTCAGATAAGTTTCTCATTTCAATCCTGACTGGGCCTTTATCCAAATAAGCCATGGGGATAGGAGAACCGCTCGGTGATACCAGCTGTCAAATAATTATGTCCACGCCTCCTCAAAGGAACCATCAACTATTCTGTGACTCAACTTATTATTGATCAAAATGTCTGGCCAAGCCTCCGTCGAACAACGCTCTGTCTCGTAACTTGATCCCGCAGATAAGAGATATTTTCTCCAGCCGCCATATGACTCGTGACTCGATCCGCCCGTCGGTGGCCAAATCAACCCTAGAGTCGGTTGTAACTCCTCTTGGACCGACTTTAATAGTAAGTCGGTTGTGAACTTGCCCTACACAAGTCGCATCACACACAAAGCATCGGGTTGTAATAACCAGATGTGTATTGCACTAACGCTGCTTACGAGTCAACAAGTTCAACATTTCTTTGATTTGTCGATGCATATAAAGATGACATCTGTTGGACATTTGGCAACGAATCATTGTGAACCTCTATGCACACAACCCTGCAGTGACTAGAAGTCCTGTAGCACGAATAACAAAGCATATTCGGTCTCATCTTCGGTCTCCTGAGTCAACATTGCCTCGCTCCCCGAGTCAACAGACCTTTGTTCATTTCGGTGACTCACTTTCTCCGGATCTTGCAATAAACCAACAACAGGAGTCGACAACTTTTGCTGCACTAGACCCTTGTGATAGTGGCCGAATAATTAGTCGGCCTTCCAGTGTTGGCAAAACTAAGAATTGGCTTTGGGAATGTGACATACACCACAATGAACATGATTAGCCGGATGCTAGCTTTGTCAACACAATGTACTCTTAGGGCGATATGCAAATATCGGCCAAACGTCTTATCTCATAGGACCCGGATAACCCTGGCCCACCAAAGTGTGAATAACCGAAATAATTCAGATGTTTCAGCTGGGGATAAGCTCCGGGACGCTGGCTTTGATGGAACGGTCGAAGAACATGGACGATGCACCATTTGAAATCTCCTATAGTGAGATAAAACCGCCGATTCGCTTTTGCCGACTTCACACTCGCCCTCCTTTACTCCCGCCGCCTTTCACAACACGAGATGTGATGCCGCCTTGACTCGAGGATTTCCCTTAGGAACCCAAGTCATGTTCCTCTTCTCCAGCTTCTTTGGCCCTAAGCCGATTCAGCTTCTTCTGCTAGAATATGGTGTCGAGGGCATCCCGGCCGAGACTTTGGTTTATGCGCCGCAAGTTCTTCCTCAGATTTGGGCATCTCCGGCTTGGCCTGTCCAAACTCGCAATTGGATCCTTGATAGTTATTTGCTTCACTTTCTTGTCCTTAGTAGCCTACATAGACTCGAAGTTGGCTTTTTGTCATCTGAAGTCGGATCTCAAATAGCACACTTGCGCCATCCTTTTTCATTTGGTACACTTGCTTGACCACGCCCATCTTCTTTTGGTCAATTTCCCAAACTGATTCTTTTTGGTTGAGTCGGTGTTTAACAGGTGGTTGTTGAACAAATGATGATCCTCTCGAGCTGCATAATTTTGGTGAGGTGGTTTAGAATATGATGGGCAGTGTGCTCTTGATTTATACTTGTTCCATGATTGATCTGAATAACAGTCAGCATGGGGATGTATCCATGACATTGGCATTGGTGGCCCAAAAGGAGGATATGGAGTCTACTTGCTCAACATCTTCCTTCGCCAATCCTTATCTTCAAATTTATGCCTTGGGGGTGACTTCGATGCTTTTGTTTCACTCGGCCGATAAGCACTCTTTGCCTCACTTATCTTCTGATATTTTTCTAATAACTGTGCGAAAGTGACTTTTGGCTTTCTACCTTTGTGCTTACCATGGCCTTTTCTTTCTTTAGTTGTGTTTGCATTGGTCTTCGAATTTTCTGGTTGCCTCAAAGAATAGATGTCTCCATTGTAGATTTCATGGAATTCTCATCTTCTAGATTGTTGTTGATGCACTTTTAACAATATCCTTGCTCAAGACTTGACCACATCATCATTGGTGTGAACTCGTCGACCTTTTGATGAATAGGCTTGAGGTAACCGAGTCAACATTTGATCGCCATCAAGACCACTCGATACGAAAGTGGCCATATGATCGCGTTCTCAACAAACTCCAATCGCCCTATGTTGGCCGAATTGCTCGACTTGATGGATCATGTTGCGCCTTTGACATTTTTCTTGAACGAACATTGCATTCGCTTCTAGCCTTGGCGGCTCGACATCGTGATCAATTATTATAATAGGATTAGTTAGTGATGCACCAACGATGTGATCACTTATGCCCATACCAAGGTAAACCGCTTGTCCAATAACCGATAATCGTGGATACCGCCTTTTGAAAATAAACAACCGAAAGTGATGTTATCTTAACGCCATCCGACTCGACTATGCATAGATTTTTGTCCTCCTTTTCCGATGCTCTTGAATCGGCTATCATGGAGAACTTTGAACGTGGCATGTTTCTCGCATCCAAAATAATTACAGAATATATGTCTCATCTCGAGACCAAATGTTAGCTGTGCATGAAACAAACAAAGTTGTCCATATGAATATAAAGTTCGGTTGGCATGACAGGAACAACTTTGATTGCGATAAGTTGTCACTATTAGCCTCTATGAATGATACCATGTGTTGACTATCATGATTAGTGAAAAGATCATTCCTAACAAACAGATTACTCATTTCGATTGGTCTTTCAAAACTAATTAGAATCTTACTAACAGGTGCATCAACAATATGATTTTGACCGAATCGAAAATTGAATAAACTATCTGCTAGGTGTACCTTTGTGAAGACGTTGGAAGGAAGAGATAGTTGCACCACCGAACAATACCTTGCTCCACTTCTGAATAATTCTCCAACGCCTCGCCCTCCTTTTCTCGGATTTCATGCTTCATCACCGGATTGCGGAATAGATTTCACCCAGATTGCCCGAGTATATTTCACTCGGATGGCCCGAGCAGATTTCACTCGGACGCTCTTCGTCAATTGAACTTTGCTCAGCTGCATTTTCTTGTTCTTTATGTCCATCGTTAACCGAACTGTGTTCGGCCATATTACTTTTTTCTTGATGCTCATCAATATCTTTAGCATGAAACTCATAGGTAGCATGTAAGCTCCCTTACATCCAGAAAAATCGAGCATAGCCAATTTGTTGTGTTTGTCGTTCCTTTGCTCAGCGAAGCTTGCATCTTCTATTTTGGTACACTCAACGATAACTGGCATGATGCCCTCGATATTAGCCTGTGATGCACTTGGATGGCTCGATGCACTCGTCCGATATGATGCACTCGGTATGGACTCTATGCACTCGCCGTAACTGGCCTCAAAGGCTCAATCCAGCTTCAACCGAATCCACCATTGTCTTCGCTTTAAAGGAATCGTTTGACCCGGCTGTAAATGACTTAGTTATATTTGACTCGGTTTCAACCGAATCAACCGTATTAACCGACTGAACCCTTTCTTTCTTATTTGCTTGCAAACCTTCTTTTTTATCTAGCTTCAACATCGCAGAAGGGCCAACATAGTTGCTGCATGGAGGAAGGGACTTGATGTATTCTTGCAAGTCTTCCTCATCACGCTTCTTCTTGAGTGCTTCATAAGTTTCATCGATATTCTGTTGGTAATTCCTCAAGGTTAGGTCTAGTAAATTGCTAACGCAATTCCATGTGAGCTCTAGCTTGATCTTGTCCACTTGGGCCACATATTTTCTTTTTAAACTCAGCCCTCGCTTGATCGGCTTGCCCCCAATACTTTTTAGGATCTTTCGCAATGAATTGATGTTGCCGTAAATTTTATGATTGTATAGGGGTGTATTACACATGCTGTAATGATAGGTGAAGACACGTGCATTGTTGTTGAATATTTTCTCTCCAATTTGATCAATCAAGAAGACTTCGCCTTCTTTCAACACCCTAGCTCTTATTGCCTCATAATCAGGAACCAATCCCTTGTCGTGCTGCTCAAGGCAAATAACACTAATCTTCTTATTTTGGGCTAAACTTTTTAATGCAGCCAGAGCCAACTCATCTCCTGCAATATTAGGCACATATGCTCCTCGCAGTAATCTCCATTCACTCGCCAAGGTGATCCCAACCATGAATATATTTAGTTTCATATGCCACCGAATTACTAATAACACGAGGTGTAGTATATGATGTTTGAGGATAACCGCCAAATATCTAATGCAAGTATAGCCGATTCCCCATCCATCGGCATGTTTGGGGATGAACCCGCATATTAAGTAGTTGGTCTGCCGATGGATAAAACTGCGAGACGCCTCCTCGCATATGAGGTGTCATATATTGATCACCGAATAAACCGTGTTGTTCACCTAAAGCATATTGAAAGATGTTACCGATGCACGAAAGTTCATATTCATAAGTTGGATGTCGCGATTCTGTAAATTCCAAGTTTCTTCAACGGAATAACTAGTCGGCCTTTGCTCGTTAGGGCTAGCCGACATGACTTGTCTATTGAAAGATCTAGCAATATCAACATTGTCGGGGGTTGGGTGCGACATATGCCAAAGGATGGCTTATCATGGTGGGAGCGAGTAGAACATCCCCGGTGCCCGGAAGTGGGATGAGGCGTAGACACGAACGCCGGCAAGATTTTACCTGTGTTCGGGCTCTCCTAGGAGATAACACCCCTAGTCCTGCTCTACGGGGTCTCCGCATGATCACTAAAGGCACAAGTGATACAAAGTTGCTCCTTGAGCTGTATGCTAGAGGTAGGAGAAGGCAAGGCTAGCTCTCTCCTTATCTAGGAATGTGGCTAGGTCTGATGGGGTGGGTACCCTTTGCATGGGTGCCCTGGGGGGTTTATGTAGGCCTACCCCCCAGGGGTACAATGGTAATCTGACCGGCTGCTGGGCCCGCCATTTGCTGCCTCCGCCTTCGGCTTCTTCGCTGACCACCGGGCCCGCCACCAAGCGGGCCCCACTGACCGTCTGCACGGAGCCGAAGTACGCTTCCTGGCTACCGGGCGGGTCTGGGTCGGTGGCTGCTCACCGTAGCTGCGGCTGCTAATGACGCTGGCTTGGTCAGCGCTTTGCCACATGCCCCGCCACCGTGGGAGATCATCAGAGCCACACCTGGTCTCAAGGAGGTTAATGGTGCACGTGTCTCGAGGGAAGGGACGGCCGCCTGCTGGAGGCCGGCCTTCCCCTGGTCCGAAAGGCCCGACGTGCGCCGTCTTCTGGGGTGTCACTACCTGGTAGGGTCCGCAGCCTGCGGGCCGTACCGACAAGCAGTCATGGTGAATAGGGCTCCGCATGTCCAGAGTGACATCAAGGGAAGGTGGCAACAAGTGCTACTGGCGGAGATCTCCGCCAGACGGACACCGTGGGCCACGCCGACCCCAAGATTCGGAGGTGAGGGCTTCACTGTAGCCACGTCCCATTTCGTCCTCCTGACGAGGGCACAAACTCTGAGGGCGCGAGGCGGCCGCCTGCTCGATGTCTTCCTCCCTAGAGGCCGGTTGGCTGGAGCCGGCCGCTCGTGGTGCCGTCTGCTGGAGGTTGGCCGCCCTTTGGTGGCCGTCTATTGAGTTAGCCGGCCTCCGGAGGGCAGAGCTTCAGCTTGGGGCGCAGCAAAGCGAAGCCGGCCCAAAGTCGTGATAAATCCAGGGACCCAGGTGAGGCTACCCGTGGCCCATTACTCCGACAGTAGTCCCCGAAGCCGGTGAGGCATTGTGGTCGAGGGGCCGCAAAGTCTCAGCGGCTTCCCCCTCACCGAGCTCCGGAAAAAATGTTCGATCCGCCTCGCGGTTGGCCGGCTGCTGGAGTCGGCTTTGGCCAGGCGGGACTTTTGGTCGTTTCTGAACTTCAAGGCGGGAAAATGGGTGGCGTACCTGCTAAGCTTCCTGGGCCGCCACCCGCCACGCGGCGCATCCAGCCCGGCCAGCCTGCCACCCCACGCTCCTGATGGGACGTGACAGGCGGGCCGGGCCCGCCACTACCGCGCCTCGGCACCCGGGCGGATCCGCTGTGCCGAGGGGGGCGGTTGCGATCCCCACGACCGCTCGAGGCATGTTAAATGCGCGCGGTAAAATGGGGGGTCGTGGGGTCGTGGGCGCAGTTAATCCCACGACCCACGTCCCGCCTCACCAGAGTTCGAGGCCTATAAGTAGGGGAAGGGAGGGGTGCGACAAAGCTCGCGCGCCCCCTCCCACCCCCTCTTCTTCCGCTGCTCTCTCCTCCACCGCAGCCTCTGCCGCTCCGTGCTGCCGAGGCGCTGCTGCCGTTCGCCGCCGACGTGCCCTTCCTCCTCGCGCGGCCCGCCCGAAGCCATGGCGCGCGAGAAGGGCGGTGACTGGGACGGGTCGACGGTAATCGAAGATCACATCACCTTCCTCCTCGACACGCGCCGGATGCCGAACGCGGCATTCGTCAAGGCGCGGGTTCCGCCGGAGGAGGAGATCTCGCCGGCGCCGAGGGGAACGAGCGGATCGTCTTCTGCTCGCACTTCCTCCGCGGCTTCGGCCTTCCGGTGAGCAGCTTCCTCCGCTCGTTCCTCGACTTCAATCACCTCCAACCTCATCACCTCACGCCCAACACCATGACCCTACTCTCCGCCTTCGTCACGGCGTGCGAGGGCTACATCGGCATCCTCCCCACACTCGAGCTGTGGGGAGCGTTCTTCTACGGGAAGCTCGGCACCTCCGCCAAGGAGACGGCGGCCGAGTGCGGTGGGTTCGTCGCTGTGCGCCGGTCGGCGAAACGGATTGCCTTCCCCGTCATCAAGCTGTCACAGTCTGTAAAGATGTGGCAGCAATCCTACTTCTACGTCGAGAACGTCGATCCGGCTGTCAACTTCATCAACCTGCCGGCCTACGAGGCCGGCCCTCCCACCGGCTCGCCCAACTGGGCTACAAGCCGGGCCAGTGTCGCCGGATGCCAAGGCCGCCATTGGCCGACTCGGTAGCTCCAGAGTCGGAGGGCCTCATGGCCTCCGACCTCCTTATTGCCTTCGTCGAGCACCGAGTTCTCCCGCTCCAGGGCTGTCCTCACCCGATCTTCCGAATGAGCGGGCACCGCGACCCCAGCCGGCTGTGCACGAAGGAGATGCTGACTGCCGAGGTAGCGCGGATGGTGAACGAGATCTCCGACCTCAAGGTGTCGGAGGCAGAGTGGCGGTACGGGAAGTGGTCGTACTCTCACGATGACCCGCCGCCTGCCGTAAGTTCCTTCATTTCTTCCTTCAGCTCTAGTTTTCAATCTTGCCCTTGTCGTGATGCGACTCCCTTCTGGAGTGTAGATTTACATGTCCGAGACGACGACCGCCATTGTGGGGCCGGGTGGCGACTACCTGCCGGACAGGGCGGTGAGTGACGTGGACGACCCCGACTTGGGGGCGGCCGCCCTGGCGGATGACGCAACAGGCGGCGGCGGCGGAGCAGGCGGCTCCGAGGAGGGCGGCGGCGTGGAGACTTGGCCCGGCGACGACGACGATGAAGACGAGCCGCTACCGCCCGGAGCATCGCTAACACCGGGCGCAGGCCCCTTTCATCGGGCCGCCCGTCCGTGGCGGCAAATGCAAGCGGAGGCAAGGAGTTTCTGTTCGGCAGCGCTGAAGAAGACCAAGAACCCGCCGTGACGACTGTGCGTAAAGAAGCCGCGCCAAGGTAGCCAAGTATCGAGGCAGGCGAAGGTGCCCGTCATGGTGTCGGCGTAAGTATTCTCTTCGTGTTTTCCGTCTTTCGTCAATCTGGCTTAAAAAGGTTTTCTGAATTATTTTCTCATCCCAGGGCCCTGCTGACACTCGAGAAGTCGGGTGCCGCCTCGGTCATCAGGTCGGCAGCGACCTCCTCCACCAGCCGGGGGATCGACCCGGCCGCCGACCTCCGGGAGGCGACAGAGCGGAACGCGCGGGAGGCTCGCGAGGAAGAAGCCAACCGTCTGGCGAAGGCAGAGGCGGACAAGGCTGCCGCATCCGCGGCGAGGAAGCTGGCGCAGGCGGAGGCCGAAGCCGCGGTGAAGGAGCGGCTCGCGGAAGCCGCACGCCGCCAAGAGCCGCTGCTCGTGACGCCCCTGAACACCGCGCCACCTCCGCCTGAGTTTGAGGAGGTGACTGGGGGAGCCGGCGACGAGCAGCCGATCCGGGAGCGGGAGGACGGCGACGTGGCCATGCCGGACGTCATTGTGCCGCCGCCGCCACCGACTAGCAGGACGCAGGACGAGCAGCCGGCTGCGCCGCCGATGCCACCGGTTAGGGACGCGGTGGTGACGGACCTGATTCCTGAGGTCCACACACCCGCGCACTAGCACCGCGGCCGCTAGAGGCCGGTGCCACGAGCTCATCGGTCCCCGACACAGAGGCGACTAGCACCGCGCCTGCTGGCTGGATACACGGGCGGACGGGCGCCTCAACCAGCGCCCTCGACGCCTGTGCCAAGCTCCGGGCTGAAGCCGAAGCCCTTAAGCGCTGCAACGAAGCCTTCCTGGAGTCGCGGGCAGCCATCCGCGTAAGTTTTCTTTGTTTTCTTGATCTTCTTGCTTTCTTCGTGGGGGCGCTTAGCGACTCCACTTGGTGAAGTCCCTGTTCCGGCCGGCCGAGCAAAGCGGTCCAAACTTTAACTTGTGTGTGTGTGTCAAATGTCGACTTGTTCGATATTCCTCTCAAGGGACTACCATAATCTTTGTGCAGTCACCTTCAATTCCAGGGTCCGGGAGCTGGAGACGTAGACCGCCCATCTGTCCAAGAGCCGGAGTAAGTTCCGACTTCCTTTCTTCGCGGGGGCGCGCTGGCGCACCCGCGGGCTGTAGTCCCCGAGGTTCGGGCTGACTACTGAGCAGTCGGGCCAAATCTCCTTAGTAGCTCTACCTTTGTTAATCCATTTCTTCAAGGGGCGCTGATGAGACTCTGCTGGTCAGAGCCCCCGAGATTTGGGCCGACTGCTGAGCAGTCGGCCCGGATCTCCCCGGCAACTACATCCCTTTTTGTCTTTTTTGACTGATGCTCTTTCTTCTTTTTTCCTTTTACAGAAGCCAACGCTGCCTTGCAGCAGCAGCTGGGCGAAGCCAACACCGCTCTGCGCGGCAAGGAGGCGGAGTGCGGCAAGCTGACCGAGGAGCGAAACCGGCTGGTCGCTCAGCTCGCCGAGAAGACGGAGGCCCTCAAGACGGCCCAGCGGGAGGCAAAGGCGAAGGAGGACGATCTCCTCGCCGAGTTTGAAACCGAGCGCGCCGCCTGGGCCGACAAGGAGGCGCAGACAACGGCCTACTTCAGCAGCATCGAGGACCTGGTCGACGGTAAGCTTTTATTCTCCTTATTTCTTGTCTTGAGCTGTCGGCCTTTGTCTAAGTCGACTAGTTTTTCCTGACTTTGTTTGTTCTTGCCTTCTGCCCGAGCAGATTTCTTCCCGGGTCACTCCATCGTCGCGAACCAAATTATCGAGGCCCAGCGCGAGGAGCGGAGGGCGGACAGTGTGCAGATTGCTGCCAACGCCCCCAGGACCCTTAATCAAAGATCTCAAGATTCAGGCCCGCCTTCGCCCGCCCATCAAGTGCTGCACCGCCTTCAGGCTGGGCCTGGGGGTTTCCGCCCTCTGGCCAGGCTTGCCGGCTCCACGCACCCCAAATCGGACCGCCGACTGGCTGGAGGTGGCGGCCGACCGCCTGGAGGCCTGGAAGGGCTCTACGG
Source organism: Aegilops bicornis (assembly GCA_021605145.1). Lineage (NCBI taxonomy): Eukaryota > Viridiplantae > Streptophyta > Magnoliopsida > Poales > Poaceae > Aegilops > Aegilops bicornis. Next base: position 797,033,696 of record CM038671.1, on the reverse strand, counting down.
CCCGAGCAGGAGCGCGCGGGGCCCTTGAGTTCGTCAGGGCGTGGTATCCTGGGCTAGACCTAGCCCAGTTGGCCACGTTCCGGCTGGAGGCGCAGGAGGAGCTGGTGGCGGTGGAAGTCGAGCTTATCAATAGGGCGGCGGTAATCGCCGACTTCACCGACACCAGCATCTTCGTTCCAGAGGTGGTCGAAGAAGGCGTCGAAGCGCCGCAGGAGTGGCTCAGGCTGAACCCGGAGGACAGCGAGGACTCGGCCGAAGTCATCGACTCCAGCGATGAAGGGGAGGAGGGGGAGGAGGATGAGGAGGAGGTGGAGGACGAGGATAGCGACGTCGACATGCCGGAGGCTGGGGCGGATGGTCAGCCCCACCCTGACCGGGCCTCAAGCAACGACCCTCGCTCCAAAGCGCCGATCGCTGGCCGGAGGTGGCTGTGGTGACCAACCAGCCGCCTGCGTGCCTCCGATAGACGCCACCGACTCTGTCATCCAGCCCTCCGCCTGACCGGCATCGCTGACTCAAATACCAGCCGAGCCGCCATCAAGGCCACTGGAGTTGACTCATTATCCAAATTGAGCTGCTCGCTGCACCAACTGCACTGCCGACCCCGGCCCAGCCGAATCACTTTGTCACACCAACCGGCATCGCCGACCCCAAAGGCCCAGCCGAGTCTTCCGCTGCTCCCTAGGGTGTTTCTCTTTCTTTTCCTCGCTTTGGTCCGGACATTTTGTTAAATTAAGACAATTCCACCCACGGGTGTATATCAAACTTGTTGAATGCCAATCGATGGGCCTTTATTTATGTAAATATTCTATCGCAGCTTTATGCTTTGCTTTGCCAATTTCTAACTTTCCTTGCCTATACTCCTTGCTTTTTTTCCTTTGCCGCCCTCCCTTAGCTATCCTCTTGCCAGCCAAACAGCCACTCTGCGGACTGCGGCTGGTTTCAGTACTTAGCTTTTTGCGGGAGGGCAAGTACTTAGCCGTTTGGAGGTTTTGGCAAGGGAAGTAGAAGCCGGCCGGCCGGCTGCTCGGCAGCCGGTTGGGCAGATACGGTGCCGGCCTCGACTATATGCGCTTTTTCCTTAACCATTTTTCATGTGGGCACTGTTTTGCCGCCCCTGTCCGCCATGCAGTCGCTCTGCGAGCTGTGGCTTCTGACAGAAGAAGTTTTAGGTGCCAACACATTACTTGTCCGGCTGCAGGAGGCGGCATATAGTAGAAGGCGGCAAACCTCCGGGCCGACTGGTCGACCCGGTGCCAGGCGGAAATAATAACAAGGCACACAGATGGTCATAACACTTATCATATAGATAAAGGAGGGCAGTCCCCGAGTTAGTCTCGGGGGCCCCGGAGTCTTTGTACATAATACAAAAGGTAGCGTGATACATACTGCTTTCAACTGTGAAATCTCCGGAGGAGGTTTGCATTCCACGGCCTGTCCGTCTCCTTGCCTGAATCATCTCTTTTGCGTGCTCTGGGCTTCTGAGCATCGATCGATAGTAGGAGTCATTGCCAAAGACCTTGTCGATGATGAAGGGACCTTCCCAAGGCGCCGAGAGCTTAGGCCGCCAGCTGTCCGCTGGATCAGCCGAGCACAAGGTCTCCTCTTGAAGGATCTTGGCTTCACCTCGCGGTTGTAGTATCGGCGCAGACTCGCCGGGTAGATGGTGGACCGCCGAGTGCTAACAGCCGCCCTCCTCCAAAGAAGTCGACGCCGCCTTCTCGCCTCCTTGGCGTCTGCCTCGGTGTACATTGTGACTCGCGGGGAGTCGAACTCTATGTCCGTCGGGATGACGGCTTCAGCACCGTAGACGAGGAAGAAGGGAGTGAAGCCGGTCGACTTGTTCGGAGTTGTGCGCAAGCTCCAGAGGACGGCCGGCAGCTCATCGAGCCAGCAGCCGGCCAAACGCTCAAGAGGCTCGACCAGTCGGGGCTTGATGCCGGACAAGATAAGGCCGTTTTCTCGCTCAACCTGGCCGTTTGACTGCGGGTGGGAAATGGACGCTAAGTCCAGTCGGATGCCCTGCGTCGTGCAGAAACGAGCCAAGGCTCCTTTGGCAAAGTTTGTGCCATAGTCGGTGATGATGCTATGTGTTATGCCGTACCGAGTGGTGATGTCGGCGATGAAGGTCACGACAGTTGGCCCATTCAGTTTCTTGATTGGCTTCGCTTCTATCCACTTGGTGAACTTTTCCACAGCGACAAGCAGATGAGTCATGCCGCCACAGGCTGTCTTGAATGGTCCCACCATGTCCAGTCCCCAAACAGCAAAGGGCCAAGCAATGGGAATAGTCTTGAGTGCAGAAGCTGGCAAATGTGGCTTGGAGCCGAATCTCTGGCACCCTTGGCACTTATGGACCAACTCTTTGGCCTCTTCTAGAGCAGTCGGCCAGAAGAAACCATGGCGAAAAGCTTTGGCCACCAGTGCCCTTGAGGCCGTGTGGTGACCACATTCGCCCTGGTGAATATCCCTGAGGATTGCTTGGCCCTGGTCCGGCTCCACACAACGCTGGTACATGCCAGTGACACTGCACCGAACCAGCTCTTTGTTGACTATGGTGTACGCCGCCGCCCGCCATTGCACTTGTCGGGCCAGGGTCTCGTCGGCTGGCAGCTCTTTGTCTACCAGAAATTTGAGGATGGGTTGAGCCCATGATGGTGCTGCTATCTCCGATCGCTACCACACAACTTGTACAAGGGTGGTTGGGCCGGAGGCGGCGGGTTGAGTCGGTCGTCACCGCTGTCTTGAAGAAGTCCCCGGCCGATCACAGTCCCCGGCCGGCTCGAATTCCCGGTTGGTGCGACGGTTGCAGCCCCGGGCTGCTCGCCGAATTCCCAGCCACCGACTTCTGGTATCCTCAAGTTGGATCCGACTACTTCAGGAGGGGCCGGCACGAAGATGGAGTCGGACTCTGGAGATGGCTTGATAGACGACTTGAGGAGGCGCTGCAAGGCGACGTCGGCTGGCATCGCCTGTCGGGTGGAGCCGATCCGTGCCAAGGCATCTGCTTGCTCATTATCATTTCTTGGCACATGGAGGAACTCGCACCTGTCAAAGTATCCACTGAGCTACTGCATAAGGAAGCGGTAGCTTGCCATATTTGCATCCTTGGCGTCCCGGGCCGCCTCGACGCATCGCTGGACCACCAAGTCGGAGTCACCATAGCACAGGATCCGGTGAATGCCGAGTTCCTTGGCAAGCCGGAGTCCGTGTATGAGTGCCTAATATTCTGCTACGTTGTTGGAGGCGGCATAATGGACTTTCAGCACATATTTGAGCTTGTCGCCTTTGGTAGAGGTGAGGACGATGCCGGCTCCAAGACCGTTGCGCATTTTGGAACCATCAAAGTGCATCCGCCAATGGGTGGAGTCTGGTGCGGGCGGTAGGTACTGGGTCTGATGACCCACAAGTATAGGGGATCTATCGTAGTCCTTTCGATAAATAAGAGTGTCGAACCCAACGAGGAGCAGAAGGAAATGATAAGCGGTTTTCAGCAAGGTATTCTCTGCAAGGACTGAAATAAGTGGTAACAAATAGTTTTGTGATAAGATAATTTGTAGCGAGCAACAAGTAACAAAAGTAAATAAAGTGCAGCAAGGTGGCCCAATCCTTTTTGTAGCAAAGGACAAGCCTGGACAAACTCTTATAATAGGAAAAGCGCCCCGAGGACACATGGGAATATCGTCAAGCTAGTTTTCATCACGCTCATATGATTCGCTGCTCGGTACTTTGATAATTTAATATGTGGGTGGACCGGTGCTTGGGTGCTGTTCTTGCTTGAACAAGCATCCCGCTTATGATTAACCTCTATTGCAAGCATCCGCAACTACAACAAAAGTATTAAGGTAAACCTAACCATAGCATGAAACATATGGATCCAAATCAGCCCTTACGGCAACGCATAAACTAGGGTTTAAGCTTCATCACACTAGCAACCCATCATCTACTTATTACTTCCCAAGGCCTTCCTCTAGGCCCAAATAATGGTGAAGTGTTATGTAGTCGACGCTCACATAACACCACTAGAGGATAGACAACATACATCTCATCAAAATATCGAATCTAATACCAAATTCACATGACTACTAATAGCAAGACTTCTCCCATGTCCTCGTGAACAAACGTAATTACTCACAAATCATATTCATGTTCATAATCAGAGGGTATTAATATGCATATAGGATCTGAACATATGATCTTCCACCAAATAAACCAACTAGCATCAACTACAAGGAGTAATCAACACTACTAGCAACCTACTAGTACCAATCCCGGACTTGGAGACAAGAATTGGATACAAGAGATGAACTAGGGTTTTGAGAGGAGATGGTGCTGGTGAAGATGTTGATGGAGATTGCCCTCTCCCGATGAGAGGAGCGTTGGTGATGATGATGGCGATGATTTCCCCCTCCCGGAGGGAAGGGTCCCCGGCAGAAAAGCTCTGCCGGAGCCCTAGATTGGTTCCGACAAGGTTCCGCCTCGTGGCGGCGGAGTTTCGTCCCGAAAGGTTGCTTCTGATTTTTTCCTCAACGAAAGACCTCAGGGGGCCCACGAGGTAGGGGGGGCGCGCCCTAGGAGGGGCACCAGGGGGGCCACGAGGTAGGGGGGCGCGCCCTAGGAGGGGGGCGCCCCCACCCTCGTGGACAGGGTGTGGGCCCCCTGGCCTTCATCTTTGGCGAGGATTTTTTATTATTTATTATAAGATATTCCGTGGAGTTTCAGGACTTCTGAAGTTGTGCAGAATAGGTCTCTAATATTTGCTCCTTTTCCAAATTCCAGCTGCCGCATTCTCCCTCCTTATGTAAACCTTGTAAAATAAGAGAGAATAGGCATAAGTATTGTGACATAACGTATAATAACAGCCCATAATGCAATAAATATCAATATAAAAGCATGATGCAAAATGGACGTATCAGGGTCTCGGCCCAGTCGACGAGGAAGTCGGCCAACACTTGTGACTTGATGGCGGTGCGGGGCTGATAGTAGATGGTGTAAGGGGCCAAATCAATAGCCCACTTGGCCACTCGCCAAGCATCTCGCCTTCCAATGATCTCAAAGAAGCGGAGCCGCAAGTGCATTTGACGGTTATTGGGTGCTCTTAAAAGTAAGGCTTCAGCTTCTTGGCGGCAAAGTGCACACCATAACACATCTTCTGATAATGTGGGTAGTTTTGCTTAGAGGCGGACAATACTTCACTCAAGTAATATACCGGTCTCTGGACCGGCAATGCTCTGCCCTCCTCCTTGCATTCTACCACTATCACTGTGCTGACAACCCGACTGGTAGCAGCAATGTAGAGGAGCATGGGCTCCTTCTCAGTCGGAGCTGCCAGGATAGGCGGAGTTGCCAATATCTTCTTGAGCTGGGATAAAGCTTCGTCCGCCTTGTCGTTCCACTAGAAAAAAGTGGTCTTCTTCATGAGTTGGTACAGGGGAAGAGCCTTCTGGCCCAGCCGACTGATGAAACGACTAATTGATGCCAGGCAGCCGGTGAATTTCTGCACGTCCAGCAGTCGGGTGGGCACTTCCATCTTCTCGATGGCCCTGATCTTCACCGGGTTGCACCCTATGCCGCGCTTTGAAACCAAAAAGCCAAGCAGCTGGCCGGCTGGTACTCCAAAAACACATTTCTCCGGGTTAAGCTTGATCTGGAATCGGCGCAAGTTGTCAAAGATTTCCTTGAGGTCTTCTAGCAGCGTACATGCTTCTCCGCCTTCACCACCACATCATCCACATATACATGGGCATTTCGCCGAAGTTGCTTGAGGAGGCACTTCGCATGCAATGCTGAAACGTGGAGCCGCGCTTCGCAAGTCGTAATGTCATGGTCGCAGCGTATATTCAATGGTGTGATGAAGGCGGTCTTCAGCCTGTTCGTTGGGTTCAGCTTTATCTGATGGTATCCTGAGTATGCATCCAAGAAACTCAACAACTCGCATCCGGCTGTGGAGTCTATCACTTGGTCAATTCTTGGTAGAGCAAAGGGATCTTTGGGGCAAGCTTTGTTGAGGCTGGTGTAGTCAATACACATGCGCCATCGCTTATTCTTCTTCAATACCAGGACTGGGTTGGCCAGCCACTCGGAAAGAACACTTTCATGATGAATCCGCTGCTAGAAGCCGGGCTATCTCTTCTCCGACAACTCTTCTCTTCTCTTCTGACAAGCGGCGCAAGGGCTGCCTGACCGGCTTGGCGTCAGGTCGGACATGTAACTTGTGCTCGGCGAAATCCTTCGGAACACCCGGCATGTCTTTGGGAGACCATGCGAAGATGTCCCGATTCTCACGGAGGAAATCGACGAGCTCGCTTTCCTATTTGCTATCAAGGTTTGCACCTATGACAGCGTGCCTCTCCGGGTGCTCCGGGTCCAAGGGTATCTTCTTTGTTTCCTTGGCCGGCTTGAACGAGCCCTCAACCTCCGACTCGTTGGGGACGGGTGACATTTCCGGCTTCTTGCCTGCCAACGCCACCACCCGGTCTAGGAGTCGCTTCTCAGCTGCAATCACGAGGGACTCGGCCACCGTCTGCTATCTGTGGCGCAAGCGACCGACTTCTGTAGTCTCCAACTACGGTCAGGATCCCCTTGGTACTCGGCATCTTCATCTTGAGGTAAGCATAGTGGGGGACTGCCATGAACTTGGCCAGAGCTGGTCGGCCAAGAAGTGCATGGTAGGGGCTTTCGAGGTCCACCACTGCAAATCAAACTGGCTCACGGCGGAAATGATTCTTGTCTCCGAAGAGGACATCAATTCTTGTCTTCTGCTTGATTCCCAACTTCTCCATTGTGTCACGGTACAGGATATTGATGTTGCTGCCGCCATCTATCAAGACTCTGGAGAAGCGCGCTGCCCGCCTCTCCGTTGCAAAGGTAGCATCTAGGACTAGGGCGTATGAACCTGGGGAAGGCATCACTTCCGGGTGGTCGGCCCTGCTCCAACTGATAGGCTTCTTTGACCAATGCATGAATTCTAGAGTACTTGAGGCCACCGCTTGCACTTCTTGTTGTTGCTGCCGTCTGTTGCGTCTGTCATCGGCCATGCTGGTGAACACAACGTAAGCTCTGTGTGTTGGGGAACGTTGCATAAAATAAAAATTTTCCTACATTCACCAAGATCCATCTATGAGTTCATCTAGCAACGAGTGATTGGAGTGCATCTACATACCTTTGTAGATCGCGTGCGGAAGCGTTCAAGAGAACGGGGTTGAGGGAGTCGTTCTCCTCGTGATCCCAATCACCGGAGATCCTAGCGCCGAACGGACGGCACCTCCGTGTTCAACACACGTACGGTCAGTGTGACGTCTCCTCCTTCTTGATCCAGCAAGGGGGAAGGAGAAGTTGATGAAGATCCAGCAGCACGACGCCGTGGTGGTGGATGCAAGAGGGGTTCTCCGCAGGCTTCGCCAAGCAACTACGGGAGGGAGAGGTGTAGCAGGGAGGGGAGGGAGGCGCCAGGTGTTGGGTGCGGCTGCCTTCCCACCCCCCTCTTTATATAGGGAGTCCAGGGGGCGCTGGCCCTAGGAGATGGGATCTCCTAGGGGGGGTGGCCAAGGGGGAAACTTGCCCCCCAAGGCAACTGGGCGCCCCCTCCCCTAGGGTTCCCAACCCTAGGCGGATGAGGGGGGCCCAGGGGGCGCACCAGCCCACCAGGGGCTGGTTCCCTCCCCACTTCAGACCACGGGGCCCTCCGGGATAGGTGGCCCCACCCGGTGGACCCCCGGGACCCTTCCGGTGGTCCCGGTACAATACCGGTGACCCCCGAAACTCTCTCGATGGCCAAAAGAGCACTTCCTACATATAATTCTTTACCTCCAGACCATTCTGGAACACCTCGTGACGTCCGGGATCTCATCCGGGACTCCGAACAACTTTCGGTTTGCTGCATACTCATATTCATACAACCCTAGCGCCACCGAACCTTATGTGTAGACCCTACGGTTCGGGAGACATGCATACATGACCGAGACGGCTCTCGGTCAATAACCAACAGCGGATCTGGATACCAATGTTGGCTCCTACATGCTCCTCGATGATCTCATCGGCTGAACCACGATGTCGAGGATTCAAGCAACCCCAGATACAATTCCCTTCATTAATCGGTATGTTACTTGCCCGAGATTCGATCGTTGGTATCCCAATACCTCGCTCAATCTGCTATCGCAAGTCACTTTACTCGCACCGTAATGCATGATCCCGCGACCAAACACTTGGTCACTTTGAGCTCATTATGATGATGCATTACCAAGTGGGCCCATGGATACCTCTCCATAATGCGGAGTGACAAATCCCGCCTCGATCCGTGTCAACCCAATGTACACTTTCGGAGATACCTGTAGTGCACCTTTATAGTCACCCAGTTGCCAGGACGCTTGGTACACCCAATGCACTCCTACGGTATTCGGGAGTTACACGATCTCATGGTCTAAGGAAAAGATACTTGACATTGGAAAAGCTCTAGCAAAATGAACTACACGATCTTGTGCTATGCTTAGGATTGGGTCTTGTCCATCACATCATTCTCCTAATGATGTGATCCCGTTATCAATGACATCCAATGTCCATTGTCGTGAAACCATGACTATCTATTGATCAACGAGCTAGTCAACTAGAGGCTCACTAGGGACATGTTGTAGTCTATGTATTCACACGCAGTATTACGATTTCCGGATAATACAATTATAGCATGAATAAAAGACAATTATCATGAAGAAGGAAATATAATAATAATACTTTTATTATTGCCTCTAGGGCATATTTCCAACACTGTGTTCCTCCAGGTACTCGTCTTGTATGGCGCCGATTGGCCGGCTGCCGGGCTGTCAATGAGGAGGCGGCGGTCCCAAGAAAGCGGAGGAGGCAGGAGTCCATCTCCCTTGGCGATTCTGGCGAGCCAGTGACACTTCCGAGTGGTATGGTTGGACGGCTTTGCGCCGCTATGGAACTTGCAAGGTGCATCTAGGGTCTGCTCATAAGAGAAAGCGGGCAACCAATTGGACTTGCCGCCCTTCTGACGCTTGGGTGCCGGCTGCCCTTCTGGCTGCTGATCCTCGATTGTCGCCACTTGCCGGCTGGTGGAAGCCGGCTGAGTGGCCTTCTGCTTGTTGTCACTTGGATGCTGTCGCCGACTGGTCTCACTAGCCGGAGTCTGAGGGGCCTGAGGTGCCACCTTGCCGGATGCATCTACTAGGATTTCCGCCTTCATGGAGGAGTCAGCCGTGGCGTGTTTGTCGGCGATGATCAGCAGCTCGTCGAGCGTCGCAGGCTCCTCGCAGAGGAGTCGATGCTTGAGGAGGGTGCCCTCTCGGCACCCGGCGGTGAAGTACTCGATCGCCTGCACCTCGTGCACACCTTCGCAAAGTTATGAGCTCGCCCAAATACAAGTGAGATAGTCGCGAGTCGATTCGCTGGGCCCTTGGACGACAAGGAGAGTTGTCGGGCTTGGGAGGCCGCTTGTAGGTGCCGGTGACGCTATGGACGAAGGACTCGTGAAATCAACCCAGCTGTTGATGCTGCTGGGCTTCAGTTGTTGAGCCATGTCCGGCCGTGCCTCAAGCATGAGAGGGACGATTTCACATCAACGCGCTTTGTTGCCGCTTATTAGGCCGACGGCTGTCGAGTAGTCGATCAGCTAATCCTCCGCTTCACGGAGCCGGTGTATTTGGGCGATTCAAGGAGGGTGAACCCTTTGGGAAAGGGTTCATCCCGGATTCGGGGGCCGGAGCAAGGCAGGCCCAGCGCGTCTTCTTCTTCTAGCGCCAGGGATCGGTTGAGGTGGTCGATCCAATGGCGGCCGTTGTTTTCTCCAACTCCCTCTCGGCGGCCAAGGCGGTCGCCGAGTGTCGGGTGCGTGACAGGCGGCGGACTGGGATGTCTTGCTCCACGAGGCGGGAGAGGCGGAGGATCGCCTAGGCGCTCCATCGCTCGAGCGCGGCCGTCTTCGTCACGCTCGATGGAAAGGCGAGTCCAGCTTCGGCTAGCCGCCGCTCGTTGCTCGTTTTTCGCATGCGCCGCCACCGGCGTCCGGATGTCGCGCGCCGTGATCTTGGCGGCGAGCGGCTCTTCAGCCGCTGCAGCCGGTTGAATGCAACGCTGGCGATCGCGGTTTAGGAGCTGCTGGACTCGCCCGTCATGTGGCGACGCCATTGCCCTCTTACTTGTCCAGCTCATCCGCTACCGCCGGGCGGCCCGGATGTTCTTCGCACGCGTGGCGATGACGGGCGTTTCGCCTCAACATGCCGGGCGATGGTCGCGCCACGCTGTCGGATAGGGCCAACGTGGCTAGGCCCCCCAGGAGCCGGCGTGCCGCCAACAGCCCGGTCCATCTCATGCCGATAGGCGTCCGAGGGGCGTCGCATACTGGCCAGTCGGCCAGCGCTCTCGAGGAGCTGGACACAGCGTGCCTCCAGCGTCTCAGCGTCTGCGTCTTCTGGGATGGGCACCGTCAAATCTCGCAGTGCCGCATCGAGTGGGTCTCAAGCATCTCCATTCGAGCGCTCGCCACTGTTGATGACGAGCACCTCCGTGACGGTGCTCCCACCGTTGTGCTCGCGAGGAGGCGGCTCGTCATAGATCACCACGTTGGTGGGGAATGCGTCAAGCGACGCCGTATCGGAGTCGATGATCATCGGGTCGGTGGAACCAACAGACTCCAGGTCCATAGCTGGCTCGCTGGTGACGTGTAGCTGGTCGAGGAGGCTGACGAGGCAGCTCTCGGGGCAGCCGGTGCCTGCATCGGAGGCCGGCTCGTCGGAGAGGTGAACCTCGCCAATGAGGTAGGCGAGGCAGCTCGCCGCGCAGGCGATGTCCGCGCCATGCAGGGCGTCGAAGCTGATGCCGTCGGGTGTGCTGGGCTGGCTTCGCTCGCCAGGGAGGAACAGGGTTCCCGTCTAGAGCAGATCTCCGGGAGATGGTGCACCTCGCCCCATGGTGGGCGCCAAATGTCGGGGGTTGGGTGCGACATATTTCAAAGGATGGGTTATCATGGTGGGAGCGAGTAGAACGCCCCAAAGGTCCGGAAGGTGATGAGGCGAGACACGAACGCCAGCAGATTTCTTACCTGTGTTCGGGCTCTCCTAGAGATAACACCCTAGTCCCGCTTTCACGGGTCTCCAGATGATCACTAAAGGCACAAGTGATACAAAGTTGCTCCTTGAGCTGTATGCTATAGGTAGGAGAAGGCAAGGCTAGCTCTCTCCTGCTCTAGGAATGTGGCTAGGTCTAATGGGGTGGGAACCCTTTGCATGGGTGCCCTGTGGGGTTTATATAGGCCTACCCCCAAGGGGTACAATGGTAATCTGATCGGCTGCTGGGCCCGACTGTCGGTGTCTCCAGCCTCCGGATTCTTCGCCGACTAGTGGGCCCGCCGCCTGGCGGGCCCCGCCGACTGGTCTGGTACGGAGCCGACAGGCCGCTCCCGTAGCTGGTGGGTCTGATCGGTGGCTGCTCACTGTAGCCGTGCTGCTAATGACGCTGGCTTGGTCAGCTCGGTGTGGCTACAGCCCCGCCGCCTGGTGGGAGATCACTGTAGCCACACCTGGTCTCATCAGGTTAATGGTGCACGTGCCTCGAGGGAAGGGACGGCCGCCTGCTGAAGGCCGTCCTTCCCCTTGTCCGACTGGTTCGACGTGCGCCGTCTTTTGGGGTGTCACTGCCTGGTAGGGCCCGCAGCCTGCGGGCCGTACCGACAAGCCGTCGTGGTGAACAGGGCTCCGCCTGTCCAGAGTGACGTCAAGGGAAGGTGGCAACAGTGCCACGTCATGCGGAGATCTCCGCCTGTACGGGACACTGTGGCCATGCTGACCCCAAGATTCGGAGGCGAGGGCTTCACTGTAGCCACGTCCCATTTCGTCATCCTGACGGGAGCACAAACTCTGAGGGCGCGAGGTGGCCGCCTGCTCAATGCCGTCCTCCCTCGAGGCCGGCCGGGCTGGAGCCGGGCCGCCTGTGGTGCCGCTCTGCCGGTGGTTGGCCGCCTCCGGTGGCCGCCTGCTGAGTTAGCCGCCTCCCGAGGGCGGAGCTTCAGCTTGGGGCGCAGCAAAGCGAAGCCGGCCCAAAGTCTTGATCCAGGGACCCGGGTGAGGCTACCCGTGGCCCATTACTCTGACAAACATAATGGCTATTTGCATCTACGTAAGGAGATTGATGATTCATGTTACCGTTGTAGATTGCAGCCGCTTGATGACGCCCTCCTCGTAGCAAGAACAGGCTGGAGACTGTTCAAAGCTTTTTCCCGAGTGGAGTCGCCAAAAAGTGTGTTCGCACATGAACACGTCACCGTGTACCCTCGACGCCGGGGGTGATGCACCGCACCTCACGCCGAAGGAGATCCATCCGGAAGCGCGGTATGCAAGCAATCCGGTGGGCGCTTTTGTACACCCGAAACCCCACATGCCCGGGAGGGACCCCGTCAGGGTGCGCGGCGGCTATGGGCTGCCCTAGGTTCGCCTGACCACCCCTAGGGCCTCGAGGTTCGCCGCCCTCCAACAAGAAGAACGAACGAAGAACGAGGAAGAAGAAGAACAATGGAGAAGGAAAAGTAAAGGTAAAAGATGTAGATAGATTTGTTCGATTGTGTGTTGTTCAATCGGCTGTCACCCCTTAGATGTATAAGAGGCGGCTGGACTTCCCGTGCAAGGAAAAGGCTTGGATTGACGTCCAAACCCTAGTCAAATTCGGATTGGTTTTATCCGAACTTTCCCAAACTGTTCGGTTTAAACTGGCTGCACCTTGCGGGTCTTTTTTGTGGTAGTAAACAACCTCGGATGGAAACGAGTCCAAAAGCAATCTTGACCGTTTCGACGAGGGGAACAACTTTCGTGTTTAACGTTTTTTCATCATATGTGATCTCGAGGGTCAAATCGCTTGCGTAAAATAGCTAATTATGCACACAGCTCATCAGACATACACACATGTGTCTGGTTCCGGGCGTCATATTTTGCTCACTGGAGGGTCGCGCATTGCGCGCTCTAACTTTTGCATACAACCTCCAATTGGGACGATCTTTATATCAAAATCGATCGTCTCGACGAGACGCACAACTTCCGTGTAGAACACTTTTCCATCCAAGATCATCTGTATAACCTTTTGAGCCCATCTTCAACTTCTCGTCCGATTAACTATCACAGCCTCCACCCCGGCAAGCTTTCCACCCGGGTAAGCTTTCCACACCGGCAAGGTTTTTACCCGGCAAGCTTTCACACCGGCAAGGTTTCACCCCGGCAAGGATTCCTCCCCGGCAAGGTTTCTCCCCCGGCAAGGTTTCACACCGCAAGCTTCCACACATGAACGAAGCTTTCATACCGCAAGCTTTCCACGCCGCAAGCCTTCACACACCGCAAGGTTTTACCTCGCAAAGTTTTCTCCCCGCATGCTGCTTTATATTCGTACACTTTTGAGCGTCAACACCTTGGATTACAAGTGTTGGCAGAGTCTAGGTTAACCAGCAGGAGATTTTACATGAGATATTAAACAGGAGATAGAAGGAGATACACCACAAATATCTACCTAACTACTCCAACGTGATATACAAGATATTCGGCCCAACAGCCTCATAATATTATGTTTGACATCCAGCCTTAATATGAACTTCTCAAGTTTAGATTACGCTTAAATTCTTCAAACGGTCCTGTTGGTAATGCCTTTGTAAACCCATCAGCCACTTGATCCTTCGAAGGAATGAACCGAATCTCCAATTCTTTGCTAGCAACTCTCTCTCTAACAAAATGATAGTCAATCTCAATATGTTTCATTCTTGCATGAAAAACAGGATTAGCAGAGAGATAAGTAGCACAATGTTGTCACACCAAAGACATGGAGTTTGTGTGTGAAATATTCCATGTTCTTTAAGCAAAGACTTAACCCATATAATTTCTACAGTAGCATTGGCTAGTGCTTTGTATTCTGCCTCAGTACTTGATCTTGATACAGTGGCATGTTTCTTCGCACACCAAGAGATTAAGTTGGGTCCAAAGAAAACTGCAAAGCCACCTGTAGACCTTCTGTCATCTAAGAAACCTGCCCAATCAGAATCAGAAAAGGAACTAACAAGTGTAGAAGTTGACTTGGTGAATGTTAACCCAATGCTTAGTGTGTTCTTCACGTATCTCAGTATGCGCTTAGCAGCAGTCCGGTGAGCAGAAGTAGGTGCATGAAGATACTGACACACTTTATTTACATCAAATGAAATATCAGGCCTCGTGAGTGTCAAGTACTGAAGTGCTCCTACCAGACTTCTGTATTTAGTACCATCCTATTGACTCAAAGGTACACCCTCTGCAAGAGACAGTTTTTCTGAACTGGAGAGCGGCGTTGGTGATGGTCTACAGCCCTGCGATCGTGCCTTGCTCAAAAGATCAGTTGCATATTTTTCTTGAGAAAGATGAAGACCACCTTCCTGGTTTCTCTTGACCTCAATACCAAGAAAGAAGTGCAAGTCACCGAGATCTTTTGGAGCAAAATCTGACTATAATCTGTCAAGAGAGTCAGAATCAAGGCCATTGGAGGAACTAGTGACAATAATATCATCGACATAAATGAGCACAAAAATAGTGGGGTTGGAACAACGATAAATAAACAGAGAAGTGTCAGACTTGGAAGGAACAAAACCAGGACTTTGCAGTTTGGAGCTCAAGCGAGAGTACCATGCTCGTGGAGCCTGTTTCAGTCCATAAAGTGACTTATTAAGTTTGCAGACATGGAAGGGCCTGTTTGGATCTTCAAACCCAGGAGGTTGTTTCATATATACTACCTCTTCTGGAACACCATGAAGAAACACGTTCTGTACATCTAGTTGACGAAGACACCAGCCACGAGACACGTCAATGGAGAGAACCAGGCGAGTAGTAGCTGCTTTAACAATGGGACTAAAAGTATCCTCATAGTCAAGTCCATATCTCTGCTTGAATCCTTTTGCAACGAGGCGTGCTTTATAACGATCAATGGTACCGTCTGACCTCCATTTGATGCGAAAGATCCACTTGCAATCAATGAGGTTTGTACCCGGAGAGGAAGGAACAAGGTATCAAGTGTGATTTTTCTGAAGGGTACAAAACTCCTCCTCCATGGCATGTTTCCATTTGGGACCAGCAAGTGCTTCATGAACAGTCCGAGGTTCTCCTGTAGATGTATCAGATACAACCAAGCCATATCTAGTTTTGTAATTAACAGAATGAATCGTGCCTGTTTGAAGTCGTGTACGAGGTTGCTGTAGCTGCACAGAAGATCCAAGGAGGGCAGAATCCTCCTGGACATGTGAGCCGCCCAAATCTGCAGCTGATCGAGGCGATCCCGAGGCGGCTGCCGTAGTCGGATCAGTTGTGGCAGAATCAGGGGTTGTCAAAGAAGGACGTGCCACAGAAGATCCAGGAGAACACAACAGAGCAGGCTCGGGTGGAGTGCTGATCCCGCCTGGCACAGGGGCGGGCAATCGCCTGGTGTAGATGCGCGGCATCTGCGCGTAGCGCCCGGAGGGTGGGGCCCGGTCGGTCGGGTTGTCCCCTGGTGGTGAGTGGCGCGACGCACACGTGCCCGCTGCAGGTGGACGTAGAGCGGGGAAGACAGGATCTGTGCAGGCCACCGATACCAAGGCGGATACGGGCCCAGACTGGCGCAGCGATCCTGGGGCAGATTCGGGAGTAGACTGCCGCGCCGATCCCGAGGGAGATTCGGCTAGATCTGCCAAGGCCCATACCAGGGGTGTGCTGCTCAATATTTTCAGGAAAAATTATACCATTGTCCATGCCATTAGCTACACTGCTTAGTCCTCAGAAAGGTGGAGCTCATGTGGAACCATAGAAGAATTAGTCAACATGGAATCATCATTATTAACACCCACACAATCATTGCCAAGAAGATGAGAAGGAAGAAGAAGGATTTCCTTCTTGAGAAGGGCACCAGCGTTGGGATGGAGTTTTTCAAAGGGAAACTGGGTTTCGTCAAACACGACATCGCGAGAGATGTACACACGGCTAGTGGAGACATCAAGGCATTTGACACCTTGTGTTGAGCACTGTAACCAAGAAAAACACACAGTAAGCTAAGTTTGCGAGAGTTGTAGGGACGGAGGTTGGGCCAACAGGCAGAACCAAAAACCCTAAGAGTGTGATAATCTGGGGTGACATGCAAGAGACGTTCAGTGGGAGTTTCATTGGAAATAGTTCGACTTGGCCACATATTAATAAGGTGAACGGCGGTAAGAAAAGCTTCATCCCAAAATTTGAGGGGCATAGAGGCGTTAGCCAGAAGAGCTAATCCTACTTCAACAATATGCCTATGCTTACGTTCAGCAGAGCCATTTTGTTGGTGTGGTGAGATATGCCTATTTGTTGAAAGAAGGAATTCAATTTTGCATACTCACTACCCCAGTCTGATTGCATGACAATGATTTTGCAATCAAACTTGCCTTCAACGAGGGCTTGAAAGTTGTGAAAAACTTGAAACACATCTGAACGCTTTTTGAGAAGATATATCCAAGTATATTTGCAAAAATCATCAATAAAGCTCACATAATAGGAGTGTCTACCAACACAAGTGGGTGCTGGGCCCCAAACATCGGAAAAAATAAGTTGCAAGGGTTTTGTAGACACATTACTAGAGACAGGATATGGTAATTGATGACCTTTTGCTCTTTGGCACGAATCACAAATAGTTTCTAAATTTCTCTCACCAACAACTGGGAGTTTATTCCTACTAAGAATTTGATGAACGGTAGCAAAGGATGGATGACCTAATCGGCTATGCCACCTCTCAGCAGAAAGCTTGATGGCACCATAGACTTGTTTATTGAATTTGCAATACTTGGGAATCAATGAGTATAGCCCTTGCACACAAACACCCCTATGAAGAACTTTCTTCGTGACCTGATCCTTGATCAAAAAGAAAAAAGGTGAAACTCTAGAAACACATTATTATCAAGAGCAATGCGATGGACAGATAGGAGATTCTTAGCAGAATTACGAACATGCAGAATGTCATTGAGTTCAAGATTTGTGTGTGGGGTTTCAAGGATTGATTTACCAATGTGACTAATTTCCATACCTGGACCATTTGCAGCTGTGTAGATTTGGTCATTGCCACCGTATTTCTCATGCATCGTCAGCTTCTCCAGCTCGCCAGTGATGTGGTTGGTGGCACCTGTATCCATATACCAATTTGTATCTACACCATATGACATATCAGCCGCGGCTGCAACCTTTTTCTTTTGAGAATTGTCACCAGCGTAGCGCCATGCCTTTTAGCTATGTGATTTGTCTTTTACAGATCCGCACTTCCTTTCATACCCCTCGTAGCCCTCGGAAATAGCACCCTCGATTGTTGTTGCGGGGAGGGGGGTGTCGGTGTCGTAACAGGCGGATCTCGGTAGGGGTCCCGAACTGTGCATCTAAGGCTAATGGTAACAGGAGGCGGGGGACACAATGTTTACCCAGGTTCGGGCCCTCTCGATGGAGATAATACCCTACTTCCTGATTGAATGATCTTGATGATATGAGTATTACAAGAGTTGATCTACCACGAGATTGTAGAGGCTAACCTTAGAAGCTAGCCTATGATTATGATTGTTGTTGTCCTACGGACGAAACCCTCTGGTTTATATAGACACCAGAGGGGGCTAGGGTTACACAGAGTCGGTTACAGAGAAGGAAATCTACATATCCGAATTGCCAAGCTTGCCTTCCACGCAAAGGAGAGTCCCACCCGGACACGGGACGAAGTCTTCAATCTTGTATCTTCATAGTCCAACAGTCCGGCATAAGCATATAGTCCGCCGTCCAAGGACCCCCTAATCCAGGACTCCCTCAGTAGCCCTTGAACCAGGCTTCAACGACGATGAGTCCGGCACGCAGATTGTCTTCGGCATTGCAATGCGGGTTCCTTCTCCGAATACTCCAAAAAAGATACAAGGATCGTGTCCGGCTCTGCAAAACAAATTCCACATACCACCGTAGAGAGCCCAATATTCCACAAGTCTAATCTTCTGACAACTTTTCCATAGCGTGATGTCACGCTGCGGCCCAGTCATTATTCGAACCGTTTTCTCAACCCGCTACTTCATATCTTGCAGGCGGCTTCATTGGCACGTCTTGTCGAAGCAGAGATCGTGTCCCCTTATCACGGGATTCTCATCAATACAGGTGTGGTTAACCCAACCGTGCCGTTAGTATGACTCCTTGGTTTAGGCAAGTTCCAAATGTCCGCGCCGAGGACGCTTGACATTCATCCTATTTATAAAGAGGCCAAGACCTGCCCTTTTCTTTCCACGCCTGATCCTTCCCTTCTCCTACCTCGAGTTCCAACACCCAAGGTTCAGTCCACGCGCTACGGACATTCAATCATGTCTGGATCCAACCCTCAAGGCCGGTGGATGGCCTCTTCTGTCACAGAGGAGGACATCAAGAAGCTTAGGGAGGCTAGGTATCTGACCGCCGAAATCCTTCACAGGCTTCCTGCCCAAGGGCAGGTTATTCCTACTCCCAAACCCAATGAGAGTGTTGTATTCATCTCCCACTTCATCCGAGGGATAGGCTTCGGTCTTCATCCCTTCATTAGAGGGCTCATGTTTTATTACGGGCTAGATTTTCATGATCTAGCTCCAGATTCCTTCCTTCACATCTCGCCGTTTATCGTCGTGTGTGAGGCCTTCCTCCGTATTACCCCGCACTTCGGCTTATGGCTCAAGACCTTCAATGTGAAGCCAAAGATGATCTACGGGCGACACGCGGAGTGCGGGGCCGCTATAATAAGCAAAGGTGCCGACGCCTTATGGCCAAAGGGTTCCTTCCCGGAGGTGTCCGACCTATGGCAACGGGAGTGGTTTTATATCACAACACCCCGAGGTACAAAGTGGGCAGCCGCCCCGGCCTTCCGCTCTGCCCCTCCGGCACAGCTTGCATCATGGGTCAATAAGGGGCTGGACTGGGGACCAGTTAATGACGTGCTGACATTACAAAGCCGCATCCGAGATCTCCTCAAGAGGAATATCAGTCTCGTTAAAGTAATTCAAGTAATGTTAGTTCGTCGGGTCCTGCCATGCCAACGTCGATCTCTCTGTATGTGGGAGTTCAACCCGGAAGGACCGCAAACCATTCAAAACTTCTTCGGTGTGACACTCGAAGGGATGTATCGATTATTCTTCGGATCACGAATAAAGTGTCCGGACACAACAGAGGATGCGAGTCTCAACTACAACCGTCCAGATACCCAAGTAAGTAATTCCGCGACCGAACGTGATGTCATTATATTCGTCACAACATTATTCTGAATAACCACCCTCGGCCAGGACTGGATAACAAAGGCAGAGAGGATCAGGTGTTCGGCCCCTCCTTTAGAAGACTCGCCGGATCCTGTACGAACCAGGATGCTGGATCGTGCACCTTATCAAGTGCCATTAGGAGAGGACGAGGAGAGGAATGGGGAAGCCAAGAGAGGACATCGTACTGGAGGTACGTTACGCATCCTAACCAGGGAATTAATACCCCCATGTCAGAGGGTGAACGGGGAGGAGATTCTAGCATCCCCTCTCCCCACGGGAAGAAAAGGAGCGCCCCTGAACATTTGGAAGCAGAGGTCTCCAAACGAGGGAAGAAACCTGCATCAGGGGGCACTGCCTCAGAGAGCAACCTTACCGCACAGCGCCCACAAGGGGGCCGGCCATCAACCGAGCCGTAAGTGAACAAAGGTACTTTAGTAAGCTTGCCCTGTTTTTTCCTGAGAATAACAACCGAGACATATGTTTTGCAGTCCGGCTCATAGCCCTTCTCAACAACGTTCGTCCTCGGGCGATCTTCTTCCGGAGATGATGGAGAGCGAAACGCCTCCTCCCACTTCCCCGCTTCATGAGGCGGACGACCCTGAGGTGTCATCCCGGAGGGTCTCTCCCGATCCGCAAAAGCCAGAAGGTAACTCTTCGGCCTCCCGAAGTCTGGGGTTCTCGGCTCCTAGGGAGACCAACAAAAAATGCCCGGGATCGCCCGGTGTACAACCGGACACATTGATGGGTCTTTTGCAGCAAGCGGATATCTCTGAGGCACAGCGTACTCACTAGTAGAAAACAGGGCTTTGGTCCAGGGCAATATTCACATTAGTCTCGGTTACCACGAACCGACTAATGTGAGCATTGGTCCCAGCCAGGCGGCTAAGGCATTAGTCCCGTTCACTTGAGCCCTTTAGTCCCGGTTTAAGACACGAACCGGGACTAAAGGGTGCGATGTTTTAGTCGGTTCGTGCCTCAAACCGGGACTAAAGATTAGACCTTTGGTCCCGGTTTGAGACACTAACCGCATTAATGGGTTGAGAATTTAGTCCCGGTTCGTGCTACGAACCGGTACTAAAGGTCCCATTTTCAAACTCTACCCCTCGTGGATAGCCTTTTCAGTTTAAAATAAATTATAAGAAAATGATGGAAATGTCAAAAAAATAAAAGAAAATAAGTTTCCCATGTGATATGTGGTCTAGTTGTTGGGAAAATTTGCAAATGTGAATTTCGACTTTATTTGCAAAATCTCTTTGGAATTTCTAAAATGGGCATAACTTTTGCATACTAACTCGGATGAAAAAGTTTTTTATATGAAAAATCATCTACTCGAAAAGTTACGGGGCTTTTAAGATCTGGAGGCAAAAAAATTCAGAAAATTTCAAACTTACTAGTTTCAAGAAGTACTAGTCTTACTAAATAATTATTCAAGAATATTAGTGTTACTAAATAATTATTTCAGTTTTTTTTGAATTTTGGTCAAATCTGGTCAAACTATGGTCAAACTATGGTCAAACTAATTATTCAAGAAATATTACTGTTACTAAATATTAGTGTTATTTTTTAGAACAATAGTTTCAAACTCAAACAGTGAAATGTGTGACTTCATGCTCAAGCTAAATTCCTGAGGTTAATAGGATTGACATCTTACTATTGTCAGGAAAACAACAAGTGCAGACTTGGAAACGAGGGAGAATAGAACCCGGAAGTTAAGCGTGCTCAGGCTGGAGTAGTGAGAGGATGGGTGACCGTCCGGGAAGTTAGATGATGAGGGGTGATTAGAGGTTAAATTGAGCAGTGATGAGGGGTGAGGGGTGATTAGAGATGAGAGGTTAAAATAATTCAGAAATTTGAAAATAAAAAAATTCTAAAAAAATTTCAAAATAAAATTTCAAAAAAAATCATAAATTTTCCTTTAGTACCGGTTGGTGTTACCAACCGGACTAAAGGTGGACCTCCAGGCAACGACCACGTGGAGAGCCTTTAGTCCCGGTTCGTGTAAGAACCGGGACTAAAGGGGGTGGCTTTAGTAACGACCCTTTAGTCCCGGTTCCAAAACCGGGACTAAAAGCCCTTTTTCTACTAGTGTACCTTAATGGGTACGGTGGTAGTGAGGATTTCATCCGCAAAAAGCGGGTTGAATGAAGCTTTTACGAGCCTACTAAGAGGCTTTGAGGTACGCAAAGTGATATATATTTTTGATTGTACCATACACGCAAGGTGTGCTTTGTATAGATAGTAGCCCCTGAGACTCTGGTTGCCGTCCGGATGAGGCGAGCAGAGGATCATAGTCTCAGGTAATGATAGCGCTGCTTTTGTGCGCAGGCGGCTGCAGATCCGGCGGCTGACCGGACTGCTGAATTTGCCGAACTGAGGCGGCAACCTGACGTGGCGGATGTCGACATCACGCTTGTGAACAAGCGGCTTGACAAGGCACATGGTATGTATATTTAAGTGGTTAGCAAATATTAATAAGAGCATAATGCTCAGATTTATAATATGCTTTGACTGCAGATGGAGCTGTCGCGGTGGAGATCCTTCGGGCAGAATTTGCCCGGGCCAAGGAGCTAGCCAGGAGAAGTGATGCGGCCGCCCTAAAGGCAGCCGAAGAATTAAAAGCCGAACAGGCTGCTCATCGCCAAAGTGAGGATAAAATAGCCAACATGGCTCTTGAGCTGGAAAATGCCGCCAGCCGATATGAGCTTCTCGAAAGGGAAAAGCAAAAAAACGGCTGACCTAAAGAAGGCCTTGCAAGAAGCAAAGGAGACTTGGTCTGAAATCAGAGCAGCGCGGGAGGAGCTTCGGCAAGCCGGTGATATCGCGGCTGGGAAGCCTTTTTTATTGTGAACAAAGTTCGGCGATCCGAAGTATGCCACTCTTGACCAATTGTGGAGTTCTTGAGACGCACACTTGGATTTAGCAAAGAGTGCTGCTGATGCGACGAAGTATTTCAAAGATCGAGAAGATCATGAGGTGGAAAGATTGTTCTGGTCGCAGTTCGGTAATCCAAGGCATCCGCTGCTGTTGAATGAGCAAATGGCTGAATGGGCCGAGCTCCATAGGTTATCCGGGCTTGCCATGAAGGCCGTCATGGATCACATGTGGACGAAGGAACCAAGTCCGGATAGTTATTTTGGTTTGGTGCAACGATTTATTCATGTTGTGCCGCACATCGACGCTGTTAAGAGGTCGGCATGCATAGAGGGTGCGCGGATGGCCCTTTTGCCCGTGTTAAGACGTATTGGGCGAAGATGGAGGCCACCGATATCGCAACCAGGGGTCCGCCCGGAGGCCAGGACTCGCCCGAGCACTATTTTGAAGAAGTCATAGAAGGTGCCCGTTTAGTAGAGGCTCAGTGCTCAAATAATACCATGTTCCAGTGACATGTATATTGATTGTAAAAACAATGCTTTTGATAATAAAGGCTGTATTTATACTTTTGCTCGTAAAGTATTGTAGTGCCTCCTGTGCGGCCGCTTATGTATGTATGTATATAACCTGAAAGTTTGCAGTCGTCGACTTCAGCCCCCTCACATATAATGCAGGGGTGTTTGGCAAAGCGTGAAACAACACTTGATCCAACGTCTTGGTCCGTTAAGGTGGTGGTAGCGCGGCGAATGAGTCAATCGGACTATGTAGCTTTAACACTTTCACTTAGACATAGGAGTTTGATGGTGGGGCTACTATATAGCCCCTGGTATGCCCACGCTCATCCGAATACGGCGCGTGTACATACGTGATCGGGAAACCGGTCCTTTGTTAATGCGGAGGAATCGCGAAGATCCCGCTGAGTCATCGAGTGGTTGACCAGTCTCTCGCTTTATCATGACAGTCAGTTTTCGGCTTTCTCTACTGAGGTGCTCATCCAGATGAACCAGGGCACAATCACAGTAGTTCTCCCTGTGCCACATTAGCCAATAGAGCGGAACGTAAGGTAGCAAAACACGGGAGCAGGGCAAACCCAACTATTGACCAAAGACATGATTCGGAGCTGATGCATATAAGGACAAACTCGCGACGCCGAACACTCCCGAAGGTATTCGGACTTTTACAACATATACTGGGCTGGGTACCGCCCTCGATAATGAGCCCTGAATTTCCAGGTACGTGCATTAATCTGGCGTGACAAAAGAGCGGCTGTGGTGAGAGCATAGATCCCAAAAACACATTGGTTGCTGCCCTTGTAACGTCTATTTTAGATCGACGAATAATAAGCTTGCCAATAACGCCGGTATCCCTCTTGGTCATTTTAAGTACCAGGAGGTACGAGCCAACAAGAGACAATAAAAAAGGTTTACACAGGGTCTTAATCTAAAAAGAAACCTTTGACGGGGCCCTGCTGCACGTCTGCGCCTTTGTCTCCGTTGTGTCGTATCCTGGAAGGGTATAGCACGATGGTCATCTCTAAAAATAAAGAAAAAACCCAGGTGAAAGAATCTGGTGTGACCGTGCGTAAAGTCGGTCAATCTTAATGAAGCGTGAAAAGTTGATATCTTGAGTGTAAATACATTCGGGCCGAACTATGGGCCTTATGCGGGCAGCCCCTAGCACCACATATGGGGCGTACCCATTAACTAAGCGCAGGTTTATCAGGGCTGCACAACTAGTGGTGAGCCGCCCACGTCTAGCCATGTCCGTGGTCTCATGGACCGATCAGTTACTCGGATCGGAGAGGCTGTTCAATGGTTTGGCTGCTAGAGCCGCCACGTAGTCTTCCGCGCGAAGAGAACGCTCTGTGTTTCCGCTGATAGTGATGACGCCGTGTGGACCGGGCATCTTAAGTTTAAGATAAGCGTAATGCGGTACTGCGTTGAAACAAGCGAAGGCCGTTCTTCCGAGTAGTGCACGATAGCCGCTCCGGAACGGGGCGATGTCGAAGATTAGTTCTTCGCTTTGAAAGTTGTCGGGAGAACCGAATACAACCTCTAACGTCAAAAAGCCCGTGCAGCGGGCCTCTAGGCCTGGTATTACTCCTTTAAAGGTAGTACTACTTTGGTTGATTCCCGACGGGTCTATCCCCATCTCATGGATGTGTCCTCGATATATCGATTAAGATCGCCGCCGTCCATGAGGACTCGGGTGAGATGGTATCCGTCAATTATTGGTTCGAGCACCAGGGCGGCTGAACCTCCATGCCGGATACTAGTCGGATGATCCCTGTGATCGAAGGTGAGCGGGCAGGCCGACCATGGATTGAGTTTGGGGGCGACTAATTCCACAGCGTATATGTCTCGGAGTGCGCGCTTGTGCTTCCTCTTTGGTATGTGGGTGGCGAAAATCATGTTCACTGTTTTGACCTCTGGTGGAAATTTTTTCTGTCCCCCAGTGTTCGGCTGGCTAGGTTCATCCTCGTCTTCACTTGGCGGCTCCGTCACCTTGTGTTCAGCGTTTAGCTTGCCGGCCTACTTGAAGACCCAACATTCTCTGTTGGTGTGATTCGCAGGTTTCTCAGGGGTGCCATGAATTTGACAGGACCTGTCTAGAATTTTATTTAGACTGGACGGACCATCTTTGCTGCCTTTAAATGGCTTTTTCCGTTGACCGGGTCTGGAGCCCCTGAATCCGGTGTTTACCGATGTATTGTCTGGGCTGTCTTCATTATTTCGACGCTTATTTTTATTGCGTCGCGGCTTTCCATTGCCATCCCTGATTTCGGATGTGCCTGGATCGCTGGTGCCACTGCGGGCCAACCAACTATCCTCGCCCGCACAAAAGCGGGTCATAAGGATTGTTAGGGCTGCCATTGTCCTTGGCTTTTCCTGGCAGGGGTGTCTGGCAAGCCATTCGTCCCGGATACTATGTTTGGAAGCCGCTAGGGCTTCAGCATCTCGACAATCGACGATTTGGTTCTTCTTGGTGAGAAATCTGTTCCAAAGCTTACGGGCTGACTCTCCATTGTTGGATTATGTGACTTAAATCGTCTGCATCCGGAGGTCGGACATAGGTCCGTTGAAAATTAGCCCTGAAAGCATCCTCAAGTTCCTCCCAGCTTCTGATAGAATTTTTGGGAAGGCTATTCAACCAGTGCCGAGCTGGTCCTTTCAACTTGAGGGGTAGGTATTTGATGGTGTGGAGATCGTCTCCGCGAGCCATATGGATGTGAAGAATAAAGTCCTCAATCCAGACTGCAGGGTCTGTCGTTCCGTCGTATGCCTCGATGTTTACGGGTTTAAACCCCTCTGGAAATTCATGATCCAGCACCTCATCGGTGAAGCACAGGGGGTGTGCGGCGCCCCTGTACTTGGATGTGTCGTGGCGTGTGTCCAACGACTGTAGTGTTCGGTGTTGATTCTGAGCATGTAGTTGATCAGTATAGTCGGTTCGGTGGCCGTGATCCTACGTAGGGACACGTTTCCTAGACCCATAGATGGACCTGGCCATACCAACTCTTTTTTCCAATTTCTCACGTAGATCGTGTGCTTACTTGTATGCGACGTCATTAACCGCTCTGTCTCGGCCACGGGGTGGTCGGTCTGGCAGATCAGTCGTATTGCTTTTCGGCGGAATAGGCGCAATAGCCTCGTCGTCGAATTTGGGCAACAGCTTGCGTTTTGGATAGCTCTTTGTGTGGCGATCACCGCCATATATTTCGTCAGTGTCGAGCACTTTGTTCCATCTGTGGTTGAGCGTATCCTGCGCAGCTTTAAGCCATTGCTTCTGCTTCTTTAAGCTCCTCCCGGTAGCAAGAAGCCTTTTGTGGAGGTGCTCTTGTTCTAAGTGTTTTTCCGGGATGATGTGTGCATTGTCGTCCGGACTGTTCTCCTCTTCGGAGACAGGTTTATAAGTTTTGTCTTCGGCATCGCTGTCATCAGACAGCAGCCCTGGACTGTGTTCGCCGTCCCCTGGCTCATCCTGCTCCATGGGGTCGTCGTTATTTTTAGCGTCGTCCGGGGTATTATTCTTTCTTGTGCCGGTATCACTGTTTTTGATATGGCGGGCTTTAGAGCGGCGCCGCTGACGTCGGCGCTTTGTTTGCTTCTCAAGGAGATTATCCTCCGTTGCATCGTCGCCATTGCTTTCTTTCGGTGTGTCCACCATATATATATTTATATATATATATATATATATATATATATATATATATATATATATATATATATATATCGTATGATGAAGTGGTTGTCCAGCGCCCTGAGGGCGGTGGTTCCCGTTTTTCTCCGGCATCATCGTCCATACCGTTGATGTCTTCGGAGTCGAAGTCAAGCGTGTCGGTTAAGTCATCCACAGTGGCTATTAAGTGGGTGGTGGGTGGGTAACGAATTCCTTCGTCGCCAGCTTTCCAATCAAGCCGTACATAGTTCGGCCAAGAGTCTCCCGACGGGGAGAGAGATTTTAATGAGTTTAGCACGTCGCCCAAGGGCGAGTGCTGAAAGATATCCCTAGAGCTAAACTCCATGATCGGCGCCCAGTCAGATTCGATTGGCACGGTTGCACGCGGTTCGGAGCCTATGGCCGGAGACGAGTCCGAGGGTCCGAAGACACAGACCTCTTTGGAAGTGAGATCTGTGTTCGGCTCCATCGCTGCAGAGTGTGCGGCCTCCGTGGCAGGGTCCATCCTTCCGTCCTCGGATGGCACGATCTGCTCCGGATTTAAAGCTGGGGCAGCTGCAAGTGTGATCTCCTAAACAGTATGGCAGATCTAAGTCATGCTCATCGTGACTGTTGGGAGCACCTGTCATGGGCTCGAATCCGTCGGAGATCGAGTCTCCGCGGATATCGGCAGTGTAGTTCAGGTTTCCAAATCTGACTTGATGGCCAGCGGCGTAGCTATCGATCTGCTCCAGATGGCCAAGCGAGTTGGCCCACAGTGCGAAGCCGCCGAATACGAAGATCTGTCCGGGGAGGAAAATCTCGCCCTGGACCGCATCGTTGTAGATGATCGAAGGAGCCATTAACCCTTACCATGATCACATAGTGGAACTCTCAATGAAAGCACCAATGTCGGTGTCAAAACTAGCGGATCTCGGGTAGGGGGTCCCGAACTGTGCGTCTAAGGCTAATGGTAACAGGAGGCGGGGGACACAATGTTTACCCAGGTTTGGGCCCTCTCGATGGAGGTAATAACCTACTTCCTGCTTGATTGATCTTGATGATATGAGTATTAAAAGAGTTAATCTACCACGAGATCATAGAGGCTAACCCTAGAAGCTAGCCTATGATCATGATTGTTGTTGTCCTACGAACTAAACCCTCCGGTTTATATAGACACCGGAGGGGGCTAGGGTTACACAGAGTCGGTTATAGAGAAGGAAATCTACATATCCGAATTGCCAAGCTTGCCTTCCACGCAAAGGAGAGTCCCACCCGGACACGGGACGAAGTCTTCAATCTTGTATCTTCATAGTCCAACAGTCCGGCATAAGCATATAGTCCGGCCGTCCGAGGACCCCCTAATCCAGGACTCCCTCGGTAGCCCTTGAACCAGGCTTCAATGACGATGAGTCCGGCACGCAGATTGTCTTCGGCATTGCAAGGCGGGTTCCTTCTCCGAATACTCCAAAAAAGATACAAGGATCGTGTCCGACTCTGCAAAAAAAATTCCACATACCACCGTAGAGAGCCCAATATTCCACAAGTCTAATCTGCTGACAACTTTTCCATAGCGTGACGTCACGCCGTGGCCCGGTCATTACTCGAACCGTTTTCTCAACCCGCTACTGCACATCTTGTGAGGCGGTTTCATTGGCACGTCTAGTCGAAGCAGAGATCGTGTCCCCTTATCACGGGATTCTCATCAATACGGGTGTGGTTAACCCAACCATGCCGTTAGTATGACTCCTTGGTTTAGGCAAGTTCCAAACGGCCGCGCGGAGGATGCTTGACATTCATCCTCTTTATAAAAAGGCCAAGACCTACCCTTTTCTTTCCATGCCTGATCCTTCCCTTCTCCTACCTTGAGTTCCAACACCCAAGGTTCAGTCCACGCGCTCCGGACCTTCAATCATGTCCGGATCCAACCCTCAAGGCCGGTGGATGGCCTCTTCTGTCACAGAGGAGGACATCAAGAAGCCTAGGGAGGCTAGGTATCTGACCGCCGAAACCCTTCACAGGCTTCCTGCCCAAGGGCAGGTTATTCCTACTCCCAAACCGAACGAGAGCATTGTATTCATCTCCCACTCCATCTGAGGGCTAGGTTACGGTCTTCATCCCTTCGTTAGAGGGCTCATGTTTTATTACAGGCTAGATTTTCATGATCTAGCTCCAGATTCCTTCCTTCACATCTCGTCGTTTATCGTCGTGTGTGAGGCCTTCCTCCGCATTACCCCACACTTCGGCTTATGGCTCAAGACCTTCAATGTGAAGCCGAAGATGATCGACAGGCAACACACGGAGTGCAGAGGCGCTATAATAAGCAAAGGTGCCGACGCCTAATGGCCAAAGGGTTCCTTCCCGGAGGTGTCCGACCTATGGCAACGGGAGTGGTTTTATATCACAGCACCCCGAGGTACAAAGTGGGTAGCCGCCCCAGCCTTCTGCTCTGCCCCTCCGCCACAGCTTGCATCATGGGTCAACAAGGGGCTGGACTGTGGACCAGTTAATGACGTGCTGACATTGCAAAGCCGCATCCAAGATCTCCTCAAGAGGGATATCAGTCTCGTTGAAGTAATTTAAGTAATGTTAGTTCGTCAGGTCCTGCCATGCCAACGTCGATCTCTCTATATGTGGGAGTTCAACCCGGAAGGACCGCGAACCATTCAACACTTCTTCGGTGTAACCCTCGAAAGGATGTATCGATTATTCTTCGGATCACGAATAAAGTGTCCGGACACAACAGAGGATGTAGGTTTCAACTGCAACCGTCCAGATACCCAAGTAAGTAATTCCGCGACCGAACATGCTGTCATTATATTCGTCACAACATTATTCTGAATAACCGCCCTCAGCCTGGACTGGATAAGAAAGGCGGAGAGGATCAAGTGTTAGGCCCCTCCTCCCGAAGACTCGCCGGATCCTATGCTAACCAGGATGCTGGTACTCCATGTCCAACCTGGCGATGATGAAGGAGAGCAGTTCATCCTTGCTGATCGGCTTGCCCGCCGTCGCGAGCTCGTCGAAGAGGGCCCACATATGACCAAAATATGCAGCCGCCGTCTGGGAGCCCTTTTGGGCATTGGTGATGGTGACCCGTATGTTGTTGGCGCGCAAGAGAGACATGGCCGAGAACATGTTCCCAAGCGCGGTCCATATCGCATGTGATTTCTCAAGCGAAGCAACCTGGACAAGCACTTCTTTGGATAGGTTTCTTAGGAGGTAAGCAATAATCTGTTGGTCTTGGATGAGCTATTAGGAGTAGGCAGGGTTCACGACAACCTGATCCTTCCATTCGGCATTCTTGGTGGTGAGGGTTTTTTGTGGTTCTGCAATGGTTTGATCTCGGTAACCAAAGAGGCCGGCACCCATGATCTGTGATCTTGCCTGTGCGCGCCATAAGATGTAATTGGTTCGGGTAAGTGTTTCGGAGGTGTTGTAGTTGAGGCTAGAGTTGACGGCGGAGGAGTAAGAAGACATGGCTGATGGAAGGAAGATAGGCTAGCACTACAAAAAAAGACATCCGTGACATTTTGGGCCGAACGAAATTTTTTTCTGTCATACTTATGACACTTCTATGACGATAATTGTGATAAAACCCGGTATCATCATAGATGTGGTGGGGTCCTACTTCTATGACAAAAAATCATGACAGAAAATGGGCTTTTCGTCTTGGGCGGGCCGGAGACGCAGCTGCATGACATTCTTTGGGTCGTCCATGACGGAAAAAACCGTGGTAGAAGCGATGGGAGGAAAATATCGGGGTGTTCCCGGTTACGGTGGGTGGTCGGGGCCGAGCGATGCGCGTTTCTCTCGTACACGCACGTGCGTGGGTGCGAGGCATTGGGCTCTAACTGAACCCAAGTGAGGCGTTGGGCTCTAACTGAACCCGAGCGATTGCACTGCAGGCTACGCGTTATTGAACCCGAGTGATCGATCGATGGCTATTAACTGAACCCGATCAAGCGATTCCTTCGCTACTGCTGATAACTGAAGCCGATCGATGCTGCCTCTGGATGAACAGTGAGCGTTGCTGGGGGGTTTGGATGAACAGTTCCCAGTGGGGGTGGATGAACAGGACCCCATGGTGTTGCCTCTGGATGAACAGGACCCCGATCGATCGAGCCGGTTGGGGATGGATGAACAGGACCCCATGGAGGGCAGGATGAACAGGACCACCCCGTGGAGGGCTGGATGAAGAGTAGACGGTGGAGGGGTGGATGAATAGTAGCCCGTGGAGGGGTGGTTGAACAGGAGCCCATGGAGAGGGGTGGTTGAACAGTAGCCGGTGGAGGAGCGCGTGGTGGAGGCTGGATGAACAGGAGCCCGTGGATGAACAGTCGCAGGTGGAGGCTGGAGGAGGTAGACGGTGGATGAACAATAGCCCGTGGAGGCTGGAGGGGGTCTATGGTAGAGATGAACAGTATCCCGTGGAGTCCCGTTTTGCGGTACGCCACACCTCTCCCGATGAACAGGACCCCCGTTTCGACCGTAGCGCTCCAACACAAGTCCGTTTCCTCCGTTTTGCGGTACGCCACACCCTCCCGATCAACAGGACCCCGTTTCGACCGTAGGAGGTCCGTTTCTCCATTTTATGTACGCTGCACCCGCCCGATGAACAGGATCACATTTGAACGTAGCGGTCGAACACAAGGCCGCTTCCTCCGCTTCTGCACGCCAGCCTCGCTTTCCATCGCCTGTTCCGTCCAAGCCGGTTGGCTCCCACGCGTTCCGTTGCCTCCTGATGAACATGACGCATTCCGTTGACTCCCCATGAACACGATGGAGACGCAGTTTCTCCGTTCCGACCCAGCCATGTACAGGAGCCCTGACCGTATGTACGCACGAGTAGGCATTCGAGACCCTGCCCGTATGTACGTACGTGGTCGTATGTACTTTCTTGCACCCTGGCCGTTGTACGTACGCGTACATAATACGTGCACGCCTCTACTACGACACGTGCGCGCCTCTACATCGACCAGTATGTACGTACACGTTCGCGACCAGAATGATAACGCTACGTATGCTTTGACCAGGTGGGTCCCGACTGTCAGGCACTGATAGGTCTCCAACGTATCTATAATTTTTGATTGCTCCATGCTATATTATCTATTGTTTTGGACTATATTGGGCTTTATTTTTCACTTTTATAGTACTTTTGGGACGAACCTGTTAACCGGAGGCCGAGCCCAGAATTGCTGTTTTTTTGCCTATTTCAGTGTTTTGAAGAAACGGAATATCAAACGGAGTCCAAACGGAATGAAACCTTCGGGAACGTGATTTTCTCATCAGATAAGATCCAAGAGACTTGGACCCTTCGTCAAGAAAGCCACGAGGCGGTCACGAGGGTGGAGGGCGCGCCCTCCTGCCTCGTGGGCCCCCCAAAGCTCCATCGACGTACTTCTTCCTCCTATATATACCTACGTACCCCCAACAGATCAGATACGGAGCTAAAAACCTGATTCCACCACCGCAACTTTCTGTATCCACGAGATCCCATCTTGGGGCCTGTTCCAGAGCTCCGCCGGAAGGGGATTCCACCACGGAGGGCTTCTACATCATCACCATAGCCTCTTCGATGAAGTGTGAGTAGTTTACCTCAGACCTTCGGGTCCATAGTTAGTAGCTAGATGGCTTCTTCTCTCTTTTTGGATCTCAATACAATGTTCTCCCCCTCTCTCGTGGAGATCTATTTGATGTAATCTTGTTTTTGCGGTGTGTTTGTTGAGACCGATCAATTGTGGGTTTATGATCAAGATTATCTATGAGCAATATTTGAATCTTCTCTGAATTCTTTTATGTATGATTGAGTTATCTTTGCAAGTATCTTTGAATTATCCGTTTGGTTTGGCCAACTAGATTGGTAGTTCTTGCAATGGGAGAAGTGTTTAGCTTTGGGTTCAATCTTGCGGTGTCCTTACCCAAAGGATGTAAAGGGTTGCAAGGCACGTATTGTATTGTTGCCATCGAGGATAACAAGATAGGGTATTTATCATATTGCATGAATTTATTCCTCTACATCATGTCATCTTGCTTAAGGCGTTACTCTGTTTTCATTAACTTAATACTCTGGATGCATATTGGATAGCGGTCGATGAGTGGAGTAATAGTAGTAGATGCAGGAAGGAGTTGGTCTACTTGTCTCGGACATGATGCCTATATACATGATCATACCTAGATACTCTCATAACTATGCTCAATTCTGTCAATTGCTCAACAGTAATTCGTTCACCCACCGTAAAATACCTATGCTCTTGAGAGAAGCCACTAGTGAAATCAATGGCCCCGGGGTCTATTTTCATCATATTAATCTTCCTACGCTTTATTATTGCTTTGCTTTTTACTTTGCCTTTTTATTTTACTTTGCATCTTTATACCGAAAATACCAAAAATATTATCTATCATCTCTATCAGATCTCACTCGTAAGTGACCGTGAAGGGATTGACAACCCCTATTCGCGTTGGTTGCGAGGAGTTATTTGCTTGTGTAGGTACGAGGGACTTGCGCGTGGCCTCCTACTAGATTGATACCTTGGTTCTCAAAAACTGAGGGAAATACTTACGCTACTCTGCTGCATCATCCTCTCCTCTTTGGGAAAAACCAACGCAAGCTCAAGACGTAGCAAGAAGGATTTCTGGAGCCGTTGCCGGGGAGTCTACGCAAAAGCCAACATACCAAGTACCCATCACAATCCCTTATCTCTCGCATTACATTATTTGCCATTTGCCTCTCGTTTTCCTCTCCCCCACTTCACCCTTGTCGTTTTATTCACCCTCTCTTTCCCAACCTTCTCCTCTCTTTCCGTTTGCCTTTTTCTCGTTCGCCTGCTTGTCATTATGGCTAGTCCTATATCTTCTCCGTTGTCTCTCGAGAATGAAGTTCTAAATTTTAAACAAAGGGAGGGAGAAAATCTAAAACACACTTGGTAAATAATCCATCTACCTTCTGTTTATATGTGGTTTTATGTTTTAATTAGTGTTTGTGCCAAGTTAAACCTATAGGATCTTCTTGGATAATAGTTATTTGATCTTGCTGTAATTTCCAGAAACTTTCTCTTCACGAAAACAATTGTTAAAAATCACCAGAACGTGATAAAATAGGGATTCCAATTGCTGCTGATCAATAAACAAATTTCCTAGGCCGTCATATTTTGTCTGAATTTGTGGAGTTCCAGAAGTTTGCGTTAATTACAGATTACTACAGACTGTTCTGTTTTTGACAGATTCTGTTTTTCGTGTGTTGTTTGCATATTTTGATGAATCTGTGGCTAGTAAAATAGCTATAATCCATAGAGAAGTTAGAATACAGTAGGTTTAACACCAATATAAATAAAGAATGAGTTAATTACAGTATCTTGCAGTGGTCTTTTGTTTTCTTTCGCTAACGGAGCTCACGAGATTTCTGTTGAGTTTTGTGTTGTGAAGTTTTCAAGTTTTGGGTGAATTTTTTTGATAGATTATGGAACAAGGAGTGGAAAGAGCCTGAGCTTGGGGATGCCCATGGCACCCCCAAGATAATTCAAGGACACCAAAAAGTCAAAGCTTGGGGATGCCCCGGAAGGCATCCCCTCTTTCGTCCACTTCCATCGGTAACTTTACTTGGAGCTATATTTTTATTCACCACATGATATGTGTTTTGCTTGGAGCGTCTTGTATTATTTATGCCTTTTGCTTGTTAGTTTACCACAATCATCCTTGCTGTACACACCTTTTGAGAGAGCCATACATGAATTGGAATTTGTTAGAATACTCTATCTGCTTCACTTATATCTTTTGAGCCTTATAGTTTTGCTCTATGTTCTTCACTTATATCTTTTGAGCCTTATAGTTTTGCTCTATGTGCTTCACTTATATCTTCTGAGATTTATAGTTTGCTCTAGTACTTCACTTATATCTTTTAGAGCACGGTGGTAGATTTTTTTATAGAAACTATTGGTCTCTCATGCTTCACTTAGATTATTTTGAGAGTCTTAAATAGCATGGTAATTTGCTTAAAATAATAATATGCTTGGTATTCAAGATTTGTAAAACTTTCTTTTGAGTGCGTTGAATACTAAGAAAAGTTTGATGCTTGATAATTGTTTTGCGATATGGAGGTGATAATATCAAAGTCGTGCTAGTTGAGTAATTGTGAATTTTAGAAATGCTTGTGTTGAAGTTTGCAAGTCCCATAGCATGCACGTATGGTAAACGTTATGTAACAAATTTGAAACATGAGGTGTTATTTTATTGTCCTCCTTATGAGTGGCGGTCGGGGACGAGCGATGGTCTTTTCCTACCAATCTATCCCCCTAGGAGCATGCGCGTAGTGCTTTGGTTTTTGATAGCTTGTAGATTTTTGCAATAAGTATGTGAGTTATTTATGACTAATGTTGAGTCCATGGATTATACGCACTCTTACCTTCCATCATTTCAAGCCTCTTCGGTAACGTCCATTGCCCTTTCTCACATTGAGAGTTGGTGCAAACTTCGCCAGTGCATCCAAACCCCGTGATATGATACGCTCTTTCACACATAAACCTCCTTATATCTTCCTCAAAACAGCCACCATACCTACCAATTATGGCATTTCCATAGCCATTCTGAGATATATTGCCATGCAACTTTCCACCATACCGTTCTTCATGACACATTCATCATTGTCATATTGCTTAGCATGATCATGTAGTTGGCATAGTATTTGTGGCAAAGCCACCGCTCATAATTCTTTCATACTTGTCACTCTTGATTCATTGCATATCCCGCACACCACCGGAGGAATTCATATATAGTCATACTTTGTTCTAGTATTGAGTTGTAATCATTGAGTTGTAAATAAATAGAAGTGTGATGATCATCATTATTAGAGCATTGTCCCAAAAAAAGAGAAAGTCCAAAAGAAAAAAAAAGAAGGCCCCAAAAAAAGGGAATAAATAAAAAGGGGCAATGTTACTATCTCTTTTTCCACACTTGTGCTTCAAAGTAGCACCATGTTCTTTATATAGCGAGTCTGATATATTGTGCTTCAAAGTAGCACCATGTTCTTCATATAGAGAGTTTCATATGTTGTCACTTTCATATACTAGTGGGAATTTTTCATTATAGAACTTGGCTTGTATATTCCAATGATGGGCTTCCTTAAATGCCCTAGGTCTTCGTGAGCAAGCAAGTTGGATGCACACCCACTTAGTTTCTTTTGTTGAGCATTCATACATTTATAGCTCTAGTGCATCCGTTGCATGGCAATCCCTACTCCTTGCATTAACATCAATTGATGGGCATCTCCATAGCCCGTTGATTAGCCTCGTTGATGTGAGACCTTCTCCTTTTGTCTTCTCCACATAACCCCATCATTATATTCTATTCCACCCATAGTGCTATGTCCATGGCTCGGCTCATATATTGCGTGAAAGTTTATAGGTTTGAGATTACTAAAGTATGAAACAATTGCTTGGCTTGTCATTAGGGTTGTGCATGATGAGAGCATTCTTGTGTGACAAAAATGGAGCATGACTAAACTATATGATTTTGTAGGGATGAACTTCCTTTGGCCATGTTATTTTGAGAAAACATAATTGCTTAGTTAGTATGCTTGAAGTATTATTATTTTTATGTCAATATGAACTTTTGTCTTGAATCTTTTGGATCTGAATATTCATACCACAATTAAGAAGAGTTACATTGAAATTATGCCAAGTAGCACTCCGCATCAAAAAATCTCTTTTTATCATTTACCTACTCGAGGACGAGCAGGAATTAAGCTTGGGGATGCCTGATACGTCTCCAACGTATCTATAATTTTTAATTGCTCCATGCTATATTATCTATTGTTTTGGACTATATTGGGCTTTATTTTCCACTTTTATATTACTTTTGGGACTAACCTATTAACCGGAGGCCCAGCCCAGAATTGCTATTTTTTGCCTATTTCAGTTATTCGAAGAAACGGAATATCAAACAAAGTCCAACCGGAATGAAACCTTCGGGAACGTGATTTTCTCATCAGATAAGATCCAGGAGACTTGGACCCTCCGTCAAGAAAGCCACGAGGCGGTCACGAGGGTGGAGGGCGCCCCCCCCCTAGGGCGCGCCCCCTGCCTCGTGGGCCCCCCGAAGCTCCACCGACGTACTTCTTCCTCCTATATATACCTACGCACTTCAACAGATTAGATACGGAGCCAAAACCTAATTCCACCGCCGCAACTTTCTCAGATCCACGAGATCCCATCTTGGGGCCAGTTCGAGTTCACCGGAAGGGGATTCCACCATGGAGGGCTTCTACATCATCACCATAGCCTCTCCGGTGAAGTGTGAGTAGTTTACCTCAGACCTTCGGGTCCATAGTTAGTAGCTAGATGGCTTCTTCTCTCTTTTTGGATCTCAATACAATGTTCTTCCCCTCTCTCGTGGAGATCTATTTCATGTAATCTTCTTTTTGCGGTGTGTTTGTTGAGACCGATGAATTGTGGGTTTATGATCAAGATTATCTATGAGCAATATTTGAATCTTCTCTGAATTCTTTTATGTATGATTGAGTTATCTTTGCAAGTCTCTTTGAATTATCCGTTTGGTTTGGCCAACTAGATTGGTAGTTCTTGCAATGGGAGAAGTGTTTAGCTTTGGGTTCAATCTTGCGGTGTCCTTACCAAAGGATGTAAAGGGTTGCAAGGCACGTATTGTATTGTTGCCATCGAGGATAACAAGATGGGGTATTTATCATATTGCATGAATTTATTCCTCTACATCATGTCATCTTGCTTAAGGCATTACTCTGTTTTCATTAACTTAATACTCTAGATGCATGTTGGATAGCGGTCGATGAGTGGAGTCATAGTAGTAGATGTAGGTGAGTCGGTCTACTTGTCTCGGACGTGATGCCTATATACATGATCATACCTAGATACTCTCATAACTATGCTCAATTCTGTCAATTGCTCAACAGTAATTCGTTCACCCATCGTAAAATACCTATGCTCTTGAGAGAAGCCACTAGTGAAATCTATGGCCCCCGGGTCTATTTTAATCATATTAATCTTCCTACGCTTTATTATTGCTTTGCTTTTTACTTTGCCTTTTTATTTTACTTTGCATCTTTATACCAAAAATACCAAAAATATTATCTATCATCTCTATCA
Organism: Aegilops bicornis; assembly: GCA_021605145.1. Taxonomy (NCBI): domain Eukaryota; kingdom Viridiplantae; phylum Streptophyta; class Magnoliopsida; order Poales; family Poaceae; genus Aegilops; species Aegilops bicornis. The sequence continues at coordinate 796,996,310 of CM038671.1, read as the reverse complement.
GATCTCACTCTCGTAAGTGACCGTGAAGGGATTGACAACCCCTATTCGCGTTGGTTGCGAGGAGTTATTTGCTTGTGTAGGTACGAGGGACTTGCACTTGTCCTCCTACTGGATTGATACCTTGGTTCTCAAAAACTGAGGGAAATACTTACACTACTCTACTGCATCATCCTCTCCTCTTCGGGGAATGTGCGAAGATGTAGTTGGTGGGTCCCAGCAGTCAGGGGGCGAATCATTTTTTTTTTGCCTGGACGAACTTCCTTGCGTGCGAAGATGTAGCTGATGGGTTCCAGCTGTCAGGGGAAACGTTTTTTTCGCGAAATACGGTGGCCCGTCCGGTGGGTCCCCGCTGTCAGGTGGAGGAATAATTATTTTGCGTGTAATAAGGAGGCACTTCCTTGCTGCGGCCGTGGACCCGGTATCCAGCCTCTCCACGCATACCCACGTCCGATGGAAGCCGTTCCTTGATCACGTTGACCACGCCGCGCCGAGAGCACCAGGAGGTGGACGACGGTGAGGCCTAGGAAGCGGACGACACGGAGCCGAGGAAGACGCGGCAGTGGATGCCCACGCGTAGAGGAGTATGAGGGTTCACTAGTTCGCTGCGGTGTGAGGCTGCCGTCGCCGCAGAATAACAGGGGGTGTGGGTGAGTAGAGGAATGGCCTGGCAAGCGGTGGGAGTAGTAGGGGGCGGTGAGGCCTCCGCCGCATCACAGCCGGCCACGGGAGGCAGGAGCACGAGGCACGACTGGCGCTGGTTTGGGCGGCTGGAGCAAGAAGACCAGAGGTTGAAGAAGCCCTACGACCGTTGGATGGACATCGTACGGTTACTGGAGCTAGAATCGTGCATATTGACTAAGTTGACGAAGCCCTCCGTCCGCGTCAACTTAGTAGGCCCACAAGTCAGCCTACCACTATACTGGGTCCCAGCTAGCAGGGGGGTATTCATTTTTTTGTGCTTAAAAAGGAGGCACTTCCTTGCGTGCGAAGATATAGCTGGTGGGTCCAAGATGTCAGCGGCGGTAACATTTTTTTCGCGGAATACAGAGGCCCTTTCGGTGGGTCCCAGATGTCAGGTGGAGGAATCATTATTTTGCGCGTAATAAGGAGGCATTTCATGCGTATGACCATGGACCCAGCTGTCAGCCTCTCCACATACAGTCCACTTCAGATGCATGTCGGTCGTTGACCACGTTGACCAGGCGGTGGACGATGATACGTCCATTTTGCATCATGCTTTTATATCAATATTTATTGCATTATGGGCTATTATTACACATTATATCTCAATACTTATGTCTATTCTCTCTTATTTTACAAGGTTTACCATGAAGAGGGGGAATGCCGGCAGCTGGAATTCTGGCTGGAAAAGGAGCAAACATTGGAAACATATTCTGCACTCCTCCAAAAATCCCTAAACTCCATGAAACTTATTTTTGGAATTAATAAGAATTATTGAGCGGAAGAAACACCTCAGGGAGCCCACACCCTGGCCAGGATGGCGGGGCGCCACCACCCTACTAGGCGCTACTGCCTCCCCGGGCCTCTGGTGGCCCTCGGTGTCCATCTTCTGCTATATGAAGGCTTTTACCCTGGAAAAGTCATGGACAAGCTTACGGATTTAAACTCACGCACCACGCGAGAACCTTGGCGGAACCAATCTAGAGCTCCGACAGAGCTGTTCTGCCGGGGACAGTTCCCTCCGGGAGGGGGAAATCATCACCGTCGTCATCACCAATGTTCCTCTCATCGGGAGGGGGTCAATCTCCATCAACATCTTCACCAGCACCATCTCCTCTCAAATCCCTATTTCATCACTTGTATCCAATCTTGTATCAAAACCACAAATTGGTACCTGTGGGTCGCTAGTAGTGTTGATTACTCCTTGTAGTTGATGCTAATTGGTTTACTTGGTGGAAGATCGTATGTTCAGATCCTTAATGCATATTATTACACCTCTGATTATGAACATGAATATGCTTTGTGAGTAGTTACGTTTATTCCTGAGGACATGTGTGAAGTCTTGCTATTAGTAGTCATGTGAATTTGGTATTCGTTCGATATTTTGATGAGATGTATGTTGTCTTTCCTCTAGTGGTGTTATGTGAACGTCGACTACATGACACTTCACCATTATTTGGGCCTAGAGGAAGGCATAGGGAAGTAATAAGTAGATGATGGGTTGCTAGAGTGACAGAAGCTTAAGCCCGAATTTATGTGTTGCTTTGTTAGGGGCTGATTTGGATCCATATGTTTAATGTTGTGGTTAGGTTTACCTTAATACTTATTTTCTAGTTGTGGATGCTTGCAATAGGGGTTAATCATAAGTGGGATGCTTGTCCAAGTAAGGGCAGTACCCAAGCACCGGTCCACCCACATATCAAATTATCAAAGTACCGAATGCGAATCATATGAGCGTGATGAAAACTAGCTTGACGATAATTCCCATGTGTCCTCGGGAGCTCCTTTCTCATTATAAGAAATTGTCCAGGCTTATCCTTTGCTACAAAAAGGATTGGACCACCTTGCTGCACTTTATTTAGTTTCATTGCTTGTTACTCGTTACAATTTATCTTATCACAAAACTATCTGTTACCTACAATTTCAGTGCTTGCAGAGAAAACCTTACTGAAAACTGCTTATCATTTCCTTCTGCTCCTCATTGGGTTGGACACTCTTACTTATCGAAAGGACTACGATAGATCCCGTACACTTGTGGGTCATCAAGACTCTTTTCTGGCGCCGTTGCCAGGGAGTGTAGCGCTTTTGGTGAGTGGAACTTGGTAAGGAAACATATATATAGTGTGCTGAAATTTTTTGTTACTTGTCACTATGGAAACTAATCCTTTGAGGGGCTTGTTCGGGGTATCTTCGCCCCGACCAGAAGAGCAAATTGTTTCTCCTCAACCTACTGAACTTTTTGAAAATATTTACTTTGAGATTCCTTCGGGTATGATAGAGAAACTGCTAGCTAATCCATTTGTAGGAGATGGAACATTGCATCCTGATTTACACCTTATATTTGTGGATGAAGTTTGTGGATTATTTAAGCTTGCAGGTATTCCCGATGATGTTGTCAAAGGAAGGTCTTCCCTTTATCTTTGAAGGGAGATGCATTGACATGGTATAGGCTATGTGATGATACAAGATCCTGGAATTATAAACGATTGAAGTTGGAATTTCACCAGAAGTTCTATCCTATGCACCTTGTTCATCGTGATCGTAATTACATATATAATTTATAGCCTCGCGAAGGAGAAAGCATCGCTCAAGCTTGGGGGAGGCTTAAGTCAATGTTATATTCATGCCCCAATCATGAGCTCTCCAGAGAAATGATTATTCAAAAACTTTATGCTCGGCTTTCTCTCAATGATCGCAACCTGCTCGATACTTCCTATGTTGGTTCTTATATGATGAAAACTATTGATTTCAAATGGGACTTATTGGAAAGAATTAAACGCAACTCTGAAGATTGGGGTTCCGACGATGGTAAGGAGTCAGGTATGACACCTAAGTTCGATTGTGTTAAATCTTTTATGGATACTGATGCTTTTTGTGGATTTAGCACTAAATATGAACTTGACTCTGAGATAGTAGCTTCTTTCTGTGAATCTTTTGCTACTCACGTTGATCTCCCTAAGGAGAAGTGGTTTAAATATAATCCTCCCATTGAAGTAAAAGTAGTTGCACCTATTACAGTTGAAGAAAAGAGTGTCACCTATAGTGTTCCTATTGTTCCTACTACTTATGTTGAGAAACCTCCTTTTCCTATTAGGATAAAGGATCATGCTAAAACTTCGGCTGTTGTTCGTAAGAGTAATACTAGGACTTATACACCTCCTGAGCAAATCAAAGTTGAACCTAGTATTGCTATGGTTAAAGATCTCTTGGATGATGATTTAGATGGGCATGTTATTTATTTTTGTGGTGAGACTGCTAATATTGCTAGACGAGATACTAAGATACATAGACCTGTGGTAGGCGTGCCTGTTATTTCTGTTAAAATAGGAGATCATTGTTATCATGGCTTATGTGATATGGGTGCTAGTGCTAGTGCAATACCCTATGACTTATATAAAGAAATTATGCATGACATTGCACCCGTTGAATTGGAAGACATTGATGTTACTATTAAGCTTGCTAATAGGGATACCATTAAACCAGTTGGGATTGTTAGAGATGTTGAAGTCTTGTGTGGGAAGGTTAAATATCCTGTTGATTTTCTTGTTCTTGGTTCCCCGCAAGATGACTTTTGTCCCATTATTTTTGGTGGACCCTTCTTGAATACAGTTAATGCTAAGATTGATTGTGAAAAGGATATTGTTACAATTGGCTTAGAGGGTATGTCTCATGAGTTTAATTTTGCTAAGTTTCATAGACAACCTCGTGATAGAGAACCACCTAGTAAGAATGAGATTATTGGTCTTGCTTCCATTGTCGTGCCTCCTACTGATCTCGTTAGAACAATATTTGATTGACCATGAAAATGATATGTTTATGAAGGAAAGAAGGGAAATAGATGAAGTCTTCCTTAAACAGGAACCTATGCTGAAACACAACCTTCCCGTTGAAATTCTTGGGGATCCCCCTCCACCCAAGGGTGACCCCGTGTTTGAACTCAAACCATTACCTGATAATCTTAAGTTTGCTTATCTTGATGAAAAGAAAATATATCATGTTATTATTAGCGCTAACCTTTCAGAGCAAGAAGAAGAAACATTATTGAAAACTCTGAAGAAGCACCGTGCTGCTATTGGATATACTCTGGATGATCTTAAGGGCATTAGTCCCACGTTATGCCAACACAAAATTACAGTGGAGAAAGATGCCAAACCAGTTAGAGATCCTCAACGCATTTAATGAATCCCAAGATGAAAGAAGTGGTAAGAAAGGAGATACTAAAAGCTCCTTGAAGCAGGTACAATTTATCCTGCTTCTCGATAGTGATTGGGTAAGCCTTGTCCATTGTGTTCCTAAAAAGGAGGTATTACCGCTGCTCCTAATGATAAAGATGAATTGATCCCGCAAAGAATTATTACAGGTTATAGGATGGTAATTGATTTCCATAAATTAAATAAAGCTACTAAGAAAGATCATCTCCCTTTACTTCTTATTGATCAAATGCTAGAAAGGCTATCCAAACACACACATTTCTAGATGGTTATTCTGGCTTCTCTCAAATACCTGTGTCAGCTGGGGATCAATCAAAAACTACCTTTACTTTCCCTTTCGGTACTTTTGCTTATAGACGTATACCTTTTGGTTTATGTAATGCACCTGCTACCATTCAAAGATGCATGATGGCTATATTCTGTGACTTTTGTGAAAAGATTTGTGAGGTATTCATGGATGATTTCTCCGTTTATGGATCCTCTTTTGATGATTGCTTGAGCAACCTTGATCGAGTTTTCCAGAGATGCGAAGACGATAGTGTCTTCTTGATTTGGGAAAAGTGTCACTTTATGGTTAATGAAGGCATTGTCTTGGGGCATAAGATCTCCGAGAGAGGAATTGAAGTTGATAAAGCTAAAGTTGATGCAATTGAAAAGATGCCATGTCCCAAGGACATAAAAGTTATAAGAAGTTTCCTTGGTCATGCTAGTTTTTATAGAAGGTTCATTAAGGACTTTTCTAAAATCTCTAGGCCTCTGACTAATTTATTGCAAAAAGATATTCCTTTTGTCTTTGATGATGATTGTGTAGAAGCATTTGAAATACTTAAGAAAGCTTTGATCACTGCACCTATTGTTCAGCCACCTTATTGGAATTTACCTTTTGAAATTATGTGCGATGCTAGTGATTATGATGTAGGTGCTGTTCTAGGGCAAAGAGTCGATAAGGAATTGAATGTTATCCAGTATGCTAGTAAGACTCTTGATACTGCCCAGAGAAATTATGCTACTACTGAAAAAGAGTTCTTAGCAGTTGTGTTTGCATGTGATAAGTTTAGACCTTATATTGTTGATTCCAAAGTTACTATTCACACTGATCATGCTGCTATTAAATATCTTATGGAAAAGAAAGATGCTAAGCCTAGACTCATTAGATGGGTTCTCTTGCTCCAAGAATTTGATTTGCATATTATTGATAGAAAGGGAGCTGAGAACCCCGTTCAGCATAACTTGTCTAGGTTAGAGAATGTTCTTGATGACCCACTGCCTATTGATGATAGCTTTCCTGATGAACAATTAGCAGTCGTTAATGGTTCTCGTACTGCTCCTTGGTATGCTGATTATGCTAATTATATTGTTGCTAAATTTATACCACCTAGTTTCACATACCAGCAAAAGAAAAAGTTCTTTTATGCTTTAAGACATTACTTCTGGGATGACCCACACCTTTATAAAGGAGTAGATGGTGTTATTAGACGTTGTGTACCTGAGCATGAATAGGAACAGATCCTACGCAAGTGTCACTCTGAATCTGTTGGGGTTATCTTGCGGGCGGGTTCACGAGACGACAGATGCCATGAGGTGGCTTGTGGTGAGGGAAGACTGCTTTGGAGGTCAAGGGACGGGATTGGGCAAACATCACGCGGTGATTTACCCAGGTTCGGGGCTCTCCAGAGAGATAAAACCCCTACTCTTGCATGTCTGAATATATATGCAGTGTACATGTCTGGCGGTACAGAGTTGCTCCTAGAGCTGTATTGGACTGATAACAGTACCAACTAGCTAGCTAGCTAGTGTGTGGCATGGTGGTCGTGGCCACTGGCCGAATGAGTGGGTGCCCATGCGTGAGCATGTATGCATGCGTGAGGGAGAGTGGATGGATGGATATGCGCTAGCTTATGTATGTGTAGCTAGCTTAGGATGTAGGCCAGGTGGGCATGGGTGTGTGCTTGGGATGTAAGCTACAATGTGTAGCTTACATCCCATGCCATGCTTACTTGCATGCTAGGCTAAGTTTTGTCCTTGGGGCATTTTATAAATCAATGCCGGGGGAACAAAGTACACTACAGATGTTGTCGTGCGTGATGAGTGAACAACGTATGCTTTATCAGCAACAGTGGTCGCAGTATGGCCGTCTTGTCTGTGTCGCGTCATATGAGATTTCGCGTAGCGGGCCGGTTGGAGCAACCGGACATGGACCCGGCCGGGCAGCCGGGTTGAGGAGTCTGGCCGGGTTGAGCAACCCGGCCAAGTGCAAGCCGGGTTGAGGGGCGTTGCTGGCCCCGATGTTTTTCAAGCGTCGTTTGCCGTCTTGGGCCTACCCGGGGGTCATCCCCCCGTCAGTAGCCTCCGAGCCTCCGGGCAACTTGGAAAATTTGTGCGGAGGGTTTTAGCGGGCGTCGGTGGAGCATTAGATGTCAATGACGGCTGGACGCCGATGCGGAGTCCACCGGCTGAGTGGGGGCGCGCGAGCGCACCCACTGGGTGTAGCCTCGGAGCCTCCGGGCAACTTGGAAAAGTTGGGCAGAGGGTCTTCGTTGTTGTTGATGAAGCCGACGGTGACGTCGAGGGTGCCGGGCGCAGACCCGGAGGCTGCCAGCTGATGGGCGCGGGGCCTTGCCGGATGCGGACGCGGAGTCCGCCGGCTGAGTGGGGGCGCGCGAGCGCACCCACTGGGTGTAGCCTCCGAGCCTCCGGGCGACTCGAAGAGTCGGCCGGAGGGTCTTGCTGTTGATGATGTGGACAGCGGCGATGGAAACGCCGGTTGCGGCCGGCGTCGGGCCCGCAACCCGCGTGTAGCCTGCGAGCCTCCGGGCGAGGAGGTGCTTCCCCACAACGATGATCGTGCAAAAGACAAGGTTAGTCCGCGCAGATATATCAAATTTCTGTTTTTAGCATTGCAAGTTTTATGCGGAGGGTGCCGACTCGGTTTCGTTCGAGCCCCCTTCAATCTTTTTCATGTCCCCTCCGCTCTTTCGCTTTGCCTCTTGTTAGCTAGATAGTCCGGAGACGGTCTGCAGCTGTTACGAAGAGTGGCCGTGGAGAGAAGCGTACAATACTCGGACTATAGGAGCAGATTCAACCGAGTAGATACTCATAAAAAACGACCGGGTTGCCCAAGCCGTCTTCTCCCGGACGTTTTTCCCGTGGGGTGACCTCAAGCTTTTGCTCTCGCTTAGCCGGACAGCCGCGCTGCGGTATGTGGCTGAGAGTAGGGCCTTTGGTACCGTGTGCGCTACTAGCTGTCTGCGGGAACGAACGTATCGGGACGAGACTAGCTGGCGCCGGGGCGAACAGTAGTGCAACTGTAATAAATGCGGAGGTGGTCCCCGAGTGTCGCTCAGGGTTATCCGGTATTGCGTGTGGTGCAAAAATAAGCGGGTGAGGAGCTCACGTTGATTTTCGTGTAGACGAGACGGAGGTTGTCGATGATTGTCGGCGCGGCTTGGCGCTAGTGCGCCGACACACCCACTGGGGGTAGCCTTCAAGCCTCTGGGCGCTCGAAGGGGGGTCCCAGCCAGTCGGGTCCGATCGAACGGGCATCGAGGCCGACTGACGGCTGGGCCGGCTTGGCGCAGCCGGCGTCGAGGAAGACGAGCGAACGGGTCGGGCCCTCAGCCGGCCGGGCGTCGAAGCTGGCAGGTGGACTGGGCGGCCAGACGGTGACGCAGGTAGGTCGCAGCTGGAGCAGCCGGACGCATCTTTTTTTTCAGCCACTGGCTTGACTTTTCTTCTCTCTATTCTTTTTGGACGTCGATAACTGCCACACGTGTGGTATATCGGGTGGTTGTGCCGCACGCCCTGTGTGGCACGGAGACGACCCGCGACGCATCGCAGCGGCGCGCCGCAGCCACAGATCGCGACGTTCAGTGCAGCGCGATCGCTTCAAGACGAAAGCATCGTGACGGGCGAGCGAGCACGCGGCCCGCACGACTCGTCTCAGCCATCGCCCCTCCTCGCCTGCGAGCGACACACCCCGTGTGTCACACGCCCCGCGTGTCAGTAACCACGCATCCCGTCGCGATTGCCATGGTACGGACCCTCTTCAGTTGCCATGTTGCTGAACTACAGTTGCCATGTTGCTGAACTACAGTTGCCATGTCGGACAACTACAGTTGTCATGGTTGCTCAACTGCAGTTGCCATCTTAGGTCAAGTGTTGGATGCCGTTTTTGGGCAACTGCAGCTGTTGCCATCTATGGTCTGGTCTATACAGTTACCATGATTTGAAAAACTTTAGGAATTGCCACCTACTAACACTGGAAAGTTGCCATGTAGCACTAAAAAACATGGCAAAAACATGTTTCGGGTAAAGAGAGAGTTGCCATCTGCTTACAAGCACGCTAGAGGCAGTTGCCATGTACCCTGCAAAAACACATGTCAACTGATAGCTTTTTGTGTGTGGGAGAGGAGACGGGCATGTGGGCGATGGTGGTACCTTTAGGAGTTGCCACCTACTAACACTAGACAGTTGTCATGTAGCGCTACAAAACAGACGTGGCAAGAATAACATGTTTGGGTGAAAGAGAGTTGCCATCTGTTTACAATCACAAATAGGGCAATTGCCATGTACCCCTCAAAAGACATGGCAAATGACAACTTGGGTGTGGGAGAGTGGGAGAATGGGCAGTCCTGGAAGATAGGGAACAGAAGTGGTGCGTGGAATGCGGGCGCGACAGCAGTTTCATCGCACGCCCCGACTGGTGAACCATTGACCGCGGAGAGAAAACGGCGTGCGGGCGAACTCCCTCACACACCACACACACGAGTTGTCCTACGTGGCACACAAATTCAGTCTTTTCATGCCAAGATTCATGCAAAAAGCGCTGGTCGGCGATGGATGCGTGTGGGCGAGTTGGCTAACGCCCACACGTGTGGGCGTTAGTGTTTTCGTTCTTTTTATTCTCTGCCTGACGAGCCGGTAGGAGCGGGACGCGGCGGAAGCCAACGGCCGGGTCGCGCCAGATGCCGGCGTCCGGGTAGCGGGGGAGCTGGCAGGCCGGGTCGCCGGGCGGAGCCGGCCAGCGCAGGAGGCCGGGTTGCGGGGAAACCGGCGAGCGCGGGAGCCGACCAGCCGGGTCGCGCGGGAGGCGGAGGGAGGAGTCGGCGAGCGGCCGGGTCGCGCGGGCGCGACGGGAGGCGGCCCAAGAAACCGCGACCCGGCAAGTGCTCTGGAGGCCAGCGGGGCGGCGAGAGGAGGCCGGGTTCGGGGCCGGCTTGATGGTGGAGCCGTCCAGCGGACGAGACGCCCGCGAGGAGGGAGCTGGACCCGGCCAGGCGCGGGGCAGCAGAGCAGAGCCGGGCGCAGAGCCAGCAAGCGGGGTGGACCCGGCGAGACGGCCGGGTGCAGCAACGAGGCCGAGCCGGCACGGGGCCGGGTTGCGGGGAAGCCGGCAGCTGCCGGGTTGGCGGGCAGAGCCGGCTCGAGGCCGGGTTGCGGGGAAGCCGGCAGGCGGCCGGGAGCAACGCGGACCCGTCGGCCGGCGAGCTCAGCGGGGGGCGCGGGCGGAGCAGGGCACGGCTGGAGGGCCGTCCAGGAAGGACCCGGCGCATTGCCGGCGCGCCGAGTTGGTGCGGACACCAGACGCGGCGGCCAGCTCGCGGCAACTCGGCCGAGGGGAAGGAGCCGGGCCGGGTTGGGGCAGCTGCCGACGCGGGCGGAGGAGCACACGGCGGCAGGGCCGAGAGGCAAGGCGCGGCTGCGCCGATGGCAGCGGAGGGCGCGTGCGTGGGACGCGGACCCGGGGCAGGGCGCTCGCATGCGGGTGCAGGAGATAGGACGAGCGTGGGGCTCTCGCCCGGGATGTCGAGGGCGGGGTGGAGCTGGAGCAGCACGGAGTAGCAGCCCAGCGCGCAGGGGGCTGCAGCAGCGCGCGGTCGTGGGAAGGGAGCAGTGGGGCTGAAGCGATGGGCGGAGCAGCGGGCGGAGGCAGGCTGCACGCCGGATAGCTGTGGTGGAGCTGGCGCATGGCCGCGGACGGAGCAGCCCGCGTACTGGTCAATTGTCTGACTAATATATGGTCATTGCATGGCCATTATATGGATAAGGCACGAGTCGCGTATGAGGCATGTATGGCATGGGTATGACCAGCGTACAGGTAATATATGGCCATTGTCTCGGAGGAAGAGAGCGGATGCGACGGGGCGGAGCAAGGGCCGGAGTCGCGAGCGCGTAGACCAAAGGCGGATGACGACGACGCACCGGGGACGTGTTGATGTTGAGCCCTCGAGCGTTATCGGAGGGACGGCAGCGACGCCGCACTGATGATGACGAAAGTGGCGACACCGATGACGAGGACGCGCCGTCCCGAGCGGTCGCTCCAGGGGCGGGTCGATGTTGAGCCCCCTAGCGCTACCGGGGAGACGCGCCATGCCGCGATGATGATGACGAAGATGGTCCCGCCCGGACCACGGTTCCGCGGCAGCTGTGGTATCATAGTACGCCCCATGGTGGGCGCCAACTGTCGGGGTTATCTCGCGGGCAGGTTCGCGAGACGACAGATGCCATGAGGTGGCTTGTGGTGAGGGCAAGACTGCTTTGGTTGTCGAGGGACGGGATTGGGCAAACAGCACGCGGTGATTTACCCAGGTTCGGGGCTCTCCGGAGAGATAATACCCCTACTCCTGCATATCTGGATATATATGCAGTGTACATGTCTGACGGTATAGAGTTAGCTCCTAGAGCTGTATTGGACTGATAACAGTAGCAACTAGCTAGCTAGCTAGTGTGTGGCATGGTGGCCGTGGCCGAATGAGTGGGTGCCCATGCGTGAACATGTATGCATGCGTGAGGGAGAGTGGATGGATGGGTATGTGCTAGCTTATATACGTGTAGCTAGCTTAGGATGTAGGCCAGGTGGGCATGTGTGTGTGCTTGGGATGTAAGCTACAGTGTGTAGCTTACATCCCAAGCCATGTTTGCTTGCATGCTAGGCTAAGTTTTGTCCTTGGGGCACTTTATAAATCAATGCCCGAGGAACAAAGTACACTGTAGATGATGTCGCGCGTGATGAGTAAAGAGCGTATGCTTTATCAGCAACAGTGGTCGCAGTATGGCCATCTTGTCTGTGTCACGTCAGATGAGACGCCGTAGTTGACTTCGCGTAGCAGGCCGGTTGGAGCAACCGGACAGGGACCCGGCCGGGCGGCCGGGTTGCGGAGTCTGGCCGGGTTGAGGGACTTGGCCGGGTTGAGCAACCCGGCCAAGTGCGAGCCGGGTTGAGGGGCGTTGCTGGCCCCGATGTTTTTGAAGCGTCATTTGCCGTCTTGGGCCTACCGGGGGGTCATCCCCCCGTCAGAATCATATGGAGGACACCACGCTGGAGATAGAACTGTACACAAGGTACTGCAATATGTTTTTTATTGGCCTACTCTCTTCAAAGATGCTCGTAAGTTTGTCTTATCTTGTGGTGAATGTCAAAGAATTGGTAATATTAATAGACGTCAAGAAATGCCTATGAATTATTCTCTTGTTATTGGACCGTTTGATGTTTGGGGCTTTGATTATATGGGACCCTTTCCTGCCTCTAATGGTTATACACATATTTTAGTTGCTGTTGATTACGTTACTAAGTGGGTAGAAGCTATTCCAACTAGTAGTGCTGATCATAACACTTCTATTAAAATGCTTAAAGAAGTTATTTTTCCGAGGTTTGGAGTCCCTAGATATCTTATGACTGATGGTGGTTCACATTTTATTCATGGTGCTTTCCATAAGATGCTTGCTAAGTTTTATGTTAATCATAGAATCACATCTCCTTATCATCCGCAGTCTAGTGGTCAAGTAGAGTTAAGCAATAGAGAGCTCAAATTAATTTTGCAAAAGACTGTCAATAGATCTAGAAAGAGTTGGTCCAAAAAAATTGATGATGCATTATGGGCCTATAGAACTGCTTATAAGAATCCTATGGGTATGTCTCCATATAAGATGGTTTATGGAAAAGCGTGTCATTACCTCTTGAACTTGAACATAAAGCATATTCGGCTATTAAAGAGCTCAACTATGACTTCAAACTTGCCGGTGAGAAGAGGTTGTTTGATATTAGCTCACTTGATGAATGAAGAACCCAAGCCTATGAGAATGCCAAGCTATTTAAAGAAAAAGTCAAACGCTGGCATGACAAAAGGATACAAAAGCGTGAGTTTAACATAGGTGATTATGTGTTATTATTCAACTCTCATTTAAGATTTTTTGCAGGAAAACTTCTCTCTAAATGGGAAGGTCCTTACGTTATCGAGGAGGTCTATCGTTCTGGTGCCATAAAAATCAACAACTTCAAAGGCACAAGTCTGAGGGTGGTGAACGATCAAAGAATTAAACATTATATTTCAGGTAATCCTATCAATGTTGAAACTAATATTATTGAAACCGTAACCCCGGTGGAATACATAAGGGACACTTTCCAGAACGTTCCAGACTCCAAAAAGGAATAGGTATGTGGTACGGTAAGTAAACCGACTCCAAAACAATTCTAATGTCAATTTTTATCTGTTTTGGAATATTTAAGAATTTTAGGAAGAAAGAAATAGTCCGAGAGGGACACGAGGCCTCCACGAGGGTGGAGGGCGCGTCCACCCTTACTGGGGGCGCCCCCCTGTCTCGTGGACACCTCGTGTGCCTCCCGGACTCCTTTTTCTTACACGTTACATATTTTGATCGGTAAAAATTCATTATATAAACTCCCGAAGGTTTTGACCTCCGTATCACGCAAATATCCTCTGTTTTCGTTTCGAGTTGTTTCTGTTGCAGATCTAGAGCGCCATGATGTCACCCTCCTCCAACAATGAAGACAAGGATGCTTCGCTATTGAAGATAGAGCTGAAAATGGAAGAACCGGAGGAGATCAACAAGGATGAAGGGATCAATAAGGCCATGGAGGTTCAAGCTCCGGCGGTGAAAGAAGAAGACATCCCTCAACCTTTACCTAACCTCTTTACTCCAACAGAGATTGAAGCTTTCAAGATAATTGATTTTGCTCGCATACAGAATAAGTATCTCACGCAGGAGAATATTTTGTTGAAGGATCATATCGCCGGACTCAAGGGCATTATCTGCAAGTTGGAGGAGCTTTTACGCTTGATGTGTGATTATCCACCATCATCATCACCACCTCCATCACCTCCGAGGACACAATCACATGGGTATGGGAACTCCCCTTGGCAACTGCCAAGCTTGGGGGAGGTGCCCCGGTATCATATCACCATCACACTCCTATATTTACCGTTTTACTTAGTTCGATCCTTTTAGTAGTATCTTTATCTAGTAGATTGAAGTTTTGGTATCAAGTAGTTTTGAGTTTTGCTTTGTGATCTCTTTATGTAATCAAGTCCATGAGCTATCTATAATAAAGATTAGTGTTGAGTCAAGGGCTTTGCTATGTTGCTATGATCTTGAGAAAGTAGAAAGAATAAAAAGTTCATATTGATCTTATGGTTAGTGATGACTTCACACATAGAAAGTATGAGGCATAAAAGTTGTTGAGAGTTGATGAACGTAGTTTTGGTCATCGTTGCAATTAATAGGAAGTAATAAGGAAAGAGGGGTTTCACATACAAATATATTATCTTGGACATCTTTTATGATTGTGAAGCACTCATTAAGTATGACATGCTAAAAGAGTTGACGTTGGACAAGGAAGACAACGTAATGGTTTATGTTTGCTCACATCTCAGTTAAAGTATATTGTCATTGACCTTCCAAACATGTTGAGCTTGCCTTTCCCCCTCATGCTAGCCAAATTCCTTGCACTAAGTAGAGATACTACTTGTGCTTCCAAATATCCTTAAACCCAGTTTTGCCATGAGAGTCCACCATACCTACCTATGGATTGAGTAAGATCCTTCAAGTAAGTTGTCATGTTGCAGGCAATAAAAATTGCTATATAAATATGTATGACTTATTAGTGCAGAGAAAATAAGCTTTATATGATCTTGTTGTGGAAGTAATAAAAGCGACGGACTGCATAATAAAGGTCCACATACAAGGGGCAATATAAAGTGACGTTCTTTTGCATTAAGATTTTGTGCATCCAACCCTAAAAGCACATGAAAACCTCTGCTTCCCTCTGCGAAGGGCCTATCTTTTACTTTATGTTTTTACTTTATGCTTGAGTCAAGGTGATCCTCACCTTTCCCTTTTTCATTTTATCCTTTGGCAAGCTCCTCGTGTTTGAAAGATCATGATATATATATCCAATTGGATGTAAGTTAGCATGGGCTATTATTGTTGACGTCACCTAAATGTGAATATGTTGGAAGGCAACACAATAATCCCCTATCTTTCTCAGTGTCCGGCTGAAACTCTATAACCACAAGTACCGCGTGAGTGTTAGCAATTGTAGAAGACTACACGATAGTTGAGTGTGTGGACTTGCTGAAAAGCTCTATTCTTGCCTCTTTCTGATGTTATGATAAATTGCAATTGCTTCAGTGACTGAGATTATAGTTTGTTAGCTTCCAATGAAGTTTCTGAACCATGCTTGACATTGTGAATTAATCGTTACTTGAGCATAAGAAATCATATGATAAAATCTATTTATCTTGCCGTTATAAAATGATCATGATGCCCTCATGTTAGTATTTTATTTTTATCGACAGCTCTATCTCTAAACATGTGGACATATTTTTCGATTTCGGCTTCCGCTTGAGGACAAGCGAGGTCTAAGCTTGGGGGAGTTGAAACGTCCATTTTGCATCATGCTTTTATATGAATATTTATTGCATTATGGGCTGTTATTACATATTATATCTCAATACTTATGGCTATTCTCTCTTATTTTACAAGGTTTAGCATGAAGAGGGGGAATGCCAGCAGCTGGAATTCTGGCTGGAAAACGAGCAAATATTGGAAACCTATTCTGCACTGCTCCAAAAATCTTGAAACTCCACGAAACTTATTTTTGGAATTAATAAGAATTATTGAGCGGAAGAAACACCTCAGGCGGGCCACACCCTGGCCAGGAGGGTGGGGGGCGCGCCCACCCCTACTGGGCCCGCCTCCTGTCTCCTGGGCCCCTTGATGGCTCCCCGGTGTCCATCTTCTGCTATATGAAGGCTTTTACCATGGAAAAAATCATGGGCAAGCTTACGGGACGAAACTCCGCCGCCACGAGGCGGAACCTTGGCGGAACCAATCTAGAGCTCCGGTAGAGCTGTTCTGCCGGGGACAGTTCCCTCCGGGAGGGGGAAATCATCACCATCATCATCACCATCATCATCACCAATGATCCTCTCATCGGGAGGGGTTCAATCTCAATCAACATCTTCACCAGCACCATCTCCTCTCAAAACCCTAGTTCATCTCTTGTATCAAAACCACAATTTGGTACCTGTGGGTTGCTAGTAGTGTTGATTACTCCTTCACTAGTGCAGAACCGGGCAATAGCACCGGTTCGTAAGGCCCTTTAGTGCCGGTTCCATAACCGGCACTAAAGTGTGGGCACTAAAGCCCCCCCCCCTTAGTACCGGTTCAGCACGAACCGGTGCTAAAGGGCAACCATGTGGCACGAGCCAGCTCCGGTGGCTTGGAGCCCTTTAGTACCGGTTGGTAAGACCAACCGGTGCTATAAGGTTTGGGGGGTTTTTAGTTTTATGATTTCTTTTTCATTTAATTTTGTGTTTCCATTTTAATTCTTTTTCGTTTGCTGGTATTTTACGATACTACACAGTGTATATGTTAGTCATATATATATATATATATATATATATATATATATCTATATATATATCTATATATAGAATTTCTAGTAGAACCAATCATCATGCATATATATATCATCAATGTCTCACAAACCACCATATTAATTAATCCACACATACACACATGTATAGCTATATACAATTTCTCCTACATATGCATGTTGCCTTGGAGCCAGTGGCATTAGCCTAATTGGTGCCTTGAGCATGATGACAATTGGAAGTGGTTTTCATGGGGCGGTAGCGGGTAATAGTATTCTCCTTCGGATTTATGACCTGGTCGAGCAAAAATCCCGCTTATTTCCTCTTGAAGTGCTTCTACGCCGCTCTGCTTTCTAGGAGCTTCTCCGCACCTCTTTGAACTGTTAAGAAGGAGATCAATATGCATGTGTATTAGTTGTGTGACTAGATATCGATAATGGTGTAAAAATTGTGAATAGTGTTAGACAAGCGTACCCATTCCTTTCTTTGAGATCTGCTCCTTTCGACGCCATCATGCGAATGTTCTCGCAAACGCAGAATGCACACAGATCAGTCCCTGCGCTACCGCTTCGTGGCCTTTACGAGAATGGAATTTGATCAGATAATAATTAATCAAGCATGATAATTAAAGAGATGGCAGCTAACTAGCTAGCTAGCTAGTACTACTTAATTACTTACCTTGGGTCGAAACCATTTAAGCTTCTTTTTTCATTTGCCTTCCGTGGTGACGCTGATGAACCTTGCCCAAGCCCTGCCACGACAAAGAAAATGAATAAAGGGGTTATTAAATAGTTCATATCATGAAATGACGAACTAAATAGGCCGAGATATATAGTTAATAATGATTGAAATTACCTGTTGACTATCCCAAACAAGATGTTATAGTCAGTTTTTTCTTTGAGTAGTGAGTCTAGTATTTCAACTGTTTCAAGGCCAACTTTAATGATACACAAGACCCAGTGAAATCTGCATGCACACACATTTGCATGTCTTAATTAAGCAGGCATATGTAAGCAAAAACATGTAGCTAGCTAGTAGGCAAAACAGAGAATTTGTAGTACAAGACAGTATGACTCCTTTGGAAGTTGTAAGGAAGTAGTATATCTTCATTGTATTTGAGGCGCTTCAAGAACTCTAGCATGTTGTCCTCTACGGCCTTTTGATGATGTGGATTTATTAGCCATGTGTATTCATTAACGGTGTTTGGGTCAATGAACCCAATGCCAAAGCGTCCACCTTTTCTCATTTCATACATCTTCATCCTCCATAATATACCACAGAAAAGAATATAGTGAGGATAATTACATGTAATGATTGATCAAAAGGATCACTACAGCTAGCTTGAGACTTAAATTACAGAAAGAAATCACTTATAGACAATAGCAACTGTCGATAGATTTGTCGAGTGCGTCTTGATTGTATAACTGAAACAGTTCAGAATACTCAACGGACAGAGCTTTCTCATGGAAGTAATGCTCCTCCTTGACATTCACCATGAGGGACAATCGATTGAAATCTTGGTAATGTTCATGTACCATTGATGCAATTCATACATTCTCATTGGGAGGTTCTTGACCTTGTCCGGCTTGACCAAAGGTTGGCCCCGGACATATTTCCGCTTTTATTTCATCCTCTCTAAGCACATGCATGGGCTCGATCTCGAGGAGTTGTCCAACAGTGATGTTGAGAACTTCAGCCTGCATTATATGGTCCTTGGTTATTACCACATTGCCCACCTCGGGAACGTAAACTTTTTGCCCACAATAATATTGGGCGCGCGTACTGTCACGTGTTGTTGGCACAACAAGCGAGGGGATCGATTGCGCCGCCTGTTCCCCTAGCTGGTGAATGGTTTTCCCGCATTTTTTGACAGCTGCTTGTTGTTTGCTCGATCCCGAGCTCGCCTCATTATGTAGACATGCTCGATTTAACTTCCTGATGTGGCGCTCATAGTCTGTGTCAACAGGCTTGGGAGCTGGTGGTTGAGCCATACGAATGAAGTGGTCAATCGTTTCCTCAGGCACTTTCTCCCTTGGCGGCGGTGGCAGTTTCGGTGCAAAATGGGCTTCCACCTCGGCCTTCGATATGCCTGCGTTTTCCTCCTCGGACTTGTCATAAGGCCTCTGCAGAAGAGGCGTGAGGCTTGGACCATATTTATATCGCTTGCCTTCACCTGTACTTCCTGTACTACCTCGACTCGTACCGCTACGCACCATAGCTGCGGGGTGTCTCTTCTGCGATTGCTTAGGCGGCGGAGACGGCTGATGGGGCTGAGTTGGACGAGGAGGAGTGGCCTGAAGCTGTACCGGACTTGGAGGAGGAGTGGCCTGAGGTTGTGCCGGACTTGGAGGAGGAGTGGCCTGAGGTTGTGCCGGACTTGGAGGAGGAGTGGACGTCTGACGCTGTGCCGGACTCTGAGGAGGAGTGGCCTGACACTTTGCCGGACTTGGAGGAGGAGTGGCCCGACACTTTGCCAGACTTGGTGGACTTGCAGGAGCGGAGTTTGCTGACTCGGTGGCGGACTTCGACGAGGAGTCGGCCGACGCGGTGTCGGTGGCCTTCAAAGATGATGCAATCCTTTTTCCATAGGATGATACGATGTTTGGCCTCTCCAAGAAAGTGCTCGTCGTCACCTCCGTAAATGTCAAGCTGTAGCTCGAATATGGGTCCACCACCTCATCAACCAAGACACGAGCATAGCCCGCTGGAATCGGGTTGCAATGGAAGGTTGCCTTGGGGGGATTTGTAAAAGCAACGGCGTCCGCCACCTTCATGGATATGTTCTTCATTTTGACGTAGCTCGCAGTTAGTGTTCTCCATGATGTCATCCACGGGGTATCTATCCAGCATTGCGTCGTCCGGGGCGGAACCCACGCTGCTTCTCGGCATGGATGGGGCGGTGCTATCCAATGCTGGATCATCCGCTAGCAGCTGCAGCCATCGAGACCCCTTTGCTGGCTAAGTGAGTCGATCTGCTCCTGCTGCCGCTGGAATTTGACTGCCAATTCCGCTTCACTTGCTTCTAGGCCTTGAAGGCGTTCATAGTCCCGCTTCCTCTGCTCCTCCTCCATCTTCCTCTTCTTCTCCTCCGCAATCTTCTTTCTCGCACGGGTTAAGTAGTCGGCGGTCCAGTCAGAAAACCCCTCATACCACGGAAGAGCGCCCTTGCATATTGTTCTTCCCGGTGTTCAGGATTTCCTGTGGCACGCCAGAAGCTCGTCGTTCTCCATTGGGCTGGAACACCCCGATCGTGCCTCTTCTATTGCAACAAGTGTCGATCGTCGGCTCCCTTCAGACTTGCCCTCGTCAAACATTGCCTGTCTTCGGTCCAACTCCCCCATGCGCATAGAACCAAGTCCTGCACTGGGGCCAGCTCTTAGTAACCGGAGTGACACCTGCATCCTCCATCTCTTTCTCGAGACTTATCCCACTTAGGCATTGCCACCGCATAGCCACCGCCCCAGCTTATGGAACTTATCCTTTTTTCGGCATTCTTCTTGTTTATTCTCGACCGTTCCTTAGCTAATTCCGAATCCTTGAATTTCACGAAATCTTCCCAATGAGCACGTTAGTTCTCTAGTGTTCCCTCGAATCCGGAGTCTTCCTTCCTCCCTTGACGTACTTGTCCCATTCACGATTCTTGTGGTTCTTGAATGCAACCGCCATCTTCCTAAGAGCAGCGCCCTTGACTTTCTGCACATCCGCTTCTCGTGAAATGATCCGGTAGGGTGAAATGTTCCATGAGAGTATCCCAAAGCAGATCTTTTTGTCTTTTGTCGACAAAAGTAACATCCGGACGTGGAGCAGCGTCCCTTTTGTCTTTTGCTGGCTCTCTCCATTCTTGAAGGGAGATCGAGTTGGTCCTTCACAACAACTCCAAGACCGACGAACGAACTTGTCCGCAATCTTCTTAGGCGCTAATGGTTCGCCATTAGGTCTGATTGCCTCGATATTGTACTTTACGCCCTCCTTCAACTTTTGTTCGGGCCTCGTTTTCGTCCTTTTGCCTGAAGATTTGCCTCGATCCGGATGGCTGAAAGAACAAAGATCGATTCTTTAATATATCTTCAAGTCATTTAAAACATGTGATGATCACCAGATGCCTGCTTATATAAATATATATACCTCTCCTTTCATTGTTGTTTCAAGATCAACATTTTCTTCGTCATCATCATAATTATAGTTCATGACTTCATCAATTCGGTCGTCGCGATCGAATATCATATCACCCTCTCCGGTGTTGTTTAGAAATTCGGAGCCGTCATAATCTTCTTCATTACGATCATCATCCGCCCGTGAGGATGGCGTATCATATCGAACATGGCCTGTTCTCCCTCTCTGCCGGTATTGTCCGCCATGGCTTTTATTTAACTAATCCAAAAGAAATATAAAACAATTTAGTATTCAAATTACATCGTCTCGAATAATAATAGATATAATCTCGAATACATCGTCTCGAATAATAGATATAATCTCGAATACATCGTCTCGAATAATAGATATATTCTCGAATACATCGTCTCGAATAATAGATATAATCTCGAATACATCACTAGCTAGGTAGCTAATAAAGATCGAATACTACGGAAGAATCTAGGACACTTCGCGTTCCTACGGGCGCGGCGGTGGACACCCAAAGAGAAGGAACCCTCACAGGATCATAGCTGAAGTGAGATCCTCAAGAAACTGCCAGTATTGGAGAACCTGCCGCCTCTAACGCAACCATGTAGCGATGGACGTGCTCGCCCTCCTCCCCGACACGGGCGACGTACCACCTCCGCTGGGCCGCTCCTCCGCGCCAAACTGGCCCACGCGAACGCCACCAAACGAGATCAGGGTCGACGACGGGACCCGGGGCCGGGTTCCTCATCAAGCGGCGCGCCCCTCCAGGAAGCACCTCCCAGTGCCAGCCCGGCGGAGCCCAGTCCCGGACATGGGTCAGCCGGACGTCGTCGCGGACGTGTCGACGGCGTGGATGCAGGTCGGGCATCGTCGAGAACAAATACTAGCTATATGCCCGCAAAAAGTAACATTTTTTTAATGATTGGATTTTGATAACTAAAATTTCTAACATTTCTATATAAGTAACATTTCTATAACATTTCTAACAATGCTATATGTAACTAACATTTCTATAACATTTCTAATATTTCTATAACTAAAAAACAGAAAAAAGTTATAACATTTCTATATATATAACTAACATTTTTATAACTATTTCTATAACTAAAAATAGAAAATTTTCTAACAATTCTAACTTTTTTATAACTATGTCTATAACTAAAAACAGAAAAATTTCTAACAATTCTAACATTTCTAACTATTCTAACAATTCTAACATTTCTAACTATTCTAACAATTCTAACATTTCTAACTATTTTTGAAAAACAGAAAAATTTCTAACAATTTCTAAAAACAGAAAAATTTCTAACAATTCTAACTTTTTATAACTATTTCTATAACTAAAAACAGAAAAATTTCTAACAATTCTAACATTTCTAACTATTCTAACAATTCTAACATTTCTAACTATTCTAACAATTCTAACATTTCCCTGTATGTGTGTGTGTGTGTGTGCGCTCACCGGCGAGGTGAGGGACGACGGGGGGCGACGGGGCCGGGCGCTGGCGACGGGACGGCCACGGGCGCCGGGCGACGACGGGATGACGACGACGGGGACAAGGACGGGGCGGCGACGACGGGGACGGGGACGGACGGGCCGGGGCGGCGACGACGGGGACATCTGGCGGCGCCAGCGACGGGACGGGACGACGCGGGACGGGCCGAGACGGGGCGGCGGTGACGACGGGGACGACGGGGACGGGGACGATGGGGCGGCGACGACGGGGACGGGGCGGCGACGTGGGCGGCGACGAGGGATGGAGACGCGTACAGAGGAGAAGAAGCCAGATGAGAAACTGAAATTTTCGTAAGTGTTGTTTATATAGGAGGGGCCTTTAGTACCGGTTTGTGCCACCAACCGTACTAAAGGCCAGTTTTGGCCAGCCCAAGCGGCGGAAGCGACCCCTTTAGTACCGGGTGGTGGCACAAACCGGTATTAAAGGCCCCCTTTAGTACCGGGTTTGTGCCACGACCCGGTACTAAAGGGGTGCGCCTCTGCAGTGCGGTGCGGCAAGTTTAGTCCCACCTCGCTAGCCGAGGGGCGACTGCGACTGGTTTATAAACCTCGCGGCGGTCGCTCTCTCGAGCTCCTCTCCAAAGCAGGCCCACTGGGCCTACGTGTTCTTTGTTGCCTCAGGCCCACACTTAGCCTTAGCGGGCTCTGCATCCTGGCCCAACAACAGGTTGGGTTTCTAGTCGTATGCAGGCCGCTCTGGCCTAGTAGGCAGGCTTTTTTATTTTTTTTTGATTTATTTATTTTTGTGTTGTTTTTTTTGTGTATTTAGAGTTTCTTTGTGAATATTTTTGCTTTAGGTCCAAAAAATTACAAACTTTCTGTTAGTGCCTGTAGTTTTCAAATTTGAATAGTTTAAATATTGAATTATTTGAAATTAGTGTGAATCACTAGTTTGTGAATAACTTAACTTTAAAAATCAGTGAAGGCATGAAAGAATTTGTTTGCACATAAAATTTCTTCGTTTCAAATGCCAAAACACATAACTACCCTAACTATTACAGTAGATTCCCTCTGGTGTGAAACACAAAAGAAAGTGATGATAGTGAAGCCGATCACATCCCGGATCTTTGGGTGTGAAACTTTTTCTTCGCCTTTGTGTCCCTTTGGCGCTCGTAACCATGGAAAACCTTCATCATTTAACGGGATGCTCGGGTCAATATTCACCGTGAATGGAGCAATTTCATCAAACTTTTCATAATCTTCCGACTTGTCCGTCTTGTCATCCACTCCCACGATGTTTCTCTTCCCGTAAAAGAACTATGTGCCGCTTTGGCTCATCGTATGATTCTTTCGCTTCTTTATATTTTCTTTTTATTTGCTTTGTAGACATGTCCTTCACATACAAAAACTGTGACACATAATTTGCTTGGACGAATGGTACGTCTCTGACACGCAAGATTGTTGAGGTCCACTGTTGTCATTCCGTACTGCGGGTCTTCCATTACCCCGCCTCGTGTCATATTGACCCATTTGCACCGAAACAAAGGGACCTTTAAACCACATAGATAGTCAAGTTCCCATATGTCCTGTATATAACCATAATATGTTTCCTTTCCCGTCTTGGTTTCTGCATCAAAGCGGACACCACTGTTTTGGTTGGTGCTCTTCTTATCTTGGGCGATCGTGTAAAATGTATTACCATTTATCTCGCACCTTTGAAAGTCATTATATTCAAGATGGTAACTGGACAGCAAGTACAGGTCATCTTCAATAGAGGTGTCATGCATGGTACGTGTTCGCAACCAGGTGGCGAAACTCCTGGTTTGTTCACGTGTAATCCAGTCATCGACCGCTCCGTGTTTGGAGCGTAGCAAATTCTTGTGTTCATCCATATACGGAGCCACCAAGGCGGAATTCTGTAGAACTGTATAGTGTGCTTCAGTGAGAGAATGTCCGTCCATACATATTATTTGTTCCCCTCCTATCGTGCCTTTTCCATCCAGTCTGCCCTTATGCATGATTCAGGAACACCAATCGGCTTAAGGTCAGGAATAAAGTCAATACAAAACTCAATGACCTCCTCATTTTTATGGCCCTTGGAGATGCTTCCTTCTGGCCTAGCACGGTTATGAACATATTTCTTTAAGACTCCCATGAACCCCTCAAACTCGAAACTGACAAGACATTGCACCAAATCATTCTGTAACCTTGGTATGATTTCTGGATCGATTACTGTGACACTCCAAAATTTTTGGTGGTTTGTTTTTCAAAAGAGCCTTGCTTGGTTTGAAAGAAGGTCATTTAAACCCTTCCTAAAAACCAACTTCTAAGTTTGCCCTCTCAAAAATCCTTTTCTTGGATTTAGTTTCTTTTAAAAAGAAAACCCTTTTAGTTTTTGGGCTTATATTGGTTTTGATCCCTTCTAAATTTTACCATGCCTCCTATGGTGAAATTTAACCAAAACCTCTCCTCCCACTTTGGTTCAACCCAAACATTCTGTCCAAACTAATAAAATCCATTTTTGGATTTTATTCCAACTATTTCTCCTCCCAAAATAATTCTGTCTTTTCTTTTGAGCCTAGGTGGATTGCAAAGCAAGTACCCTAATGCTTTTGACTTTTGACCTCAACTCAACACCCCTGGAAAATCCTTTGTACCCATAACCCAGAACCATTTTTATCCACTCTTCTCCTTTTCAAATATTTCAAATTTCACTCACTGCAAGTTTGGACCAGATTTGTCAAATTTGGTGAAATTCATATCTACACCTCTCCAAAAATTCTACAAATATTCAGGCAGCCTCTAGATACAATGAGAGGCCCCTCCACCAAAAACCAGCTCAAGGAAAAATCCCTACATGCCTAGATCATTATGTCGAACACCTTGCATGCACTGTTTCTGTCCATCTTCAGTTAAATTCAAAGTTTCAGTGTCAATCTTCGTCAGAATTCAGTCACATGCTCACAGTGCGTTTGGCACCTTGCTCACGGCCTAGCTCGCTCGTCCGGAGCCTCAGACGCGCGCTTGGCGCCTTCCTGGCGTCGGTGGCGCCCTGGCCCGCCTGCGCCGGCGTGTCTTGCAGCGGCCGTATCACCGTAGCGGCCGACAGGGAGCAGAATGGCGGCACAACGCCATTCGGCGCCGCCCAAATCCCCTGGTGGCTCCGCGTGGCCGTTTCCTCGCCAACAAGACGCATGCAGCATCACCGGTGGCGCGGCACGCGCAGAAGCGCTTCCTCGCGCCGATGGGCTCAAGGCCGCCCGTTCCGTCGAACTCCCCCTAAACAACCAAATCCCGACGCGGTTAGCACCTAAACGGAACCAGGGAACATCCACGACGACGCTCAACCTCTGAACCCTCCCGTGCAATCACTGCGCCGCCGTAATCACCTCGCCGGAGAACCCCGTTCTCGGCAACCGCCTCGGGGCGGCTATATATAGCACCCCGAGCTTACTCTCGCCTTCGCACGACTCCACCATCTCACCAGACCCCGCCGGGCCACTGAACGAGCCTCGAGGGGCCTTTCCTCCTCGACTCCGGCCACCTCCGTCCGCCTCAGGCTCCGGCATCGTTCTCTTCGGTGAGAACCCCTCCGCCGCCCTACTTTCGACCGTAGCCTCGTACCACCTCTAGTAAGATAACCCCTAGCTCAATTTTGACCTCGCAGCTCTCTCCGGCGAGATCCACGACCACCCGAACCGCCGTCACGGAGCAAGCGTCCACCACGACGTGGTACTGGCCGGCGACCACCACCTCCCACAGACGCGAATGGCACCACGAACACAGAGGTACACCCCGATCACCTTACCTCGCCGTGGATCGCGCCCGGCGACCATCAAGACCTCTCGGCGCCCGTCGCGCTCTGTTTTCCCTCGTTTGAAAATTTAAACCTGACGGGTGGAGCCCGCCTGTCAGTCTCTCAGCCATTTCTTTTAAACGAAATGTTATCTGGACTTTTCCGCAGAACCCCCTGGAAGTTTTCTGTTTCATTACAGATGGGTCCTTGGGTCAAAACCCTTATAATTTTTTAACAGAAAGGTATTTTTGAGTGATTCTTTTTCTGTCCTCTTCAAATTTTTGTCTAGTTTCTTATCATATTTATTTGAAAAATATTAGGAACACTTTTCTGTACACTCACGATATTTACGTTGCGTACGTATTTTTCTTATACCGTAGATACCGGAGGAGGTGACGGAGCTGCAAACTTCGCACAGTTAGACTCCGACTACTCCGAACCAGGCAAGCATGTTTGAACTCTTTATATGATGACTGTTGTTGCATGTGTGCATTTTAGTATGGTCATGGCATGTTTATGAACATCACTTTGAAATGTTATATTTCATGCACATAAGCGGAAAGTAAGTTTCGGAAAGCATTATGTTGTGGGATACATATTTGCATAGCCATGTGTTGGCATGAGGATGGGTAAGATGGCAGTGTTGTGACATGCCAGTCTTATGCCAGATTATTTGACCTCCGTGTCATCATGACACCAATCACATTTCCATTCTTTCCTTCCTACACTGTCACATGTTTTCCGAAAGGAATATGGCATAGTAAGTTGCAAACCGTTTTCCTGGTACACACCAAAAAGAGAGGCCGGGGTGAGGGTTCCATGGCCCTGGATTAAAGCCCGTCATCCGGTCAGGGGGCATGGGTGTTTCCGGTTGGGACCGAGAGGGGGGCACCCCTTAGAGCGCGCGTATAGAAATTTGATTCCATGCTATTCGAGGTCATGGCCTCCCCGTCTCAAAGTTTTTCTTGGACGTTATCCAGGGTGATTCCTGGCTTCGTGAGGTGAAATGGGTGTGTACTAGTTAAATGTGTTTCTACTGAAATACCGTAAACGGAACTAGTCCTTCGTGACTACAGAAATCCGTTGGCTGTGGTCAGTTCATCCAAACTCTACAGAGTCTCAAATCTTTCAATTATCTTGTACTTTGTTCAAGTACTATATTCATCTTATCTTGTCAGGTATCAGCCTCAGTGACAAAACTCCGGTGGGATTTATGTGTGATAAATCAGGTTAAAAGATTATTCTTGTGGATGGACTAACCTCATTATTTGCATTTCTTTTAAAGCCCTTTATGTGATGTCGCCTAGACGTCCGACTGTGGCATTTCTTTTAAAGCCCTTTCTGTGATGTCGCCCAGACGTCCGACTGTGGCATTTCTTTTAAAGCCCTTTCTGTGACGTCGCCCAGACGTCCGACTGTGGCATTTCTTTTAAAGCCCTTTCTGTGATGTCGCCCAGACGTCCGACTGTGGCATTTCTTTTAAAGCCCTTTATGTGATGTCGCCCAGACGTCCGACTGGGGCATTTCTTTTAAAGCCCTTTATGTGATGTCGCTCAGACGTCTGACTGTGGCATTTCTTTTAAGCCCTTTATGTGATGTCGCCCAGACGTCCGACTGTGGCATTTCTTTTAAAGCCCTTTATGTGATGTCGCCCAGACGTCCGACTGTGGCATTTCTTTTAAAGCCCTTTATGTGGTGCGGTTACACGTCCGACCGCGGCATGCATTTTATTTATTTACCTTTCGAGGCGTCGCTCCAGACACCCGATCAGTCTCCAGTATTTATTTTATTTATCAAGTCCTGAAGTATTATCGTTGTTATATGAGCATCATCCTCTGTTCATGACGCATTCATGCATTCATTGATTATATCTTTTGTCCGAACTGCCTTGCGAGTACTTTCAAGTACTCACCTGGCTTGTTGATTTGGCTAGATGTCGATGAAGGCGATCTCATGGATGAAGAGTTTGATAGCGAGTCCGACGCCTAGAGGAGTCCCAACAGTCCCGCGGCGATCCTGTCTTGGTCATTGTATTATCCGCTTCCGCAACCCGAATAAATGCATCGAGCCTCACCTCGGCCTCGATGTGCTGCCAAGAGAAGTCAAGTTATCCACCACCATTTTTTCCTCGAGCTAGTAGCATGCCACCACACCTCAGGTCATATCCGCCCATATGTAAGATATTGGCGAGTTTGTAATAAAGCTGTTGAGCAGCCTCAGCTCAACCCTTTAATATATTTGATGCTACTGGTTCTCTGTTTATCAAGCTTTCGTCTACCAGAAAGGATGACTTTTCCTATACTGGGTTTAAAAGATCGGTTTTATCAATAAACATTTTATTGAAAAGCCGGTCGTGACAGACTTGGTAACCAGAGCCAGGCTGACTGTAGGAAGCCACTAGGTGCGATCGCTAATTGATTATTAGCATGATAGAGTCATTCATGTTTTTACAAATGTAGTCATTTTTCTGACAGTCAGCATAAAATTTATGATCTGATCACTCAGACTTTTTGCCTACTTTTGTAGATGGCCGGCAACGACTGCGAGTCTCAAATGTTCGCCAACGTGCCTGAGGGGTTCGTCAAACTCCTCTCCTTCATCGTTCAGGTCGCGATGGGGCCATCCGTGCGCCCAGTCTTCACGCTTTATCCACACAAGATCAACGACAGTCTGACTATGCACCAGGCCGCGGTGCAATTCAGGGGAGGCCATGCTGAGATACGCCGCCTCCGATTCATGGGGAGAGCCATGCCTACAGAAAGGCATGCTATGCAGATGGCTGCCCGCGAGACGATAGCCCGTCTTCGGGATGTTCTTCCTGCAATGAAGACCCGTCGCTACCGCTACCTTCCATGCCATGTGCCTTATACCTGTCACTACTCCTTCTCTTGCCCCAGAGGAGAGCGAGACGAAGCCTTTGAGATGCTTGTCGAGTACCTCCGAGCCCTGGAGGCAGCATTCGACTGCATGGTGGATGACCTCGTAGCTGCACGCATGGACTCAGTTCATGGCTGTGCTGCTAACAGGAGGGAACTTCTGCACACCGCTCCGCCACTGACTTTTGTGTCATCCGCAGCCTCTCACTCACCTACCATACTCGCCACTGCTCGTCGTCTGCCTACCACAGAGGAATTTAACCAGGCTATTGCACCCACTCCCGTCCGCTCTGCACCACCTATTGCATGCACTCCCGTCCGCTCTGCACCACCTATTCCACCCACTCGTATTCGTGTTATTCCGCCTACGGCACCTGCTCCATCCGCTCAGCACAACGTTTCTCGTCTGGAACCTATTAGCGAGGAGGAGGTTGATTCCCCAGCGTCTGCGTCTCACCTCGGCAGGCCAAGGCAGATCCTCACCATCTCCGACTAAATGCGCATAGACGCCATGCAATGTATCGACTTGTATAATATGTTTATATGTACATAGGTTGTGAGAAGTAGCCTGTTTGCGCATCATGTAGGATCTGGAGGAGTGCACTAGTTTAAATAACATGTCAGGATTATGTACGCATATCCTGAGTGATGTAATGTATAATTATGCCCGCGTGTAAGATTTGCACTAGTCTTTCTCCACGCGAAATCGTGTGTTTCCAAAAATATCCTGGAGTTTAAAAATATCCTGTGTGTGTGATTTTATTGGCTTTTGCGACTCTCTTTCTTATCTTACGAGTTCACAAAATATATCCCCAGAGTGAAAGATGTCTCGTCCTTGGACGCGCTCCATGCCAACTCAGCCAGAAGAAAATTATGGCACACCGCAGAACCAAAATTTCACTCAGGGTCAGACAAGTCAACAGGACAGTGAAACAGCTTTTACACAAGTTTGTCGTTTGTATGAACAGAGTCAGCAGCAACACCAGGAAATGATGAACCAATTCATCAATATGGGAAGTAACCGTGGTCAGTATCAACCGCAATCCAAATTATCTGAGTTACAAAAGACGCGTCCTCCAACATTTTCTCATACTGACAAGCCTCTTGAGGCCGATGACTGGCTTCGAGACATGGAGAGAAAATTAATTATCGCACAGTGTTCAGACCGTGAAAAAGTACTGTATGCACCACATTATCTCACAGGAGCAGCTGCATCGTGGTGGGAAAACTTCCTGCACATGCACCCCAACGAAAATGAAATCACCTGGGAAAATTTCAAAGAAGGTTTTCGTGGGGCACATATTCCTAAGAGCGTCATGAAAATCAAGAAGAAGGAATTTGATGAACTCAAGCAAAGGGCCATGACAGTGTCAGAATACAACAGCCAATTCACTCTGCTGTCACGCTACGCCAATGAAGAACGCATGACCGAGAGCAAGAAGATGGAAAAAAATTGGAAGGCCTGGCACCCGCCCTTAAGTGCCAGCTAGTTGTGCATACCTTTCCAGATTTTAAAACACTGGTGGATAAGGCCATTACCCTGGAAAATGAGCAACGAGTTCGGAAGATTTCCATAAGCGAAAAAGGGACCAGACTACTTTTACTCGCAATCACGAAGCAAGAAGGAATTTCAGAAGGGGATTCACACAAGACCCGACGAATAATTCACATCCAATCAAGAATTTCCATGCAAGAGACAAAGAGTTCACCTATCGCCAAAGGCGTTACCTGTTATGCTTGTGGAGAAGAAGGGCACTATGCCAAGCAGTGCCCCAAGCCAAGGAGCTCAACCTCAAGCTCAATAAGGGTGGCAATAATTCAGCACCAAAGCGAAGCAATTTCAACCCCAACAACAACCATCGGAAAGGTCACTTGAACCACGTGACCCGAGAGGAAGCACCTGAACGCCCGGATATCGTACTCGATCGCACCCGTCCAACACAATACCTGCCATGGTTTTGTTTGATTCTCGAGCTTCTCATTCATTCGTTTGAAAAGTTTCGCTTTGCAAAATAATTTTTGATGCTTCCTTTGGAAAAATCAATGATCATCAAGTCCCGAATTAAGCAAGTGACCCAGAGTTACTGTCAAGGTGTGGTTATTGAATTTGATAGATTGAAGTTTTACGCCAACCTTATTGTACTGGAAAGCAAGGGACTGGATGTCATCCTAGGAATGGATTGGTTAAACACCAACAAAGGTTTTATTGACTGCTTCAACCGTACCGTGATTCTCACACACCATCATGGGAAGAAAATAAAAGTTTCAGCCAAAGAGAGACAAATACCTCGACAACCTAGATTAAACAAGGTGGGCGTTTACGAGCGAGAACAAGGTTCGATGGTATGTGAATTTCCAGACGTATTTCCAGAAGAACTACCAGGCATGCCACCAGACCGAGAGATAGAATTCAGCATTGAGCTAGCACCCGGAACCGCTCCTATTTACAAGAAACCTTACAGAATGGCACCATCCGAATTGGTAGAGTTGAAGAAGCAAATAAAAGAATTATTGGAGAAAGGATACATACGAGCCAGCTCCTCACCTTGGGGTTCTCCAATTTTATTTGCCAAGAAGAAGGATGGAACAATGAGGTTGTGTATTGATTATAGAGCTCTCAACATGGTCACAATCAAGAACAAATACCCAATGCCCTGAATAAATGATTTATTTGATCAGCTCGCACAGGCCAAAGTCTTCTCAAAAATTGACCTGAGGTCAGGGTACCACCAATTAAAAGTACGAACAGAAGATATTCCCAAGACCGACTTCACCCCCAGATATGGGCTGTATGAGTTCACAGTGATGCCATTCGGACTAACCAACGCCCCCGCATATTTTGTTCACCTCATGAACAAAGTATTTATGAAGTATATGGACAAGTTTGTTGTGGTATTCATCGATGATATTCTGATATATTCCAAAACACCGCACGAGCACGCCCGAACATCTCGTGGATTGTACTAGGAGAACTCAGAAACATCAATTGTACGCCAAATTCAGCAAATGTGAATTTTGGCTAAAACAGGTGGGTTTTCTGGGCCACGTGCTAACACAAGAAGGTATTGCAGTAGACCGGGAAAAAGTCAAGGCCATACTTGGCTGGAAACCACCAGCTAACGTAATGTGACGTCTGAGTTTCTTGGGAATGGCAGGATATTATCGGAGATTTATTGAAGGATTCTCCACTATAGCAAAGCCCATGACACAATTGCTCAAGAAAGGCAAGAAGTTTGAATGGACAGAAGCATGTGAGAAAAGTTTCCAAGAGCTAAAAAGCAAATTAACAACGGCACCAGTATTAATCGTGCCGGATATACACAAGAATTTTGAGGTATATTGTGACGCATCCCGGAAAGGCCTCGGATGCGTATTGATGCAAGAAGGCAAGGTAGTTGCGTATGTCTCTAGACAACTACGCAAGCATGAGGAAAATTATCCCACTCATGACTTGGAATTAGCAGCGGTCATTCATGCACTCAAGGAATGGAGACACTTCCTACTTGGGAATCGTTGTGAGATATACACAGACCATAAGAGTCTTATGTATATTTTCACACAGCCAGAGTTAAATTTACGACAACGACGCTGGTTAGAGTTGGTGAAGGATTATGATGTTGGAATCCACTATCATCCCGGAAAAGCAAATGTTGTGGCCGATGCACTTAGTCGAAATCCCAGCACGGACGACGACAGTATACCAAAATTGAGGCCAGAATTTCAACAGGAATTTGCCCGACTCAATCTAATAATGGTCACCGAAGGCAGTGTGTCGAATATAGAAATACAGCCTACCCTGATGGAAAGGATCAAGGAAGCCCAGCACGGACACCCCAGCATTGAGGGCATAAAAAGAAAAGTGAGTTTGGGAAGAGCCTCAGAATTCAACGTAGATGAGCAAGGAATATTGTGGTAATGGAGAGAGGCTATGCGTACCAAATGTCAAGGACCTCAAACAGCAGATATTGACTGAAAGTCACACGGCTCCATAGTCAATCCATCCTGGAGGGACAAAAATGTTCAAGGATCTTCAGGAAAAGTTCTGGGGGCACGGTATGAAGAGAGATATAGCCACGTTCATTGCCTGCTGTGACTCTTGTCAACGTATCAAGGCCGAGCACCGTAAACCAGCCGGACTATTATGTACCAAATAAGATACCCGAGTGGAAATGGGACGAAATTGGAATGGACTTTATCGTTGGACTGCCACGGTCACGACACGGAAACGATGCCATATGGGTCATAACCGAAAGATTAACCAAGGTGGCACATTTTATTCCGGTAAAAACAACTTACACCACTCAGAGACTAGCCAGACTTTATCTTGCCCGTATCGCCCGCCTCGCATGGAGTCCCTAAGACTATCATCTCGATAGAGGCACACAGTTCGTCTCTACATTCTCGGGATCACCTACAACAGCAATCGGGAACCCAACTAGCCTTTCAAGACCGCATACCATCCCCAGACCGATGGGCGGGGCGAACGCGTAAACCAAATCCTAGAAGACATGCTAAGAGCTCGTGGTCCTCACCTACGGGAACAGTTGGGAAGAAAGTTTGCCATATGCAGAGTTCTCATACAACAACAGCTATAAAGCCAGCTTGCAAATGGCACCCTTTGAAGCTCTATATGGGAGAAGATGTCGTACCCCGCTAAATTGGTCAGGGACTGGAGACAGCCATATCTTTGGCCCAGATATGCTCAAGGAGGCCGAGGAGAAAGTTAAGACAATTAGAGAACGACTCAAAACAGCTCAAAGTCGGCAAAAGAGTTATTACGACCGAAAACATCGGGAAATCAGTTTTGAACCCGGAGAATTGGTATACCTGAGAGTTTCTCCTATGAAGGGTCTGCAACGATTCAAGATTAAGGGGAAACTAGCACCAAGATTCATCGGACCATTTCATATAGTGGCCCGACGAGGCAAGGTAGCCTACCAGCTGGACCTACCCGGAGACTTATCCGGTATTCACAACGTGTTTCACATCTCGCAGTTGAGAAAATACATGAGCAACCCAGAGAAGCAAGTTTCACATGAGTATATTGACGTGCAACCAGACCTCACTTACCGGGAGCACCCAATAAAAATATTAGAAGAGTCTGAGAGGAGGACCCGACGGAAAACCATTAAGTTTTTCAGAGTTCAATGGAGTAATCACACCGAGAATGAAGCGACTTGGGAGAGCGAGGATTTCCTTCGGACAGAGCACCCACACCTGTTTAAGGATCAGCTGAAATCTCGGGGACGAGATTTTTTCCTAAGGGGGTAGGTGCAGTGAAACTCCAAAAATTTTGGTGGTTTGTTTTTCAAAAGAGCCTTGCTTGGTTTGAAAGAAGGTCATTTAAACCCTTCCTAAAAACCAACTTCTAAGTTTGCCCTCTCAAAAATCCTTTTCTTGGATTTAGTTTCTTTTAAAAAGAAAACCCTTTTAGTTTTGGGGCTTATATTGGTTTTGATCCCTTCTAAATTTTACCATGCCTCCTATGGTGAAATTTACCCAAAACTTCTCCTCCCACTTTGGTTCAACCCAAACATTCTATCCAAACTAATAAAATCCATTTTTGGATTTTATTCCAACTATTTCTCCTCCCAAAATAATTCTGTCTTTTCTTTTGAGCCTCGGTGGATTGCAAAGCAAGTACCCTAATGCTTTTGACTTTTGACCTCAACTCAACACCCCTGGATAGTCCTTTGTACCCACAACCCAGAACCATTTTTATCCACTCTTCTCCTTTTCAAATATTTCAAATTTCACTCACTGCAAGTTTGGACCAGATTTGCCAAATTTGGTGAAATTCATATCTACACCTCTCCAAAAATTCTACAAATATTCAGGAAGCCTCTAGATGCAATGAGAGGCCCCTCCACCAAAACCCAGCTCAAGGAAAAATCCCTACATGCCTAGATCATTCGTCGAACACCTTGCATGCACTCGCTTACATCCATCTTGATTAAATTCAGAGTTTCATGTCAATCTTCGCGTAATTCAGTCACATGCTCACAAAGGCGTTTGGCACCTTGCTCACGGCCTAGCTTCGCTTGTCCGGAGCCTCACACGCTGCTTGGCGCCTTCTGGCGTCGGTGGCACCAGCCCGCTGTTGCCGGCGTGTCTTGCGGCCAGACATCAGAAGCGGCCGACAGGGGCAGAACGGCGGCATAACGCCGTTCGGGCGCCGCCTAAACCCTTCCGGTGGCTCGCGTGACGCTTTCTCGCTAACGCACGCATGCAGCACTGTCGCCGTGCGGCGCTGCACGCGCAGAAGCGCCTCGCCGCCGACGGGCCCGCCTGCCTGCCGAACTCCCCTAAACAACCAAATCCCGACGGTTAGCACCTAAACGGAACTGGGAACATCCACGACGACGCCAACCGAACCCTCCTGCAATCATTGCGCGCCGTAATCACCTCGCCGGAGAACCCCGTTCTCGGCAACCGCCTCGGCGGCTATATAGCACCCGAGCTTGCTCTTTCGCCAGACGACTCCACCATCTCACAAGACCCCGCCCGGCCACTGAACGAGCCTCGAGGGGCCTTTCCTCCTCGACTCCGGCCACCTCCGTCCGCCTCGGGCTCCAGCATCGTTCTCTCTGGTCAGAACCCCTCTGCCGCCCTACTTTCGACCGTAGCCTCGTACCACCTCTAGTAAGATAACCCCCAGCTCAATTTTGACCTCGCAGCTCTCTCCGGCGAGATCCACGACCACCCGAACCGCGCCGTCACGGAACAAGCGTCACCGCCGACGTGGTACTCGCCGGCGACCACCACCACCTCCCACAGACGCGGAATGGCACCCTGAACACAGAGGTACACCCCGATCACCTTACCTCGCCGTGGATCGCCGCCGGCGACCACCGCACCTCTCGGCGCCGTCGCGCTCTGTTTTCCCTCGTTTGAAAATTCAAACCTGACGGGTGGAGCCCGCAGTCTCTCAGCCGTTTCTTTTAAATGAAACGTTATCTGGACTTTTCCGCAGAACCCCCTGGAAGTTTTCTGTTTCATTACAGATGGGTCCTTGGGTCAAAACCCTTATCACTTTTTAACAGAAAGGAATTTTTGAGTGATTCTTTTTCTGTCCTCTTCAAATTTTTGTCCACCGCACCTCTCGGCGCCGTCGCGCTCTGTTTTCCCTCGTTTGAAAATTCAAACCTGACGGGTGGAGCCCGCCTGTCAGTCTCTCAGCCGTTTCTTTTAAACGAAACGTTATCTGGACTTTTCCGCAGAACCCCCTGGAAGTTTTCTGTTTCATTACAGATGGGTCCTTGGGTCAAAACCCTTATCACTTTTTAACAGAAAGGAATTTTTGAGTGATTCTTTTTCTGTCCTCTTCAAATTTTTGTCTAGTTTTTTATCATATTTATATGAAAAATATTAGGAACACTTTTCTGTACACTCACGATATTTACGCTATGCGTCGTATTTTTCTTATACCGTAGATACCGGAGGAGGTGACGGAGCTGCAAACTTCGCATGCTTAGACTCCGACTACTCCGAACCAGGCAAGCATGTTTGAACCCTTGATATGATGAGTGTTGTTGCATGTGTGCATTTTAGTATGGTCATGGCATGTTTATGAACATCACTTTGAAATGTTATATTTCATGCACATAATCGGAAAGTAAGTTTCGGAAAGCATTATGTTGTGGGATACATATTTGCATAGCCATGTGTTGGCATGAGGATGGGTAAGATGGCAGTGTTGTGTCATGCCAGTCTTATGCCAGAATATTTGACCTCTGTGTCATCATGACACCAATCACATTTCCATTCTTTCCTTCCTACACTGTCACATGTTTTCAGAAAGGAATATGGCATAGTAAGTTGCAAACCGTTTTCCTGGTACACACCAAAAGAGAGGCCGGGTGAGGGTTCCATGGCCTGGATTAAAGCCCGTCATCCGGTCGGGGCATGGGTGTTTCCGGTTGGGACCGAGAGGGGGCACCCCTTAGAGCTGGCGATATAGAAATTTGATCCCATGCTATTCGAGGTTGTGGCCTCCCGTCTCAAAGTTTTTCTTGGACGTTATCCGTGGTGATTCCTGGCTTCGTGAGGTGAAATGGGTTTGTACTAGTTAAATGTGTTTCTCTTTGAAGTACCGTAAATGTAACTAGCCCTTCGTGACTACAGAAATCCGTTGGCTGTGGTCAGTTCATCCAAACTCTGCAGAGTCTCAAATCTTTCAATTATCTTGTACTTTGTTCAAGTACTATATTCATCTTATCTTGTCAGGTATCAGCCTCAGTGACAAAACTCCAGTGGAATTTATGTGTGATTAATCAGGTTAAAAGATTATTCTTGTGGATGGACTAACCTCGTTATTTGCATTTCTTTTAAAGCCCTTTATGTGATGTCGCCCAGACGTCCGACTGTGGCATTTCTTTTAAAGCCCTTTCTGTGATGTCGCCCAGACGTCCGACTGTGGCATTTCTTTTAAAGCCCTTTCTGTGATGTCGCCCAGACGTCCGACTGTGGCATTTCTTTTAAAGCCCTTTCTGTGATGTCGCCAAGACGTCCGATCGTGGTATTTCTTTTAAAGCCCTTTCGTGATGTCGCCAGACGTCCGATTGTGGCATTTCTTTTAAAGCCCTTTATGTGATGTCGCCAGACGTCCGATCGTGGCATTTCTATTAAAGCCCTTTATGTGATGTCGCCCAGACGTCCGATCGCGGCATTTTTTTTTAAAGCCCTTTATGTGATGTCGCCAGACGTCCGATCGTGGCATTTCTTTTAAAGCCCTTTATGTGATGTCGCCCAGACGTCCGATCGTGGCATTTCTTTTACAGCCCTTTATGTCTTTGCCGCTAGACGTCCATTGCGACATGCATTTTATTTATTTACCTTTCGAGTCGTCGCTCCAGACACCCGATCGGTCCCCAGTATTTATTTTATTTATCAAGTCCTGAAGTATTATCGTTGTTATATGAGCATCATCCTCTGTTCATGACGCATTCATGCATTCATTGATTTTTGTCCGAACTGTCTTGCGAGTACTTTCAAGTACTCACCTGGCTTGTTGATTTGGCCAGATGTCGATGAAGGCGATCTCATGGATGAAGAGTTTGATAGCGAGTCCGACGCCTAGAGGAGTCCCAGTCAGTCCCGTGCGATCCTGTCTTGGTCATTGTATTATCCGCTTCCGCAACCCCGAATAAATGCATCGAGCCTCACCTCGACGCTCGATGTGCTGCCAGTAGAAGTCAAGTTATCCACCACCATTTTTTTCCTCGAGCTAGTAGCATGCCACCACACCCCTGTGTCATATCCGCCCATATGTAAGATATTGGCGAGTTTGTAATAAAGCTGTTGAGCAGCCTCAGCTCAACCCTGTAATATATTTGATGCTACTGGTTCTCTGTTTATCAAGCTTTTGTCTACCAGAAAGGATGACTTTTCCTATACTGGGTTTAAAAGATCGGTTTTATCAATAAACATTTTATTGAAAAGCCGGTCGTGACAATTACCTTCTGAGAGATTGCATTGAGAAATGCACATAGCTTCACAATGGCTAATCGAACGTTTTCCGGTAGAAGCCCCCTCAATGCAACCGGAAGCAGTTGCGTCATAATCACGTGGCAGTCATGAGACTTTAGGTTCTGGAACTTTTTTTCTGCCATGTTTATTATTCCCTTTATATTCGACGAGAAGTCAGACGGTACCTTAATACTGAGCAGGCATTCAAAGAACATTTCCTTCTCTTCTTTGGTAAGAGCGTAGCTTGCATGACCCTGATGTATGCCGTCTTCTCCGTGCATACGTTGCTGGTCCTCCGTGCCTCGTGTGTATCTTTTGTCTTCCCATACACGCCCAAGAAGCCAAGCAGGGTCACGCAAAGATTCTTCGTCCACGTGAATCACGTCGATTGCGGAGCGGACCTCTAGGTCTTTCCAATATGGCAGGTCCCAAAATATAGATTTCTCCTTCCACATGGGTGCGCGTCCGTCAGCGTCCTTCCGAACAGGTTGTCCGCCAGGACCCTTTCCAAATATCACCTTCAAATCCTTGACCATATCATGTACATCAGCACCAGTACGGTGGCAAGGCTTCGTCCGGTGATCCGCCTCACCTTTGAAATGCTTGCCTTTCTTTCTTACGGGATGCCTGCTCGGAAGAAATCGACGATGTCCCTGGTACACATTCTTCTTACAACTATTCAAATATATACTGTCGGTCTCATCCAAATAGTGCGTGCATCCGGGTATCCCTTGTTTGTCATCACGAAAGTTTATCGAGAGCAGGCCAATCATTGATGGTCACGAACAGCAACGCCTTTTAGGTCAAATTCTTCCCCCATGTGCTCATCCCACGCACGTACACCTGTTCCATTCCACAGTTGTAAGAGTTCTTCAACTAATGCCCTGAGGTACACATCAATGTCGTTGCCGGGTTGCTTAGGGCCTTGGATGAACACTCGCATCATAATGAACTTCCGCTTCATGCACAACCAAGGAGGAAGGTTATACAAACATAGAGTCGAGGCCAGGTGCTATGGTTGCTGCTCTGCTCCCCAAAAGGATTAATGCCATCTGCGCTTAGACCAAACCATACGCTCCTTGCGTCATCCGCAAACTCCTTCCCGTACTTTCTTTCGATTTTTCTCCACTGCGACCCGTCCGGGGTACTCTCAACTTTCCGTCTTTCTTACGGTCTTCTTTGTGCCATCGCATCGCCTTTGGCATGCTCTTTGTTTTGGAACAACGTTTCAACCGTGGTATTATAGGAGAATACCACATCACCTTGGCAGGAATCTTCTTCTGGGCGCTTGCCCTCGACATCACCAGTGGTCATCGCGGCTGATCTTATAGCGCAATGCACCACATACCGGCAAGCGTTCAAATCCTCGTACTCACCGCGGTAGAGGATGCAATCATTAGGGCATGCATGTATCTTACGCACCTCTAACCCTAGAGGGCAGACAGCCTTCTTTGCTTCAGACGTACTCTCGGGCAATTCGTTGTCCTTTGGAAGCATATCCTTTATCATTACCAAAGAACTTTCCAAATCCCTTGTCGGATACACCATTCTCGCCTTCCATTGCAACAATTCCAGTGTGGTGCCCAGCTTTTTCTTGTCACCCACGCAATTCGGGTACAACAATTTTTGTGATCCTCTAACATGCGCTGCAACTTCTTCTTCTCCAAATCACTTGCTAGCTTTCTCTTTGCATCGGCAATGGCCCGACCTAGATCATCAACGGGCTCATCCGATGCCTCTTCTTCAACTTCTTCCCGCATTGCGGCTCAGCTTCTTCCGCATTACCGGCTCAGCTTCTTCCCCCATTGTTGTATCATCGTATTCAGGAACCCATGGCGGGATAGCTGTCCTCGTCCTCTTCTTCTTCATTGTCTTCCGTCATAACCCCTCTTTCTCCATGCTTGGTCCAAACATTATAGTGGGGCATGAAACCGGACTCAAATAGGTGGACGTGAATGGTTCTTGACGTAGAGTAATTGCGACCATTCTTACAACCAGCACATGGACAAGGCATAAAACCATCCGCCCGCTTGTTTGCCTCGGCCATAGCGAAAAGTATGCACGCCCTCAATGAACTGGGAGAGCATCGGTCATCGATACATCCATTGCGGCTCATCTTCATTACACAACACCGAATAGACCAAATTAATACAAGTTCATACATAAAGTTCATACAACACTTAAATGCAACAAACAAATAACTCTCTAGCTAAAGCATTTAAATGCAACAACAAATGCGATCAAGATCGCAACTAAGGTAACAATTGATCCAACAGCATAATGATACCAAGCCTCACTATCGATGGCACATTTTCTAATCTTTCTAATCTTCAAGCGCATTTTCTCCATCTTGATCTTGTGATCATCGACGACATCGGCAACATGCAACTCCAATTCCATCTTCTCCCCCTCAATTCTTTTCAATTTTTCTTTCAAGTACTCGTTTTCTCTTTCAACTAAATTTAACCTCTCGACAATAGGGTCGGTTGGAATTTCCGGTTCACATACCTCCTAGATAAAAATATCTATGTCAACTTGATGGGCATAATTTGTCATAAACACAAAATGCAACAAATAGTTTTAAAAGAGAATATACCACATCCGAATCATAACAAGGACGAGGGCCGACGGGGACGGATATCAAAACCATGGCACTATGTATAACAAACAACGTACGGGTAAGATAATTATACGAGTAACTATATATCCAAATCACACAAACATCAATTTTTTATATAAAATTTCATGAACAAGAGGCTCACCACAAGGTAGTGCCGGCGACGGGACGGTGCGGGCAATCGACGGTGGTTACGATGGAGATTTAGAAGGCACTAAGTAAAACACACCTACATATGCAAACTAAGTGTTATTTTGACCTCAAATTGCATATAAATCAAATACTACCACATATAATTCCTCCCAAATTACAAAAACCCACAATTAATCACTATATAAACCAATGCAAGAGCTAATCTAGCAATGAGAGATGAAAGGACAAAGTTGCTAACCTTGGTGATCATTTGAATGGATGGGGGCCTGCAAATCTTGACAAATTTGGGGCAAATTTTGTGATGAACTCGAGAGGAAGAAGGGAAGAACAGAGGAGAGGGAGAGGGGGGAAGAACAGAGTGCGGGTGGACGAAGGGTTTATATAGGACGACCTTTAGTACCGGTTCGTGCCACGAACCGGTACTAAAGGTGCTGGAAGGGCCCCACTCTGACAACATCCTGCCACCACTTTCTTTAGTACCGGTTCGTGGCACGAACCGGTGCTAAAGGTTCGCCACGAACCGGTACTAAAGAGCTCCTCCCGCCTAGCCGTTGGAATCGGCACTAATGGACACATTAGTGCCGGTTCTGTTACAAACCGGGACTAATGTGTCTCACATTTGACCTTTTTCTACTAGTGCTTGTAGTTGATGCTAATTGGTTTACTTGGTGGAAGATCATATGTTCAGATCCTTAATGCATATTATTACTCCTCTGAATATGAACATGAATATGCTTTGTGAGTAGTTACGTTTGTTCCTGAGGACATGGGTGAAGTCTTGCTATTAGTAGTCATGTGAATTTGGTATTCATTTGATATTTTGATGAGATGTATGTTGTATTTCCTCTAGTGGTGTTATGTGAACGTCGACTACATGAAACTTCACCATTATTTGGGCCTAGAGGAAGGCATAGGGAAGTAATAAGTAGATGATAGGTTGCTAGAGTGACAGAAGCTTAAGCCCTAGTTTATGCGTTGCTTTGTTAGGGGGCTGATTTGGATCCATAAGTTTAATGATGTGGTTAGGTTTACCTTAACACTTCTTTTGTAGTTGCGGATGCTTGCAATAGGGGTTAATCATAAGTGGGATGCTTGTCCAAGTAAGGGCAGTACCCAAGCACCGGTCCACCCACATATCAAATTATCAAAGTACCGAATGCGAATCATATGAGCGTGATGAAAACTAGCTTGACGATAATTCCCATGTGTCCTCGGGAGCTCCTTTCTCATTATAAGAAATTGTCCAAGCTTATCCTTTGCTACAAAAAGGATTGGGCCACCTTGCTGCACTTTATTTACTTTCATTGCTTGTTACTCGTTACAATTTATCTTATCACAAAACTATCTGTTACCTACAATTTCAGTGCTTGCAGAGAAAACCTTACTGAAAACCGCTTATCATTTCCTTCTACTCCTCATTGCGTTCGACGCTCTTACTTATCGAAAGGACTACGATAGATCCATATTGGGTGATGTGATTATGAATCTTTTTATCCAAATTCTCAATCAACTCAATAGTGGCAATTTTATTTTCAATAATCTCAAGCCGTTGCATAACATGTTCTAAAGTTAAAACAGTTCCATTAACCAAAAGAGGTGGTGGGCCAAACAAATCTAACATAGCATTATAAGCATCAAACGTGTGGCTGCTCAAGAAATCCCCTCTGGTAACGGTATCAAGAACACATCTATTCCATGGAGTAATGCCTACATAAAAATTGCAAAGAAGTACGGAAGTAGAAAGCTTCCTAGTAGATTTATTTTGAGCATTGCAAATTCTATGCCAAGCATCTTTTAAATTTTCTCCCTCCCTTTGCTTAAAATTGAGAATTTTGTGTTCGGGAGTAATGACAAGGATAGGAGGACTATCCATAACGACAAGGTAAACGGTCTAACACACGAGCAAACGGAAAAATGCAAGCGAAAAAGAGAGGAGAAGATTGGGAAAGAGAGGGCAAATAAAACGGCAAGGGTAAAGTAGGGGAGAGGAAAACGAGAGGCAAATGGCAAATAATGTAAATGCGAGGAAGATGGGTTTGTGATGGGTACTTGGTATGTCTTGACTTGAGCGAAGACCTCCCTGGCAACGGCGCCAGAAATCCTTCTTGTTACGTCTTGAGCTTGCGTTGGTTTTCCTTGAAGAGGAAAGGGTGATGCAGCAATAGTAGTGTAAGTATTTCCCTCAGTTTTTGAGAAGCAAGGTATCAATCCAAAGAGGAGGCTCCTCAAAAGTCCCACACACCTACACAAACAAACAAAGAACTCGCAACCAACACAATAAACGGGTTGTCAATCCCTTCACGGCCACTTCATGAAAGTGAGATCTGATAGAGATAGTATGATAAGATAAATATATTTTGGTATTTTATAATATAGATGCAAAAAGTAAAGATGCAAATAAAAGTAGATTGAAAGCTTATATGATAAAAGATAGACCCGGGGGCCATAGGTTTCACTAGTAGCTTCTCTCAAGATAGCATAAGTATTACGGTGGGTGAACAAATTACTGTCGAGCAATTGATAGAAAAGAGAATAATTATGAGATTATCTAGGCATGATCATGTATATAGGCATCAGGTCCGCGACAAGTAGACTGACTCCTTCCTGCATCTACTACTATTACTCCACACATCGACCGCTATCCAGCATGCTTCTAGAGTATTAAGTTCATAAGAACAGAGTAACGCATTAAGAAAGATGACATGATGTAGAGGGATAAACTCAAGCAATATGATATAAACCCCATGTTTTTATCCTCGATGGCAACAATACAATACGTGCCTTGCAACCCTTTCTGGCACTGGGTAAGGACAACGCAAGATTGAACCCAAAGCTAAGCACTTCTCCCATGGCAAGAAAGATCAATCTAGTAGGCCAAACCAAACTGATAATTCGAAGAGATTTGCAAAGATAACTCAATCATACATAAGAATTCAGAGGAGATTCAAATATTTCACATAGATAAACTTGATCCTAAACCCACAATTCATCGGATCTCGACAAACACACTGCAAAAAGAGTTCCGTTAAATAGATCTCCACAAGAGAGGGGGAGA
The DNA here is from genome assembly GCA_021605145.1 of Aegilops bicornis. Lineage (NCBI taxonomy): Eukaryota > Viridiplantae > Streptophyta > Magnoliopsida > Poales > Poaceae > Aegilops > Aegilops bicornis. The sequence continues at coordinate 796,952,200 of CM038671.1, read as the reverse complement.
ACATGGTATTGAGATCCAAAAAGAGAGAAGAAGCCATCTAGCTAATAACTATGGACCCGAAGGTCTATGGTAAACTACTCACAACTCATTGGAGGGGCTATGGTGTTGATGTAGAAGCCCTCCATGGTCGATTCCCCCTCCGGCGGAGCGCCGACGAAGGCTCCAAGATGGGATCTCGCGGATACAGAAGGTTACAGCGGTGGAAATTGTTTTTCGTTGGCTCCCTGGATGTATATATAGGAGGAAGAAGTACGTCGGTGGCTGCTCGAGGGGGCTAGGAGACAGGGGGCGCGCTCTCCTATCTCCTGGCCGACTCGATTGCTTCTTGACTTGCACTCCAAGTCCTCTGGATCACGTTTGTTCCAAAAATCATGCTCCCGAAGGTTTCATTCCATTTGGACTACGTTTGATATTCCTTTTCTTTGAAATACTAAAATAGGCAAAAAAACAGCAATACGGGCTGGGCCTCCGGTTAGTAGGTTAGTCCCAAAAATGATATAAATGTGTAAAATAAATCCCATAAACATCCAAAAGGGGTAATATAATAGAATGGAACAACCAAAAATTATAGATACGTTGGAGACGTATCAGTTCGCCTCGTCTATCGCGCCACCTCAATCCCCACAGCGTCGTCTTGACCTGCCCCACTGGAACCGCAGCACCCTCACTAATTCCTCCGATGAAGCCGAGGCCAACTCGGCGCCACCAAGGAGGTTCTGCACTCACCGCTGCATTTTATATTTTATTCGATCTCACGGGGCTGCTGGTGCTCGATACCGAGCAGAAATGGCGGGTCTCCATCGACGGCGCCGTCGCCGGCCATATCAACCATGGCGTCTCTCCCCCATGTCATTGCTTCCTCGGCGGTGCGCGACTTCCACAACGGCACTAGCTACAGCTGCTCCGGCTCTCGCTCGCTCGCTCTGTTCTTCTTTGTCGCTTCGCTTCTTTGCTGCTCTTGCTTTCATTCGTGTTGCTGCTCTGCTCTTGCTCTCGCTTGCGCTGCTGCTGCTGCTGCAATTCCTTCGGCAGCTACAGGAGTTGCTGCTTTAGCACTCGCTCGTGGTGCTACTGCACGACTTTCTCGCTGCTAGTGCGTTCCCTGCTCGAGCGTCTGCTAATTTAGATCACTGCTTCTCTGCTACTAGTGCTCGAACACCCTAAACATCTATTTCAATGCTCTGCTACTAGTTCAATCAGTTTCGACAGTAAAATTCAGTTTCGACTGTAAAGTTCATTTTCTTCAGTTAAGTTCAGAGTGAACAGTACTTATAGCATCTGTCGGAGCGGCCGTGGCGTGGCTGATGCATTTTACATCTAGCACTTTTTGGTGATGTATTTTACATCATCTATTGCATATGATATTAGGGACCCACTTCAGATTAACGTTGTCTGTCTTGTCCTGCTTCAGCCTCGTCGCCGTACACCTCACCGGAGCTGCTCCAATGACGGAACCGTCCATCACAGCGGAGCAGTACCCTCGACGCCATTTCTAGAGGCCTCGGATCTTCTTCCCCGCCTCCGACAGTCACACCAGCATCACCATCCTCCACGTCCAACCCAATGATGCTGAGGTCCACAAGGCTATGCCAAAGAGGTTGTACACTCGTCGCATCACTTTGTTACTCTGCATTCATGTCGATCCCTCAGGGATCCTTTGCTATGGAACTACTATTCATGCAAATCTGTTAGAAGGAGTGGAGCAAAGCAAAACTGGAGGATTTTTTTCCTTTGGTGTCTCTTTCGAATATAAGATGTAGGAATTTTATTCACTTGGACGTCCTTTTCAAATTAATATGCATGAAGAATAGAACTAATTGCATTACTGGCATAATAAGATTCTTATTTTTTTCATTTTCACGTGGTTTGACTTTAATTTGACTACATTTCTCCATTCCTATGTTCTTCCAATTCATGTGAACCAAACACCCAGGTTGACTGAAATCCTATGTCTGCAAATGCTCTGTTTTGCACATGCATTCCTATCCTATTCCTGTGTTTTCCTGTCCCTGCGTTTATATAATCCTCCAATTCTAAGGAGCCCTTACATATTTACTTCATTTTCAGATAGGCATCAAAGAAAACTCTGTGTGTTATGTCCTGCTCCTGCCGTGTCGTCATCCACCCCACCTGAGGTGCACCATCGACATAAGCGTTCACTGCAGCAAAGATCCCCCCTGCAGACTTTCTGTCGACGCCTCAGATCATCTTCCCGTTGCCGGCAGCCACGCCAACTGCATTACCATCATCGACTGAGCAGATGAACCTGAGGACTACACAGTTCCGGAAGAGAGGTCGCAGTCTTTCCTGTTTGCTTACGTTATACATCGGTTATTATTACCTGCTACTTTATCGTTCAAACTTGAGTTTTGAAATGCCCATGGGTCTCATATCGAGCCAGCAACGAATATTATCTTTCTACTATCTAGTTCATCTGGGGTCTTCTATGTGGTTCATGTTGGGTGGGCAACAAACAATAGATGATCCATTGTCTATCTTTTTAAACTGAAGCTATAATCTACCTACTATCATTAGTTTTGGATCCATCCACTCGTTTGCTACCATCAGTCTTGATTTTTGCATGCACCCCTTAGGCCTTACAAAATCTAACTATTTTTATTATTATGCATGTCAGATATTGTACACAATCGTACTGAACATGTAGAGAAAAAGAGAAGACCATTGCATGGTAATATAATGTCATGTAGACGCCGCTCCATGGTGGGCGAAGTGGGCCCCCCCTCCTGCATTTTCAGATTGTATTCCAGAGGAACATAACTGTTCAGATGGGGATTCAGAAGGAGCCGACCACGCCTGTTTACCACCTAAGGTGTTTGCTCTAACATAGCATCTTGATGTTGGTCATATCATGCATATGGCGCCTTGCATTGCTTACATTATACATCTTATATGTCATCAGCTTAGTTTAGATTTGCTTTGTGTGAATGCCACCTGTTTGGTTTCTATATCATACTCCCACCATTCCTAAATATTTATCTTTTAAGAGATTTCAACAAGTGACTACATACGGAACAACATGAGTGAATATACACTCTAAAATATGTCTATATACATCCGTATGTGGTAGTCCATTTGAAATCTCTAAAAAGACAAATATTTAGGAATGGAGGGAGTATATGGGAAATATGCAATGCCATCTTCTTTAGCCGGGCATCATATCGTGAATCATGCAATGCCATCCTGTTTAGCCAGTCATCATATATGTGAATTGTATCGTGCCATATTTTTTCCATAATGTATTCCATTTGTCAACAATGTTTATACATTCATCTACTCTTCCTGCATCAGCCATTTTAGTCGGTCATGGGAAAATCTGGAGTGAAAACAAGGTCTTACGAGCGATTAGTGCTACTGTCGATGCAGATTTCCTGCTGGTTCTGAATAGCTCCTCGAGAGGAGGATTGAGAGACAGATGACCATCGTATCCCGAGGTGCATGCTCTAACTTGGCTGGGTTATATTGCTCATATCATGCATATGGTGTCTTGCATTGCCATGCCATCTGCTTAGATTAGACATGCTTTGTGTGAATGCCTCCATTTGCTTTCTATATCGGATATGTGAATTATGCAATGCCATGTTTTTCACCCGATTATCATATATGTGAATTATGCACCGCCATGTAGCAGGGCATCATATATGTGAATTATCTCATGCCATCTTTTTTCATTATGTATTCCATTTGTCGACAATCTGTGTATATTGAACTACTCTTCATGTGTATCAACCATTTGAGCAGTTATGGAAAAATCTGGAGAGAAAACAAGGTCTTTAAAGGTGCAATGGTACTGTTGAAGCATATATCTCGATGGTTACAGGGAGCTCCTCAGAGGAGGATTCTGAGAGAGATGACCAGTCCTATATCCCACCTGAGGTGTATGGTCTAAGTTGAAATGTTTATATTTCTCATATGATGCATATGGTGTCTTGCATTGCTTAGTTTAAATATCATATGCACAATATTGAATTCCATCTGCTTAGTTTAGAGATCATACATGCGAGTGCCAGCTGCTTAGTATATGAATCAATTATGTCAATTATATCATGCCATCTTGTATACTTAGACAACATGTATGTGAATTATTTCATCCCAACCTATTTTAGAAAGAGATCATATAGTTTTGTCATGTCATCCTGCTTTAGGTACTCATCATATGTTGAATTATGCCATTATATCCTGTTAAGTTATTCATCATATATCTGAAACTGTGTCATGCTATCATGTTTAGTTAGGCATCATATATGTGAAATTGTGTCATGTTGTCCTGTTTGGTTAGACAACATATATGTGAATTACCACATCTGTCTATCATACAATGTCTCTACGTTCAATTTCTTTTCTTGTTTATTAGCCATTTGAATTGGAGGGGGTGATGGCAGTATCTAAGGGAGCAAAAACCCGTTCTTCACAAAAGATGGTGCTAACCGTCGATGCAGATAGAACCATGGTTGTACTGGCCCACAAACTAACCCCGCCACACATAATCGAGACTCTTTCAGATTGCACACTTACACCGTTGGGCAGAGAACCAGCTACAACCCATCTAATCACAACCCCAGCGGTTAGTAACCCACTTCTAGTTGACAAAACACCATGTCCACCACAGAGTACCCCCACAGGAGCAGTTTGTAAAGCTACTGAAGTGCCCAAAGCAAGAAGACCACCACAGCTAACCCAAACTCCACGTTTAAAGCAGAAGAGCAACTGTTCTCAGGTCAGATTCCGTAGCTATGGTCCATACTCCTTTGCTGTTGCATCACTGTATTTACTCATACCAACTACTTTCGAATTTGAAGGATCCAATTGAAACTCCAATGGCGCAACAGGTATGTTTTAAACCTATTTCTTTAACCGGATTGTTGTTCTAACTTCTTGCTCCATGTTGATTTCAGTTTAGGTTGTATAAACGGTTATGTTCTCATGTGATGCACATTACAAGTGCTGCCAATGTTGTGTAGTTTCTCACACTTATATTCTGTCTATGCTGATGTGTCTTAAAAATATATGAGTTGAACTGCGTCTCTATCTTGATTAGGCAACATAAACTAGAATGATATGGACAATACAGTGACCATAGTACATAGATATATGTTTGTTTCATGCAGTTATCCTATCCACCTTACTACTGAACCGGTTTACCAAAATGAGTTTCGTATACTACAAGCTAAACCTGTGGTGTGTCTGCTTGTTTCTCTTGTAGTATGCAAACAGAATATTCGAGAAGAGCACCCCACTATGCAATGGTAGAGAAAGTAATGCAGATAAGGTTCAAGATAGTGAGACAACCCTGTTGGTCTCTAAGAAATGTGATAAAAACGATCTTCTAGACAGTGAGAAAACCCCACAGTCCTGCGTTGATGTAGTGTTCGAGTTACTGGCCAATACCGCCGGCACAAGCTCTTCGAACTCGCTGCCTGAATCACTTCGGCTTCTTCAGTCTCAGCTACAAGCTGAAAGGCATCAGTTAGTTGTGCTGCAGCAAGAAGCCGAAGGACTGAGGAAGTCCCTGCAGAATTCAGATGCGTACTTTCTTGTGCAACAGCAAGCGTTGGAGGATTTAAGGGCCAAACAAGAGAAAGTTAATAAGCTTGCTAAGCATCTTGCTAGCATTATGGGTACCCAGGATATTGTTTCTTGAGCTCTTCTCAAGTGGTTTCAGTTCTGGACTTGTTTTGCTACGGCGTTTATATGCTGCTTTGTTCCCTATATTTGCACTGGTGGCAAACTTTGATGCCTAGTGGATGTAATATGTGTAATAGCCATGATAGCCTAGCATAAGTTCCTTGCTTATTTATTTCCTTGTTGTCTTGTTTATTTGTTTGCTTGTAGTCAGTGCAGTTCTTTTTCTGCGGTTTGCTAGTGGCTGCAATAACCTATTTTTTAAAACTAGGCCACAATAACCATGGGCTAATATTTACTATAGTGACACAGGGCCTCCTACGGGCCGTAGAAACAGTGGTCCGTCTACGGGCCGTAGAAACAATGGGACTTATACGGGCCATAGAAAAAATGGGCCTTCTACGGGCCGTAGAAACAATGGGCCTTCTACGGGCCGTATCATCAATGGGCCTTATACGGGCCGTATGATCGATTGGCCAAACATGGGCCAATAACAGACCGCATTATGGTCGTAAACGGGCTAGAGTTGGAATCGTCTGTTGATGTCTACTACGCAACCTTCTTCTTGTAGACGTTGTTGGGCCTGCAAGTGCACAGGTTTGTAGGACAGTAGCAAATTTCCCTCAAGTGGATGACCTAAGGTTTATCAATCCGTGGGAGGCGTAGGATGAAGATGGTCTCCTGCAACCAAATAACAAAGAGTCTCTTCTGTCCCCAACACACCCAATACAATGGTAAATTGTATAGGTGCACTAGTTCGGCGAAGAGATGGTGATACAAATGCAAAATAGATAGTAGATATAGGTTTTTGTAATCTGAAATAATAAAAACAGCAAGCTAACTAATGATAAAAGTGAGCGTAAACGGTATTGCAATGATAGGAAACAAGGCCTAGGGTTCATACTTTCACTAGTGCAAGTTCTCTCAACAATAATAACATAGATAGATCATATAACAATCCCTCAACATGCAACAAAGAGTCACTCCAAAGCCACTAATAGCGGAGAACAAGCGTAGAGATTATGGTAGGGTACGAAACCACCTCAAAGTTATTCTTTTGGATCAATCTATAAAAGAGTTCGTACTAGAATAACACCTTAAGACACAAATCAACCAAAACCCTAATGTCACCTAGATACTCCATTGTCACCTCAAGTATCCGTGGGCATGATTATACGATAAGCATCACACAATCTCAGATTCATCCAACCAACACAAAGTACTTCAAAGAGTGCCCCAAAGCTACTACCGGAGAGTCAAGAACGTGTGCCAACCCCTATGCATAGGTTAATGGGTGGAACCCGCAAGTTGGTCACCAAAACATACATCAAGTGGCACATGATATCCCATTGTCACCACAGATAAGCACGGCAAGACATACATCAAGTGTTCTCATAAAAGACTCAATCCGATAAGATAACTTCAAAAGGGAAACTCAATTCATCACAAGAGAGTAGAGGGGAGAAACATCATAAGATCCAACTACAATAGCAAAGCTCGGGATACATCAAGATCGTGCCATAGAGGGAACACGAGAGAGAGATCAAACACATAGCTATCGATACATACCCTCAGCCCCGAGGGTGAACTACTCCCTTCTCGTCATGGATAGCGCCGGGATGATGAAGATGGCCACCGGTGATGGGTTCCCCCTCCGGCAGGGTGCCGGAACGGGCTCCCGAGAGGTTTTTGGTGGCTACAAAGGCTTGCGGTGGCGGAACTCCCGATCTATCTTCTGTTCTGGAAGTTTTAGGGTACGTAGGTATATATGGGTGAAAGGAGTACGTCTGTGGAGCTACGGGGGGCCCACGAGGCAGGGGGGCGCGCCCTAGGGGGGTGGGCGCGCCCCCCACTCTCGTGAGCACCTCCCGTATCTTCTGACGTGGGGTCCAAGTCCATCAGGTGGGTTTGCTTCCAAAAATAACTTCTCCAGTTGATTTCGACTCCGTTTGATATTCCTTTTCCTCGAAACACTGAAATAGGCATAAAACAGCAAATCTGGCTGGGCCTCCGGTTAATAGGTTAGTCCCAAAAATAATATAAAAGTGGATAATAAAGCCCAATATTGCCCAAAACAGTAGATAATATAGCATGGAGCAATCAAAAATTATAGATACGTTGGAGACGTATCGAGGCATCCCCAAGCTTCATTCTGCTCGTCCTCAAGTAGGTAAATGATAAAAGAGAATTTTTGATGCGGAGTGATACTTTGGCATAATTTCAATGTAAATCTTCTTAATTGTGATATGAACATTCAGATCCGAAAGATTCAAGACAAAAGTTCATATTGACATAAAAATAATAATACTTCAAGCGTACTACAAAGCAATCATGTCTTCTCAAAATAACATGGCCAAAGAAAGTTATCCCTACAAAATCATATAGTCTGGCTATGCTCTATATTCACCACACAAAGTATTTAAATCATGCACAACCCCGATGACAAGCCAAGCAATTGTTTCATACTTTAACATTTTCAAACTCTTTCAATCTTCACGCAATACATGAGCGTGAGCCATGGACATAGCACTATATTTTGGAATAGAATGGTGGTTGTGGAGAAGGCAAAAAGGAGAAGATAGTCTCACATCAACTAGGCGTATCAACGGGCTATGGAGATGCCTGACGGTGTCCTGGACTAGGGGTTACTCACCACGTCATCTCCCGATCTGTTAGATTGGGCCGAGGACCCCCATGGCCGTATACTCATGGGCCAGTCCGGACAGCTGCCGCATACAAGGAAGATTCCACAAGACTTGGCGATCAAGACAAGGACTCCTCCCCACCGGCGTATTCGGCTAGAACTCTTGTTATCCTAGGCCTCTGGTGCATTATATAAACCAAGGCCAGGCTAGTCGATAGAGATATATACAACAATCATACCATAGGCTAGCTTCTAGGGTTTAGCCTCTACGATCTCGTGGTAGATAAACTCTTGTAATACTCATATCATCAAGATCACTCAAGCAGGAAATAGGGTATTACCTCCATAGAGAGGGCCCGGACCTGGGTAAACATCGTGTCCCCTGTCTCCTGTTACCATCCGCCTTAGACGCACAGTTCGGGACCCCCTACCCGAGATCCGCCGGTTTTGACACTGACATTGGTGCTTTCATTGAGAGATCCGCTGTGTGTTCGGCAAAGGGTCGATGGCTCGCCTACAGATCAACTGCGACTTCGGCATCATCGTCACCAGCTCGACTGGTCACCTTGGTTCGACCAAGGACTGCGCCCTACCTCCGATTGTCACGTTCGGATGAGGGCCTTCATCAACATCAGCTCCGATCTCTATCAAGATCATGGAGGAATCATCCAGGGAGCCCGGGGGCTCAATGTCAACATTGCCCTCGGGCGACCGTGCTGTTTTTCTGGACATCGAACTTGCATCCGTCGTCACCGCCTCCTTGAGCGTCGGTTTGACGATTGCTTCGTGGACTAGTGCGGAATTACGTCTACAACAGCCATGCAAAACTTCGTCGAGTTTCGATGGAGGAATCTCCGACAATCTATGATATATCAGAGCCCTGTCAAATCTGGACGGGAATCTGGATGAGTTTAGGGCGTGGTCTCCAGCTTATAGCTCGGACCTCCTGTGGAATATCCAACCGTTTCTCGACTGCGGAATTCCTATATCTACCACCCCTCAAAATTTCAGCTCGATCCGACCGTCCAAACTCCGGGAACCTTCCGATTAGTGCATCACTTTTCGGATCTGTTTTCTGCGCGAAAACAAATCCGACCCGAGTTTGTCCTTTTTACGAACGGGATTTCGGACATCCTTTTTGAAGGAAGTTTTGTATGGGGTATTGTGTTTTGTTCCCGAACACATCCCACTAACTTTAAAATCTTTTGAACATGATCTTGAATATCATGCTGGTGTCAAACTAGTCCGCAATATTGCTCCACGGCTGCCGACTGCGCTTAGACACATCGTCACTTTGTTGAGCCGAGCTCAACTTCTTCGGATCATCATCTCGGCAAGCCGAACAAGAGTCCGGCATCACGAAGGATAAATCATCACCAACATCGCCGCCCCACGGATTACACGGAGCGGGCATACCGGCAGCGCCGCACGGTCGCTTCATCAAGCCGGCATCAACCATGTCACGACCTGCATCGGCAGGGTCGCACTATTGCTTCTTCAAGCTGGTGTCCATCACGCCGACCTACTTCGACATCTCGGCTGGACCGGGGGCTTCGCCATATCTTCATCAACCTACTCCGGACACTTCGGCTTCACTAGCCGACCAGCTCCGTCACGTTAGCTGGACCGAGGGCATTGCCTCGGCGAGCCAACCTTTGCCAGCATTGCCATGCCGTCGTTTTATCGCCCATCAGGCAATGGGTGCGCAAATCAAGTCCCAATTTTGGGAATCACCTTCCTTCGGATTGCTACAACAAATAAACCAGGTGCTATTAATCCCAGTATTTTTTGCTTGTTTGGGTTCATTTTTCCCAAGGAATTATTACTCTGGTTTGTCCATCATATGTACACAGGTCTATCAAATGGTGGCCGCATTAACGACAGTCGCATGGTGGTTCGGTCAGTTTCCGTACATAGTCCGGCGAACGCCGCATCCGGAGCTCGGACCGACACTACTAGGAAAAGGGCTACTAATGGTGCACCAGTTTTGCCTACTAATGGCGCATCACTGGTGCGCCATTAGTATCACGCCACTAGAATTTTTTCTAATGGCGCACCACTGGTATACTAATGGCGCACCAGGTAGTGCGCCATTAGTTTTGCCCACGGTGCGCCACTAGTGTCTGCTATACTAATGGCGCACCACACTGTAATGCGCCATTAGTAACAATTTTTTTAATTTTTTTTCTTAATCTCAGGTCACTATTTCACCTATGAGATATCCAACACATATATATACAAGAAGCATCCATATAACAATCATAGCCAACACACAAGTTCCATCATATATACATACATAGCCAACACACAAGTTCCATCATATATACATACATAGCCAACACACAAGTTCCATCGTTACATATTACAAAAGTTTCACATTGTTCATCCAACACCGTTATCCATCAATTCACAAAAGTTTCACATTGATACAAAATAAAAACACAAATGGAAAAGAAGCACTCCATCCATGCAAGCTTCAGTGAATTAAATCAAATCTGCAAAATGATAAACAAGAAGTTAGAAGAAGAAAAAGAAGAAGACTAGAAGAAGAATAAGAAGAATTTGGAAAAGAAATAAGAAGAAGACTATAAGCTTATTATGTAAACTTGATCATTTTGTGCTAACATAAGTTATTTTGGAGCTAACCTATAGGAAACTAAGCATATAAGCTCTAAGTTAGTATATTAGAGCCAACTTAGGTAAAATGAAGCTAACCTATAGGAAACTAAGCATATTAGAGATAACATAGGTAACTAAGTATATATATATCATTTTGGAGATCCGACATACCGACAAAGTTCAGTTCTCATGCATTGTTCTTCTCCTTCTCCTTCCTCAGTCTGATGCGCCAAGAGCGGCGAGGCGGTGGAGGCAGTGGGATGTAGTCTTCTACCTCAATTGGCGTGCTCATGTCGCCCAGCTGTGGGATCCCCGGCGCCACCACCGGTGCGTGGTCATTGTCAGGCACCACCACCATCGCGAGGCCACCTTCAGGCACGACCATCACTAGGTCAGCCTCAGCCACCTCCATCTCTTGCCCATGGTCAGCCACCACCATCTCTTGCCCATGGTCAGCCACCACCATCTCTTGCCCATGGTCAGCCATCACCATCTCTTGCCCTTGGTCAGCCACCACCACCAGCTTAGGTCATCCTCACCGATGCCCATCGTCATCCTGCAGCTCCTCATCCCCACTCTGCTCCTCTTCTCCCGCACTCCAGTCTGGATCATCCTTCTTGTTGTCTATGCTGCTGCCCGAGTTGCTGCTGCTTTCGCTTCTGACCGAGAATCGCTGCTTTGCTTCGCTCTGACCATGATTCATTCTTTGCTTCGCTCTGACCATAGTCCTTTGCTGCTTTGGGTGTAGCCATTGTCGCTGCTGCTGCTCCCATTACCTGTCCAAATGCAACAATGACCGTTAACAATCGATGTGAGACAAAGCCAAATGTAGAGGAATAAGAAGAGGCAGAACGTACCGGCATCATAGTCGTGTTGAACACCTTCACGATGAGCATGGTGGCGTCGTCGTCGTAACTGAAGAGAAGGAAGTACCCCAGCCGCAGGTCGTAGGCACGGTAGAACTTCTCCCACCCACGAGACAAGTACATGTGGCCCTTCTTGATCACCAACTCCACATCCCACAGCCTGCGAAACCCGCTGCCGGCCTGTCGCACCTTCACATTATTTGGCGGATCTTCACCCATCAACATGTTCTTAAAACTGTCTGGCAGCCTCTGCAGTTTGGGACAATGAGTGATGTAGGCAAACAACAGATATCATAATGAGATGGGTGAAGCTAGGGATATCTCTCATTTTATATACCTGCGTCATGGATGATACTGAAGTCCCAAGTATGATAGTGAAGAACTCGGAAGCATCCAACTCAGATTACGGTGATTGTCGCAGAGCGGTGGCTGCTTCCGCCATCTCTGATAATTAAGCAGCAGAAGAGACCAATTAGTACCCTTACATAACCCACTTTCCAAATTTAATTGGGAACCCTTTCATAACCATCACCTTTTCTAAAAATCCTAGCAGGACAAAGTTGACTGCCTTGAAGAGACGTACTATGTATTATTACCGAGGTAGAGTGTGAGGTATGCCTTTCAAGTTTGTGTCCGTCGTAGTTGAGGTGACCAACTATTTTTGTTCACTAGCATATGTGTGCACGCCTGACGACTTTGCTAGTTAGTGTCTGGTGTGCAAGCTTAATATACGGGCGTGCACGTACACGCATATGCGATAGGTCGTCCCGGTTTTCAAAATAATTCAGTGCCACCGGCCAGATTTGAACAGCCAAAAAGTAGTGCGGGTGGAGGCGCTGCCAGGTATGCACAAATAAACAAAGCAAAAGCATAGTGGCCGGTAATAAATTTCTCTTAGGTTTTGCAAGTGGCCAACAGAGATAAAATTCAACGACAACAGGCGTACGGCGTGTAACAGGGCACCTCAGCCAAGATAACTTATCAGTTCATCACACAAAAGAATTGCACAAAGTGGTGCAACTTGCAATCGTATACCATCGCTGGGTCGAAAGCAACAACATAGATTATCAGATGAGATTATCGGGAACAAAAGTGAAGTGGCACACCAAGAATACCAAGAAAGCACCAGCATTCTCGGGTGACATCATAAGGACCGCAAGTGAATTGACATTGCAAGTTTGCAACAAACACACCAGCACTATCCGATTGAGATTTATATCAGCCCATATGGCATAGCAACTACAGCTTCAGAAACTACGGTTCGCGGAGTTAACCATCTGCGAATATGCAAGGATCAGATGACGAATAATAAATTTGTGCAATGTCCAAGCGCTGGAAAGAGGAAAGCGAAACCCTGGACCATTAGCCATCAAGAAAACAAGGCAATTCATTTACGAATGACTTCAGTATCTTGTTAAAGCAGTTTCAAGGAACATTTAGCAAACAAATAGGCCTATATCTTTGGATCATCATTCCCTTTAGGCAACAAAGTAATAATGCCATAGTTAAGTCTTCCTACATCCAACTTTCCATTAAAAAAATCATAGTTATCCAACTTTCCAAAATTTTCTTCTGTTTTCTATAAAAACTTTCATAGTTGTATCAAAATTAAATGCATTCCAAACTTTGCTGGCCACCTCACTTAGATGCTCTCTAAGAAACCAGAAATACAGGGCGGCCTGGTAGCGGACGTCGGGTGGGGGCAGGGGTGGACGGGGTCCTGGCCCCGCAGGTGCGGCGGCTCCAACGGAGGGAGCGGGCCGGAGGAGGAGGAGTGGTCCATCTTCTTCTCGCCGCCGTCGCCGCCGCCGGCCTCCAGGTCCTGGCCGGCTCCCACACTACTAGGAAAAGGGCTATAGATGGAATTGACACTAATGGCGCACCAGACATGTGGTGCGCCATTACTATATACTAATGGCGCACCATGTGTTGGTACGCCATTAGTGTTCAAATACTAATGGCGCACCACATCGCGGGTGCGCCATTAGTAAAAAAATTAATTTTTTGTCAAAACTACTAATGGCGCACCGTGGCATGGTGCGCCATTACTAGTTCAACTAGTAATGGCGCACCATGCCACGGTGCGCCATTAGTAACTTCTGGCCACCACTTCCACCGAATGCACCCCCGGTGGATCGCCTTTTCAGTTTTAAAAATAAAAGAAAATGATGAAAATGTCAAAAAATAAAAGAAAATAAGTTTCCCATGTGATATGTGGTCTAGTTGTTGGGAAATTTTGCAAATATGAATTTCGACTTCATTTGCAAAATCTCTCGAGAATTTGTAAAAATGGGCATAACTTTTGCATACTAACTCGGATGAAAAAGTTTTTTATATGAAAAATCATCTACTCGAAAAGTTACATCCGAATTTAACCGGGGGAACCCCGTTAAACATTTTCAAAATCCTCAAAAACCTAACAGAAAAAGATACGGGCTTTTAAGATCTGGAGAGGCAAAAAAATTCAAAAAAAATTCAAACTCACTAATTGCGCACCTGCCCATGGTGCGCCATTAGTATCTTCCCGCCTTCAAAATTTAAAATAAGTCAAAAAAATAAAAAATAAAGTTATTAATGGCGCACCTGCCCATGGTGCGCCATTAGTATCTTCCCGCCTTCAAAATTCAAAATAAGTCCAAAAATAAAAAAAAGTTACTAATGGCGCACCGGCCCATGGTGCGCCATTAGTATCTTCCCGCCTTCAAAATTCAAAATAAGTCAAAAAAATAAAAATAAAAGTTACTAATGGCGCACCTGCCCATGGTGCGCCATTACTATGTCGTATATATGGCTGGGCGCACCTCCTCCACTCCACCTCTCCTCCACTCCATCTCCTCCTCTCCTCTCCTCCACTCCATCTCCTCCTCTCCTCTCCTCCACTCCTTCTCCTCCTCTCCGGCGACATCCTTCTCCTCTCCGGCGACCTCCTCCTCCTCCTCCTCCTCTCCGGCGACCTCCTCCTCCTCTCCGGCGACCTCCTCCTCTCCGGGAACCTCCTCCTCCCTCCTCTCCTCCCCTCCCCTCCCCTCACGGTTTCTCCTCCCTCCTCTCCGGTGAGCTCCTCCTCCCTCCTCTCCTCCCATTCCCTCATGGTTTCTCCTTCCTCCTCTCTGATGCTTCGGTGAACTCCTCTCCGGCGACCTCCTCCTCCTCTCCGGCGATGTAGGCGAGCGCCTCTCCGGTGACCTCCTCCTCCTCCTCTCCGACGAACTCCTCTCCGGCAAAAGAACACGGCAAAAGAACGTACAAGATCCAAAAACAGGAACAAAATTTGAAATAATATCGTGCCAAAAAACGAGCAAAACAAACAAGCAAAAAATGGTCAAAAAATCACGATCCAGATCCAAATTCAAAATTCAAAAATAGCAATGGCGCACGGTGGGGGTTAGGCGGTGCGCCACTACTATTTTCCCGCCTTCAAAATTCAAAAATACTAATGGCGCACCGTGGCCTATACTAATGGCGCACAGTGGCCTATACTAATGGCGATTGTGGCCTATACTAATGGCGCACCAGTGGTACGCCATTAGTATACCAGATACTAAGGGCGCATCAGTGGTGCGCCATTAGTAAAAATTACTAATGGCATGCTAGTAATGGCGCACCAGTTATGCGCCATTAGTAGGCAAAACTGGTGCGCCATTAGTAGGCCTTTTCCTAGTAGTGCCATGGTCGACGGACGGAGATCGGTGGGGACGGGGCGGCAGCGTGGGGGACGGAGGGGACGGATGGGGCGTGAAGCTGGGGTCGGGGGTCGGGCGGCGACAGGGGACGGAGGGGACGGAGGGGCGGGCGGGCGAAGGCGGCGGCGAGGCGGGGGCGTGAAAGGGGCGGTCGGGCGGCGCCTGGGGCCTGAGGGGAGGCGTGAAGCGGCGGCGCATGCTAGCGGAGGGGGCGTCTGAGTGGGGAGGAAGGAGGAGAGGGAATAAGTTTTTGCCAAAAAGTAAATTACTGGCGCACTTTGTCTCGGTCGCCATTAGTAGTTCTAACTACTAATGGCGCACTTTGCCAGATGCGCCATTAGAATGTTTGAAAAAATGAAAAAAATTGTTTTACTAGTGGCCCACCTTACGCACAGTGCGCCATTAGTGTATTCCATACTAATGGCGTATCTCCACCAGGTGCGCCATTAGTATATAGTAGTGGCGCACCACTTCTCTTGTGCGCCATTAGTGTCAATCCTATCTTTAGCCCTTTTCCTAGTAGTGCGACCTGTGAATTCAGGCTTTGCCACGCCTTTACCCCATCATGCCAACGCATACGCCGACATTGACTTGGCGCCAGGCCATATTTCTTTTATTACTCACTTTGCATAAATTATTTATTATGCAACGATTTTTTTAATTATCATTATTACTATTATCTCCGGTTTGCACCATTTTTTGTGCACAGGAAAATGATCCGGGGACTTCGGCGTCTCTCTGCCGGTCTGCATTGACCGTGCTATGTCACCACTTCGGCGTGTCGAGCTCTCGGCTCCGCCACCTCGGGACCGGCTTGGGGGATAGAACCTTGTCCCGTATCAAGCTCAGACCGCGTCATCAATACCGAACACATTAACCAGCTAAGTCGCTTTCATGCTCAAAGCTTTAATGTCTAACTTGTGTTCGGTTCGACCAAGCATTATACTTTTTTGGGAAAATGTTGCTTGTAAAATTTTTTCTTGTCCAAACTTTGTTTGTGACGCATAAATTCAAATACCCAATTCATTTGGGGGCTTCCTTCATGAAGCTTTTCCTCTTGCATATGATTATACTTGTACAGCTTCGTTCCTTGTTCATGTATTACGCCACAATATGCACCATATTGAATTAAGCGATTTGCAAGCTGGGTTTCCTCGCTCCTGTGTTTACCCCTATGTTCCCGATTGTTCGGCTAGGGAGTAAAGGGAGCACCTTTGCGATTGTCACGATCGGGTTATCCGAGCCGGACCTCAGACTGGGTGAAGCCGAAAGCAAGCGCTCTTATAGTTTTCAATAATGGTCGGCACACAACGGAACTCATGAGTACAAAAAATCTATTGCACAAGTCTCATAATAACATTGAGCACCGAAGAAAGGTATCGGTGGGGGTACTATTTTCTTCGAAGATGCTTCTTACACTTCACAATAATATAGCATAAGTTCCCTAAGCGCGCTTTGTCTGTTACAGCCTTATGGCCTGATTGCCTGGTTATTGGAAACACCGTCGATATTCTCGACAGATGGAGTACATAACACTTTTCGGTCCTTGACCGAAGAGGGAGAAGCCGACGGTCGGTTAAGACGCGTTTAAAGTTCGGTTGAATATAGATATGATATAAGTATTTCGGTACATACAATCATTCTTTTACCCGAGTCACTTGGGGGCTCTTAAGTTTATTTGAGCTGTTTTATAATAAGTGTTCTTCTTATTAGTCGTTGCAAAGTCTTTTTCTTCTCCTTTCTCGATGCAAGTGTGTGGTCAATAGTCGGATAGCCTTGCTTCTCTCTAAATCCGCTCGAGTGCAGTTTGCTAAACTAGCCTCGGAGAAGCACGCCGCCTTCGGGATAAGGAGGTTGAGGCCATAGGCTGACCCGCTTGGATTCTTGAGATAGGATGTGTCATGTTAAAGCACGACAGAAGCACCTTTTAAAAAAAGTCCAATTTTCGGATTGGCACCGAACACTTGATCTAGTTCGACATTAAACTTTTGATTAAATTTTTTGGCTTTTCGAGCCTATGGCACTTTTAAACTATTTGTGCGTTTCTAGCATTAGTCTCGTAGTGCAACGCCGGACACCTTTAGGGATTCGGCAAAAACATTCTCGGATATTGCTACATATGCATCGGTTTCGAATTGTGTCTTCGGTCAATAGTTGGGTTGCCTGGCTCCTGTGCTTGCCTCCTACGTTCCGCTTTGTTCGGCTAGGTGTGCAAAAGGAGAACCACTGCGATTGTGCTTCCAGCTCGCATGGTTAAGCACCTCAGTGGAGAAAGCCAAAAACTGACTGTCAATATAGGTGTAAACTGGTCAGCGATCCGATGACTATGTTAAATGACAGGCCATTCATAACATTGGTCGAAGTGTTTACGGCTTGACCTCGGCTGTCGCTGAACACTAACCGGGGGCCCATAGCTAGCTTCCCCAGTATAAAGCTCCTATGACTAAGCGAAAGTTTTAAAGCCCGTATATATGATTGCCTCGTTTCTGCTAACACAACCGCCTTCGGGCACCGAGACGTCGGCTAAGGGTTGTTTTGTTAGTGCGGAAACACCCTTTGTAGTATCTACCAAGGGGTAGAAGCCGACAATGGGCCACTTTCAACTGATAAACGGTCGCAATGGAGTCAAAATAATGATGTAAAGTACTTGGATACATAGAATCATTACACATAATCTGTGATTTTACTCTGGATATTGATCCTTAATTCGGTCACCCGTGCCCACATAAAGGCTCGGGGGCTACTGGGCTTTGCGCTCATTATCTATAAATATTAAAAGGGCACATCGATCCCCTGATCTGGTGTTGCCACCCGACCCGATGTCTGGGGGCTCTTGCATTGCCTATCCAATGCGAGAAAATTTTAAGTGTATCTGATCTCCGAGGAGATTTTGATCCTCAGGTTGGTCGGCCGCACCCAACCTGAGTCTTGAGGATCGAGCACGCCGCCTTTTGTGTCCCAAGTATTCTGCTGTTAGGACTTGATCCTCGGACCGATTTTGCAAATCAACTTTGAGTCTCAGTGACTCACGGGGATCAGCGGTCTTATGTCATCCTTCATGTGCATCTCGGGTTTTAGACCGATACCCACCTTGAGGGCTACCGGCTATGTATCTCGGCAGGGAATAAATTGCACCAATCAAAATATTGACAAAAATCAGCCCACATTCGGGTGGTGCACCACCTCGGAAGCAGTCCGCATAAAGCTCGGGCGATGGCTGGCTCCATAGAGGGCATTTCCGGCATTAAGCTCGGCTAAACTCCTTCAAACTTCTTTGAACCAAGGTGATTTACGACACCTCGGATACAGTCCGGCGTTGGAGCTCGGATACATAGTTCGGCGTTGGAGCTCGGATACGGTCCGGCGTTGGAGCTCGGATACATTCCGGCGTTAGAGCTGGGAAGCGGTCCGGCATTGGTGCTCGGCTGCAAAAGATACCTCGAATGTAGTCCGGCGTTGGAGCTCGGACGCAAGAGGACGCTGCCGCCCGGGAACAACTTCAAACCCGAGGTGTGGCATAAAAATAACAAGGCATTGATAAAGGTCGGAAATTTAAAGGGGCTCCTCGGATACCCGACGTGTAAACTCGTCGAATGCATTTCGGCGATCCTCAAGATCGAAGATAAGAAGATTTGTTGAACCAGTTTTCAAGACCGACGACTGAAGATGAAGAACGGTTTGGAAGAATCGAGGAGCGTCCCTAAACTTGAAGACCGGTTCAGGGGGCTACTGACGGTGTCCTGGACTAGGGGATACTCACCACGTCATCTCCCGATCTGTTAGATTGGGCCGAGGACCCCCATGGCCATATACTCATGGGCCAGTCCGGACAGCTGCCGCATACAAGGAAGATTCCACAAGACTTGGCGATCAAGACAAGGACTCCTCCCCACCGGCGTATTCGGCTAGAACTCTTGTTATCCTAGGCCTCTGGTGCATTATATAAACCGAGGCCAGGCTAGTCGATAGAGATATATACAACAATCATACCATAGGCTAGCTTCTAGGGTTTAGCATCTACGATCTCGTGGTAGATCAACTCTTGTAATACTCATATCATCAAGATAAATCAAGCAGGAAGTAGGGTATTACCTCCATAGAGAGGGCCCGAACCTGGGTAAACATCGTGTCCCCTGTCTCATGTTACCATCCGCCTTAGATGCACAGTTCGGGACCCCCTACCCGAGATCCGCCGGTTTTGACACCGACAATGCCCATTAATAGATATCAATGTGAGTAGGGATTGCCATGCAACGGATGCACTAGAGCTATAAGAATATGAAAGCTCACCAAAAGAAACTAAGTGGGTGTGCATCCAACTCGCTTGCTCACGAAGACCTAGGGCATTTGAGGAAGCCCATCATTGGAATATACAAGCCAAGTTCTATAATGTAAAATTCCCACTAGTATATGAAGGTGACAACATACACTACAGGAATCAGCTAGTTTGCCGTCAGTAGAGCTCTTTGCCGTCAGCTTTTCGTCAGGCTAGACGGCCAAGACCACTTTTGCCGTCAACTACTGACGGCAAAGAATAACTTACGGAAAAGACATACTTTGCCGTCTGTTTTTTTATTATAGTACTTTGCCGTTTGCTTTTTTCTACATACGGCAAAGAGGTTACTTTGCCGTCTAGAATAAAATTGAAGACGGCAAAGTATGTCTTTGATGTCTATAAAAGAATTGCAGACGGCAAAGACATTCTTCGCCGTCTGTGTTTTTTTCACATACGGCAAAGAAGAAACACAGCACGCGGATTCATCCCGCGGATTGATGACATGCCAAGATCTGGGCCGCCCGCACCTGCCTCTTCTCTCACCACGCGCCCCCACCCGCTGGCCCACCACCACCCGCGCCCATCCCGTACCTTATCCTCTCCCTCTCGTTCATCTCTATCCTCTCCTCTGTTCGTGGGAGGCCCGCACCCGCCTCTTCTCTCACCACCACCACCACCCACCCGCAGTCCGTGCTCCCTCCATGCGCAGCTGCGTTCGCGCGCCGACTGCCTCCAGCCGCTTCCGCCAGTCCCCACCCACCTCACGCTCCTCTCTACTAACGGCCGACGCGGTCGGCAGTGGCGTGGCGCAGCGGCGGCCTTGACAGAGGCTTTGGCCCCTCGGCGAGCGCCATCGACCCCGCGCTCTCCTCTCTTCGTGGGCGGCCACGAGACGAGCAGGGCGGGAATCGCCCGGGGCGAGCAAGGCCTTGCGGGACCTTGTCTTGGCGCGGCGAGCCAGCGACAGGGACGGGCGAGGAGCGGTTCGGCGACCAAGGGGGCGGTGCAACGAGCACGGCTGGGCAGCGCTTCAGCGAGCCAGGCCGGTGACCAGGGTTGGGCGGCGCGTCGGCGACCAGGGCGGCGGCAAGCACGGCCGGCGGCGCCTCGGCTAGCAAGGCCAGGCGGCACGGCGAGCAATGTCGGGTGGCAGCAGTGGAGTCCCTGTTGCAGCACCTCGTCTAGGCGCGGCGAGCCGGCTACAGGGATGGGCGAGGAGCAGCTCGGCGACCAAGGGGGCGGTGCAGCAAGCACGGCTGGCTGGGCGCCATGAGCCGGCCAGCGAGGTTGGCGGCGTCGGCGACCAGGGCGGGTGGCGCGGCAAGCACGGTCGGGCAGCGCCTCGGCGAGTAGGGCCGGGCGGCGCGGCGAGCAAGGCCAGGTGGCAACAGTGGAGTCCCTGTGGTTTTGTCCCCGGCGATGAAGTCTCTGTTGCCGCAGTGGAGAAGAACCTGATTGCTTTTCAGATTTAGTTTTTAGGGTCCTTTGTGTAAACTTTCAGGACTGCTGTGTAACAACTCTGTAACTCCACCGACAAAACTCTGTAACTCCACCGACGATGAATGAAAGGCAGCATGGCCAGGCCTTCCCCTTTTCTTTGTCAGTCGAGCCTTCATGTCTTGTTTTGATGTTGACTCTGTCCAGCGTATTTTTTGTAAAATATAAAAAAATCTTTGCCGTCTGTAAAATGGTTTGGCTGACGGCAAAGATCACATTTAGCTAACGACAAATAGGTTTCTTTGTCGTCTTCTATTTTTGTGGCGGACGGCAAATTCACAGTTGGGCTGACGGCAAAAACTTTGTCATCCGTCGGACGAAAAGCTGACGGCAAAGTTTTCTTTGCCGACTTATCTTTGCTGTCTGACTTTCCCGTCTGCTTCCTGAAGGCAAACTCTTTGCCGTCTGGATTTAGGTCTTTGCCGTCTGTAATCCACAGACGACAAATTACGTGTTTCCTGTAGTGATAGGAGACTCTCTAACATGAAGATCATGGTGTTACTTTGAAGCACAAGTGTGGTAAAAGGATAGTAGCATTGTCCCTTCTCTCTTTTTCTCTCTTTTTTTTGTTTTTTTTTGTTTAAGCCTTTTCTCCTTTTTTTATGGCCTCTTTTTTTCTTTTTATTTTTTTTATTTTTCGTCCGGAGTCTCATCCCGACTTGTGGGGGAATCATAGTCTCCATCATCCTTTCCTCACTGGGACAATGCTCTAAAAATGATGATCAACACACTTTTTATTTTTTTTCTTACAACTCAATACTTAGAACAAAATATGACTCGATATGAATGCCTCCGGCGGTGTACCGGGATGTGCAATGACTCATGAGTGACATGTATGAAAGAATTATGAATGGTGGCTTTGCCACAAATACGATGTCAACTACATGATCATGCTAGCAATATGACAATGATGGAGCGTGTCATAATAAACGGAATGGTGGAAAGTTGCATGGCAATATATCTCGGGATGGCTATGGAAATGCCATGATAGGTAGGTATGGTGGCTGTTTTGAGGAAGGTATATGGTGGGTGTATGATACCGGCGGAAGGTGCGCGGTATTAGAGAGTCTAGCAATGGTGGAAGGGTGAGAGTGAATATAATCCATGGACTCAACATTAGTCATAAAGAACTCATATACTTATTGCAAAAATCTACAAGTTATCAAAGCAAAGTATTACGCGCATGCTCCTAGGGGGATAGATTGGTAGGAAAAGACCATCGCATTCCCCGACCGCCACTCATAAGGAAGACAATCAATAAATAAATCATGCTCCGACTTCATCACATAACGGTTCACCATAATGCAGCTACGGGAATCACAAACTTTAACACAAGTATTTCCCAAATTCACAACTACTCAACTAGCATGACTCTAATATCACCATCTTCATATCTCAAAACAATTATCAAGCATCAAACTTCTCATAGTATTCAACACACTCATAAGAATTCTTACAAATCTTGAATACCAAGCATATTAAGATTATTTAAGCAAATTACCATGCTATTTAAGACTCTCAAAATAATCTAAGTGAAGCATGAGAGTTCATCTATTTCTTCAAAATGAAACCACCATTATGCTCTAAAAGATATAAGTGAAGCACTAGAGCAAACAACAAACTACGCCGAAAGATATAAGTGAAGATCAATGAGTAGTCGAATAATTATGTAACTATGTGAAGACTCTCCCATTTAATAATTTCAGATCTTGGTATTTTATTCAAACATCAAGCAAAGCTAAAGGAAATAAAATGACGCTCCAAGCAAAACACATATCATGTGGTGAATAAAAATATAGCTCCAAGTAAAGTTACCGATGAACGTAGACGAAAGAGGGGATGCCTTCCGGGGCATCCCCAAGCTTAGGCTCTTGGTTGTCCTTGAATATTACCTTGGGGTTCCTTGGGCATCCCCAAGCTTAGGCTCTTGCCACTCCTTATTCCATAGTCCATCAAATCTTTACCCAAAACTTGGAAACTTCACAACACAAAACTTAACAGAAAACTCGTGAGCTCCATTAGCGAAAGAAAACAAAACACCACTTCAAGGTACTGTAATTAACTCATTTTTTATTTATATTGGTGTTAAACCTACTGTATTCCAACTTCTCTATGGTTTATAAGCTATTTTACTAGCCATAGATTCATCAAAATAAGCAAACAACACAATGAAAACATAATCTGTCAAAAATAGAACAGTCTATAGTAATCTGTAACTAACGCAAACTTCTGGAACTTCAAAAATTCTAAAATAAATTGATGGAACTGAGGAATTTTTCTAGTAATCATATGCAAAAAGAATCACCTAAATAGCACTCTCCAGTAAAAAGTTGAAGCTAATCTCGTGAGCGCTAAAGTTTCTGTTTTTTACAGCATGATCATAAAGACTTCACCCAAGTCTTCCCAAAGGTTCTACTTGGCACAAACACTAATTAAAACATAAAACCACATCTAAACAGAAGCTATATGGATTATTTATTACTAAACAGAACCAAAAAGCAAGAAACTAAAATAAAATTGGGTTGCCTCCCAACAAGCGCTATCGTTTAACGCCCCTAGCTAGGCATGATGATTTCAATGATGCTCACATAAAAAGATAAAAATTGAAACATAAAGAGAGCATCATGAATGACTAGCACATTTAAGTCTAACCCACTTCCTATGCATAGGGATTTTGTGAGCAAACAACTTATGGGAACAATAATCAACTAGCATAGGGAGGCAAAACAAGCATAACTTCAAAACTTTAAGCACATAGAGAGGAAACTTGATATTATTGCAATTCCTACAAGCATATATTCCTCCCTCATAATAATTTTCAGTAGCATCATGAATGAATTCAATAATATAACCAGAACCTAAAGCATTCTTTTCATGATCTACTTGCATATAAATTTTATTACTCTCCACATAAGCAAAATTCTTCTTATTCGGAATAGTGGGAGTATCTAAAGAGACTTGAATACTATAAATTGTTTCCACATTAAAAGAGTAATGTTCAGAGAAAGGGTACTCATAATAATGACAAGTTTTATAAATATAATCATCACTACTCTTTATAGCATAAGTTTTATCACAATAATCATCATAAGTAGCAACTTTGTTCTCATCATAATCGATTGAAACCTCTTCCGAGATAGTGGATACATCCCTAAATAAAGTCATGACCTCTCCAAATCCACTTTCATAAATATTATAAGATTCAACGTCCTCCATAATAGTGGGATCATTGCTTCCTAAAGTTGACACTCTTCCAAACCCACTTTCATAAATATAATCATAACTAGAAGGCATGCTATCATCATAACAAATTTGCATATCAAAACTTGGGAGGCTAAAAATATCATCATTATTAAACATAGCATCCCCAAGCTTTGGACAAACGTTAATTGCAGCAAATATATTCTCAAATATGTCATCCTCATCAAACATAGCTTCCCCAAGCTTGGGCCTTTTCGTATCATAAGCATAATCACTCTCATCATTAATAGTATGGATAGCACCAATAGTATAGCAAACATTATTATCATATTTTTCCAAGCAAGTGTCAAAAAGATTTTCAAGATCATAAGAAGTATCATTATCTTCCCAATCATAATCATCACAACAAGCAATAGGCATAACGAGATCATCATCAATTGTATCATCTTCATTTTCATGAGGCATAATAATAATAGGAGCAACCTTATTTGGGAGAGATATCTTTTTACCTCTCTTCCTTTTTCTTTTCTTCCTCTTCACCACATGATGTGTGGGTTCAATCCACTTTTTGGAGCTCCTTATTAATGAGATTGGTTGAATAGAAGGCTCCTCCTCGTTACCTGATTCATCATAAGAAATAATAGGAGGATATTGGGAAGTCTCTTCCCTTTCATTAGTATTCTCTTCATCCTCTATTTGTTTTATTTTCTTTATGTAATTGGCAATATAAGGATTTTCAATGCAATTCACCGCACAATATATATAAATCTTCTCTAGATCAAAATCAAGAATTCTATCAAGATTAAACTTTGGAATACCCTCAGTTATACGTTTCATTTCTTCATACCCCAAAAGAAGGCTAAGCTCTTTATGATGCTCAAGGGTAATCAAATTATCACAATATTTGGACACGACTTGATCATGAAACAAATAGCATTGGAGCTTTAAATGACCATGTTCATTGCAAAGTTCACAAGGGGCACGAGAAATATTGAATCTTTCAGCGCAATCATCAAGACTTCTTGCAAAAATTTAGTTTCTAAGTACTTATGCCTCTTGCAATATTTATCTTCCCTATTTGATGTGTACTTGAAAACCCAATGCACTCCACAAAAATTGACATGTTTATAGGAGACATTTTCATCATAACTAGAGCAATCATCATTAGTACTATGGATATTCAAGGAGTTCATACTAACAACATTGCAATCATGCTCATCATTCAAAGATTTGGTGCCAAACATTTTAATGCATTCTTCTTCTAACACTTTGGCACAATTTTCCTTTCCATCATACTCACGAAAGATATTAAAAAGGTGAAGCGTATGAGACAAACTCAATTCCATTTTTTTGTAGTTTTCTTTTATAAACTAAACTAGTGATAAAACAAGAAACAAAAAGATTCGATTGCAAGATCTAAAGATATACCTTCAAGCACTCACCTCCCCGGCAGCGCCAGGAAAAAGAGCTTGATGTCTACTACGCAACCTTCTTCTTGTAGACGTTGTTGGGCCTGCAAGTGCACAGGTTTGTAGGACAGTAGCAAATTTCCCTCAAGTGGATGACCTAAGGTTTATCAATCCGTGGGAGGCGTGGGATGAAGATGGTCTCTCTCAAATAACCCTGCAACCAAATAACAAAGAGTCTCTTGTGTCCCCAACACACCCAATACAATGGTAAATTGTATAGGTGCACTAGTTCGGCGAAGAGATGGTGATACAAATGCAAAATAGATAGTAGATATAGGTTTTTGTAATCTGAAATAATAAAAACAGCAAGGTAACTAATGATAAAAGTGAGCGTAAACGGTATTGCAAGGAAACAAGGCCTAGGGTTCATACTTTCACTAGTGCAAGTTCTCTCAACAATAATAACATAGATAGATCATATAACAATCCCTCAACATGCAACAAAGGGTCACTCCAAAGCCACTAATAGCGGAGAACAAACGTAGAGATTATGGTAGGGTACGAAACCACCTCAAAGTTATTCTTTCGAATCAATCTATAAAAGAGTTCATACTAGAATAACACCTTAAGACATAAATCAACCAAAACCCTAATGTCACCTAGATACTCCATTGTCACCTCAAGTATCCGTGGGCATGATTATACGATAAGCATCACACAATCTCAGATTCATCCAACCAACACAAAGTACTTCAAAGAGTGCCCCAAAGCTACTACCGGAGAGTCAAGAACGTGTGCCAACCCCTATTCATAGGTTCATGGGTGGAACCCGCAAGTTGGTCACCAAAACATACATCAAGTGGCACATGATATCCCATTGTCACCACAGATAAGCACGGCAAGACATACATCAAGTGTTCTCATAAAAGACTCAATCCGATAAGATAACTTCAAAAGGGAAACTCAATTCATCACAAGAGAGTAGAGGGGGAGAAACATCATAAGATCCAACTACAATAGAAAAGCTGGGATACATCAAGATCGTGCCAGAGGGAACACGAGAGAGAGAGAGAGAGAGAGAGAGAGAGAGAGAGAGAGATCAAACACATAGCTACTGATGCATACTCTCAGCCCCGAGGGTGAACTACTCCCTCCTCGTCATGGATAGCGTCGGGATGATGAAGATGGCCACCGGTGATGGGTTCCCCTCCCAGGTGCTTGAACAGGCTCCGAGAGGTTTTGGTGGCTACAGAGGCTTGCGGCGACGGAACTCCCGATCTATCTTCTGTTCTGGAAGTTTTAGGGTACGTAGGTATATATGGGTGAAAGGAGTAGGTCGGTGGAGCTACGGGGGCCCCACGAGGCAGGGGGGGCGTGCCCCCCACCCTCGTGAGCACCTCCCGTATCTTCTGACATGGGGTCCAAGTCCATCAGGTGGGTTTCCTTCCAAAAATAACTTCTACAGTTGATTTTGACTCCATTTGATATTCCTTTTCCTTGAAACACTGAAAAGGCATAAAACAGCAAATCTGGGCTGGGCCTCCGATTAATAGGTTAGTCCCAAAAATAATATAGAAGTGGATAATAAAGCCCAATATTGCCCAAAACAATAGATAATATAGCATGGAGCAATCAAAAATTATATATACGTTGGAGACGTATCATCCGTTCATGGGCCGACCATAACGGGCCATCGTTAATAGGCTGTATTTGATGACGCTATGAAAACGGCCCAACGAATTAACGAACCATAAACGGGCCGACAGTAACCACGGGCTGAAT
The DNA here is from genome assembly GCA_021605145.1 of Aegilops bicornis. NCBI lineage: Eukaryota > Viridiplantae > Streptophyta > Magnoliopsida > Poales > Poaceae > Aegilops > Aegilops bicornis. Next base: position 796,924,583 of record CM038671.1, on the reverse strand, counting down.
TTGGCCCACAAGCAGAAAATGACAGTAACGGGCCGTAAGTAAATGAATGCTGGAAATGAGCCCAAGAATTAATGAGCTCTGAGAAGGCCGATAGATAACATGAAATTTGGAAGCATTAGCGGAATAACGGACGTTAATGGGTATAAAGTGATACCTTGTTCATTACGAGGCGATTTCACCATGGGCCGTTAATGGGTGTAAAGTGATACACCGTTCATTATGGGCCGATTTCACCATGGGCCGTTAATGGGCCAAGAGTTACAAAGGGCCTCATATGGGCCGAAGACGTCATGGGCCATACATGGGCCGGTGAAAACGGGTCGAATCATATTGGATGGCGGATGACGCTACTAGGCCTAATTAGATAAGGCGTAAAGGGCCTTGGGTTAGCGGTACGTAAATGGGCTATATGCGAGCAATTCGTTAACGAGGCTTTCCATGGGCGGCCCGCCACCTTTTGACCAAGCCAAACGGGCCGGCCTTTTCACGTGAATGGGCCCTTTGAGTCGTGCACGCGTGTCGACGTATCATAGGCGCCTTTATGTCCAATGAGTGGATGACATCCATCCCAACGATGAGCCGACACGTGTTTCCTCCGACCAATGATGATTTTACACGTGGAAAATGCCCATTGGTCGGGTCATTAACGGGTTATCGAATCCAAAACGACCCGATAGCTTAACGGCATTAAGATTACGATGGATGCCACGTGTCGGTCACCCTTGACGAAAGCACTTTTGTGACGCGCGATTTATCGTCATGGAAGTGGACACTTCCGTGATGATAATTTTGGTAATGTCATGGAACACTTCTATGACAGCACAGGTATGACTATCTTGATTCTGTCATATAATCGTCATGGATGTACATGCATGACAAAAACGCGCCCTACTATGACAAACACGTATCATCACGAAAGTATATTTTTTTGTAGTGTAGGGTTTTGGCACAGGTAGGTGGAAGGTGGCTAGGGTTCTTGGCGCAGGCAGATTGAAACTAGATGTGGCAGAAGAGGTTGCTCTGTATACCATGTAAAACTTGGTTAAGCATTCCTACTTCCAACAGGGGAGCCGCATGGGTATATATTGATAGATGGCTTGGATTACAAGTGTTGGCAGAGTCTAGGCTAACCAACAAGAGATTTTACAGGAGATATTAAATAGGAGATAGAAGGAGATACAACACAAATATCTACCTAACTACTCCAATATGATATACTCCCTCCATTCCGATTTAGTTGTCGCGAAGGCTTTTTTGCGAAAACCCCCTCCATCTATTTCCGACCGAACCCGCGGTCCTCGCCCTGACTTTCTTCTCGGGCTGGCCGCCGCGGTCCGCTCTGTGCTCTTCTCGATGCGAGGCCGAAGGCGCCAGATCCAGACACTACCAACACGACGCCAGCAGCAACCTTCCCACAAGCAGCGGCCATGGCGTACTCGGCCTCCCTGTAGAGCTTCCTCCCGCCCTCGGCCCATCGGCCCACGCGGTGACGTCGTCGTCCCAGCACCGGCCCAACTGCGCCCGCCCCTTCCAGTGTGCGGCCGTCTCCGCCCCGTCGTCGTCGGCCGCCTCGCCGTCGGCCTCGGCCGTCCTGGTGGAGCGGCTGGAGCCGCGGGTGGAGCAGCGGGAGGGCAGGTACTGGGTTCTCAAGAAGAAGTACCGCACCAGCCTCACAAGCTCACCAAGCTGCCCATGGAGGAGATCGACACCGACAAGCTCACCAAGGAGGACGTCGACGTGCGGCTCAAGTGGCTCGGCCTCTTCCACCACCGCAAGCAGTAGTGTATGCCCCTGCTTTGTCAAGGTATACTCTGAATTCTGAATTTTTATCTGAACTCTGAATTTTTATCTTGTGGCACCATAAGAGATACTCTGAATTTTGATCGAAGATACTCTGAATTCTTCTTGTGGCATCATCAGAGATACTCGAAGAGTAGACTGAATTTCTCCCTCTATTACTCGTGGAGCAGCCTAGAACTGAGTGAGTCTGTCCAAGCATCATGTTTGATGTTTCTGTCTTCAAACTGGCAATGTTATATAATCTGCCAGTAGTCCATGTCCTTACCCCCGTCTAGTATAGAAACATTCCTCTCCATAATCTTCTTGTCCAATCTCCCACTGATATGCAAACAGAGAAAAATTAAACATCAGGTAGATAAATAAATTCATAATTTAGCTAGATGTAGCATAGGGAGATTACCTGCACATTACCCTTAGGAGTAAAAAGGCTTCAGACTTAATTTTATGCTATGATGATTGGAACCAATATTAGTAAGTAACTACTGTCTTGTGAGGGAGTAGAAATTAACTGAAGTCTTCTGCCACTGTTCAAACTTAATGCAGGGTTATTTGTTTGGTTGTTTGTGGGCTTAGTTGTTTGTTTGTAGGCCTTGTGCCAGTCCATATCTGGGTACTTTTCTTGACAGACAAGCTTGTCAAAAAAGGTAGGGAAAAAGTTAGCTAATATATTAGTGACACGCATGACAAGAATGAAACTAGCAAGATACATATATTAGACAGCCAATTATAACACCCCAGTTAGATTTGTTTGATTCAGTTTCAACTATAAAATTGACATTGTTTGTTATACCCGAAGCTAACTGAGAAAATAGAACAAGCATGCATGGTCTTACAGAGGATATGGGACGAGCAATATCAAACAACAAAGCACAGGGACAAAAGAAAAACTCCTGGGAGTAGTTTATAATGTGCATGAATGAACAAATTCAGTCTGTACAACAAACACACTTTTAAATTCAGAAAATTGAATGAAGTATGTGTCTCCAGTGCTCAAAACTTTCACCATAAAAAGCTCCTCCTAGGGAGAAACACCTAAAATCACACCCCCTGCCACATAACCACGGTCTAAAAAAGTTCAGAAATGCTATGGTACTCTCAATCTAACAAATTAAGACTTGGTGTACTCTGAATCTAACAAATGCTATGGTACTCTGAATCTTCTGTAATTACAAGACTGCAAATTAAGTCTGAACCCTGCATTTATTTCAGTTAATTTTGATCCGTTTGGTAAATTACAAGATTATGATTGGAAGCTGCCACTGTTCCAGTGTTCCACTTATCTGAATCTTCTGCCAAAATCACCTGGCTGCAAATGTCATTCCTAGCACCAACTGGACTAGCACCAACTGGTCATTCCTAGCACCAACCAGAGCACTAGCTGACCCCAAGTAAATAAGAGCTGCTCTTTTCCTGCTGATTGGAGGCTGCTGGTGCTCTTTTATTGCTGCTTGAAGGCTCTTGGTTCTCTTCTCCTGCTGCTTGGAGGCTACTGGTACTCGAAGGGTGTTTCTGCCGCTTGAAGGAGGTGGCTGCTCTTTTCCTGCTGCTCGGAGGCTGCTCGTGCTCTTTTCTTGCTGCTTGAAGGCTGTTGCTGCTCTTTTCCTGCTTCTTGAAGACTGCTGGTACTCGAAGGGTGTTTCTGCTGCTTGAAGGCTCCTGGTTCACTTTTCCTGCTGCTTGGAGGCTGCCGGTATTCGAAGGGTGTTTCTGCTTCTTCAATTCTGCTGCTAAGATTGCTTCTGCCTCTTCTATAAAGGCTATGGTCTGTTCAACTAGCTCACCATCGATAGATAGAGCTATTGGAAGCCGTCCTTCTGCCTGTCGGCGTTCCTTGCTCATGATAGGGATCGAGTACTCCTTTGTTTCTCATTACCTCTCGGATGCATGACTGCAGCGTCACGAAGCTTCTAGCTAGCTTATCAACCGAGTAGTTTCGATATTCCTCCTCCACACCTTCTATCAGTTCCCTGATGCTTTGAGGTGCTCTGCTATCGGTGTGCGACTGGAGAGACCTGAATATGCAGAGATCAAGAATGTTCATGTCAGGACTGTTTGGAGGCTATTGAAGCAACTTAATATCCAAATCAGTCTGTTCGATGACTTGTCGGAAAACCGGGTCATCGGGAAGAATATGTGGTGTGGCATTATCTTGTTGGATATAGATTGTCCGTCCTTCATCTTCGTCCGGCCAGCACTCTTGGATCGCAGGAATAAGTTTCTCACACATGTAATACCTCATTATATCTCGTGTGACTTTTAATGATTTGAGCTCGAGCGTCCCTTTATCTCTATTTTCAATGGTTCTTTGAGTAGGAGACTCTGTGACAAATGACCAAATGCCGAGCTTTCCATCAAACGTGACCTCACCACCTTCGCCATATCTTGGTTTAGCCACGGCAGCAAGAAACATCACCTTGGCGATGCTATCCTTATGATGCAAGGTGCGCAAGGGGTCGGGTTCTTCGGGAAGCAAATAGTAGTTGTTCACCTCCCCAGTCATGTTGAACCACTTTTCATCCATGTAGGCTATGTTGTCTAATTCCCGTGTCGCAGACCAATAATCTTCACACATAGCCAAGCACCATTTCAATCTCTTTACAATGTTGGATAGGTTTAAGTGGGGCCTCAACTTATTACTGTGACGCCTCAAATGACCCCACTCGAACCTTGAGTGTAAGGTCGTGCAGCTTACACCCAATGCCTTTGACAGACCTCGCAATGTTCTCCTTCTGTTCAATGGGATTGTCACCACCCTCGACAGATCCAAATATTTCTGCTTGCGGCCAACTCTACCTGGCTTTTGATTTGAGACATCAACTTTCTCCCCTTGTTCAATCTGTTTAAGAGCTTTTTCCCATATTCTCTCAATAGTTCTTATGGTTGTATCGAGTAGGCTAGCAATGACCTCCTTGTCTTTTTTCAGAACCTGTCCATTTTGGGTCTTGATCACCGTGAGTGCAAAATAAATACCATATCTCTCCTCATTTGTGAGTTCTCTGCCTTCCCTATGAATTGGTTTCTGTACAGCACTTGCTTCCTCATGAATTACTTCCTCTACACCACTTGCTTCTTCATGAATTGGTTCCTCTACACCACTTGCTTCTTCCCCTGTCAAATAAGGAGCAAAAGATAAGTCATCTAGCTATTGCAAATAATAGGAGTAGATCATGAAAATGAAAATAAAAATGCAGAAGTTTTGGAGGTAGTACCTGTTGCTTCATTATTGACTGGTTCTTCATTGTTGTATTGTTGTTGACTGTTGTGTTCTTCCTGTTGATCTGCAGGTTCTGAGGCATCATCTTGTTGAGGACTCATGTTGAGATCAATCTCAAACATCATTCTTGGCGGTGGAGCACTTGCTCAGGTAACTGTTCATGATCCAATAAAAAAGAACATTCTGGTCAACATAAATACTCAAACAATTGCTAGCAGATCTGGCAGTACATGATCAGTAGATGCAGATCTGGAGTAGGATATTGCTGGCAGTAGACCCCTTCACAAACAATTAATGATGTTGCCCACTCAGTACATGAAAGCAAACTAAAAAATGAGTAGGATACTGCTGATTGAGACTGATGCTATTGAATGAGAATGCATACTCCCTTTGCTCTTTACTAAATGATAAACATGTCAAGCTTGGTTACACACTGAATACTAAAACTGATGACTTAAAATGATTATGTACAATTATGTTACCCACTAGACGACTGATTACTCCCTTTGTACTCCTAGATTTTCTGTTTACAATTATGGAGTACAATTTTCTGTTTACTCTGGAAATATTCAGTCATTTCCTGTCTATGCTAACATGGCTGAAGAATGTGGAGAGCAAGTTCAGATTGTTTGCAAGTTTAAAATGACTTGCACTCCTAGATTTGAGTAACAGTAACTGATGATGCTGGCAGTTAACTCCATTGATGATGCTGGCAGTAACCTTTAGTTGCTTGAGAATGACACAGTAACACAACTTGCTACTATAGCAGTAACACTACAGATTCAACTTTTGTTTTGATAAATTATGGAGTAACACACTGGAAAACCATGGATACAGTAAATTAATCCATGATTTAGTGTAAATTAAAAGACAATCAGCCTATTCAAGGAGTGTTCTCTGCTTGCCTGTCAATAATTCGGATAAACAGGTGTTCTTTGCTGTGACTTGCTAATACTCCTGATTGTCCTGATTGCAGATGACACAATGACAGTGGATCAGTTCGAGCAGTGGCTGATTACTCCCTTTGTTCTTTACTCACAATTCAGAGATCAAAGACAAAACAGAGGATCAATTCGAGCAGTGGCTGATTACTCCATTTGTTCTTTACTCACAATTCAGAGATCAAAGACAAAACAGAGGATCAATTCGAGCAGTGGCTGATTACTCCCTTTGTTCTTTACTCACAATTCAGAGACCAAAGACAAAGCAGAGGATCAATTCGAGCGAGGCCAGGAAATGACTGAATATTTCCAGCGTCCAACATCCAACTAGGGGCGGGGCGGGGAATACCAGCAGCAGCAACAGAGGCGGGGGCGGGCGTGACCGTCGGAGCAGGACCAGCGCGGAGAGGAAGAACCTGGCCTTGGAGGAGAGGTTGAGCAGGGCCAACTCGGCGACGAACACCCTGGGCCAGAGCGGCGACGAAGACCCAGCGCCGCGACGGCGGCCAGAATTGTGCGCGGTGACGGCGACCAAGGTGGACGAAATCAAGGACCTAGTCGTCGATTTTGTGCTTCTCGACACGATTCAGAGGGAGGTGACTGTTGGAGCAATCCCACCGCTCAGGTAGGCGAGGGCACAACCATGGCGGCTGTGTAGGTGGGCGGCGGCGCAGGTCGCGTCTGTGGAGGTCCTGCGCGTCTCCTCCATGACGACGCAGGTCGTCTCCTGCACAGGCGGCTGGGTCCTGTGAAGCGCAGAGACTCTAGCTGGGTGGTGAGGAGAACGGGGGACGGGGGAGGAAGACGGGGGATGGTGGCCGGAGCCGGCGACGCGCGAGCGACGGTGTCGAACTGAGGAAGGAGAGGGGGCGTTTTTCAAATGATTTGAAAAGTATCAGGACGTGTTTGCAAAATGTACAATGTACAGCATGACAACTAAATGGGAACGGAGGGAGTACAACAGCCTCATAACATTATGTTTAACAGTGAACATGTATTTGGACAAACAATTCGCACGTTTTTACAATATACAAAAGACTCTATTCAAATGACAGAACAATAAAAATGTATAAAATCCATAAACATAGAAGAGAAGCAATGACTCCGTCGCTAACTCATAAATCTCTACTCCTATAAAAAAGCGAGTTGGCGGTGATGGTGTGTTTGCCTTCAGGCCATTGTGTTTGCCTTCGGGCCATATATACCGTCTGATCTTAAATTAAGGCTGCGATTGAGACGAGAGTGTTGGGCGAAGCTAGGATAGTCTGGAGGTTTCCCCTTCTCTCATGAGACAGATTATTCTAGAACCGCCCCAAATTTCCTCACCGTTGGCCGCCTCCCTTTCCCTATGATCGCTGGAGTTGAGTGGGCAAGGGTGACATCTGTCATATAGCTGTAGTTGTCGATAGGATCTCCTAAATCGGATTTGGCTTTGAGATCTCCCCTGCGTCATCACTCCTACTGGATCTGGTCGTGCAAGCTATCAAAGAAGGAGAACTGCACACGATGACCGGCATCGACGGATAGATTCAAAGGAGACGGCATAATTTGGCCAGCACTATCGATGGGAGGGGGTGCTTCTGGCGGGGACGCATTTCTTGCATTATCACGGACCAGAGGCCAATCGGAATCGGTGCCGAAAGGGGGCGGCCGGGAGCAGCGGAGGCAGAGCAGGCAGCGGTCAGGAGCAGCTGGGTCCTGGGAGACATTGGCCGGGAGTAGCGGAGGAGTCGGCAGTCGGCGACCGGGAGTAGCGAAGGAACCGGAGGTCGGCGACCCGGAGTAGAAATGAGAGAAAATCGATTGGGGGCATTCGGGTCCTTCGGCCTTGAACAACCAGCCTTGAACAACTAGCGTCCTCCATGCATAAGCCAGCCTTGAACAGCCCACGCACAGCCTTGAACGTCCCAATGGGCAGTGCAGACAGGCGCTAGGCTACGCGTGCGACCTCTACATGCGGAGCCTCATCAGTATGTGACGGCCGGCTACTACAGGTTCTTCGCATACAAATGGCGATGGCGACATGATGGAGCCTACACGCGCCGCTTCAGAGAAGTGCAAGTCGCTCTCGCCGGCGCCGAGTGTGGCGTTTGGCAGTTCAAGTAGCATTTCCGTCTCTGCATCTCCTAATTGTCTCCTTTTTCTCGAGGGGTTACTCATTATCTCCTAATGGCCTGAATCGGAGTATGCCATGGCATACTTCAAAGTATAAACTTTTCTTTTGCGGGGGAAAGCATATCATTTAATCAACCAGGGCCTTACAATCGTTTGAAATGATAATACTAATCTCCTTTGGGAAGTTTGCTAACCAACAAGCAGTGTGTTGGTGACTACGACCTAGAGCTGCCATAGCAAGAGCAGCATTATTTTGTGATCTACAAATTTTCCGGAAATGTACAGGTCGTTCCTTCGCCATCTCAGCTATCTCAGTCACCCGATACATGTTACTAGAGCGATCTATAGGACTAGAGTTAAGCAACTTGAAAATATGAAAATAGTGATGGCATTTTTCAAAGCTTGAATTTTTTTAGTGACATATAGTACTCTTTTGATTCAAATTAATTTAATATGGCATATATTATAAACTTTGATATCTTCAAGATACTATGATGATATTTTTTTAATCTTTAAACCTTGCAGAGTAGACGGTTTGGATTCAGAGATAAAACTGGTCCATGTTGGCACAGTTACCATGTGTGTGGATGAATTTGCCTATTTACTGCCGAAATTGGATAGAGCGAGCAATAAAGCTGCATAGGGACAACAATGCATCTTCCTACTAGATGGGCTCCTTACTATGACTTAAGTCCACCTAATCTTTTTTGTTCCCGTAGCGTAGCACAGGCATCTTACTAGTGATGCAAGAAAGCCCACTCCAGTTGCCTTCTAAAAGGTTGGTAGCCTGCAACCATTTCTTTATAAACTGGCCGCCAACTCACCATCCTGAATAAGTAGACCAAACGAAACGGTTGACATTGTTGCCTTGAAGAAATCAACGGCTCAGTCTCATTCAAATGTGGCGTACCTTTGGAAAAAGGAAAACAATCACACCACCGGCCACGATCATCAATCCATCATGCCTTGGCAACCGATAAAGTCAGCATAGCTAAGCCGGCATGCACTTCCTGCATCAAGCTTGTGTCCAAGCTCCAGCGCCGCTCCGCGATCCTCGCGAATTCGTCCATCACATCTCCGAAATGTTGCACGACTATCTGTTCATACACAGCTCTTATCTGGTTCGCAATCCAGCTTGGGGTGACAAGTGCACTGTCCAGGTCGATTAAAAAGTCATGCACCAGAAACTCCTTGATCGAAAAGGACCCCTCTTCTTGGATGATCTCCCTTAGATCTTCCTTCGAAGGCCCATAGACTGGCACGTAGAAAGAATCAAACTTCGCCTTGTCGATTACACCCTGTCGATCACCGTGAAAGATCAATTACTCATGCCTTCGCAGGTAAACGATAAAACTCTATGCTAGAAAAACTAAGAAAATGTACCTCTGAGGCCATAATACTTAGAACCTGAGCAAGAATGTCCCAGATGTGAAAGGGGGCGATGCCATCAGAATGCCTTCCTATAATGGAAACAACCATCTGCCCTCCTGTGACTAATTCTTTGACTCTCAGTTCCAGGAAATGTCTGAAATCCTTCCTGAACTGCTGTGCATAGGCTTCAAGGACCATAGGGAGCTTTTCACGCCTAGCATGCTCATTGATGTAGTAAGCCGGGATCTGGTTCCTTGTTAGAACTTCAGGAGCCTGTGAAGATAAAGGTTTTGATTAGAAAATTGGCAAGTTAATGCAATGGATCGATCCATCAAGCAGTGTCACACTCATACCTTTGAGAGCCAGTGCAGGCTACTGGACGAGCACACAAGATGCACGGAGCTACTAGTAAAGAGCCTCTCATAAAAGGATCCTGGTGCGACACCCGTCACGACCACAGGGTCGTTGATTCGACGGAGTGTGACGAGGCTCTTCACCACCGTATTGAAGTCGTTGTCAGGCAGGTCGTTGAGGAACACACACAGTTCCAGTGGTGCCTGCTGGAACTGAAGACAGTAACCATGAATCGCCTTGACAGCGACCGACACCAGTGCCAGCGCGTTTGGGCCAGAGGAACAGCCCAAGTCCGCGATCACCATCTTGTCAGGTAACAAGGTGCTGCTACTGCTGCTGCGGAAGTCTATGATGGCTCTTTCTATCAGCAGCTTCGTCCTGTTCTGCTGAGCGTTCTGCAGTCAATTTGAACTTTCTTCAGAAAATCTAGCAGTCTTCAGCTAAATAGCATGCTTTTTAGCTTCCTCTTTTTTCTTTTGAATTTCAGATATATAGTCATATTATGAATTCCCGCAAAATAAACTATATGATGAACAAGTTCCTGATGGACAGTTCTGAGAAGCCAAGTGTCAAAAAAGAATACGATACCTGAATACCAGAGTTGCGAGCATAACTTCTTTCCCCTTGTCCTTGGTTCATATGCACCATCTGCTTGGAGGCCATCGCTTTGGTTAGAGCGAGGCAAACCTCCAGAAAACCTGATAGAAACAGATTAGGAGGCCACTGCTAATGATGTACTTGAACTTCAGTTCTTATTTTCCTCTTCTAACTGGGGATGGCTGCTTATCAATAGCCACTGATTCAAAGCTTAAGTCAAAGTCAACTACGGATAAGGATATGACAATAGTTTAACAACCCGTCACTGGTAGTGGTTGTATTAGATCAGCAGACTTGTTATTTTAATTTGGTTACATTGAGTTGGCTATTCAACATGGAATTCCTGGTCAAAGAAAATATTTCAGACATTTTAGAATAGCACAGACACATTTTTTCTGAAGCTGGTAGAAAAAAAACTGAAATTCAGAGTTTATTAGTACTATTGAGAGTGGTATAAAATCTCTTTTCTACAGTGGTTGCACAGTGGAGTTTTTTTTTTGTTAATGCTAAATGCTTCCATACGATGCTTGATGAACATAAGCAAGTGCACACTGCATAGATAACACAAATACATCAAGCAGAGAAATAATGAACTACCATGTGATGATCTTCAAATAATAACCGGGGGAATGGTGCAGGTGGTCAATGCTATGGATAAATCTTAAGTGTGACGTTGTACAGAGATGGCACTAGTTGGAATTAACTATAGAACTTCCATTTTCGGCCATTATTTGGTTAAGAAAGTTTTGGTCAACTTTCTACTCAATGAAAGTTTTGGTCTTCCATGTAGTCAGGGTCTGATCTAATTTTAATCACCTTACAATGCTGACCAAACAACATTTATATACTCAAATATTCTAACCAGGAGTATAATCAACACGAGAACCATGAGCTCTCTTAAATAAATATTAAAAGATAATATCATGGAGAAAAGGAGCAAGTCATCAGACATACAAAATCAGTAGAGACCAGCCACAAACCTACAAACTGGAGAGAAAAACACAATGTTCATGCACTACTAAACTGGGCAAACACACGTCAAAGTCTCCTAGTGGCAAGATTGCAGAAATATCGCCTAGTACCACTTCCGAGGCTACTACTATTATGGTTGATATGAAACAAAACATAACTGTCAAACACTTCTGGATGGAAATACGAACTCAGAGGATGTACCTTCCATCTCACGCAAAGGCGTGTGGACAGCGGAAGAGCGAAGAAAATGAACGGAGTAATTTGCAATCAACCACTGGATTCATATTTCTAACTTCGGGTTCATGCAGTCCAGTTCATACTAAAACCATCTCTCTTATAGAGTGGAGAAGTAATTTTCCATATTACCATCAAACAAATAAAGTACTCCCTCCGATCCATATTAATTGTTGCTGATTTAGTACAACTTTGTACTAAATCAGCGACAATTAATATGGATCGGAGGGAGTAGTAAACTGATACTAACACCCTTTGTTGTTATAGACAAACAAGGTTGAGAGTGAGAGACAACTGAGTCCAGGATTTGCAAAACACAAAAAGAAGAACCAACCTGTATGTGCTCAATTAGTCTGTCACACTCTGACGACCACCAGTTAACCCAGGGAAGCCATCCAAGAATGCCAGTTTTTACAAACCAGCAACACGAGGAGCATTGGCCTAGAATGTCAAGACTGGATGCGGCTAACCACTAGTCTTTCAAGGCCTGCACAATCAGCCGACGTGGACCCACCTACAAGCATAAAATTCAGAAGCGAGCTATCATATTCAGACTGTCAAATATTAGATTCAAACTACAAAAGCGTATAGCCTTATATTGGATAGAGAAATTATGTGTCTATGCGTGTTCGATAATACAGACTACAGTTCTGATCTGTTCTCTTTCTTTACAGACTGGGGTTAATTTCATCAGTTTCTCCCTTCTATGTACCAGGTAACAGAAGATGTTCATAATCTAAAGTAAAAGCATAATAACCTTGAACTTAAAATTGGAACCGGCAAGTTCATCCCAACAGATGTGTGGATTATTCAAATAAGTATGATGATAAGATCTGTTGATGAGACAGTGGAGCTTATATTGCTTCATTATCTTAGGTTCCCTGTGTTCCATAAAGAACCCTCTGACATGAAACAATATTATGCTTCTGTTTTGTAGGAAAATATGGTAGTAAAGCTGAGAGAAAAGTGGATGACTACCACCAAGGAGCAGGATAAGTTACAACAAGAGATGGTAAGTATGACTTCATCACAGAAGCATGCATATTCTTTTTTCCCCCTTTTCGTATGATCAAGCAGCATGTAGGAAAGGTATGATGATAAAACACGGAATTCTGTTTTGCAACAAAGGAACAGAATATCCTTCTCTGCTTTGTAAAACCAGGGGAGCTATATATACCACTGAGTACAGAATGGTCAAGCCTGGCTCGAAAGCTGTGGATCCATTGCTGTTCTGGAAAATGGATGGGAGCTATACATGCCATTGTTAAAAGAAAGAATGCTGGAGTTGATAGTTTTAACCCTTAACTTGAAAGAAGCACAGAAATCCAAAGAGCCCTGTAAGACCGTCCAGGCCAGAACCATAAATCTTACCATGAGGGATTACAGAGATGTTCAAAACTGTCTTCAAAACTTAGGTTTGCACACAGGCAATCATTCAATGTTTATGTTGCACCGTAATTCCATAACTGTCTTGTTGTTACTCCTGGCAACAAATGCTATGCCTCATATGATCTGCAGACGTTCCCACCACAGGAACATCACCAACTAGGACTGGATTTGCAAATGGACAATACAGTAGAAAGCAAAAAAAAAACATAATTAGCAGGCAGTGGAACGTTGGGATGCAACACAAACATACAGGTCTGTTTAAAACATCCAGTTCCATTTAACATCTAATCCAGTACCCAGAATAATTTGTCACTGACTCAAAACACAGCTAACAGATACTGCACTTGCTTTCTCTAAGACATGCCTTTTTTGCTCCCACACACTCAGCTGCTAGAAATTAAATGCAGCTCACGCTTCTTTGATACTCGACCTTCCTCCTCTTCCTGCCGCATTACCGTTTCAAGCAAAACAGACGAAGAATAAGGATGGAGACAATTAATGGTGACAAGGTCAATACAAGTGAAAAGACAACTAGTTGTACAACAAAGTCAAATAATTATCACGCAGCAACCAAAAGTAAAAAATGATCAGAACTGTTCCAGCAATACAGATTGAATGCCAACTAAAGCATACAAGATGGTCACAGAAGAGGGTCTCATTGGAAGTCTAACCACTAAAACAGAGAGGGTGAAAAGAACATCAACCAGGTACCATACTGTTGTTAGGTTGGATGATTATACCATTGTCGTATAAGAGGAAGAACTTCATAGTCGTATATCTGAATCAGAAGAGACGCATAAACTCAAGCATGCCATTGTAAAATGCACGATTCATAACTGACATCCATGTGAGTGATAGTGTGCTCCAGCAAAACCCTTAATTCTATTATACGGCAACATTCTGAAAAGTATTAACAATCTAAGACATGATAGCTTGAGATCACAGTTGTAAAGCAAACACCCATTCCTCTAATTTCTCAACTTACTTCCAGTTCCTTCATTTTCCTTCTCAGCATGCCGACCAAGAACCCTATGCACAGGGGACACCCTCATCCTCCTATTAGATATGTCTCATCTATGCTTCTAAAGCGACCACACAAAACAAAGTATAATATTAACATCACACAAAGGACAAAAGGCAAACCTTGCACGATCATCTTTGAGCGCAGGGAATGTGGGAGGCCAGATCATCATAAAAGGACGGATAAAACCCAACCACTGAATCTCGCTTGTCCTCTCATACACTTTATACAGCATCCCGCACTTGATATCCAAATAGAGTAGGCATGGACCCATCTCCAAGAAAACAAACTCAGCATTGCGCCCCACCTGCTTCATCCACACCTCATGTGTGTGATCAGGCATCCTCCATTTAGCACACATCTCACGCAAACATATGGTATCCACCAGCAAACAGTTCTCCCCTGTGTGCAGCCAGATGCAGAGCTGAAGCTCGTCCAAATGAATGAGATACACGCCAGAATCATTATCTGCGCTTGACAACATGGTTCGTCTGTCACTGATAACAAGCCCTTGTGGAAGCTGAAATGTGGAGTAACTTAAGGCTGTCAAATCCAAGACAAGAATTTCGCTCTGGGTGGACGCCATATAGATTTTATTGCCAACAAGCAGATGATTCAGTTCCTGTGGCAGACAAGGGAGGTACATTGTTGCCGAGGCATGCACACACCAGACACCATCTTGCAACATATACATGTGTACCGTAGATTTTGTTCGCTCCGTAGAATCCATCCACACATAGAAGTAGGACAAGTCATTGCCGCATTCTTTGAAAAAGAGTTCACTGAAAATGCAGAAATAGCCACCTTGGAGTTTCTGTTGTGGGTATGGTGGGATGATGACCATGCCCCTCTCAGGGCAGAGCGGGCTGAGCACTATATTTTCTGATCCGGGTTCTCCAATGTAGTTCTTGAACGTGTTCATGAAGACGTTGCCATTGCAGCAGTCCAAGATGATTTTATGTGTGTTACTGCAGGCATCCAGGATGGAGCTTGCAGAGCGGATAATGGCGTTGAACTCTGGAGGGTTTGGTAGCATCGGCACGAAGCGTGAGCTGTTACAAAACCTACCGGAGTCGACATAGAAGCCAAGGAGGCGGGGCGGGTGGAGCTTGCGGAAGCGGCAGAGGAAGGCGGGGTCGGAGGCGTGACAGAGCCAGCGCTTGCAGACGAGAGCAGCGCGGACGAGGGTAGTTGGGTAGCCGATTAGGAGGAGGATCTCGATGAGTAGGTTGTCGTCGCCGAGCACCTTGGACACGGGGTCAGCCGGCGTCGCAGATTGCCGCAGCCTCTTTTCATCCATACTCCCTCCGTCCGCGAATAAGTGTACTTCTAGCTTTTGTCTTAGGTCAAAGTTTTAGAAGTTTGATCAACTTTATAGGAAAAAGTACTAGCATTTATGACACTAAATTAATATCAATAGGCCTATTTTGAAATGTACTTTTATAATATACCAATTTTGTGTCATATATGTTATTACTCTTTTGTATGTAGTTGGTTAAAATTTTAAAACTTTGACTTATGACAAAAGCTAGAAATACACTTGTTTACGGACGGAGGGAGTACACGGCAAGTTGGGAGCGGGATAGACCCTGAAACAGCAGCAGCCACAGACAAATGCCATCAACGGAAATGGGTGAAGTTAATAGACTGCTTGTTAATAACAAATGCCAGAAACGGGATCTTCATTCAGTGTGGTTGCAAATATCCAGCACATAGATAGAACACAAACATATACATGATACATCCATCATTCATCCAGCATAACATACAGATAGTCATGAAGAAGGAAACTGGATGTTACCCGTGAGGAACCTCGGCTGGATCCATATTGCGGCACCCTCTCTTCTCTCCTCTCCTCTCATCCACTGTTGCGGTAAGGGAAAAGTTAGGGTTTGTGAGGGGGAAATCAAGCTAGGGTTTTCCGCAAGAAAGGAAAGTAACATAAAGGAAGAAGGAGATGGAGAAGGAGAGGAAGGGGATGGGGACTGCTGACCTCGTCTCTGGCTGCTGTCGGGGACGGGGAGGTCCGGGGTCGCCGGCGGCGCCAATCCTCCTTTCTCTCCGGCCGCCGCTTTGCTGGAGTGGAGACTGGAGACTCAAGTGGAGAGGGGAGCTAAGTTTTTCCTTTTCGCTTTAGCAAATTTGGAGAGCGGAGCACTAACGTTTGTGCAGCCCACTAAGCCCTTATATGGTTGGTTGGCCCATCCAAGACCGGTCCAGTCTGTGTCAGCTAAAAAGCCTATGTATCTACTGGCTTTGCTATATGTGTCAGCTAAGACCGGTCCAGTCTGGTAATGTGGGAGACTCATGACTCGTGAAAGGAAACAATGCAACATTGTTGGGGAGGAGTTGCACCGGCGCTGAGTCTTGTAGATTTACTGGACAAACTTAAGAAGGTGGCATCCAATCTCGGCAAGTGGAATAGAGATAGGCAGCGTTAGGTAGGAAATTAAGAAGTTGACGGCCGAACTTGAACGACTCCAAAGCGAACCAGGTAGAACAGGACCGTCACACTTGGAGATCAAGCTTAATGATAAGCTGGTAGAACTTTACCACCCAGAAGAGTTAATGTGGCGCCAAAGATCGAGGATTGAGTGGCTGGCATCAGGAGACAAAAACACCAGATTTTTTCACTTGCGTGCAAGTATGAGAAGAAAGAAGAATATGATTAAAGCCTTGGCAAACTCGGTTGGAGTTCATGTTCAGGATCCGGCGGAATTAAGGGAGATGGTTACCGCTTTTCATAGAGACTTGTACACAACGGAGGGGTGACAGACATGGATTGTGTGCTCCAACATGTTCCCAGGAAAGTAACGCCGCAGATGAATGAGATGCTAACGGCCCCATATACAAAAGATGAGGTGAAGAAGGCACTTTTCCAGATGGGTCCTACAAAGTCACCGGGACCGGATGGCTTCCCAGCTCATTTTTATCAGAGGCATTGGGATATATGTGGTGATGAAGTGACGGAAGCAGTCTTTCATATAATCAGAGGGGAGGAGAGTGCAGCGTGTGTTAATGATACAATACTTGTGCTTATTCTTAAGGTGATGAACCCCACTCTCCTTACCCAATTCCGGCCTATCAGTTTATGCAATGTCATATACAAAATTGCTTCCAAGGTTGTTGCAAACAGGCTAAAAATTATTTTGCCTGACATCATATCAGAGGAGCAGTCTGCGTTTGTTCCAGGCCGGCTTATAACTGACAATATTATTTGTGCTTACAAGTGCTTACATTTTATGAAGATGAGCAGGTCTAGGTCAAATAGTCATTGTGCTCTGAAACTGGACATGATGAAAGCATATGACAGAGTGGAATGGGCGTATCTCAAAGCAATGATGATCAAGCTTGGTTTTGCACAGCAGTGGGTAGACATCATCATGACTATGATCAGTTCAGTCTCATTCTCAATTTTATTTAATGGAGAGAAACTTGAGTCTTTTACACCATCATGAGGTATTCGACGGGGAGATCCGATATCCCCCTACCTCTTCTTGATCGCAGCAGAGGGCCTTTCGTGCCTACATAAAACCAGTTCTCAGTCATCTGTGTTGGGTGGGATCAAGGTGGCAACTTCAGCTCCGGCTGTAAACCACCTCCTATTTGCGGATGATAGCCTGTTGTTGTTCAAGTCGAGTAATGAGGGGGCTGTAGCGGTTTCAAACCTATTGGATGTTTATTGTAAGGCTTCGGGGCAGAAAATCAACCATGATAAATCTTCAATATTTTTTAGTAAGGGATGTCCACAACAGCTGAGAGAGAGAGCATCAAGGCAACTCTGAATGTTCAAAATGAGTCTCTAAATGAGCGCTACTTGGGTATGCCAACTGATGTCGGCCAGTCAAAGATGGATACTTTCAGGTACCTGAGAGATCGGGTGTGGGAGAAGGTGAAGGGATGGATGGAGAAGCTCCTGTCGGCAGGAGGAAAGGAGGTGCTAATCAAGGCAGTGTCACAAGCACTGCCGGTTTACTCCATGGCCTGTTTCAGGATTCCGAGGGGACTCTTTGAGAACATAACCTCCATTATTCGCCAATTTTGGTGGGGAAGTAAGGCCGGAAAACGAAAACCAGCGTGGGTGGCATGGGATACTATGACACGGCCGAAGCACCTTGGGGGACTCGGCTTTAGGGATATGGAGATTTTTAATCTAGCTCTACTCGCAAGACAGGCCTGGAGAGTTTTGACAGAACCAACATCGCTGAGTGCACGAATTTTGAAGGCATTATATTTCCCCGAGACATCCATTCTGGAGGTGGAGCTTGGGGGGGCGGCCCTCGCAAATCTGGCGAGCTATTCTGGACGGGAGGGATATGCTAAAGTTGGGTATAATCCGGTGAATTGGCAATGGGCAAACGACTGAAGTTTGGACACAAAACTGGATTCCAAGACCGGGAATGATGAGACCGGTGTCGCCGTTAATATAGAATCCGCCGCGCCTAGTGTCGGAGTTTATCAATGCTCAGGAGGCCTCGTGGAATGAGCAGCTGGTCCGGACTGTCTTTTTACCTGTCTATGCAGAAGGAATATTGTCTATACCTCTATGCACACGCAACATGGAAGACTTCTGGGCACGGAGTGGCGAGAAGAAGAGTAATTTTTCTGTGAAATCTACCTATAGACTGATTGTGTAAGCAAGGTTAGAGGGAGAGCATGGAAGTGGTGACACCGCATCAGCATCTGGCAACACGGGTAATGAATGGTCTAAGTTATGGAGGACGGACGTGCCATCGAAGGTGAAGCTGTTTTTATGGCGTTTTGCACGCAGCTCTATCCCAACAGCGGAACTACTCCACCATAGAAACATGTCGACTACATCTACATGTGTGTTTTGCGGTGCCAGGGACTCATGGAGGCATGCTTTCCTTGAGTGCCCGATGGCAAGCAGTGTGTGGGCTCTTTCTGACGATTCTCTTGTCAAAAATATGAGTCAGCATGATGGTGAAAATGCAAGGGAATGGATTTTCGCACTCAAGGATGCTCTCTCGCATGAACATTTTGTTCGCCTGACGGTTACCTTGTGGGCAGTGTGGGCTGCTAGGAGGAAAGCTATATATGAGGATATATTCCAGAGTCCGTCTGCAACACACTCTTTAATTAACTCCTTCCTGAGCGATCTTCAAGTGGTCAAGAACATGAGCGATACTGTGGTGCAGGCCAGAACGGCGCGACCAAATCATTGGGTGCAGCCGGCGTTGGGCACATCAAAAATAAATGTTGATGCGGCCTGCATGGGAAGTTCAAGCGTTGGCGCGGTAGCAGCGGTGTGCAGGAGCAGGGAGGATCTCTTTCTCGGTGCGGCCACTGTCGTGTTTAAGGGTATCTCCGACCCTACAACACTTGAAGCCATGGGAGTTAGGGAATCGATGGCACTAGCAGAGGATCTCCAGTTGCAAGCGATTCACGTGGCGACGGATTGCATGGACGTGGTGAACGATATCAAGCAGAAGAGTAGCCCGAGCTATGGGGCCATTATACATGAAATCATAGAGTACTCTAGTAGTTTTAATTTATATACTTTTGTTCATGAGTTTAGGAGCTCGAATGTCGAAGCTCACAATCTAGCGAAGCATGCTTTGAGACTGGGGATTGGTCGTCATGTCTGGTTAGGCCACCCCGGTGATTTTTCTTTCGTCCCTGTAAACATTATGACGGACTAATAAAAGCTTCGCATGATTGTCTCAAAAAAAATTGCTGAGACCGCATAGCCTAATTTTTTTTGCTGAGACGTCCACAGTACAATAGTGAAGCATCAAATGAATATTGTCGTTTATTTAGTTTATTAAATATACAGAGGCATCAAAATGATTGTTTCACTCGAAATCACAAGTTGAGTCTGACTGGGCTAAGCACTATCGATCTGTCACACTACCCCATATGGATCAAAATAATCTGCACTTGAGTTGAAACTATACTTTACTTCCATCATATACATAATAAAACATTGAAAATTCCCGCAAAAAGGGAAAAAAGAACCAGTAAGCAGAAATATCGAAAAGGGGCGTGTTGACCTTACTAAGTATCAATATTTGCCTCTTTCGTCTCTCAAACAGGAAGATGGTTGAGTCGATCTTCAAATTCGACAGGACAATGTAGGTTCCATAATATCTCCTAATCTTTTGAGAAAATTCTAAACAAAAATGTCTATTTGATCCCGTAAATTTCAAGGCTCAAGCAAGCATTTTAGTTGATTCCAAGAAAAAAATATTGTGTGAACATGAGGCCAAAATTCACTTGATTTAGGGTGTGAACGTGAATAATAAGCAAACTTTGCAGGAAAATTAAATTGATTCTAAGAAAAATTTAGGCCTCGCGTTTATGGGATCCAGTGAACTATACGTAACCAATTCAGGAAAATTTTAAGTAGCATAGACACAATCTTTTGTTTTTAGTGGCAATTGAGTGATAGCAGTAGAGTTTGTTTAGTGTTTAAGTCAACCTGATTTAGGAATTGATATGAGACAACATTTATGGGATTCAGTGCTGCCTAACGCCTAAGCGTGCCTAAGCGCACCCTTTTCCAATAGAGCGGATCAGTACCACCCTCAGCGACGGTCCTCATTGACAAAGAAAAATTATGGGCCAACAAACAAGCGCCAGCAGCTGCACCAGGGCGTCCATGGCTATTGCACATAGGTGTTGGTAGCCACATGCCATCACTTGCTTATAGGTCGCCCAAGGTGTCGGCTAGGGTATATCTCTACTTCTAATGGAGCAGTTGGTAGTCTTCGCCGGTCAATTTTCGTCCCACCTTCACTGGTTTTTTTATCCTAAAAAATCTATGAAATTTCGTAGGTTAACCAGGGACAACTCCCACCTCCCAGGTTTTTTTTCGTCCCACCACCTATGGTTTTTTTTGGTACCTCGTCCCACCTCACACTGAGCCGCCACGAACCGCTAAAACCGCCTACCTTAGCCAAATCAATAAATCTCCCTCATTAATGCAATTTTCTTTAGGAAACAAATAATAGATTCTTTCCTACCTTAGCCAAATCAACGGATTTCTCCCATTAATGCAATTTGCTTTAGCAAACAAATAATAGATTCTTTCTTACCTTAGCCAAATCAACGGATCTCTCCCATTAATGCAATTTGCTTTAGCAAACAAATAATAGATTTTTTTCCTACCTTAGCCAAATCAGCGGATCTCTCCCATTAATGCAATTTGCTTTAGCAAACAAATAATAGATTCTTTCCTACCTTAGCCAAATCAATGGATCTCTCTCATTAATGCAATTTGCTTTAGGAAACAAATAATAGATTTTCAGGAAACAAATAATCTCTAATCTCTAATCTCTAATCTCTAATCTCTAATCTCTATTCTCTATCTCTAATCTCTAATCTCTAATCTCTAATCTCTAATCTCTAATCTCTAATAATAATAATAATAATAATAATAATCTCTACTCCTAATCACCATATCTACTCACGTTAATTTTTTTTACCCTCACAATAAAAAGTTTCCTAACCTTTCCAAAGTTTCCTAACTAGACACGTTATAAACGGGCAGGAACTGATAGCACGTTACCAATCAATAAAATTTAGTTTCATGACAATCAATTCCAAATCCTAATTTTCCTAATACGCCGATCTTTCTCAAATCCTAATAAGCCCTCTTCCTCTTTCCTTTTTCACCGCTCCACCTAGAAAAAAAACCATCAATCACGCAACCCCTCCCTGCCTCTCCCCAACTCCCCAAGCGACATCCTCTCTCCCCTCCCTGTCGTCCCCAAGACGCCCTCGTCGGCGCACTCTTCATCGGAGCGCCGTCCGCTGGAAGCCGGAGTCGGGAAGGAGAGCAGCCACCAGCGGGGGAGACCACAAGGGGAGGTGTTGGTTCTTCCTCCGATTGATGCATCCGCTCGTGGGGGCATTGCTGGTGGGGGGCGAGGAGCGATGTTGGTGGCCGTGCTGGGGCCCGGCGGCGTGGGCGGGCGCGCTGGAACTGGTTGTGTCGGTGGCATCGTTCCCGCCGGAGACCACGTTCGTGTGGGCGCTGGCCAGCGCCGCGTGCGTGGCCGGGTAGGTGTGCGTGCCTCTCGACGGTCTGCTCGACCCGGCCGGGTCGGCGGCTGTACGGCTTCGATGTGCTGCGCACTGCAAAGGGCTTCCGTCGCTCGACGAGGTCATCCAGCGGTAAGGGGAAAAACCCCCTTCGATCCCTAACACTACCCCACCACAACAATCCATTGCTAAATTTTCTATGACTGTTTGGTTAAATTTGCAGGTCGGACAAGCTCGTTGGCCACATTGGGTAGCTGCCGCCTCATCGAGATTGTTCACACCATGGATGAGATCTCCAACACTGTAAGTTACTCTTCTTTGGTTACGTTTTATTTAATCTGTGTAGTTTGATGTGGGTTGGCTGATGATTGGCTAGGTTTGCTCGGTCATTGATTCGGGGGAGCTGTGCAGGGACACGCACTCAGATAGGTGATTGGATGACGCCTGCTTGCTTCTTGTGTAATAATTTGGAAGCTCTGCAGCAAAGTGTTTTTAGTTTTCTTTTACTGAATATAAATATGTATGTGAACTAGGGAGTTTACGGAGGAAGCAGATAAGGCATCAATGACGAATTATGAGCATCTTCAAGTAAGGTCTATAACATAAATGGCATCTGTGAAAAGGGAGAGAGCAGAGTGAAATGACCAAACCAGAACGGTAACATTCATTTTCTGTGATTTTCTGCAGTACCTGAACACATATACTACTTTATAAAACGCGGTACTAAACGCTGAGAGTGAGGTGCCCTGCCTACCAGAGGAATATGGGAAGGCAGCAAATAACTTATGTCGACTTTGAGAAAGGAGGGATTCATCTTCGTAACAGTTGCCATAGTGATAGTTATATTCTGTTGTGATTGTTAGCTTTGAATTTGAATTAGAAAGATAATGCTCTACCATTGCAGATAAACTCGAGCATCTTAATCAGCTGAACCTTGCAATTGCATCTGGGTAAAAAGTAGGTCTTGGGCGGGCCGTTGCTAAGCTCAGTACTATCTTCACTGTCGAACTTGCATATATTGAAGTCAGTTGTAGTTCCAGTTTGGAATTTAGTACCATGCATATCAGCATATTAAGAGAAGCCTGATTGGTTCCATTGATTTGCTATAGAATGTTTTATTAGACATGAAGGTGCCTGGCCTTTCTTTGACAAAAATAGGGTAAGACCTACTTTGAAGAAAAATTGCTTGTTATGTTTATGAGTGGAGCGAGAAAACAATTGCTAATCTCCTTTCATATACTCATTTTTGTAGCTTAGTTGTCCATCTACAGATATTGGTGGTCATGCCTTGCCCCTCACTTCCCTCCAAGCTTGTCGCCTCGCCCCTCTTTGAGGCAGCCGCCCGCTGCTCATCTCGGTGGCGCCAGCGCCGTACCCACCATGGCATCGGCGTGGCCCTCCCTGCAAGGAGCGGCGCCTCCTTGGTACGATCGCGACGCTGATTCAGCCGGATCGGCGGGGGTTAGTAGGCATACAGGCTGGCGTTTCCTCGGATGCATCGA
This sequence comes from Aegilops bicornis, assembly GCA_021605145.1. Lineage (NCBI taxonomy): Eukaryota > Viridiplantae > Streptophyta > Magnoliopsida > Poales > Poaceae > Aegilops > Aegilops bicornis. The sequence continues at coordinate 796,901,066 of CM038671.1, read as the reverse complement.
TTTTCTAATCATGATGGCATGACCATAGATCGTATGAGTCTAGAAGACTTTGGGGCAGCTCATCTGCGTGGATGGTTGTGGCTGGGCACAAAATCCAATAATAAGCCTTCAAATTTTCACACAGAAGGTCCCCTCCTTTTCCTTTTTGCATTTTTTCTTTTTAATTTTTTTAGATTTCTTGCGTTGGCAAATGGAAGAAAGACTCAGAATCCTAGATTTCTACTTTCTATCAGAAGCTTGTAACTGATCTGTAAGCTCACCAGCCAAGCTGTCCATTTGGATTTCAGTAGATATATGGAGTATATTTACTCACATTGTCCACGACTTGTTTGAAGAAATTTCTCTTCTGATTTGGTATTGCATTGCTGAGCACTTCCTATGAATTACATGCAACATGTGTATGTTCTATAGCTTCTATTGTACAGTTTTCCTTCTTTTTTCAGGTTGTCCAGATGAGCACTGGCCACTGGGAAATGGCAACTTGGTTGAACTGAATCAGCTCTAATCTCCTAAATTTGTGCATTTATCTTAAAAACACTGCAGTGCTACCTCCCCGTAGTAATAAATAAGTATATTATGAAGCTCATATATGATTATTACTATTATTTTTGCACGCTCAATCAATTCCACTGATAAATCATTTATGCATTTTTAGAACAAGCATCAAGCATCATGTGGCATTATAGTCATTGGTGAAGATTGACAATGCACTCAAATACAAGACTTATGATGGTGTTTGGTGACTGATTAAGATGATTGGAAAGGTGCTTTCCAAGCATAAGGTGAATCTTCTATATTTCACTTTTTAATATAATTTGGCCGGTATGATGTATATTTTCTGAAAACTATATCGCCATTGTGGGTTATCTGACTAAAATTACATTTTCTGCTTGGCACTGATTCATATATATTAATATGGGCAAAGGAAATTCACAATATTTTATGTCAGTGAAAGACTTCTAAAACCAGTGAAGTGTCTTAGCAAGGATGACATGCCGTTGTGCCTCTCGGCCTGAACAATATAGCTCATTTAGTTCATCGCCACAACTGGCTACACGGCATGACGGAGCAACTCTACATGTCCTGCGAGGACATGGAGTCAGCGTTGCACGGCCGCCGTAGGTGAGAGATCGTGCCATCGTGCCGCATGACCCCCGTCGGCTCTAGACTGGTTTGTTTGTTTCTCTCCTTTAGATGTGCAATTAGGAACGGAAAAGCCGGTTTGTCGCCAATTCATAGAAAAGGAATAGCGGTTGTCAAACAAAGGAAGGATGCTGGCTGGTAATTGGGACTGGGGCATTGAGATTGAAATTAACATGTGTCGTGAATCGATGAGGGTCTCACGGGTGGAACATACTGAACCGGGCACATAATTTTTTTTTCGTGAGAGAGGAGGAATAATGTGAGAGAGGAAGATGCGTCTGTGGCTCGAGGGCTACTATTGCTTATAAAGCGATGGCAGGGAGCAAACGATGAAGAAGGAGAGGATAGGAAGGAAGAAGAGAAAGTAGCACACGATCAGGACGGGTGGCTGTGCATGGGCTATTGTGTTGTGTGCCTGCGGCCAAGCCAATTGGGAGAGAGGCAACCACCGCAGAGATAGAGGAAAGTAGCAGTCCATGCATGTTGCTCAGCATCAGGGTAAGGTGGGTAGTTTACGCCGCTATGTCGCCGCATCGGACATTTGGGAGCAGGGAAGAAAAATTAAAGGAGAAAATATCATAGCGGAAGAGACTGGGCCCAAAAATTGGCAAGTTCATCCCAAACTCGTTTTGATGTTTCAGGGTCACCTCTCCGTCCATACACCGAACTAGGAACTCGCAATTGTTTCCTATTATTGAACTGGACATAATCAGTCTATTTAAAACTGGTACAGAACCATGCATATTTTTGAGTTGATACAAAAAGACCAATGGTTTGTTTTTTGCATTATTGCCGTCCAGAGTGTAAGAGTTTCAGCCAAAACAAGTTTATGCCTAACATTTAGTTAGTAATGACTGAAATCTGTTTTCAGATTTAAGCAATGAGGATGTTAGAACTAAATTATAGTTCCAGCATGAAATTAGGTAATTTCTTGTAGATAATCATAGTGGTATGTTTTGTTGTGTTCGGTTTACAAGAATTAAAAATATAGAGATATTGTTGAGAAAAACAGAAGTTAAGTGGATTCATGGTTGACAAGCAAAGTTATTTTGGGGAAAGTTCCGTAGTAATGTTTACGAGCATTTAGCATGTGTGTCATGCTTGTTTTCAGTGGAATATTACATGATATGGTTCTATAGGTTTTGGAGCTTCTACTGGTGTGGGTAGTTATTTGCTTAATGGTGTAACTTAAGCCAACTGCATAATGACCTTCATATGGTTTCGCCATTGTTTTTTCTCCCGTTGTGCTTGCGTGCTCAATCTTGTTATTATTGCATCTTGTCGTCTACTCTGATAGGTCATGTTTGTTTGTAGGGTGACAGTTTATACATCTAGGGAACCAGGGCAATTTGGACATGTGATATTTCCTCGAGTTAGCAAACTTCTTTTGTATGGCCCAGCATGATGATCAACACCCATCTGGTTTTATATGGTGCCACTTTTGTTGTATACAACAAGCAACTATTCATTTTTTGTGCCTTGCAACAACATCATAATCTCATTAAACCTGCAATAGATCACACATTCAGTACATTTCAATTTCTAATTAGTCTAGACCGTGAAGTATCTGTTTTTTTAACATAACAGGGTATCTGATCATATAATCTGTCACAAGTAGTAAGGGTGGGTAGATGAGCAAATTTTCCCAGATGGCAAGATATCTATACAAATTATGGAACTTGAATCTGAACATTGGAGAAGTGGACAGTGGACGAGACTACCACTGTTATATATAATTATAGTGATATTCAAAGCTATTTTTTTGTCTTAATGTAAAGTTTATCGCAGACAAACATCCACCCAGAAACACACACATGAGACATGACACACACACTTCCTTTTGGATTTGCTGGTTCTATGTTACCTCAGGAGCACAAAACTTGAGTAATTATAGCAAAACAATTCAAGGATGAGACTACGGACCAACCTGTGGGTGGATGATTAGAGGTACTGTGGTATCTCCAGCCCATCAGGGTTCAAATCCTGGTGCTCGCATTTATTCCTGGATTTATTTCAAGATTTCCGGTTATGCGCATTCAGTAGGAGGAGACGTTCCCGTCGACGACGAGGTGCCTACGGACTTCAGAATTTCAAAATGATATGCCTGCTCAGTCTTTCGGAGGTGCTCATAGGGGTAGGGTGTGCGTGTGTGCGTTCATAGGGGTAAGTGTGTGCGCGTGTATATGAGCGCTTGTGTTATTACTGATGTTCAAAAAAAATTTGAAGGACGAGACTACTGGACAATGCAGAATACCTCTTTATTCCCATATAAAGGACACATATTCCTTGCGACTGTCTTTTCATATACCATGATATGTTCCTATTTTCCAAAGAGTTGGCAAGGTACCGGCCCAAAATCAAGTGCATTATGAGCACCCCTATTCCTAGCTGCTAATCTGGATCTTAATAATTAATGCATATACCTTGTTAGACCAAAAGAAGCAATACTTCCATTGATAGACTAAACGACTCATGGCATGTGGACTAATGGACATGTCTTTTAATCCAAGGCATGGAGAACTCGGTACATGTCGAGGAAGAGGAACATAATGCCGGAGGAAGGCAATAACAAGTATCAGCTCAAGGAGTTCTTGATGGAGACGATTGGCCAGATCTTACTTGTAGCTTTTTTTTTGGAAAGTCTTTGACTCCACATTGTTGGGCTAAGTTATGTTCGCATCTGTGTTTTGGATTAAATCAATTGAACCTACTGAAAAAAAAAATCCTTTGGGAGTGTGACATTAGCAGGCGCGACAAGAACGATGATGGGATGCTCACTGGAGATGAGGTCAAAAAGGTAATACGCCAATGATGCATAGATATATGTATGAATTGTACATGTACACACAAAACATACTGTGACAAGTATCTCATGCCAAGCTTTAGTTTCGGTAAGAGGTTTTGTTGCCCGTAGCAACGCATGGCCATTTAACTAGGTGTAATCCAAAATAAATAAATTAAAAGCCCGTAGCAACGCACGGGCGTTCTACTAGTATATAGTCAGTGGCGGAGCTACTTGGGGGCCAACCTGGGCCATGCCCCCCCCCCCCCAGCTCATAGGAAAACATGCATATAGGCCTTAATATTTGGTCTAATTTTTGACTAAAATTAGCCTAAAGCGATCATGTTTGCCCCCCTTCAGCCCATGCCCCCCCATAATTTCATCTCAAGCTCCGCCACTGTATATAGTCACGACTCTCGAACACAATGCGCACTTGGAACACCAACCCCATGATGCAAATGAACTCATGGTAACACCAATAGAAGATTGGGGATAGCATCGTCTGTCAGGGTCGTCTATAGCGGGGTCGGCCATGGAGGTCGTGTCATCAGAATTGATGTCTTGTCTTGCCACACTAGCGTGTACATTCCCAGTACCTCATAATCCTACGTACTACATACTTCCTTTTTATGCATGGTAAGCACATAGCAACCTTTCTGAGAGTAGTGGAAGAATCATTGAGAAATGTGTATGTGCTTTGACATATATATAGCCCGCGATGTTCTATTGGCCGTGAAGTTAAGAAAGGTAAAGAGGGTCGACATGGTGGCATGTGCTTGCTTGGTCATTATAAGGATCGTGTGAGACTCTGCAATCATTTATTTGGAGTAAGAACCGACATGCAAAGCATCTAGATGACATTCAAACGCTTGAAAGCATGTCATCTTTGAGGCGCCTACCTATCATATCCTTTTGGATACAAATAGTAACATTAATAGTAATAATCGACCGATATAGTACATACATATCCTCACTTTAAGGGCACAATTGATTTGAAAGATTCTAATTGAAGTTTCCTATGATAGAATCAGGATGCATTTTTCCCATGTGGGTCCCTTGATTTGTAGGAATTTTCATTAAGGATTCTCGCTCTTAATTTTCTATGGAATCCAATAAACTTTGGCATAAATTCAATCTCCAGTGAATCAAATATTCATTGAAAGAGCATTGTCGAGGATTAATTTGCAAACACAATACAGTTTGTTCACGGGGCAGCCAACTATGTTGTTTTGGCCTGATTGTATGATTCTATGGTTTGATAATTAACCAATTCTTTTTTAGCACTACAAAAGCATAGAACAAGGAAGTGTCCATTTAACAGCTAGCTTCAACATGGCACCCGCCGGGTTTTGGGTGCGGGAATGGTCGCCCAAACCCGTACCCGTCTCATTATTTTTCGTCCATACCCGTACTCGTACCCGCACCTCGGGTTTCAAATTGTTCCCATACCCGTACCTGATCGGGTGCGGGTAATACACGCAGGTGAAAATACCCATCTCGGTCACCTTACCCAATTCATACTTCATCATGTATTTTTCAACATTTATGCATATATATACACAACATTTCAGCATGTATACTTCAACATTTCAGTATATATATACCATATTTTAGCATTTGATTTGTTGTGCGATGGATAAAAAGAATATTATTAATTTTCAGAAAGGATAGCAATAAGCACCAAATAGATGGCACTAAATGATGTCCAGTTATATACATGGATGAGTAGCCTGTACGTGATCTTTTAGGCTAGTCATAATGGGAGTAACTTAACTAGTAACATAGCGCACTTCGAGAAAATTCTGCTTATGTGGCAAGTAATTAATGAGACGTGGTAACATAACATGTTACTGTAACATAGCGCTTTCCAAGACAAGATGAGTCTACGAGCTAATAAATGAAGCCATCTATGATACTACTATTATGTTACTTTGCATTATTGAAGTAGTAACTTAGACTAGTGTCATGCATATGACACAAGTCTAAGTTACTCCCCACTATGACCAGCCTTAGAGAAACATTCGTTCACATCTAATTTTTCTTCCAATTACAACACATACACAATTTTCTTGAATTTTCTTTTATTGAAAGTACTTCTGCAGCCCTACTTTGAAACAATCAACTGAAGGAGACTATGTAATAAGATCAAAAAAACCGTGAGTTCACGAAACAAGATTAATGCAATTAAGCAAGATCATGCACATGCGTAAGGGGAGAGGATTTTGGTCGAGGTTAGCGGTTGCATTAGCCTAGGGTACAATGGCTAGGTTCCGTTAGAGAATGACACATGGAGCCTACTGTTAGAAGAAAGTAGTATATGGGTATGCGGGTACGAGGGTACGCGGGTATGGTATTGCATTCCCATACCCATACCCGGCTTACCCGATGGATACAATTTTTTTTCCATTTATAAACCCATGGATATTTATTTGTCCCAAACCCTTGCCCTCATAGGGTTTTTACCCGCCAGGTTTGCGGGTTGCGGTTACCCATTGCCATGTTGAAGCTAGCTGATTTTAAAATGGTGAACAATCAAGTTTTTAGTCCATCCTTGTTTAAGATACAACCACGTGTAGTCACCTCCCTAGCAAAAAACACGCCCCTTCTGCCGCGGGGAAAATCGTTAACGGGTGCTTGTTAGTACTAACGGGTTTTAATTCGTTCGTCCCTGTTTCAGTTTAGTCTCATTTTTATTTTCTATACACCGGGCTAGCTGGCTAGGTCCGTTATCCGATGGTTTACCACCCACACTTCTCCTATTAAGCAATCGGGGGGGGGGGGGGGGAGGGCGGGAAGGTACCAGACAAATAACAACATACGGGGAGCATATGCCAAAGTTTCCAATAGAGGCTCCGACATTGAAACCGGTGATGCACAAACCTAGGACCGAAACAGGTGGTCATGGCTATGTGGGGACTTACAAAGTCGGGGTGATGCTAAAAATCGACCTTACATGTAGCATGAGGGGGATGCTAGTGGGAGAGGAAGTTGTCCACACTAGGAGGCAACCTGTGGGGTGGAGGAGGTAAGATTGACGACAATGACAATCTCCTTGCATACGACATACGCACCCCAATGTGTGGCATAGTGACCACGACATGTGCCCAGTGAGCCTTAAATAAACAACAGTTGTAATCTGGGACAAGACATACAAAAAACTTTGTCTAGTCTCTCATGGGTGGAGCCCACAACAAGGCAAGATCCCAAAAGTGGTCAATGCTCCTTATTTCTAGGGAAAATCATTATTGATCCTTACAAAATATGAATAAAATTCACTATGATATTTAAATTTCAAACCGTCTAGAATTTAATGTGGGTCTCAGCCTAGAACAAATAATTTCTCTTTTTGCAAAAATAAAAGAAACATTTGTCAAACGGGCATGTTAAAAAAGAACTGAATAATAGCCAGCAAAAAGAGTCGGGGGAGAGTTTTTTCAGCGAGGAGATAAACCTGTTTTCCGTTGCAGAGTAAGGAAAGGAGGGCCTACCAAGCCCAGACCGTTTAAGAGCTACTCCTCCACTATATATATTCATTCAGTCCCAGGAAGGGAAGACCTACCCACCCACCCCGACGCCGTCACTACCACTCCACCGCTCTCTTCAGATCGAACGAGATCTAGGGCGTGAGCTCCCGTCCGCTGATGAATGTTACTCTCGAGTTATCTTGCCTCATTGCATTCCATTGCAGTTGATCCGTCAGCAAAATTCTCAAAAGGAAAGGATCCGGTTGTTTCGTGTTTTCCTCTCAATGCGTCCACTTGCAATAGTAAGGTGTGTGTTGAAACAAGGCCGTGGTCTCCCCATGCGGCATGGCAATTTAAACTGAATACCGATGTCTCTGTTCTCAATGGAGTTGCTGGAGCAGGTATGAATATGATCCTTAGGGACCATGAAGGAGGCACCATTTTTAGCTCATATCGTCATCTATTTGATGTGATGATTTGTGTAGTCCGGGTTCACAGCAATTAAGGACAGACTCATGCTGGCCTCAGAATGGAGTAATCTTCCTATAGATGTTGAAAGTGGTAGTCATGAGGCAGTAAAGATGTTGCAAAGTGGAGATACTAACAAATCAAAGTATACCTTCTTACCAGGGGGATTTAGGATAATCTAGTCGAACATAGTTCTTGTATCACTCATATACGACACAGTCAAAATTCAGCTAGTCATTTCGTGGCTACTTTTGTAGAGCTCAGTCCGAACTGCTGCATGGCTTGGGTCTAGGCCAAAGGGAGTCTTGGACATTGTCGGTCGTGATTGTAATTCTTGAGGTTGAGTAATACAAGAATTTTTAATTTTTCACAAAAAAAAACTTAGTGCTCACACACAATCTTATATTGAAAGTATCCGGTATTATGTGATAATGCTAGTAGTAAATTAACTTACAATAATAAGTCAAAAAGAAAACTTACAATAAAAATGTTGCATTTCTAATAGAAAATTAACTGGGCCCATACTTGAGAGCTCGCTCGTTGCGCCCGGTGAGAGAAAACGAAACTGCCAAGGCCAGCCCGTTTGAGAGCACAAACAATCTTAAAGCGCATAAGAAACAGCCCAGCCCAGCCTAGGCCATCCGCATGTGTGTTTATTATATCCGCGAGATGAAGGATGACCTACCGACCTCTCCTCCTCTCCTACTGTCCGTCGCTCCTCGCACGGATCCAGAGCGACCATGGCGGAGGCCGCCAGTGCAGCAGCACGGACACAACTCCTTCCTGGCCTCCCCGATGAGATCGCCATCTGGGAGATACTCATCCGCCTCCCCCCCAAATCCCTCCTTCGCTGCCGCGCCGTCTGCCCCGCCTGGGGCCGCGCCACCTCCGCTCGTGACTTCCTTCTTGCCCACCACGCCCGCCAGCCCAGCCTTCCCCTCCTCTACGTCCACACTGACGACCAATCCTCACCTGCAACCACCGGATAGCCGACAGGCTCCAGTCCATCGCTCGACTCGATGATGCCATCGATTTCTCTCTAGTGGCCTGCTGTGACGGCCTCCTCGTCTTAAGCACCTGTAAAGAAAGTGGCTTATCCATCTACAACCCGGCCACTCGTCAATATGCTCCCCTCCACCAGCTTGATGGCTTTAGGTTCTTGGGGATGTACCCGCACAGCCCTACCGGCGAGTACCGACTATTGCTCCGCCCAGAGGACGATGATCAAAGTGGCTCCTACGTCTTCACATTAGGCTCTGGCCAGCCGCCGAGGCACGTAGACTGCCCAAGTGACAAGGAACTGATGAACTCCCTGGATCTATCCTTATCAGAGATAGCTTGCATTGGCACGCAGACAACCTGATAATGGTATTTGACACCACTGCTGAGTTGTTCCGGCAGATGCGCTCTCCGATTGTTCCGCCAAATGACCATGCTGACCTGTTTGAGATGGATGACATGCTTGGCGTGTTCAGTCTTAATGACGAAGAGACCATTGTTGATATATGGGTGATGCAGGACTATGAAGGTCAAGTCTGGGCCTCCAAACGCCGGGTTGAATTGCCGATTGCAGAGCTCATGGTGCAACTAGAAAACTTTGGCGATTGTTGGAATGTGGAGGCTGCATATTGGGATGGTGATGTGTTCGTGCTGGCCAAATTTGACAATGACTCGCTACTTCAGATTGACATGGATGGCAAGTTGGTTGCTAGTCTCCATCGCAGATTCCTCTGGCATACTGGACTTCGGCTCAAGCAATCTCTAGTTTCACATACCTTCTTTCCGGCACTAGAGGGTTATGTTGTCAATGCTTCACCTTTCATCTGATTGGATGGTTATGTTCTGAATATTATTTAGCTTTTCATCCGAGGGATGTTGAGTGTGGTGGTGCTTCTTAACGGCCTACATCTCCGTATCGACATGGGCTGCAGTAGTATGTATTAACTCGATCCTCTATGAACCCAATAGTTTTCTTTGCTGATGTATAAAAAGTTATGATCAAGAAGCTCTTGCTGATGTGTGGTTGTATTATATTTCTATTAATATCATTTTGGGCTGAAGTGATTGCTGTGAATGTTGATGCTAAAATTACAAGTCATTTGGATCAGCGTCTGTGTTTTCTTGAACTGAAAAATGGACTTTGTTTTTTCCCTCTTTTTATAGTGGTCTCCTTTATACTTAATTGTTAGCAATCTAGCTGCCTCTTGGTCTCTGTTTATTGAACCGAATAATTGACATGTCTTTTTATTGAGGGCTTCATTTTTAGAGTTTACCCAGTTGTCTATAAATACTAAATATTAGAAAATGTAGAGTTGATTCCTGTTTTTATGTTTTGTTTTGGTTGATGGCAAAGGCAGATTATCCTCCTTGTTGACTAGCAGCAGTAGATAAATTGAATGATTGCATTATAGTCAACTTTCATGTCAATGTTCTGTTGCAGTTCTTTCATGTTCATGATTCCATTGCATAGTGCTATAATTCTGCCTTCGTGTTGCATCATTTAGAATTACATATATAACTTCACTTTAACTGCTAACCACTTTAAGGAATTGTTGCTTCATGTGATCTTTGATCTGAACATATGCATGAGAAATGAAACTTGTGCTGATGAGCAGAAGATGAAGAATTAGGCCCACCATGAGCCGGCTAGTTCCATTTTGATGTATACAAGTTATGATCAATGAGCTCTGAATGTTTCATGGTCGCATGAAATTTGTACATGTGTGAATATCCTTTCGGGATGAAGTGGCTATCATTCATGTTGATGCTAGAATTATTTAGTCGTTTTGGTTAGCATTTGAAATAGTTGCCTGCCTCATGTCTCTGTTTTTCTTTGAACTGAACAATTAATTGCCTTGGTTTTTTTATTGATGTCTCTTTGTTTCTTAGAAGAGATCATCCAATGGTTTTCTTAATCTAAATTGTTAGCCAATATACACCAGTTTCCTGTTTCCATGTATTGTTCTAGCCCACGATTAAATATGGCAGATTATCCTCTCAATTTGTTCAGTAGCAAGTTGATCCTGATTGTTAGAGGAGCTTTGTGCACTGCTCCTTAGATTGAACGGGAATGGCCGCCGCCTTACAGTCAGCTTGTCAGTGAAATGTTCTGTTGCAATTCGTTCTTCATGTGCCCATTGCATCTGGTTAGGCATTTGAATAATTCTGTTATAATTTCCGTTGTTGGTCACAACACATATGATGTGTCATTCCTGCAGGGTAACTCCTTAGCTGTTCACATCGATTCAGTACTTCCTAGGAGGCGTTCACTCTGTTTTATTGAGTAAGCATGTACTCCCTCCGTAAACTAATATAAGAGCGTTTAGATCACTAATTTAGTAATCTAAACGCTCTTATATTAGTTTACAGAGGGAGTACCTAGCAAAAGAAGTACCTATCATCCAAAAACTGGTGTGGTGTGCTTAGGAACTGTATTTTTTGTCCTTGAAATCGCTTCATGGCCAGACCCTCTTCAGCATCCTTTGATATGAAGAAGATTGGCTTTAGCATTTTGAACTGTATGTTATTTTTCTTCCGTACCTACCTGGTTTATGTTTTTAGTATAATTGTTCAGTTTTGTTGTGCTTTTATTTTGCTGACTCTTATTTGAAGCTCTTGATCTTGTTAGTTGTAAGCATGGTTCTCCTAGATTAGTAGTGTAGGAAAATAAAGAATTCAAACCATGGATCTTGTTAGTTGCTAGCCAGCGCTCGTCTGATCTGGATGGTAGTGTTGTCTGCCGATGGTGTGCAATAATTTTCGGTACTGCATTAGCAGTTCCCTCTGCTGGGATATGGTACTGTCATGCTGAATATGGTGTTTCATTCCAGTTATGGAATAGGGGCCTGTAGGTTCATGGGCTCTAAAAAATCAATCCAACTAGTCCGTGTACATGATCGTGCTAATTTTGTACAGATCATGTTGTGACGAGCTGATGCCGAAAATATCCAAAGAAAAGGTCATGAGAAGAGATGAAATGCATGCTGATCCTGTGGTAGGAAGAAAAATGCATTCAGTAGCGTTTCCATTCTGTTGTGGCGCGATGAAATGCATGTTGAGCATCTCATTGTGGTGCGATGCAGTACCGTTGATCCAATTCCTTAGGTCATGTGGGTCATTGTCATCCCGAATGCAGGCTGTGGCATCGATACCTAGTGACCCTAATGTGTGCTCATTCCCAGTACCCACAATCCTTTTTGAGGTAGCTATCTTTGATGTGTGATTAGTGGCGGAATCATTGAGAAACGTGTGTTTGTGCTCCCAGCATATATAGCCCGTGATGTTCTGCTGGCCATGAAGTCAGGATTGGCAAAGGGTCGGCATGGTGGCATGTGCTTGCTTGCTTGCTTGGTAGTTATAAATGGGTCATGTGGGTCTCTCCAATAGTTTACTGGGACCAATAATCTGGACGACCTTCGAGGGTTTCAAAGCTCGTCGTCCTCAAGGCACCAACCTTTCTTATCCTTTAGATGAATATAATTAACATCAACACTAACATCGACGGGGCTGACGTAGTATGGACAGGTTCTTACTTTAAGGGCATATTTGATTTAAAGATTTTGAAATAAATTTGGAGAGGATCTGAATGTTTTTTTCTACGTGAGTCCTTTGATTAGTAGGAATACCCATTAAGTATTGTGCCATACCATTTAATAATGAGTTGTTTATTTACTCAAACTCGTTGATAGATTATTTTGAGTTTTCTTTGGTGTAATAGAACAAATTTTTGCACAAAGTCAATCCCATTGGATCCATGTGAATATGACAATGACTTGAAAACAATATATACCATCTTTTAAAGAGCTTGAAGCACTGCTCAGTAAAGTGCATGAATGCATTATAGTCAACTTCTCAGTGAAATGTTCGTTCAGTCTTCTTCATGTATCCATTGCATCTGGTTACGTGCTCAAATGCTATGTTGTCCTTGTTGTTGCACTGCTTGGGATTAGGTTTATCATGGTCGGGCTAGGTCCCAGATTGTGTTCTCCTTTAGATTCTGTAAGTATCATCCATGTACATTCTCTCCTTTTGACTGGCGCAAGATCATCTTCAGTACCATTGGTCTCAACTCTCAAGCGGATTGTGTACCTCAATTTCACTCTGATCATTTGTCAATAGGTGTGTTATGTGCTGTTGCAGGATCACTTCAAGGGCACCCACATTCTGGTGACAAATTTATTGTGTGTGGCTACAGTTTACCATGTCGATGCAATATGACCCGTTCCTAAATGTAAGTCTTTGTAGAGATTTCATTATAAACCGCTTACGGATGTATATAGATGTATTTTAAGTTTAGATTCATTCATTTTGTTCCGTATGTAGTCACCTAGTGGAATCTCTACAAAGACTTATATTTAGGAACGAAGGGAGTACAAGCTGAACACTTAGATTAATATATGTCAGTGTGTTTGCGTGTTTGATTAATCTCAAACCAGTAAAAAGTTGACGCCGGTGAGAGGCAGATGACACACGGTGGTGCTGCGACGAGTCGGCTAAGAAGCCACGACCGGCAAGCGAGAAGCTGCAACCCTTATAGTTGGCCGACCAGCAAGCACGAGCGGCCGCCGGTGTGTGCGGCGCCATGAGAGGTCGGCGAGCGCGGGCGTGGGTGGCCGGCAAGAGCGCGAAGCCGAGGACGAGCCTGTGAGGACGAGCGCAGGCGGCCGATGAGCACGGACGCGACTTCCCCAAAAAATAGCGTGCTACAGAAAATAGCGTCGCTGCTGATACACTATTAGCGTGCTATAGCGCGCTATAACATGCTATTAGTGAGACATTGTATATTGATTTATTTAGCGAGACAATTCTCTACACGCTATAGCGTGCATTTTTTTTTTTCAGTTCTATCCTCCTCCTCGTGTTGACTTTTTTAGGGCGATGGTTACAGGTCCATCATACGGTGTAGGAAGTTTTAATCCAACGCATGCGCGGCGACCGGCCGAAATTGGGCCGGTCGACCGGCGCCTAGCGTTGGCCAGGCAAATATCCCCTCCTCCCTCTCCTCCGCTGGCCGCCGACCCCGCCGCATAACCAAAAAGTAGTCAATCCCCCACCGCGCAGCCTCGCCGTCGGCATGGACGAGGAGAGGACGGAGGCGTGGTGGAGCCGACGCGCGTGGGCGCTGCTGTCGGCCGTCCGCGACCGGGCGCCGCTGGTTCAGTGCATCACCAACCTCGTCTCCATGGACATCGCTGCCAACGCGCTCACCGCCGCCGGCGCCTCCCCGGCCATGCTCCACGGCCTCCGCGAGATCCCCGACTTCACCCCGCGCTGCGACGCAGTCTACATCAACGTCGGCACACTCTCCGAGGACTGGCTACCCTCCATGCGCGCCGCCGCCTCCGCCGGCCGCCCCTGGGTGCTCGACCCCGTCGCCGCCGCCGCCTCCGGCTTCCGGATGTAGGCCTGCCTCGAGCTCCTCGCGCTCCGCCCCGCCGTCGTCAGGGGCGACGCGTCCGAGATCCTCGCCCTCGCCTCCCGCTCAGACTCCTCCTCCTTCAAGGTACCTGAACTAAAATCCAATCCCATTATTAACTGATTGTTAATTTCTAATCCAATCCAATCCAATCCTAGGGGTGATCGATTGTGAAACTGCAATTTGTTATAGACTGATTTGATCCACGTGCTTCTGGTACTGTTATATTGAACGACGATTGATTCTTAAGCTCATTTGGGGTCATTGTGGTTGTCATTCAAATTGACTTGCTGTCGATGCAATCTTATGGCTAATTTCAGATTTAAAAGAAACCATAGCAGTTCGACACACAACCTGTAAGTGAAAGCTAAAATAAGCAGTTGGACACACAACCTGTAAGGTTCAAACGTGCTGAAGCTACCTTGTATCACAAGTGCAGAAAACACAGAATGGCTGTACTATGGCAGAAACGCAAAGGAAAGGGACAACAAAGCGACTAATTGCCTTAGCGTGTCCCTCCTCCCACAGCACTTATTCCACAGCGATAAGTAGTTTCAGATGTAAGGTAGGAGCTGCTATGCCAATTTCATTCTGAAGGAAAATGGAAAACAATTTTATCAGGGCGATGCACTCCAGTCATTATCCTGTCTCTAAAGAAATTTTGGACTGCTCGCCAGACGTCCCTTGCGTTAGTGAAGTTTTTTTGCATGGATTCCAGGACGATTGCCTGATTGTCTTATCTCCCTCTTATTTGAAGACGAGCAACACGCATACCAAGCCAATGCCGCTTACAGTATATATTCCATCTTGCCTCTGATGGCACTAATACTTGTGGCCAACTGCAGGGTGTGGACAGTTCACATGACTCAGGGGAGGCCCTACAAGCCGCGAAAGCATTGGCACGGTCCAGCGGGGCAGTCATTGCGGTATCTGGAGCAGTTGATTTCATCACGGATGGTGAGCAGGTCCTCAGTGCTAGCAATGGTGTGGCAATGATGCAGAAGATCACGGCGACAGGGTGTGCTGTGACTGCTCTTATAGCGGCTTTTGTCGGGGCGGATCCTTCCGATGCTCTAGCCGCAGCGGCATGTGCGCTCGCCATCTTTGGACTTGCTGGAGAGATAGGGATGGAGTCAGCGAAGGGACCTGCCTCTCTCAGGATGCATCTCATCGATGCTCTCTACGGTCTCGACGAGCAGACCGTCACATCTGGAGTAAAAATTGCGCTGCTGCCGTAATGCGTGTGTGCCGTGGCTATCAGTGTTGTAGGAGATACAGAGTCTGGAGTAATCTGCAGGATTGTTTCGCCTCTTTGGTGCTTGGAAAACCGTGAAGCAGATCGGGTCAGATTGGCTGTCAGATCACTCATCCATGTGTACCACCCCCCATCAATAATCCGGTGACCATCCCGGCTGTAGTAAGTACGTACATAGTTGTCAATTGTGATCGAGTAAGCTCTTTTTTTCCTTCAAAGAATATAAGAGAGAATCTTATCAAGAAGCCAATCAAGGATATCGTTCTTTGCGAAGCTTGAAAGGCTCTGTTTTGTTCCTCTGTGTCCTCTGTCTGAGATGTGTGCTCTAGGCATCCAGTTCACGTCAAGTGTGCAGTTATTAGTCACAGTTCTCATGTGTTCAGTTGATGCTCAAACTTGTAATCTTCCATGTAAGCTATATATGCCATGAATTTTCTTCCTACCATCAAGAGCTTTTTCCTCTGACTACTTCAAGTTACGAGGGTCAAGGAGTTACCAGGTTTGGATACAAGTTCTCCGTGGCTCCAAAAGGTGAACTACCAAGAGAAATACTGATACAATCTCCAGGTCTCCACGGCTCAGCTGAAGTATTTTGCTAAGAAAAATAAACTCTGCCCTGCCGAAGTCAGGGGCAACGCGTCTGAGATCCTTGCCTTCGCCTGCAGCTCAGATAACTCCTCCTTCAAGGTACCTGCTCTTGCCCTACCTTCATTGCTATCGCGGGAATCTCTTCTTTCTCAATTTGCAATCCTAGCAGTGACTGACACAAGATCTTGACTAAATAAGATGATTGATTGTCAAATTGCCATGTGCAACTGTAGGATAAACAGGGCCGGTTATTTTAGGGTCAAAAGAGATTCCGTTCAATAGAATTGATGAGATGAGATCAATAGTTAACTGGATGAAATGAAGTGAAGGAAAATACGACATCTGAACATTCTCCTCACTACGTTTCAACCTACCTTCTCTACTAGTCTTTACCTTCCTTTTCTTGTGGCTAATTTTAGTTTTGAAAGAAAACATAGCTTTAATTGAAAGCTCAAATAAGCAGTCTGATACAACCTGCAAGGTCCAAACCTGTGCGTGTGTGTTTGTCAGACATCAGCTTCCCCTTGGGGAGTTTGATGGCTTCAACGGCCATTGTGGAGTTACATCTTGAGCCTTTGCTAAAAGGAAATCACATCTATGAGAAGATTGATTTGTGAAAGCCCTCTTAGCAATTGTAGGGATGTGAGTGACTTTAGAGTTCCTCAAGGCTGTAGGAGCTAGAAAGAAGTCAGCAAGGATAGTCTGATGCTCCAGTGACCAGGATTAGAGAGAAGATCTTTTGGCTTCAGTAGCAATATCCAAGGTTTTGCAATCTGTGAGAAAATTTATTTCCCTCCATCCGAGAGCTCTAGCTACCAAAGCTGCGAAAAGTAGCGCTGAAGCTTAGGTCCAAACGTGTTGAAGTTACCTTGTGCCACAAGTGCAGAACATGAGAATGGCAGAACAACGTGTCCACGTAAAGGATAAAATCCACATAAACTCCTGGACCTATCCTAATCAGATTACTTCACCCCCCTGACATACTAAACTGATTTATCAACTACCATATAGTTTGCCCCATAAATCGAGACTGGGAAAGCGATTTTGCCATGCTGGCATGCCATGCGACGAAAATGGAAAACAATTTATCAGGGCGATGCACTCCAGTCATTATCCTATCTTTGAAGAAATTTTAGTCTGCTTGTGTTAGTAATGTTTCTTTGCATGGATACCAGGGCGATTGCCTGATTGCCCTATCTCCCTGTTATTTGAGGATGAGCAACGCGCATATACCAAGCCTATTACTGCTTACAGTGTATATTCCATCTTGTTGGTAATGGCACTAATACTTGTGGCCAACTGCAGGGCGTGGACAGTTCACATGACTCAGGGGAGGCCCTTGCAAGCCGCGAAGGCACTGGCACAGTCCAGTAGGGCCGTCATTGCAGTATCTGGAGCCGTTGATTTCATCACGGATGGTGAGCAGGTCATCAGCACGAGCAATCGTGTGGCCATGATGCAAAGATCACGGCAACAGGGTGTGCCATGACCACTCTTAGTGGCTTTTGTTAGGGTGGATCCTTCCGATGCTCTGGCCGCAGCAGCGTGTGCTCTTGCTGTCTTCGGACTCGCTGGAGAGATCGGGATGGAGTCGGCTAAAGGACCTGCCTCTCTCAGGATGCACCTCATCGATGCTCTCTACGGGCTCGACGAGCAGATCGTCACATCAGGGGTCAAAATTGCCCTAGTGCCGTAACCGGGACATGTCTACCGTGGCTACCAGTGTTTAGGAAATATACAGTCTGGGGTGATCTGCAGGGTCCTGGAAAACCATGAAGCATATCAGATCGGATTGGCTGTTGCCGTCCATGTGTACATGACCCCATCAATAAATTGTCCGTGACCATCCATCTCGGCTGTACTAACTACCAAGTGCATATTTGTGAATTGTGATGCCACAAAGATTATGCATCACCTGTCATCTACACACACAATGATGCTTCACGAAATAAGGTGGTCGAAAGAAGGATTACTGCACGAGTAGCTTTGCTGCTGGTGTTTATGCAGCAATGACTGTGATGGCCGAGAAGCTAGTTTGTTCAAACGCTTTGATCCCCCCTGCCTATGAATTTAATGATCATGCTGCAGTTTTGCTTCTGAATTTTGTTTCCCATAATCTCACAGTACACTTTTTCTGAAGGCACTGGGAGGAAACTTTGGAAAGAAAGCCATGTCATATGTCATGCTGCAGTTTTGCTCTGAGTTTTGTTTCCCATAATCTCACGGTACACTTTTTTTTAGGTCACACGTAGTACACTATATCAGTATACTATTAACATATACAGTACGTAAGACCCAATAGATGGTCGAGTAAGCACCCCTGTGTGGAAGACAATCACATTTGAAAGCTGTGTTATGTTCTCCTTTGTGTTCTCATGTCTGAGACGTATGCTCTAGGGCATCCAGTTCACAACCAATATGCCTCTCTTATAGCTACAATTCTCAATCCTCATGTGTTCAGATCATGCACAAACTTGCAATCTTCCATGTAACTTATGTGGCATAAGTTTCCTTCATGCCATGAAGAGCCTTTTTCCTCTGACTGCTTGTTGAACATAGAAATTCGTGACCTTGTAGGATGAAAAGTTACTAGGAAAGGCAAACTACCAAAAGAAATACCGATACAATTTCTCCATGGCTCTCAGCTGATAAAGATTGAAGGATGTTAGTCTGGGAGATAGCTTTCCAAGAGAATGTTGGAGGACGAGGTCGTTCGTGTAAAACTATCTGTTGTGTCTATGCTTTATTGCAGTTATTGAAAATGATGTGTAACATGTTCGAACCAAAAGGTAACTGGCGCTGCCTCGTCTGTAGTCTTTGTCACCAAGAGGAACAAGAGACGCGTCTTTCACCATTGCTCCTCTGCTGAGATGATGACATCTCTTAGACTTCGTTTCCATCAATCATTGTCGCTGCTGCCACCATCCTACCATCGGGAGAGGAACAAGCCATAGGCTTCAAGGCAGCGTTTCCCAGACCAAGAGATTAAGGGTTTTCACTTGAAGCATTTGGGAGGGCGAGGAGGAAGCTCCTTCAAGAAGGGATAAATGCCGGCACTGCTGGCCTTGGCCATGCCAGCCATGTTTTCACCCCCCGGAATTTTTTTGCCGCCTTAAATCGGAGTGCGGCCAACCACTGAGAAAACAGTCATACCATGTCCTATCGTCTACAGTGATAGATCCCATAACATCCTCGCCTTCCACCACCGGGCCGCCCAACTCCACACCGTCGCCCAGTATGACGAGGCCTTCATTCTGCAGGCTTCCTGCGACGGCCTCCTCCTCTCCAGGTCTTATTGTGGCCGCTGCACTGTCTACAACCCGGCCACGCGGGAGCATGCCTCCCTCGGGAGATTACCGTGGGACTTCAAGATCTTGGGGATGTACCCACACCGCCCCACTGGAGAGTACCGGCTGCTAATGACCAACTTCAGGGGCCCTGAAGACCAAATTGGCTGCTATGTCCTTCCGCTGTGCTCCGACCAGCCACCGAGGTACATTGGGTGGCTGGACATGGTTAAACCGCTGTTGTTCGAGACATCTACCTTGATCCGTGATAGCCTGCATTGGTTTCTAGCGAAGCATAGAAATCATGTGTTAGTATTTGACACCACAGCTGAGTCATTCCGGCACATGCGTGCTCCAGTTGTTCCTGGCGGCAGTGACCCTGGCCTGTTTGAGATGGATGGCACGCTCGGCATCGATTGCCATAATGATGCCATGGAAATCGTCACTATATGGGTGTTGCAGGATTACGAAAGTGAGGTTTGGGACATAAAGTACCGAATCAAATTGCCGGTTGGTGAAATCAGGGACAAGTTTGGAGACGATGGTGAAAGCTGGGGTTTCGGTGTTGGTGTTGTTTCAGGGGGTGGTGACGTGCTCTTGCTGCTCAATTTTGGTGGGTGGCTGCTTCATGTTGACAGTGGCGGCAAATTGAGTGACAGTTTCGACTGTGGTCATAAAGATCTGTGCTTGTATAAATATCAGCTCAAACAAAGTCTTGTCCAGCATACCTTCTTTCCGGCTATAAAAAGTTATGCAGTCAGTGCCTCACCTTTGATCTGATGGCTCTTGAGTGAGATGGTGTTTCTTTCTGCCTAGCTGTCATATCCGTGTGACCTGCAATATCTATGGATTGGACCAAGTATGAGCCTACTGGCCTCTTCTTCGTTTTGCATTGATGTGTATAAGTTATCATCAAAAGCTTTGAGTGTAATGTGGTTGCATGAAATCTATGCTTGTGTTGATAGCCGTTCAGGCTGAAGTAACTACTGTGTGTGTTGATGCTAGAATCAAGATTTCACTTTGTTCTGCTTTGGAAATGTTTGCCAACTGGTCTTACAGAGGCTTTAAGCTCATCATTAAAGTGAGAATTGGTCATTATATTTGCAGGTATGGATATTGGCTCAAACAAAGTCTGGTCCAACACACTTTCTTTCCGACTCCAGAAAGTTGCCGTTGATCTGACGGCTGTTGAGTGAGGTGGTGTTTCTTTCTGCCTAGCTGTCATATCCTTATGAGCTGCAATATCTAGGAATTGGACCAAGTATGAGCTTACTAGCCTCTTCTTCGTTTTGCATTGATGTATATAAGTTATTATCAAAAAAGCTCTGACTGCAGTGTGGTTGCATGAGATAGATGCTTCATAACCTTTCGGGCTGAACCGCTCAAGTGACTACTGTGTGTGGTGACGCTAAGATCAAATTTTCATTTTGCTCCGCTTTGTAAAGTTTTGCCAACTGGTCCTCCTTATGTGTGTATTTTCTTGTGCTCAGAAATTTGGCTTTGCTTTATGTTAATTATCTACTAGTCGTCTTCTTAGTACTCAAGTGTTAACTATCTATGCCCCTCATGTCACTGTTTCTTGAAGTGAAGAATTGATTTTTACCTTGTCATCTAGTGATCTTCTTAATAGTCAACATTTAGGTTGTTTCCTGTTTCTATCCTTTGCTGAAGCTGGCGATGAAACAGAGGCAAACAAATATTACTTGTTGACTTGCAAACATCATCTGATAATAGAAGACCTTAAAATACTGGTAGTTATATTCAATGGTTGCGTCATAGTCAGTCAAATATTCGGTTATAAATTCATTTTCCCTATGAATAAATTGCATATTGGTAAGTAGATCTTATGGAGACTTTAAGCTCATCATTATAGAGAACTGGACATGGTTATATTTGTCTCGTTCCAGTGAGCTGTAGTATTCTCTAAAATAGACTGATATTGCAACCTGAAAATCTATGAATACCTTTTTGTGCCTCCACGCTGACACCGTTTTTATATTGCATTGTTTGGAATAATCTCTTACTGTTTTACTTTTCCTGCTAAACATTTTGAGTATTAGTGCTTCATGTTTATGTTTAATCTGAACAAAAGTTGATGAAACAAAATTTGTAGTAATAAGCACAAGAAAGGTTTGCTATTGTCAGACCCAGGTCCCACATTGTGTTCATGTCTCAAGGAGGACATCACCAGGCCTGCTGTGTGACAGCACAACTGGAGAAGTAAGGGTGAAGTTACTGATCATTTGCTTCCGAATTTTGAAATAAGGTGTAAAAGTACGTTCATTATCCAGATTAGTCGATCCAGTATGCGTGTTTGTGATATGAAACTGGAGACTGATTAAGTCTTTTCACCGTAAACTGTTTTTGGTGCTCTTTGGTTGCACTAGAGCAAACTGAACGATTGATGCCAC
The DNA here is from genome assembly GCA_021605145.1 of Aegilops bicornis. Classification (NCBI taxonomy): domain Eukaryota; kingdom Viridiplantae; phylum Streptophyta; class Magnoliopsida; order Poales; family Poaceae; genus Aegilops; species Aegilops bicornis. The sequence goes on along the minus strand of CM038671.1, from coordinate 796,879,253 downwards.
GGGGCTGCAGGCATGTGCTTGTAGGCAGTGTGTATGCTGATGCTGACATACTCTGTTTTCCTATGATATAGGACCTCTCTATTCCTTAAACTGAGATACATTTGTTGATTGGGTCATGCTATGGAACAAAGCTTTTCAGAATGAACATGATCACGGAGATATAACCAATCACCTTAAACTCGAATGTGTCCTTGTAAGCTGAGGCTTCAGAGATTAGTTAGAATATTGACCGGTGGGTGAGAGTAGTTGCAGGTTATTCATGGAATGCCAGGTGAGAGTGCACAGCTACTAGTTACATTCATCTCTTTGATGTCATTGTCTGCAGTCTTACCTTGAGATCATCGTTTACCAGCGGGTGATCATTGGCAGAATATTGTCTTACCTTATTTCAGTAGCTGAATGCAATTATCAGGACCTTACTCTACTTTGTAGTATCTTGTTGGTGACTCAAGGTTAACACGAATTGATACAAGCCAGGGTAGAAAAAATATGCAGAATACTGCTGATCTGCTTATCAGCATCTCCATCATCTGCATTGTCAGCTGGACAAGAACTCTTCCATTGTGAATTTGGCAGCAATATAATGCCAAGGGATGAGTTGCATTGGTAAAACACTCTCTCATAGTTGGCACCGTTTAGCTATGGCGAACTAGCAAACCAAACCACTGTGCACTATGATTCATTTCCCATTCTTTTGAGTAATTTTGAGATGTGAAATTCAAGCAGTGATATTTAGGGCTTCACTGAATTTTGTAGAAGTCACAGTTTTTGTAGAAGTCACAGTTAATATCTACTCAGACAGTGCAAAGATTCCACAATGTCTTAGGTTTTGGCACTGAAAATATAGTTCATACTTATTTTAAATTATTCAGACGACAATGTATATGGTGAATGCCGAGACAAAGCCCTTGCAAATAACTTCAGTCGCCCACATTCTTTGTTAACCCTTTTGCAACATTAACTTGTGATGATAGTTTGCATCTGTTCCAGCGTCTCCACTTGCAGGCATTGCTGGATGTTTGTGCTTTAACCATTCATTGCAGGTCCGATACTGATAGTCTGCATGTTTCTGTTCGACGAGAAACATCACTGAAACTAATTGGTGTTTTGAAGCGTTAAACCTTCTTTACATTTTCATCTGCAATTCAGCACATCGCCAAAACTAACCGGTGCTTTGTAACGTTAGACCCTCAACATTTTCATCTGCGACTCAGCACATCACCAAAACAGTCTCATTTTGCTTCCTCATCTACCATCACCTAGCAATCTTTTAGTTGGAATTATATAGATTTTATATCGATTCTGAAGCATCGGAAATTTGAGTTTCGACGCCATAGAACGGGAGCGTACGTAGTTGAAGGTCACACGAAGTAGTTGCCTCTGCTTGTCAGTTTCAGTTTCAAAATTTGGGTCTTTGTTTGGTCACAAGATACATATGTCAGATTAATATCTAGAACCTCATGTAGTTATTTGTTGCTCATGCTTTAGGTGTTCATGAACATCAGCTTAATTGACCACATTGATCTGAATTTAATTTTCTGTCTAATTTTGAGCAACATGAAATTGGTTCCTTAGTTCTCTTAGCAATGAAAGAAAAAGTTTGTTTGTTCAGACAACACCCAAAAACTACAGAATTGAAATAACAGATGACAATTTTCTGTTGTCTGCAGAATCACCGACGGAAAACAATAAAAGCTTGGCAAGAATCTTGAAAGAGCGTTCACTAACCTTAGATTTGATAACGATTCTAGTAAATGATCACCAACTAATCCAAATATAGCTAGCTAGAACTTGGTCCGGTAATGGCACGCCGAGCTCTGTGCGCCGGGGCGCCGCATGCTGATAACGACGTCGCACACCGTGAGCACGACGGCGTGGTGCCTGGGCAGGCCGAGAACGGTGACCGTCCCCGGCACGGTTGTCCGCACGGTGAGCGACATGTCCCCAGCGCCGCCGAGCACGTCACCGTACATTTGAGGCGCGTACCCGGCTAGACGGTCAGCGAGCACCGTGAGCCTGACGGTCACCACGTTGGTGCTTCCCTCGCCGATGCGTCCGGGCGGTACGTTGGCGTCCGCGGCGAGCGCGCCATGGTAGTAGACCTCAGCGCGGCCGGCGTCATGCGCGAAGGACGCGACCGGGCTGGGGTTGCGGATGGAGAGGACGACGTCGAGCGTCACGTTGAGGGAGAGTCGGGCAGGGGAGAGAGACACGGAGGTGAGCCGGATCGTAGAGATGGTGGTGTCGGCCGGGTGCGGGCTGAGCGCCGTGATGGCCAGCACGGCGACGGCCACTGCAAGGAGGAGGAGTACCGCGAGGGAGACGATGACGAAGACACGGAGCCGGCGGCGTGACGCGGCCGCCGCGGCGCTGTGGTGGTCACAGGCGGCAGTGGGCATGCTTGCTTGCTGGTTGCTCTCTCCTCTTGGAAAGAGGTGGTGCTAGCTACCAGTCTAATGTTTTTTTTTACATGAGCTACCAGTCTAATGTTGGAGTACCAGACTTGATCTGCTTGACCCGTTTTTGTACTACCTTTTTTTCCCGCAATTTAGGTACAATGTAAGTTCCCTAAAAATTAAATGTGGGTCAGTCGGTTATTTCAGCCGCTGATTTCTGATTCGAGATTTGTGCTCCTTGATATTTTGCTCTGTTGTGACCGTTGTCGATTTCTTATCGTGCTAAAGCCCATTTCGTGTTACCTCTTTATAGACCAACAGTGCTTCAATATTTTATGTTTGTATGCATTTTTTGAATTTGTTTTGCATTTTTTGCATGAACTGAAAAAATGGATTTTTTGCTTCTTTTTTTATTTTTTTGTCGGTTTTATGGTTATTTTTTGGAAGTTGGGTAAATGCAAAATGAATATATGTAAGTATAATATATGTATAAATTGTGCAAAATTTACACTATTGTATGATTATTTCTTACATATTTAAAAATTGTAAAGTTGTGTGTTACGGTTTTTTTTAATTTTTTTTTTCATTTTCTATCTTAATGGGTAATACAAATGTCACTAATTCATTCTATCTTAGATAAATTTATATTTTATTTTATTTTAGTTTTATTTTATTTTCTTTGTTCTTTCATGTAATACCAATGTCACTAATTCATTCTTTCTTAGTAGTCTTTTTCCAAAATTCCACTATGATATGCTTATTCTTGCATATTATAAAATGGTGCAATTTTCTGTATAAGTTATGTGCAAATTTAGTGAATATTTTTAATATATTTATTGATTTTTTTCCTTCCTAAAGGGTAATAACAATATCACTTATTCATTCTACCATGGAAAATTTAATTATTTCAACTTTTTTTAGTATTTGTTTCATTTCCTCCCCCCTTTAAGGGCAATACCAATATCACTAATTCATTCTTTGGTGGAACTTCTGTTTTGCGAAATTATACTATTATATGTTTATTCTCGCATATTATAAAAAACACAATATTGTCTAAATTGTGCACAAATGTTGCCATTATTTGATTGATTTATTTATTTACTAGCAAAAGAGCCCGTGCGTTGCAACGGGAGAGAAAACATAACACACACTCTTAACTCAACAATCATCACTCAAGACCACAATAGGTCCATCTTCTTTATTTTTCCGAGGCATCATATTTGTGTTGCCGCTTATCGTCCTTCTCACCCTCGCCGGCGATGGCCTCGGTGTTCACACAAAACAACAAAAAATGTGTGTTGAATATGGTTAATCCTAAGGCGTCTCTCTCTCCCTCTCTCCCCCCTCTCCCTCTCTCTCTCGCTCGCTTTCTCTCACTCTCGCGATGAGAAATCTGTTGTTTTCCCTTGCGACATTTTTCAGAGGTATGCACGTGTAGTTATCGATGTTTTCTTTTCCATATATGGTTATAGTGGAGTGTTTATTTGTAATCCAGATCGCCGCCGGTATGAAAAAACGGATCTTGCGCTATAAATTATAAGTTTGCTTCCATAACAATATTAAAAAAATATTTATCAGGTAAAATTAACATCATATTTAGATTCCACACATTTTTCTAATAAAATTTCATATATAATATGTTAAAATCGAAGTTACGATTTAAAAGATACAGATAATTTAGAAAATCATTTGGTTTGACTCAAATATATTCCTAAATAATATTTAAAGATACTTAAAAGGTAAAAGTAATCTCATATTCATATTCTACATATTTTTCCAATCAAATTTCATATATAACATGTTCAAATCGGAGTTACGGTTTAAAAGATATGGATGATTTTAAAAAACATTTGTTTGACTTAAATATGATCCGCGGATGAATTACGTAAAACATCAGGAGGGTTTTCGAAAAATGTAAAATAACGGTTCGGGTGTGACTTAAATCCGGACGGCGGGTTGATTTCAAGAAAAGACAGGAACTTTTGTGTAAAATACGAAAATAACGATTCGTTTTAACTTAAAACAGGAATTCTCTGAAATAGAGGGACTTTTCTGAAAAATGGCATGACGGACGAAAGAAACCCAATTTGCTTTATTATTAGTAAAGATAAAGATTTTCTTTACTCTTAAAGAAAATGCGAACGCCACTAATTCATTCTTTCTTAGAAAACTCCATTATTTTGATTTTAGCTTAGTTTTTTGTTTTTTTCTTCCTAAAGGGTGATACCAATGCTACTAATACATTCTTTTTCTTATTTTGATATTTTGTTTTAGCTTTTGTTTCATTTTCTTTAAGGGAAACCTCCACCAACTCAGTTCATAGTGCACATAATGACCGGGACATCGGAATACTCGACTCGGCCGCATCGGGAAATCACAGGTAGTCACCATGGGTAACGATATTTCCATCAACTATATATACATATATAGATTCTAGAGAAACATATAACCAGAAGTCTACAATTGTCAACATACATTTCTCAACTAGATTGTAAAAACCTTTCAAATGATTCAGATTCAAAGACCATGGCCATAACAAAGTGTGAACAACACTCAGACTGAACGCAAGCAAAGGGTATAATATAGGTAGAAATAATCTTGCTCAATACAGGGAAGGTATTCACATAAGCAATACCTATAACAGTTTTATTCTAGAAACAGAATTGAGAACAATGAGGTGGTGAAACATAGAGCAAGTATTGTAGCAGAAGGGTTCACGCAGATACCCAACTATTTTCCAGAGGTGGAATCTCTTTCTGATAACTTATATCGTTGGCAGTACAAAATCATCTATCTATGGAGTTGATATATGTAGTGATTACAAATCTATATGGGTCACTAGATTCAGATATAGATGGTTCCCAATGGAATCTCGCTTCTAAATCTAAATGCAAATCACAACATACACTGTGTAAAAATCAACAAGTCACCATACGGCTTATTGTTGTCGGTATATTTTGGAACAACCAACATAGTGAGTTCCTTATACACAAGGATTACTCCTACACAAATGGTTACCCATACATGTTATTTGCTGCTTCTGTGCACCAAATCCTAGTTGCATATCGCACTGTACAAAATATATTGTACCAGAGTCAACACACATCTGGGTAAAACACATAAGGAATAAACGTACTACTACTACATTATTTAAGATCATGTATGTTTATGACAAGGACTATTGCAATAGTCACATATGTGCAATTACATGGTTATAGCAGCAATTACATTTATGCAACTATTACAATAGTTACATGAGCATGCATGCAACATTGTGTGGCACTGTGACCTCACATTCCACATGTTTTCAACTACCAATCAAACAATTATCTTTCTTAATCTACCTCGCCTCTACAAATTGGGCATGCGCTATTCAGTCAAAACCACTTCTTAATGCAGTGAGGGTGGTAGTAGTGCTTGCATTCGAAGAGAGTCAGGGACTCGCCCTCGACGAAGTCCTCCAGGCATATCTCACATTCCTGCATGTTGGGAGGAAGAGAACCTCACACTCCTCACCTGTGATCACCACTACATCCCCAACGCTGGCCGTTAGCCTTGATATGTTTTTTAATTGCTTACTACCTATGCCATGTGGTTGGCCAGTAGCAGAGCTTAGTAAAAGTATGAGGGGGGCATCGCCCCCCCCCCCCACCCCACCTCCGACGTTGTTCATATTTTCCATATTTGGCTTCCTCCCATCCCCCATGGAGATTCCTGCCTAGCTCCACCACTGGATGTGGCTGCTGAAGAGGAATTCATGCCCGTGTATATGGATATACATACACAAGTAAATATGAGATTTTATTTCTGTGCCCAGTGTGTGATCATCTAAATGGTGGAATTTGAGATGAAGGATTTGGGTAAAACCTCAAGAACCTTCACTCATACATTATGGTACACCCTGTTGTCTATATCCAAAATATATTGGAGTATTGATTATGGACAAGTCTTATCCACTAAAACCATGAGTTGATTGAAATGCGATATAGGGACACAAAGTTCCATATCCTAGTGCCATTGGACCCACCACACATAATTGGTAATCTTTCAGTTTCAGAGAAATCTGGACACCAACATCATTGGATGCATTGATTAGATCCCTACCATGTTAGATTGTAGACAAGCTTTGTGTTCCTACTAGGTGTGGTAGCCATCTCATGAGAGTCGCTGACACAGGCCTTGTGGCTACATCCACCAACCATTATCTCAAAGATAATGTTGCTTGTGTTGCCCGGATGCAAACAGGTTACATAATAAACAATATCGCTATGTTGCATATCTTGCAAGTCAAACCATTCAACTGATTTGTTGACCAATTCTCTACCAACTTTTACGTTCCAGAAATATATTCATGTAATTGATATGTGATGGCTTCGGAATTCACAAGAATCGTGGGGAGTATCTTCTTGAATTGTTCATGTTCAAGGCATCATATTATACTCCTTTTCCCTTCATGAGTTTACTTTACAGGTTCTCATAAATGTTTTAATGAGGTAATATCAACATGAGATCATATGTCAAACTTTCTACTTTACCCATCGGGGATTTTAGGAAAGTATATACGACATATTTACTGTTCACTAAACTCTATGAGTTTTCTCGTCTTGAGTTAAAAGAGACAATGACCATTATATGTTGCATCATTTTCACCTTATTTTCCCACTAGGTTTGAAGGAGTTTTAGAAACATATCAAACACTATACTCACATTTTTCCCACAGGGTTTTTGGAGGAGTCTTTTTTCAAGATGACGATGACATTCTTAAGGCAAATATATACAAGGAGGAGCCTTTATCAAGATGGAATGTTTTCACAAATACAATCATTGATTAGGGGGAGTGTTAGGATTAATTAACTAATGTAATTAAGGGATAATCCATGCTTGTAACTAAACGCAGGCAATTGCCTTATCGCAACCACCGCGTCGATTCCCATCCCTAACTGCCATCTCTTCTTGAGTAGACGACTCCCCAAAGCGTCTGTTCTGCCTGTATAAATAGCATCATCATCTAATAAAGAGATACACTCGAATAATTTTACTTGGTCTCTCATTGTCTCTTGATTTTAAATTTAACAGATGCTACCTCCTAATGGACATGTGAAGCCCAATGTGGACGCTTCGTTTGATCATGACCTTCTTAAGGGGACAACTGGTGTAATTATTCGAGATGATAGGGAAAAATTCATAAACGTAGGGAATTGGAAAATTGACTTATGTTACGTGTGCTATCCGCTGAAGCTACTGCGTTGAGATATGGTCTTCGCCTAGCAGAAACAATAGGTTTTAACAATGGTACTGTCAATTCTAATAATCTTAAGGTTATCAATACGATGAATGAAGAAGGACGATCTGCAGGTCCAGCGGCTTCAATCTTTGATGATTGCTATCATATCCTATGGAGCTTCTTTTATACCTCGTTTGTGCACTGTCCTAGGGAGGCTAATTTTGTTGCTCATGAACTAGCAAATTTGACTAAGGGCCCGTCTTGTAATAGTTTAATTGTTGAGACTCCTAGCGAGCTCATCCCTCACTTATTAAGTGATGTAAGGCTGGTTGAATCGTAAATAAAGAGAGACAGAGAGAGGTATGATTTCAAAAAGAGTACTATTACAATACTCACATAGCCTTACCTTTTGCATGTCGGTCTATAGCTAGCTGTCTAATCAATTGATTCCATACCGCTTCTCCAATTAATTCCCCCAACATTGAACCATTTTACGTATTAGCAATCGCTTCTCCTAGGTTTCTTCATCCTCTCATGCAAACCACACTTGTTTCACTTTTTCCACATTTCACAACCACCTTAACTAAGCAAGCTTCTTCCACTCAAACTAGCCACGTACTCCTACTTGAAACCATAGCCCTTGGGCCCGACCATTCCAAATTGAGTTTCAGCTGGAGGAAGTTGCCCGGATTAATTGCTTCGATCATGTCTTCAAGATAACCGTGGCTGTCACTCATGATCCAGGGGTCGTTCGGGAATAGATCGACCATATTGAACTCCCTCTAAACTAAGGAAATCAACATTATTGGGATCGACAAAGAGTTCACCAACTATGTCCGTGGGGGTTGATACGTCTCCAACGTATCAATAATTTTTTATTGTTCCATGTTGTTATATTATCATTCTTGGATGTTTTACAATCATTTTATATCATTTTTTGGTACTAACATATTAACATAGTGCCCAGTGCCAGTTGTTTTTTACATTGCAGGAAATCAATACCAAACGGAGTCCAAACGCAGCGAAACTTTTTGTGGATTTTTTCTGGACCAGAAGACACAAGATGGGCCATAGCAGTACCAGAGGGGTGCCCCGGGGGCGCACAACCCACCAGGGCGCGCCTGGGGGCCCAGGCGCGCCCAGGTGGGTTATGCCCACCTCGGTGGCCTCCCACACCGCCTCTTTGCTCTATAAATACATCAATATTCCAGAAACCCTAGGGGAGTCAACGAAAATCAATTCCAGCCGCCGAAAGTTCTAGAACCACCATATCCAATCTAAACACCATCACGGAGGGGTTCATCATCCTCATTGGTGCCTCTCCAATGATGCGTGAGTAGTACGTTGTAGACCTACGGGTCCGTAGTTAGTAGCTAGATGGCTTCCTCTCTCTCTCTTGATTGTCAATACAATGGTCTCTTGAAGATCCATATGATGTAACTCTGTTTGCGGTGTGTTTCTTGGGATCCGATGAACTTTGAGTTTATGATCAGATCTATATTTTTATCCATGAAAGTTATTTGAGTCTTTTGATATCTTATATGTATGATTGCTTATAGCCTCGTATTTCTTCTCCGATATTTGGGTTTTGTTTGGCCAACTTGATCTATTTATCTTGCAATGGGAAGAGGTGCTTTGTGATGGGTTCGATCTTACGGTTCTTGATCCCAGTGACAGAAGGGGAACCGACACGTATGTATCGTTGCTATTAAGGATAACATGATGGGGTCTATTTCTACATAAATAGATCTTGTCTACATCGTGTCATCGTTCTTATTGCATTGCTCTGTTTTTCCATGAACTTAATACACTAGATGAATGCTGGATAGCGGTCGATGTGTGGAGTAATAGTAGTAGATGTAGGCAGGAGTCGGTCTACTAATCTTGGACGTGATGCCTATATAATAACCATTGCCTAGATATCATCATGAATATTTGAAGTTCTATCAATTGCCCAACATTAATATTTGATACGTCTCCAACGTATCTATATTTTTTTATTATTCCGTGTTGTTTTATTATCAATCTTGGATGTTTTATAATCATTATATAGTCATTTTATATCATTTTTTGGTACTAACCTATTGACATAGTGCCAAGTGCCAGTTGTTGTTTTCTACATGTTTTTTACATCGCAGGAAATCATCAGAAGGATTCCAAATGCCACGCCAATTTACGATGATTTTTTATGGGCCAGAAGGAACACAACGGGCCCTGGTTGCACCTGGGGGGAGTCCCGAGGAGGCGACAACCCTCTAGGGCGTGCCAGGAGGCCCAGGCGTGCCCAGGTGGGTTGTGCCCACCTCGGGTGCCCCCTTGACCGATTCTTTGCTCTATAAATACCCCAATATTCCAGAAACCCTAGAGGAGTCGATGAAATTTTCATCCAGCCGCCGCAGAGTCCAGAACCACGAGATCCAATCTAGACACCATCACGGAGGGGTTCACCTCTTCCATTGGTGCCTCTTCGATGATGCGTGAGTAGTTCTTTGTAGACCTTCGGGTCCGTAGTTAGTAGCTAGATGGCTTCCTCTCTCTCTCTCTCTCTCTCTCTCTCTTGATTATCAATACAATGGTCTCTTGGAGATCCATATGATGTAAGTCTTTTGGCCGTGTGTTTGTTGGGATCTGATGAACTTCGAGTTTATGATCAGTTATATCTTTTTATATCCATGAAAGTTATTTGAGTTCTTTGATCTCTTTTATGTGTGATCTCTTATAGCCTGGTATTTCTTCTCCGATATTTGGGTTTTGTTTGGCCAACTTGATCTATTTCTCTTACAATGGGAAGAGGTGCCTGGTAGTGGGTTTGATCTTACGGTGCTTGATCCCAGTGACAGAAAGGGAACCGATACGTATGTATCATTGCTACTAAGGATAAAAAGACGGGATCCATATCTGCCGAAAAGATCTTGTCTACATCATGTCATCGTTCTTATTACATTACTCCGTTTTTTCATGAACTTAATACACTAGATGCATGCTGGATGGCAGTCGATGTGTGGAGTAATAGTAGTAGATGCAGGCAGAAGTCAGTCTACTAATCTTGGACGTGATGCCTATGTAATGATCATTGCCTGGATATCGTCATGATTATTTGAAGTTCTATCAATTGCCCAACAGTAATTTGTTCGCCCACTGTTTGCTATTTTTCTCGAGAGAAGCCACTAGTGAAACCTATGCCCCCCGGGTCTTCTTTCTCATATATTTGCCTTCCGATCTACTTTTTCCTTGCGTTTATTTTCAGATCTATTAAACTAAAAAAATACAAAAATACCTTGCTGCAATTTATTTGTTCCGCGATCTATATATCCCATCTACAAATTTACCTCACGTCCTTTGCCTATCTTGAGGCGCCGTACCCCGAAAGGGATTGACAACCCCTTTAACACGTCGGGTGGCGAGGTGTTGTTCTTTGTGTGCAGGGGCTGTTTACATTGTGTTGCTTGGTTCTCTTACTGGTTCGATAACCTTGGTTTCATATCTGAGGGAAATACCTACCATCGCTGTGCTGCATCATCCCTTCCTCTTTGGGGAAATACCGACGTAGCTTCAAGCGACATCAAAAGGAATTTCTGGCGCCGTTGCCGGGGAGGATCTTCAACATAACCAGGTTCCTAATCACAAATCTCATCTCCTTGCAATTTACATTATTTGCCTCTCGTTTTCCTCTCCACTTCACAAAAATTTGCCGTTTTATCCGCCTCTCTTTTTCCCTTCGTTGTTTTCTTGTCGGATCTATCCTTTGCTTGCAATCATGAGTGATTTTGGTATGGCACCAACAGATGATGGGGCAAGGAAATGTTATGGGAAAAGAACGTATTCAAGAATTTTTCAATTGTGTTGGGAATCTAAGTCTTGATGATGCTCCTATACTTAAAACTACTAGATCTTATGTGGATGCTATTTCAGCACTATTTCTGAAACTTGAAAGTAAATTTATTCGTACCCATCCTACTTTGCAAAGATTTTTTTTGAGCTCCCTGACATAAAGAATCCTAGGGCCAAAAAGTTGGTCACTCTCATTCTTATAAATGAATTTGACTACATAAAACGGGAAGCTAGGGAAATCTTCGATTTTGAAGGTATGAATCGTGAAAAACCCGTGATAGATGAAACTATTTTCAATAGTGATTATGCACTAAGGCATCTGCATGGGGATAATTGTTGGGGAACGTAGTAATTTCAAAAAAATTCCTACGCACACGCAAGATCATGGTGATGCATAGCAACGAGAGGGGAGAGTGTGTCCACGTACCCTCGTAGACCGAAAGCGGAAGCGTTATGACAACGCGGTGATGTAGTCGAACGTCTTCACGATCCGACCGATCCAAGTACCGAACGCACGGCACCTCCGAGTTCAGCACACGTTCAGCTCGATGACGTCCCACGAACTTCGATCCAGCAAAGCTTTTCGGGAGAGTTCCTTCAGCACGACGGCGTGATGACGGTGTTGATGATGCTACCGATGCAGGGCTTCGCCTAAGCACCGCTACGATATTACCAAGGTGGAATATGGTGGAGGGGGGCACCACACACGGCTGGGAGAGATCAACAGATCAACTTGTGTGTCTTGGGGTGCCCCCCTGCCCCCATATATAAAGGAGCAAGGGGGGAGGCCCGCCGGCCCCTATAGGGCGCGCCAGAAGGAGGAGTCCTCCTCCTAGTAGGAGTAGGACTCCCCTTTCCTACTCCTACTAGGAGGAGGAAAGGAAGGAGGAGAGGGAGAAGAAAGGAGAGGGAGGAAAAGGAGGAAAGGGGGGCCAGCCCCCTAGTCCAATTCGGTTTGGGCTAGGGGGCCGCGCGCCCTGCCTCCTCTCTTCCACCACTTGGCCCGTGAGGCCCATTACTTCTTCCTCGTATTCCCGTAACTCCCCGGTATCCCGAAAAATACCCGAATCACTCGGAACCTTTTCGATGTCCGAATATAGTCGTCCAATATATCGATCTTTATGTCTCGACCATTTCGAGACTCCTCGTCATGTCCCCGATCTCATCCGGGACTCCGAACTAGCTTCGGTACATTAAATCACATAAACTCATAATATCGATCGTCACAGAACTTTAAGCGCGTGCGGACCCTATGGGTTCGGTAACTATGTAGACATGACCGAGACACGTCTCCGGTCAATAACCAATAGCGGAACCGGGATGCTCATATTGGTTCCGACATATTCTACGAAGATCTTTATCGGTCAAACCACATAACGACATGTGTTGTTCCCTTTGTTATCGGTATGTTACTTGCCCGAGATTCGATCGTCGGTGTCATCATACCTAGTTCAATCTCGTTACCGGCTAGTCTCTTTACTCGTTCCGTAATGCATCATCCCTCAACTAACTTATTAGTCACATTGCTTGCAAGGCTTATAGCGATGTGCATTACCGAGAGGGCCCAGAGATATCTCTCCGACAATCGGAGTGATAAATCCTAATCTCGATTTATGCCAACCCAACAAACACCATCGGAGACACCTGTAGAGCACCTTTATAATCACCCAGTTACGTTGTGACGTTTGGTAGCACACAAAGTGTTCCTCCGGTATTCGGGAGTTGCATAATCTCATAGTCATAGGAACATGTATAAGTCATGAAGAAAGCAATAGCGGTATACTAAACGATCAAGTGCTAAGCTAACGGAATGGGTCAAGTCAATCACATCATTCTCCTAATGATGTGATCCCGTTAATCAAATGACAACTCATGTCTCTGGCTAGGGAACTTAACCATCTTTGATTCAACGAGCTAGTTAAGTAGAGGCATACTAGTGACACACTGTTTGTCTATGTATTCACACATGTATCAAGTTTTTGGTTAATACAATTCTAGCTTGAATAATAAACATTTATCATGAAATAAGGAAATAAATAATAACTTTATTATTGCCTCTAGGGCATATTTCCTTCAGTCTCCCACTTGCACCAGAGTCAATAATCTAGTTCACATCGCCATGTGATTCAACACCAATAGTTCACATCACCATGTGATTAACACTCATAGTTCACATCGCCATGTGACCAACACTCAAAGTGTTTACTAGAGTCAATAATCTAGTTCACATCGCTATGTGATTAACACCCAAAGAGTACTAAGGTGTGATCATGTTTTGCTTGTGAGAGAAGTTTAGTCAATGGGTATGCCACATTCAGAGTCGTATGTATTTTGAAAATATTCTATGTCTTCATTGCTCTGCGCGGAGCTACTATAGCTAATTGCTCCCACTTTCAATATGTATCCAGATTGAGACTTAGAGTCATCTGGATCAGTGTCAAAACTTGCATCGACGTAACCCTTTACAACGAACCTTTTGTCACCTCCATAATCGAGAAACATATCCTTATTCCACTAAGGATAATTTTGACCAATGTCCAGTGATCTACTCCTAGATCACTATTGTACTCCCTTGCCAAACTCAGGGCAAGGTATACAATAGGTCTGATCCATAGCATGGCATACTTTATAGAACCTATGACTGAGGCATAGGGAATGACTTTCATTCTCTTTCTATTCTCTGTCGTGGTCGGGATTTGAGTCTTACTCAATTTCACACCTTTGCAACACAGGAAAGAACTCTTTCTTTGACTGTTCCATTTTGAACTACAAAATCTTGTCAAGGTATGTACTCATTGAAAAAACTTATCAAGCGTCTTGATCTATCTCAATAGATCTTGATGCTCAATATGTAAGTAGCTTTACTGAGGTCTTTCTTTTGAAAAACTCCTTTCAAACACTCCTTTATGCTTTCCAGAAAATTCTACATCATTTCCGATCAACAATATGTTATTCACATATACTTATTAGAAAGGCTGTAGTGCTCCCACTCACTTTCTTGTAAATACAGGCTTCACCGCAAGTCCGTATAAAACTATATGCTTTGATGAACTTATCAAAACGTATATTCCAACTCCGAGATGCTTGCACCAGTCCATAGATGGATCACTGGAGCTAGCACATTTTGTTAGCACCTTTAGGATTGACAAAAACTTCTGGTTGCATCATATACAACTCTTCTTTAAGAAATCCATTAAGGAATGTAGTTTTGACATTCATTTGCCAGATTTCATAAAATGCGGCAATTGCTAACATGATTTGGACAGACTTTTAGGCATCGATACGTGTGAGAAAATCTCATTGTATTCAACACCTTGAACTTTGTCAAAAACCTTTTTCGACAAGTCTAGCTTTGTAGATAGTAACACTACTATCAGCGTCCGTCTTCCTATTGAAGATCCATTTATTTTCTATGGCTTGCCGATCATCGGGCAAGTCAATCAAAGTCCACACTTTGTTCTCATACATGGATCCCATCTCAGATTTCATGGCCTCAAGCCATTTCCCGGAATCTGAGCTCATCATCGCTTCCTCATAGTTCGTAGGTTCGTCATGGTCAAGTAACATGACCTCCAGAACAGGATTACCGTACCACTCTGGTGCGGATCTTACTCTGGTTGGCCTACGAGGTTCGTTAGTAACTTGATCTGAAGTTACACGATCATCATCAATAGCTTCCTCACTAATTGGTGTAGGAGTCATAGGAATAGATTTCTGTGATGAACTACTTTCCAATAAGGGAGCAGGTACAGTTACCTCATCAAGTTCTACTTTTCTCCCACTCACTTCTTTCGAGAAAACTCCTTCTCTAGAAAGGATCCATTCTTAGCAACAAAGATCTTGCCTTCGGATCTGTGATAGAAGGTGTACCCAACTGTCTTCTTTGGGTATCTTATGAAGACACATTTCTCCGATTTGGGTTTGAGCTTATTAGGATGAATTTTTTTTCACATAAGCATCGCAATCCCAAACTTTAAGAAACGACAGCTTAGGTTTCTTGCTAAACCACAGTTCATACGGTGTCGTCTCAACGGATTTAGATGGTGACCTTTTTAACGTTAATGCATCTATCTCTAATGCATAACTCCAAAAACGGTAGTGGTAAATCGGTAAGAGACATCATAGATTGCACCATATCTAGTAAAGTACGATTACGATGTCCGGACACACCATTACATTGTGGTGTTCCAGGTGGCGTGGGTTGCGAAACTATTTCACATTGTTCCAAATGAAGACCAAACTCGTAACTCAAATATTCGTCTCCACGATCAGATCGTAGAAACTTTATTTTCTTGTTACGATGATTTACCACTTCACTCTGAAATTCTTTGAACTTTTCAAATGTTTCAGACTTATATTTCATCAAGTAGATATACCCATATCTGCTCAAATCATCTGTGAAGGTCCGAAAATAACGATAGCCTCAACACTCATCGGATCGCATACATCAGTATGTATTATTTCCATTAAGTCAGTTGCTTGCTCCATTGTTTCGGAGAATGAAGTCTTAGTCATCTTGCCCATAAGGCATGGTGCACAAGCATCAAGTGATTCATAATCAAGTGATTCCAAAATCCCATCAGCATGGAGTTTCTTCATGCGCTTTACGCCAATATGACCTAAACGGCAATGCCACAAATAAGTTGCACTATCATTATTAACTTTGCATCTTTTGGTTTCAATGTTGTGAATATGTGTATCACTACGATCGAGATCCAACAAACCATTTTCATTGGGTGTATGACCATAGAAGGTTTTATTCATGTACATAGAACAACAATTATTCTCTAACTTAAATGAATAACCCTATTGCAATAAACATGATCAAATCATATTCATGCTCAACGCAAACACCAAATAACACTTATTTAGGTTCAACACTAATCCCGAAAGTATAGGGAGTGTGCGATGATGATCATTCTGCAACTCCCTTAACTAGTCTATGTTCATTCTGCAACTCCCATTTCGAGTTACTACTTAGCAACTGAACTAGTATCAAATACCGAGGGGTTACTATGAACACTAGTAAAGTACACATCAATAATCTGTATATCAAATATACCTTTGTTTACTTTGCCATCCTACTTACCCGCCAAATGTTTGGGGTAGTTCCGCTTCTAGTGACCATTTCCATTGCAGTAGCACTCAGTTTCAGGCTTGGGTCTAGCTTTGGGCTTTGAGGGAGTCCCGGACTAGGGGGTGTCCGGATAGCCGGACTATCGTCAGGGCCGGACTCCAAGACTATGAAGATACAAGATTGAAGACTTCGTCCCGTGTCCGGATGGGACTTTCCTTGGCGTGGAAGGCAAGCTTGGCGATACGGATATGTAGATCTCCTACCATTGTAACCGACTAAATGTAACCCTAACCCTATCCGGTGTCTATATAAACCGGAGGGTTTTAGTCCGTAGGACGAACAACAATCATACCATAGGCTAGCTTCTAGGGTGTAGCCTCCTTGATCTCGTGGTAGATCTACTCTTGTACTACCCATATCATCAATATTAATCAAGCAGGAGTAGGGTATTACCTCCATCCAGAGGGCCCGAACCTGGGTAAAAACATCGTGTCCCTTGTCTCCTGTTACCATCCGCTTTGGCGACGATTCGGGACCGCCTACCCGAGATCCGCCGGTTTTGACACCGACATTGGTGCATCCATTGAGAGCTCCTCTGTGTCGTCACCGATAGGCCCGATGGCTCCTTCGATCATCAACAACGACGCGGTCCAGGGTGAGACTTTTCTCCCCGGACAGATCTTCGTATCCGGCGGCTGTACCCGGCGGGCCAATTCGCTTGGCCATCTGGAGCAGATCGAAAGCTACGCCCCTGGCCATCAGGTCAGATTTGGAAGTTTGAACTATACGGCCAATATCCACGGAGACTTGATCTTCGACGGATTCGAGCCGCAGCCAAGCGTGCCGCACTGTCTCGATGGGCATGATCTAGCTCTGCAGCCGAACAGTGCCCTGGAGGCCGCACCAGTGTCCGCTCCGACCCTTAATCTGGAGCCGGATTCCCCGATTGAGGACGAGTGGTTGGACACCGCCTCGGGGGCTACAACCTCTACGGCGATCGAGCCGAACTCCATCCCTGTCCTTTGCGAAGACCTCGACCTGTGGTGCGGACTCGAACCCTCCGCGCCCCTGCCAGTCGAATCCGATTGGGCGCCGGTCATGGATTCACTGCCGCGGACATTTTTTAGCACTCGCCCTTTGGTGACATCCTGAATTCCCTAAAGTCTCTCTCTCTATCCGGAGAGCCCTGGCCGGACTACGGACAGGAAGGTTGGGATGCGGACGACGAAGAAATTCAAGGCCCACCCACCACCCACTTTGTAGCCACTGTCGATGATTTAACCGACATGATAGACTACGACTCCGAAGACATCGACGGTATGGACGACGACGCCGGAGACGACCAAGACCCAGCGCCTACAGGGCACTGGAAGGCCACCTCGTCATATGACATATACATGGTGGACATCCCAAAAGATGGGAACGGCGATGGAACAACGGAGGATGACCCTCCAAGAAACAGCCGAAGCGCCGACGTCAGCGGTGCCGCTCTAAATCCCGCCACAATAAAAACGGTGATTCCGGCACGGGAGATAATAACACCCCGGACAGTTCCGAAGAGAACCCCTCCAGCAGCACTCAACGCAGGAGGAGGGAGAAGAAAGTCCGCACGACAGTGCGGCAGAAAGAGAGGTCGAGGACGATAATTATGCGCCTCCCTCCGAAGATGAGGCAAGCCTCAACGACGCATTTAATTTTTTCGTGCTCGAGGATCCCGCCGAACAGGAGGCGTTTCAAACGCAGGCTTATAGCCACGGCAAGCAGCCTCAAGAAAAAGCAGCAACAACTTAGAGCTGATCAAGACCTGCTAGCTCGACAGATGGATCAAGTCCTTGCAGCCAAGAGTATGAACTCAACGCCTCCAAAAGCTACCCCAAACGCAGGCCGTTGCCTCGACTAGAGGAGGAAGCACCCAAGTCGCCAAATAGACGACATGGCAGACCGGCCACCCTGTGGCATGACGACAGAAGCCTCTCGGCCCTCCGCTCAAGCCACACCCCGACGCCGCTCAAAAAGTACCAAGGCACGGGAAAACGCTACCGGACTTGCGTAGATATATTGGAGGATAAGGCAAAACATACAAGATCGATCTACGGATCGGCGTGGGCGCCAAAGAACGCAGGATGATTACCGTCGCTACCGGATACAAAAAACCGCCGGGCGAACCACGATGAGACAAAGCTCATATTGAAGGAAATATGCCCTAGAGGCAATAATAAAGTTATTATTTATTTCCTTATTTCATGATAAATGTTTATTATTCATGCTAGAATTGTATTAACCGGAAACATGATACATGTGTGAATACATAGACAAACATATAGTCACTAGTATGCCTCTACTTGACTAGCTCGTTAATCGAAGATGGTTATGTTTCCTAACCATAGACATGAGTTGTCATTTGATTAACGGGATCACATCATTAGGAGAATGATGTGATTGACTTGACCCATTCCGTTAGCTTAGCACTTGATCGTTTAAGTATTCTGCTATTGCTTTCTTCATGACTTATACATGTTCCTGTAACTATGAGATTATGCAACTCCCGTTTACCGGAGGAACACTTTGGTGCTACCAAACGTCACAACGTAATCTGGGTGATTATAAAGGAGTACTACAGGTGTCTCCAAAGGTACATGTTGGGTTGGCGATTTCGAGATTAGGTTTTGTCACTCCGATTGTCGGAGAGGTATCTCTGGGCCCTCTCGGTAATGCACATCACTATAAGCCTTGCAAGCAATGTAGCTAATGAGTTAGTTACGGAATGATGCATTACGAACGAGTAAAGAGACTTGCCGGTAACAAGATTGAACTAGGTATTGGATACCGACGATCGAATCTCGGGCAAGTAACATACCGATGACAAAGGGAACAACGTATGTTGTTATGCGGTTTGACCGATAAAGATCTTCGTAGAATATGTAGGAGCCAATATGGGCATCCAGGTTCCGCTATTGGTTATTGACCGAGAATAGTTATAGGTCATGTCTACATAGTTCTCGAACCCGTAGGGTCCGCATGCTTAACGTTACGATGACAGTTTTATTATGAGTTTATGAGTTTTGATGTACCGAAGGAGTTCGGAGTCCCGGATGAGATCGGGGACATGACGAGGAGTCTCGAAATGGTCGAGACGTAAAGATCGATATATTCGGAGTTCGGAAAGGTTCCGAGTGATTCGGGTATTTTTCGGAGTACCGGAGAGTTACTGGAATTCGTATTGGGCCTCTTTGGGCCGTACGGGAAAGGAGAGAAAGGGCCAAAAGAGTGGCCGCACCCCTCCCCTTGGACTAGTCCGAATTGGACTAGGAGGGGCGACCTTCCTTCCTTCTCCTTCTCTCTTCCCATTCCTTCTCTCCTACTCCTACTACATGGAAGGGTTCCTAGTTGGACTAGGAAAGGGGAATCCTACTGGGTGGGAGTAGGACTCCCTTGGGCGCGCCATAGAGAGGGCCGCCCTCCCTCCTCCACTCCTTTATATACGGGGCAGGGGGGCACCCCATGTAGACACAAGTTGATCTACGGATCGTTCCTTAGCCGTGTGCGGTGCCCCTCCACCATATTCCACCTCGGTCATATCGTCGCGGAGTTTAGGCGAAGCCTGCGCCGGTAGAGCATCATCATCGCCACCACGCCGTCGTCTTCGACGGAACTCATCCCGACACTTTGCTGGATCGAAGTCCGAGGATCGCCATCGAGCTGAACGTGTGCTGAACTCGGAGGTGTCAGACGCTCGGTACTTGGATCGGTCGGATCGTGAAGACGCACGACTACATCAACCGCGTTGTCATAACGCTTCCGCCACGGTCTCACGAGGGTACGTGGACAATACTCTCCCCTCTCGTTGCTATGCCATCACCATGATCTTGCGTGTGCGTAGGAATTTTTTTGAAATTACTACGTTCCCCAACAGTGGTATCATAGCCTAGGTTTTATGCGTTGATGTTATATGAACGAGTAGAACACAAGTGAGTTGTGGGCGATACATGTCATACTGCTTACCAGCATGTCATACTTTGGTTCAGCGGTATTGTGAGATGAAGCGGCCCAGACCGACATTACGCGTACGCTTACGCGAGACTGGTTTCACCGCTGCGAGCACTCGTTGCTTAAAGGTGACTGTCGGGTGTCTGTCTCTCTCACTTTAGTTGAACCGAGTGTGGCTACGCCCGGTCCTTGCGAAGGTTAAAACAGCACCAACTTGACAAACTATCGTTGTGGTTTTGATGCGTAGTTAAGAACGGTTCTTGCTCAGCCCGTAGCAGCCACGTAAAACTTGCAACAACAAAGTAGAGGACGTCTAAATTGTTTTTGCAGGGCATGTTGTGATGTGATATGGTCAAGACGTGATGCTATATTTTATTGTATGAGATGATCATGTTTTGTAACCGGGTTATCGGCAATCGGCAGGAGCCATATGGTTGTCGCTTATTGTATGAAATGCAAAAGCCATGTAATTGCTTTACTTTATCACTAAGCGGTAGCGATAGTCGTAGAAGCAATAGTTGGCGAGACGACAACGATGCTACGATGGAGATCAAGGTGTCGGCGCGGTGGCGATGGTGATCACGACGGTGCTTCGGAGATGGAGATCACAAGCACAAGATGATGATGGCCATATCATATCACTTACATTGATTGCATGTGATGTTTATCCTTTATGCATCTTATCTTGCTTTGATTGACGGTAGCATTTTAAGATGATCTCTCACTAAAAATTATCAAGACGTGTTCTCCCGAGTATGCACCGTTGCCAAAGTTCGTCGTGCCCAGACACCACGTGATGATCGGGTGTGATAAGCTCTACGTCCATCTACAACGGGTGCAAGCCAGTTTTGCACACGCAGAATACTCAGGTTAAACTTGACGAGCCTAGCATATGCAGATATGGCCTCGTAACACGGAGACCGAAAGGTCGAGCGTGAATCATATAGTAGATATGATCAACATAGTGATGTTCACCATTGAAAACTACTCCATCTCACGTGATGATCGGTTATGGTTTAGTTGATTTGGATCACGTGATCACTTAGATGACTAGAGAGATGTCTGTCTAAGTGGGAGTTCTTAAGTAATATGATTAATTGAACTTAAATTTATCATGAACTTAGTCCTGGTAGTATTTTGCAAATTATGTTGTAGATCAATAGCTCGCGTTGTTGCTTTCATATATTTATTTTAATATGTTCCTAGAGAAAACTGTGTTGAAAGATGTTAGTAGCAATGATGCGGATTGGATCCGTGATCTGAGGTTTATCCTCATTGCTGCACAGAAGAATTATGTCCTTAATGCACCGCTAGGTGACAGACCTATTGCAGGAGCAGATGCATACGTTATGAACGTTTGGCTAGCTCAATATGATGACTACTTGATAGTTTAGTGCACCATGCTTAACGGCTTAGAATCGGGACTTCCAAGACGTTTTGAACGTCATGGACCATATAAGATGTTCCAGGAATTGAAGTTAATATTTCAAGCAAATATCCGAGTTGAGAGATATGAAGTCTCCAACAAGTTCTATAGCTAAAAGATGGAGGAGAATCGCTCAACTAGTGAGCATGTGCTCAGATTATGCAGGTACTTCAATCGCTTGAATCAAGTGGGAGTTAATCTTCCAGATAAGATAGTGATTGACAGAATTCTCTAGTCACCATCACTAAGTTACTAGAACTTCGTGATGAACTATAGTATGGAAGGGATGATGGAAAAGATTCCCGAGCTCTTCGTGATGTTGAAATCAACGAAGGTAGAAATCAAGAAAGAGCATCAAGTGTTGATGATTGACAAGACCACTAGTTTCAATAAAAGGGCAAAGGGAAAGAAAGGGAAACTTCAAGTAGAATGGCAAACAAATTGTCACTCCCGCGAAGAAGCCCAAAGCTGGACGAAAGCCTGAAACTAAGTGCTTCTACTGCAAAAGAAATGGTCACTGGAAGCGGAAATACCCTGAATATTTGGTGGATAAGAAGGATGGCAAAGTGAACAAGAGTATATTTGATATACAGGTTATTGATGTGTGCCTTACTAGTGTTTATAGTAGCCCTTGAGTATTTGACTCGTTCGGTTGCTAAGATTAGTAACTTCGAAACAGGAGTTCTGAATATCAAACAGAGACTAGTTGAAGGAAGTGACGGTGAGTGTTGGAAGTAGTTCCAAGATTGATATGATCATCATCGCACACTCCCTATACTTTCGGGATTAGTGTTAAACCTAAATAAATGTTATTTGGTGTTTGCGTTGAGCATGAATATGATTTGATCATGTTTATTGCAAAACGTTTATTCATTTAAAGTCAAAGAATAATTGTTGTTCTGTTTACATGAATAAAACCTTCAATGGTCATACACCCAATGAAAATAGTTTTCAAAACGGTTATTCATTTAAAATCAGAGAATAATTGTTGTTCTGTTTAAATGAATAAAACCTTCAATGGTCATACACCCAATGAAAATAGTTTGTTGGATCTCGATAGTAGTGATACACATATTCATAATATTGATGCCAAAAGATGCAAAGTTAATAATGATAGTGCAACTTATTTGTGGCACTGCCATTTAGGTCATATTGGTGTAAAGCGCATGAAGAAACTCCATAAAAGATGGATTTTCGGAATCACTTGGTTATGAATCATTTGATGCTTGCGAACCGTGCCTTTGGGCGAGATGACTAAAACTCCGTTCTTCGGAACAATGGAACGAGCAACAAACTTGTTGGAAATAATACATACTGATGTATGCGATCCAATGAGTGTTGATGCCCGTGGCAAGTATCGTTATTTTCTCACCTTAACAGATGATTTGAGCAGATATGGGTATATCTACTTGATGAAACATAAGTCTGAAACATTTGAAAAGTTCAAAGTATTTCAGAGTGAAGTGGAAAATCATCGTAACAAGAAAAATAAAATTTCTACGATCTGATCGTGGAGATGAATATTTGAGTTACGAGTTTGGTCTTCATTTGAAACAATATGAAATAGTTTCGCAACTCACGCCATATGGAACACCACAGCTTAATGGTGTGTCAGTAAATCGTAACCGCACTTTATTGGATATGGTGCGATCTATGATGTCTCTTATCGGTTTACCACTATCGTTTTGGGGTTATGCATTAGAGACAGCTGCATTCACGTTTAATAGGGCACCATCTAAATCCGTTGAGACGACACCGTATGAACTATGGTTTAACAGTAAACCTAAGCTGTCGTTTCTTAAAGTTTGAGTTGTGATGCTTATGTGAAAAAGTTTTCACCTGATAAAGCTCGAACCCAAATCGGAGAAGTGCGTCTTCATAGAATACCCAAAGGTAACTATTGGGTACACCTTCTATCACAGATCCGAAGGCAAGTTATTCGTTGCTAAGATGGATCCTTTCTAGAGAAGAAGTTTCTCTCGAAAGAAGTGAGTGGGAGGAAAGTAGAACTTGATGAGGTAATTGTACCTTCTCCCTTATTGGAAAGTAGTTCATCACAAAAATCAGTTCCAGTGATTCCTACACCAATTAGTGAGGAAGTTAATGATGATGATCATGAAACTTCAGATCAAGTTGCTACCAAACCTCGTAGGTCTTCCAGAGTAAGATCCGCACTGAGTGGTACGGTAATCATGTTCGGAAGTCATGTTACTAGACCATGATGAACCTACGAACTATGAGGAAGCGATGATGAGCCCAGATTCCGCAAAATGGCTTGAGGCCATGAAATCTGAGATGGGATCCATGTATGAGAACAAAGTGTGGACTTTGGTTGACTTGCCCGATGATCGGCAAGAAACTGAGAATAAATGGATCTTCAAGAAGAAGACTGACGCTGACGGTAATGTTACTGTCTACAAAGCTCGACTTGTCGCAAAAGGTTTTCGACAAGTTCAAGGGATTGACTACGATGAGATATTCTCACCCGTAGCGATGCTTAAGTTTGTCCGAATCATGTTAGCAATTGCCGCATTTTATGATTACGAAATTTGGCAAATGGATGTCAAAACTGCATTCCTGAATGGATTTCTGGAAGAAGAGTTGTATATGATGCAACCAGAAGGTTTTGTCAATCCAAAAGGAGCTAACATAGTGTGCAAGCTCCAGCGATCCATTTATGGACTGGTGCAAGCCTCTCGGAGTTGGAATACACGCTTTGATAAGTTGATCAAAGCATATAGTTTTATCTGAGACTTGCGGTGAAGCCTGTATTTACAATAAAGTGAGTGGGAGCACTACTGCCTTTCTGATAAATATATGTGAGTAACATATTGTTGATCAGAAATGATGTAGAATTTTTCTGGAAAGCATAAAGGAGTATTTAAAAGGAGTTCTTTAAAAGAAGGACCTCGGTGAAGCTACTTACATATTGAGCATCAAGATCTATTGAGATAGATTAAGACGCTTGATAAGTTTTTCAATAAGTACATACCTTGTCAAGATTTTGAAGTAGTTCAAAATGGAACAGTCAAAGAAAAGTTCTTGCCTGTATTGCAAAGGTGTGAAATTGAGTAAGACTCAAATCCCGACCACGGCAGAAAATAGAAAAGAGAATGAAAGTCATTCCCTATGCCTCAGTCATAGGTTCTATAAAGTATGCTATGCTATGTACCAGACCTATTGTATACCTTGCTCTGAATTTGGCAAGGAGTACAATAGTGATCTAGGAGTAGATCCTTTGGACATTGATCAAGAACATCCTTAGTGAGGACTAAGGAAATATTTCTCGATTATGGAGGTGATAAAAGAGCCCGTCAGAAAGAGTTACATCGATGCAAGTTTTTTACACCGATCCAGATGACTCTAAGTCTCAATCTGGATACATATTGAAAGTGGGAGCAATTAGCTAGAGTAGCTCCGTGCAGAGCATTGTAGACATAGAATATTTGCAAAATACATACGGCTCTAAATGTGACAGACCCGTTGACTAAGCTTCTCTCACGAGCAAAACATGATCATACCTTAGTACTCTTTGGGTGTTAATCACATAGCGATGTGAACTAGATTATTGACTCTAGTAAACCCTTTGGGTGTTGGTCACATGACGATGTGAACTATGGGTGTTAATCACATACAGATGTGAATATTAGTGTTGAATCACATGATGATGTGAACTAGATTATTGACTCTAGTGCAAGTGAGAGACTGAAGGAAATATGCCCTAGAGGCAATAATAAAGTTATTATTTATTTTCTTATTTCATGATAAATGTTTATTATTCATGCTAGAATTGTATTAACCGGAAACGTGATACATGTGTGAATACATAGACAAACATATAGTCACTAGTATGCCTCTACTTGACTAGCTCGTTAATCGAAGATGGTTATGTTTCCTAACCATAGACATGAGTTGTCATTTGATTAACGGGATCACATCATTAGGAGAATGATGTGATTGACTTGACCCATTCCGTTAGCTTAGCACTTGATCGCTTTAAGTATTCTGCTATTGCTTTCTTCATGACTTATACATGTTCCTGTAACTATGAGATTATGCAACTCCTGCCATCGGAGGAACACTTTGGTGCTACCAAACGTCACAACGAATCTGGGTGATTATAAAGGAGTACTACAGGTGTCTCCAAAGGTACATGTTGGGTTGGCGATTTGAGATTAGGTTTTGTCACTCCGATTGCCTGGAGAGGTATCTCTGGGCCCTCTCGGTAATGCACATCACTATAAGCCTTGCAAGCAATGTAGCTAATGAGTTAGTTACGGAATGATGCATTACGGAACGAGTAAAGATACTTGCCGGTAACAAGATTGAACTAGGTATTGGATACCGACGATCGAATCTCGGGCAAGTAACATACGATGACAAAGGGAACAACGTATGTTGTTATGCGGTTTGACCGATAAAGATCTTCGTAGAATATGTAGGAGCCAATATGGGCATCCAGGTTCCGCTATTGGTTATTGACCGAGAATAGTTCTAGGTCATGTCTACATAGTTCTCGAACCCGTAGGGTCCGCACGCTTAATGTTACGATGACAGTTTTATTATGAGTTTATGAGTTTTGATGTACCGAAGGAGTTTGGAGTCCCGGATGAGATCGGGGACATGACGAGGAGTCTCGAAATGGTCGAGACGTAAAGATCGATATATTGGACGACTATATTCGGAGTTCGGAAAGGTTCCGAGTGATTCGGGTATTTTTCGGAGTACCGGAGAGTTACGGGAATTCGTATTGGGCCTCTTTGGGCCATACGGGAAAGGAGAGAAAGGGCCAAAGAGTGGCCGCACCTCCCTTGGACTAGTCCGAATGGACTAGGAGGGGGCGCACCCTTCCTTCCTTCTCCTTCTCTCTTCCCTTTCCTTCTCTCCTACTCCTACTACATGGAAGGGTTCCTAGTTGGACTAGGAAGGGGAATCCTACTCCCGGTGGGAGTAGGACTCCCCTAGGGCGCCATAGAGAGGGCCGCCCTCCCTCCTCCACTCCTTTATATCACGGGGCAGGGGCACCCCATGTAGACACAAGTTGATCTACGGATCGTTCCTTAGCCATGTGCGGTGCCCCTCCACCATATTCCACCTCGGTCATATCGTCATGAGTTTAGGCGAAGCCCTCGCTACCGTAGAGCATCATCATCGCCACCACGCCGTCGATGACGGAACTCATCCCGACACTTTGCTGGATCGGAGTCCGAGGATCGCCATCGAGCTGAATGTGTGCTGAACTCGGAGGTGTCGACGTTCGGTACTTGGATCGGTCGGATCGTGAAGACGTGCGACTACATCAACCGCGTTGTCATAACGCTTCCGCCACGGTCTCACGAGTGCGTGGACAATACTCTCCTCTCGTTGCTATGCCATCACCATGATCTTGCGCAGCGAGGGAAATTTTTGAAATTACTACGTTCCCCAACAGTGGTATCATAGCCTAGGTTTTATGCGTTGATGTTATATGCACGAGGAGAACACAAGTGAGTTGTGGGCGATACATGTCATACTGCTTACCAGCATGTCATACTTTGGTTCGGCGATATTGTGAGATGAAGCGGCCCAGACCGACATTACGCGTACGCTTACGCGAGACTGGTTTCACCGCTGCGAGCACTCGTTGCTTAAAGGTGACTGGCGGGTGTCTGTCTCTCTCACTTTAGTTGAACCGAGTGTGGCTACGCCCGGTCCTTGCGAAGGCAAGTTAAGTGCCGAACTCAATGACAAGGGGCTGCATAGCGATGACGAGGAAGAGCCCCGGCCACCGAACAATAAAGGACAGAAGGGTTTTCCTACACAAGTGCGGACGGTGAACATGATATACGCAACCCACATACCCAAAAGGGAGCGGAAGCGTGCACTAAGGGACGTATATGCGATGGAGCCAGTCGCCCCGAAGTTCAACCCATGGTCTTCCTGCCCGGTCACCTTCGATCGAAGGGACCACCCCATTAGCATCCGTCACGGTGGCTTCGCCGCATTGGTTCTTGACCCAATTATCAATGGATTTCACCTCACCAGAGTCCTGATGGACGGCGACAGCAGACTGAACCTGCTTTATCAGGATACAGTGCGCAAAATGGGCATTGACCCCTCAAGGATTAAACCTACAAAGACGACCTTTAAAGGCGTCATACCGAGTGTAGAGGCCAGTTGTACGGGCTCAGTTACACTCTAAGTGGTCTTCGGATCCCCGGATAACTTCCGAAGCGAAGAGTTAATCTTTGACATCGTCCCGTTCCGCAGCGGCTATCATGCACTGCTCGGACGAACCGCATTCGCAAAGTTCAATGCGGTGCCGCACTACACATACCTCAAGCTCAAGATGCCAGGCCCTCGAGGAGTAATCACGGTCAATGGAAACACCGAACGCCTTCTCCGAGCGGAGGAGCACACGGCGGCCCTCGCGGCGGAGGTACAAAGCAGCCTCTCACAGCAATTCTTGAGTCCGGCCACTAAGCGTCCGGACATCGCTGCCGCCCGAGTAACCTACAGCAAGACCACCTGGCACGATTCAAGCACGAGTAGCAATCCGGCCTCAACCCCAGCACTCGCGAAATTGCGAAGCTAGTATTACGCGTACATAATTACGCTCTGGAGATACCATGGGCATATGGGGAGGGGCAAGACAACGACACGCCAAGGATGCGGCTCGACCGCACTGTGGGCCCCGTTTGTGTCATTTCTTTTTTTTTTCCTTTTTTCTTCCTTTTTTTTACTTTCAGGACTCCGTCTTTGAGAAGTCCTGTCCGGCACTTGAATCGCCGAACTCACGATGCAACAGCCAGGGAAGCGGAAAGCCACGTCGAATGTTCAGGTGGTCTCTGTTACAAGCATTATACCTGTTTTACATACCATCCCGCAGCTTACCCTGGAGGGGGACATGTTAGATAGTCCCATCCCTTGCTTATCGCACTATTTGTATCGTTCTGCTTCCATTGCAGTACCTTTTTGAATAAACAATACATAGCTTTTGCTTATTATTGCTCTACTTCCTTTATATATACATATGTTCATTTCACGACATGTTGCAACCGTACACTTTGGTACGGCCAATACACCAGGGGCTTAAGTATCCAAAAATTATGGTGTGATAAGTCCGAACACTTTCACAAGTGCGGCACCCCGAACTTATAGCATTATATGAATTGGCTCCGAATCATGTCTTGGGTCAATAGTTGGGTTTGCCCGGCTCCCTGTTTTGGTACCTTACGTTCCGCTATATAGGCTAAGGTAGCACCGGGAGAACCACTGCAATTGTGCCCCAGTTATGCTGGGTCAAGCACCTCAGTGGAGAAAGCTAAAATTGACCTCATGATAAGGCGAGAGCCGGTCGCTGTTCGAGAGGTTTTTTCGGGTCCCTAAAGACTTATGCCGCTTAGAGCGAGGAACCGGAATTGTCCGGCCAAGGCGTGGATAGCGCCCGAACTCGGTCTTCGAATATTAGGGGCTTCACGAAATTTAAAATTATAGAATTCTATGGCTAAGTGAGAGTGTTCAAGCATTATAAGTCCGGTTGCCTTGTTCGTTGTGTTGAGCGCCTCCTAGATGGACCCAAGAATGGGAACAAGAGTGCTCAAGTTTATCCCGAACACCCCAAAGCACTCGTGGCATGGGGGCTGAAGCCAACGACTTGCCATCTCTCAAATTTGATAAACGGCCGCACAGAAGGTAATATTTTAAATTAATAAGCGTTGCTTAGCGCATATGAACAAGTTTTCAGCGTACAGGATAACAAACGCGAGCCTATTCAAAAATTACATCCTTGGAGCACTCATCCGCTATTCGGCGGGCACCCTTCAGGAGGCCCTCATAGTACATTTTGGGCGTGCGATGCTCATGGCCCTTCGGTGGCCCGTCCATCATGAGCTTCTCCGCATCCAGCTTGCCCCAGTGCACTTTAGCACGGGCAAGGGCCCGACGGACCCCTTCAATGCAGACGGAGCGCTTGATGACTTCAAGCCGCGGACAGGCATCCACCAGCCGCTGCACCAAGCCGAAGTAGCTCCCGGGCATGGCCTCCAATGGCCACAGCCGCGCTATAAGGCCCTTCATGGCCTGTTCGGCGACCTTGTGGAGCTCGTCCAGCTGCTTCAGCTGGTCACTTAGGGGCACCGAATGTCCGGCCTCAGCATACTGAGACCAGAACACCTTCTCCATGGAGCTCCCCTCCTGGGCGCGGTAGAATGCGGCAGCATCAGACGCACTACGGGGCAAATCTGCGAATGCTCCTGGAGAGCTCCGAATCCGGGTAAGTAATAGGTAATTGACTTTTACATTCTTGCTTTGCATAAAGAATGCCTTACCCGCCGCTATCTTCTTTAGTGCTTCAATTTCTTGGAGGGCTTTTTGGGCCTCGGCCTTCGCAGCTTTGGCACTCTCAAGAGCCGAGGCAAGCTCGGACTCTCGGGTCTTCGAGTCACGCTCCAAACCCTCGTGTTTTTTCACGAGAATCTGGAGCTCTTGCTGCACCTCCGCCAGCTGCGCCTCCCCTTTCTCTCGCTCGGTGCGTTCCGCAGCCGCTTTGTTTTCGGCCACGACCACCGCTTCCCTCAGGGTCGCCACCTGCTCGTGGGCCCCTACGGTACCCATGTTATTCCTGTTATTTTTGCAACCAAAACCTTTTCCATAAGGTATTTCTTTAATAAGGTATTACTTACCTTCCTTGTCCTCGAGCTGCTTCTTGGCTTGTCCGAGCTCGTTCTCGGACCGCCGAGGTTCTGCTTCAATGCATTGACCTCTGCGGTCGGCGGCAGAGGTCGTCAGCGCATCCTGCATTCCCATATTGACATACTTATGTTAGACTCCTGCGTATATCTTTTTAGATCCTTAGTCCGTCTTTTCTTTCCGAACACCGAACTAAGCATCAGGGGCTACTGTCTATGCGGTAATATTTTTATATGTTTTAAACTTACCTCAAAGCCTGTTAGAAGGCTGGTACAGGCTTCGGTCAGTCCGCTCTTGGCGGACTGGCTATCGGATCACCGCACTCATAACGATGCGGTGCTCCTCCTCGATGGAGGCGCCGTTGAGCGCCTCGATGCTATCCGGTGCCTCCGGTTGGACGGAGGACACCGGCGTCTTACCCTTCTTGCGAAGGATCCGCTGTCCGGACTTCGGAACCGCTGATGGTTCCGGCATGGAGTCCGGACGAGGGTCGGGCTTAGAGCCCCCGGGGGTCTTGCCCCCCGCGCGCCTGGAGTCCGGGAGGTCGCCTTGTGGCACCTCCTGCGCTACCTCCTCTTGACCAAGCCCCCCTTGGGGCCCCACTGCGGCGTCGTCCGCAGCGTGAGGCGAGGAGGCGGTCGGAAGCGAAGTACTCTCCATTTCCGACGAGCCCAGGGACCCGCTCGATGAATCAGCGAACTCGCCCTTGGGCGGGCTGCATGATTGTTCGGCATTAGAGAACACTATGCAATTATGAAAAACCGTGGGTATCCGGACACTTACGATCTCGCCAGGGGCTTGGCCCTTGTTGGCCAATCCTCCTCGTCGTCGTCGACGTTGGTGGAGAAGTCCGGAGGAAGGGTTCTTCCTTCTTGGACCCTCCGGCCTCCCCGTTGGGCGGCCTTCCTTTTCTTCTCCTCCCCTGCTGGGAGGAGCTTCTTCTTCTTCCTCCTCGTCCTCGGGAGAAGATTCTGCTTCAGAATCTG
This sequence comes from Aegilops bicornis, assembly GCA_021605145.1. Taxonomy (NCBI): domain Eukaryota; kingdom Viridiplantae; phylum Streptophyta; class Magnoliopsida; order Poales; family Poaceae; genus Aegilops; species Aegilops bicornis. The sequence continues at coordinate 796,847,656 of CM038671.1, read as the reverse complement.
ACAAAGACTGGCGTTGGGAGCTCCTTGAGTTCCGTGGCCTCCTTCTTGGCCTTCTTCTCCGGCACCACATGGGCGCCGGAGCCAGCAGCCGTTAATCGGGCGTCCTCCGGTCTTCCGGCAAAGGAGCTGGACAGTTAATCTGTCCGGACGTCTTCGACCGATCTGTCAAAGATTAGGGAGTTTTAGATCCCGCGTAGAGTCAATCTATGAAAAAAGAGTCCCATAAAGGGTAAAATAACTTACCTTGCGGGCTGGACGCCGCGAGCTGTATCCGCGATCTTTGGTAGCAGATGTTGGGGCTTCAGCGCCCTTGAACAGCACCTTCCAGGCATCTTCGTACGTAGTGTCGAAGAGCCGGCTCAAACTTCGGTCTTTGTGCGGATCGAACTCCCACAAATTGAAGGCCCGTTGTTGGCATGGGAGAATCCGGCGGATGAGCATCACTTGGATTACGTCGACAAGCCTGAGATTCTTGTCCACCAGGTTTCGGACGCATGTCTGGAGTACGGATAGCTCTTCCGAATTCCCCCACATCAGGCCCGCCTCTTTCCATGACAAGAGCCGTGTGGGGAAGCCAGATCTGAATTCGGGGGCCGCCACCCATTCGGGGTCGCGTGGCTCGGTGATGTAGAACCACCCCGATTGCCACCCCCTTATTGTCTCCACAAAGGCGCCCTCGAGCCATAGGACCTTGGCCATCTTGCCAACCATGGCGCCTCCGCACTCGGCTTGACGGCCGCCCACTACCTTCGGCCGGACGTTGAAGATCTTCAGCCATAAGCCGAAGTGGGGCTGGATGCAGAGGAAGGCCTCACACACGACGATAAACGCCGAGATGTTGAGGATGAAATTCAGGGCCAGGTCGTGGAAGTCCAGGCCATAGTAGAACATGAGCCCCCGGACAAATGGGTGAAGTGGAAAACCTAGTCTGCGGAGGAAGTGGGGGAGAAACACTACCCTCTCATGGGGCCCGGGGGTTGGAATAAGCTGGCCCGCTTCGGGCAGCCTGTACGCGATGTTGCCGGACAAGTATCCGGCCTCCCTTGATCTTGTGATGTGCCCCTCCGTGACGGAGGAGACCATCCACCGCCTCCCGCCTCGACATGGTTGGAGAAAGGTCGAGGTGGGATGTGCGGACTTGGGCGCTGGAGCTCGAAAAGTGTGAAATGGATAAGCAAAGAAGGAAGAAGGCGTAGGTGAAAAGGTGGATCCTTATCCACTTATATGGACGGACGAAGCTATGCGTCCCCGACCAGCCTGGTAAAACTCGCTTATTTCTCAAGCGCCGTAATCAATGGCGCGGATGGGTTACCCACGTCCGTATTGATGAGAATCCCGGAATAAGGGGGCATGATCTATGCTTTGATAAGACGTGCCAAGGAAACCGCCTCGCTAAACACGCTGAGGTGAAACAGTAACAACGATTCATATAAAGGCCTGGCCGTGGTGTGATGTCACGCCGCGGAATACGTCAGCAGATCTGTGCAAAAATTATTCTCTTTACGGTGTTATGTGGAACTTGTTTTGCAGAGCCGGACACTATCCTTGTGTTCAAAACCTTCTATGAAGTATTCGGAGGAGGAACCCGCCTTGCAATGCCGAAGACAATATGTGCGCTAGACTCGTCATCATTGAAGCCTGGTTCAGGGGCTACTGAGGGAGTCCCGGACTAGGGGGTGTCCGGATAGCCGGACTATCGTCAGGCCGGACTCCAAGACTATGAAGATACAAGATTGAAGACTTCGTCCCGTGTCCGGATGGGACTTTCCTTGGCGTGGAAGGCAAGCTTGGCGATACGGATATGTAGATCTCCTACCATTGTAACCGACTGTGTAACCCTAACCTATCCGGTGTCTATATAAACCGGAGGGTTTTAGTCCAGAGGACGAAGAACAATCATACCATAGGCTAGCTTCTAGGGTTTAGCCTCCTTGATCTCGTGGTAGATCTACTCTTGTACTACCCATATCATCAATATTAATCAAGCAGGAGTAGGGTATTACCTCCATCAAGAGGGCCCGAACCTGGGTAAAAACATCGTGTCCCTTGTCTCCTGTTACCATCCGCCTAGACGCACAGTTCGGGACCCCCTACCCGAGATCCGCCGGTTTTGACACCGACAGGCTTCTTCATGGGAGTGAAAACTTGCTTGTCATTCTTATTGAAGTTCCCTTTCTATCCCTTTGCCCTTTACTTGAAACTAGTGATCTTGTCAACCATCAACACTTGATGCTTTTTTTGATTTCTACCTGCGTCGATTTCAGCATCACGAAGAGCTTGAGAATCATTTCTGTTATCCCTTGCATATTATAGTTCATCACGAAGTTCTAGTAACTTGGTGATAGTGACTAGAGAACTCTGTCAATCACTATCCTATCTGGATGATTAACTCCCACTTGATTTAAGTGATTGTAGTACTCAGACATTCTGAGCACATGCTCACTAGCTGAGCTATTCTCCTCCATCTTGTAGGCAAAGCACTTGTCAAAGGTCTCATACCTTTCTACATGGGAATGAGTATGAAATACCAATTTCAACTCTTGGAACATCTTATATGCTCCGTGGCGTTCAAACCATTTTTGAAGTCCCGGTTCTAAGCCGTAAAGCATGGTGCACTAAACTATCAAGTAGTCATCATACCGAGCTTTGTCAAACGTTCATAACGTCTGCATCTGCTCCTGCAACAGGTCTGTCACCTAGCAGTGCATCAAAGACATAATTCTTCTGTGCACCAATGAGGATAATCCTCATATCACAGATCCAATCCGCATCATTGCTACTAACATCTTTCAACATAGTTTTTCTCTAGGAACATATCAAAATAAACATAGGGAAGTAACAACGCGAGCTATTGATCTACAACATAATTTGCAAAATACTATCAGGACTAAGTTCATGATAAACTAAAGTTCAATTAATCATATTACTTAAGAACTCCCACTTAGATAGACATCCCTCTAGTCATCTAAATGATCACGTGATCCAAATCAACTAAAACATGTCCGATCATCACGTGAGATGGAGTAGTTTTCAATGGTCAACATCACTATGTTGATCATATCTACTATATGATTCACGCTCGACCTTTCGGTCTCCAGTGTTCCGAGGCCATATCTGCATATGCTAGGCTCGTCAAGTTTGACCTGAGTATTCTGCGTGTGTAAAACTGTCTTACACCCGTTGTATTTGAACGTAACCCGATCATCACGTGGTGTCTCGGCACGAAGAACTTTCGCAATGGTGCATACTCAGGGAGAACACTTATACCTTGAAATTTAGTGAGAGATCATCTTATAATGCTACCGTCAATCAAAGCAGAATAAGATGCATAAAAGATAAACATCACATGCAATAAATATAAGTGAAATGATATGGCCATCATCATCTTGTGCCTTTGATCTCCATCTCCAAAGCACCGTCATGATCACCATCATCACCGACACGACACCTTGATCTCCATCGTAGCATCGTTGTCGTCTCGCCAACTATTGTTTCTACGACTATCGCTACCGCTTAGTGATAAAGTAAAAACAATTACAGGGCGTTTGCATTGCATACAATAAAGCGACAGCCATATGGCTCCTGCCAGTTGCCGATAACTTTGTTACAAAACATGATCATCTCATACAATAAAATTTAGCATCATGTCTTGACCATATCACATCACAACATGCCCTGCAAAAACAAGTTAGACGTCCTCTACTTTGTTGTTGCAAGTTTTACGTGGCTGCTACGGGCTGAGCAAGAACCGTTCTTACCTACGCATCAAAACCACAACGATATTTTGTCAAGTTAGTGCTGTTTTAACCTTCGCAAGGACCGGGCGTAGCCACACTCAGTTCAACTAAAGTTGGAGAAACTGACACCCGCCAGTCACCTGTGTGCAAAGCACGTCGGTAGAACCAGTCTCGCGTAAGCGTACGCGTAATGTCGGTCCGGGCCGCTTCATCCAACAATATCGCCGAACCAAAGTATGACATGTTGGTAAGCAGTATGACTTGTATCGCCCACAACTCCCTTGTGTTCTACTCGTGCATATAACATCTACGCATAAACCTGGATCGGATGCCACTGTTGGGGAACGTAGTAATTTCAAAAAAATTCCTACGCACATGCAAGATCATGGTGATGCATAGCAACGAGAGGGGAGAGTGTGTCCACATACCCTCGTAGACCAAAAGCGGAAGCATTATGGCAACACGGTTGATGTAGTCGAACGTCTTCACGATCCGACCGATCCAAGTACCGAACGCACGGCACCTCCGAGTTCAGCACACGTTCAGCTCGACGACGTCCCACAAACTCCGATCCATTAGAGCTTTGCGGGAGAGTCCCGTCAGCACGACGGCGTGATGACGGTGTTGATGATGCTACCGATGTAGGGCTTCGCCTAAGCACCGCTACGATATTACCGAGGTGTAATTGGTGGAGGGGGCACCGCACATGGCCGGGAGAGATCAACACATCAACTTGTGTGTCTTGGGGTGCCCCCTGCCCTCGTATATAAAGGAGCAAGGGGGGAGGCCGGCCGGCCCCGGTAGGGCGCGCCAGGAGGAGGAGTCCTCCTCCTAGTAGGAGTAGGACTCCCCTTTCCTACTCCTACTAGGAGGAGGAAAGGAAGGAGGAGAGGGAGAAGGAAGGAGAGGGAGTAAAAGGAGGAAAGGGGGCCCGCCCCCCTAGTCCAATTCGGTTTGGGCTAGGGGGGCCGCGCGCCCTGCCTCCTCTCTTCCACCACTTGGCCAATGAGGCCCATTACTTCGTCCTCGTATTCCCGTAACTCCCCGGTACCCCGAAAAATACCCGAATCACTTGGAACCTTTCCGATGTCCGAATATAGTCATCCAATATATCGATCTTTACGTCTCGACCATTTCGAGACTCCTCGTCATGTCCCCGATCTCATATGGGACTCCGAACTAGCTTCGGTACATCAAATCACATAAACTCATAATATCAATCGTCACAGAACTTTAAGTGTGCGGACCCTACGGGTTCGAGAACTATGTAGACATGACCGAGACATGTCTCCGGTCAATAACCAATAGCGGAACCTGGATGCTCATATTGGTTCCTAGATATTCTACGAAGATCTTTATCGGTCAAACCGCATAACAACATACGTTGTTCCCTTTGTCATAGGTATGTTACTTGCCCGAGATTCGATCGTCGGTATCATCATACCTAGTTCAATCTCGTTACTGGCAAGTCTCGTTACTCGTTCCGTAATGCATCATCCCGCAACTAACTCATTAGTCACATTGCTTGCAAGGCTTATAGTCATGTGCATTACCGAGAGGGCCCAGAGATATCTCTCCGACAATCGGAGTGACAAATCCTAATCTTGATTTATGCCAACCAAACAAACACCATCGGAGACACCTGTAGAGCACCTTTATAATCACCCAGTTACGTTGTGACGTTTGGTAGCACACAAAGTGTTCCTCCGGTATTCGGGAGCTGCATAATCTCATAGTCATAGGAACATGTATAAGTCATGAAGAAAGCAATAGCAGTATACTAACACGATCAAGTGCTAAGCTAACGGAATGGGTCAAGTCAATCACATCATTCTCCTAATGATGTGATCCCGTTAATCAAATGACAACTCATGTCCATGGCTAGGAAACTTAGCCATCTTTGATTCAACAAGCTAGTTAAGTAGAGGCATACTAGTGACACTCTGTTTGTCTATGTATTCACACATGTATCAAGTTTCCGGTTAATACAACTCTAGCATGAATAATAAACATTTATCATGAAATAAGGAAATAAATAATAACTTTATTATTGCCTCTAGGGCATATTTCCTTCAATAATAAGATCTTTGATGAGAATCTTAAAAAGGAAGTCCCCGTTCTAGATATAATCTAACAAGTTTTTAATAATGTTAATCAACACTACTCTTGGATTGTTGCGGCTAATCAAAGGGGCTATGATGAAAACCAACTAAGAAATGCTAAAGTCTCCATGGATAATGTGTTTTATGTTGTGTTTACAAAACCCCATGATGAAAATACCTCTAAGAAAACTAAGAAGAAAAAGGATGACAAAACTTAGATCCTGCACGTTATGCCTAGCTAGGGGCGTAAAACGATAGCGCTTGTTGGGAGGCAACCCAATGAATAAAATTTATTTTTGTTTTTTTATTTCTGTTCTTGAGTGTTAGAACAATTATGCTACTGTTATGATTGTGTTTTTTGTGTTTTAATTAGTGTTTGTGCCAAGTAAATCCTTTAGGATCTTCCGGGGTGATAGTTGTTTGATCTTGCTGAAAAAGACAGAAACTTTGCGCTCACGGAAATAATTATCATAAATCACAGAAAAGAGATTTTTCCCTGATTATTTTTGCATAAGATTAATATACAAATTATTCTGGTCGTCCTAATTTTGTAGGATCTTTGGAGTTACAGAAGTATTCGAATGTTCCATATTACTACAGACTATTCTGTTTTGACAGATTCTGTTTTCTTTGTGTTGTGTGCTTATTTTGATGGCTCTATGGTTTTCTTTGATGAGTTTTTGCCATAGAAAATTTGGAATACAGTAGATATAATACAAAAAAAATAATTGGTTTGACACAGCACTTATAGTAGTGGTTTGCTTTCTTTTACTAACAAATCTCACAAGGGTTTTGTTGAGTTTTGTGTGATTAAAGTTTTCAAGTTTTGGGTTATCTTACGATGGATGAAAGAAGGATAGAAGAGCCTAAGCTTGGGGATGCCCCGGCATCCCAAGCTATTATCCAAGAATGAGAAACCAACTAAGCTTGGGGATGCCCCCGAGTGGTATCCCCTCTTTCTTCTAACGACCATCGGTAATTTTACTCGAGGCTATATTTTTATTCGTCACATGATATGTGTTTTGCTTGGAGCGTCTTGTATGATATGTGTCTTTGCTTTTTTATTTCGTGTTTTAAGTCATCAATCCTTGCTGGACACACCTATTTGAGAGAGCCAAAATTATGTCATGACTTGTTAGAATTGCTCTCTATGCTTCACTTAAATTTTTATGAGCAATGGACTTGCTCTAGTGCTTCACTTATATCTTTTTGAGCACGGCGTGCTTAGTATTTTTGAAGAAATGCTCTCTTGATTCACTTAGATTTATTTGAGAGTTAGTAAAATTTTGAAGAAATTCTCTCTTGCTTCACCTAAATTATTTTAAGAGAAAGAAAACATGTTATGCTCATGATCTTCACTTATATTTGTTTGAGCTTATGAAAAGCAACACATGAAAATTAGTCCCAAAGTGATAGATATCCAAAAAGGATAAAGAAAGAAGAAAATATATGTCATGAAGATCATTGGACAAAATAAACTTGATTCTTAGTAATAGTTTTGAGATATGATGATGTGATATGTGAGTCATGTTGGTGAGTAATTGTGCGCTAGTAAGAATATTGGTGTTAAGGTTTGTGATTCCCTATGCATGCACGAAAGTCAATAATCATGCAATCAAAATTATATCTACTTGTGGTGCATTATTTGGTGTTAATTATGCTTAATGCTTGCTTATGAGATTATTCCTTTCTTGGTTGGTCGCTTCTCAGTCTTTTTGCTAGCCTTCATTTTGCACCAAGTATGACCTCTACTTGTGCATCCAAAATCCATTAAACCAGTTTTGCCACATGAGTCCACTATATCTACCTATATGCGGTATTCTTTTCCCGTTCTAAGCAAATTTGCATGTGCCATCTCTAATTTTCAAAATGAACTTCTCTTTTGTGTGTTTGTTTGGCTCATGAGCGATGTGAGTAGCTAATATTTTCCATGCTAGATGTGTTATTCTCACGATGAGTGTTTATTCACTTGCGATTGCACGAGAGTAAGGCAAAGGTATTAGGGATGCCCAGTCCTAAAATGCAAAAATGAATTTACTTTATGTTGTCAAATAATAAATTCTTTGGAAAGTGTTGGTATGGAGGGCACCTGTGGATACGGCTAGCCATGGAAAGTGAAAGTTATGGTGGAAAAAGGAATAAACTTTATTTTCTGTTTGGGAACCGCCTATGATATATCTAGCATGGAAAGTGTTGGGATGCTCCAAGTCGTTTTCGTTGGTGGGATGGATACACCTCCCAAAATGTTTTTATCTCTATTTTTTCGCTTTGAGCTCTGGCACCTCTACAAATCCCTACTTCCCTCTGCGAAGGGCCTTTCTTTTACTTTATGCAATTTTTATTTTTGAAATTGAGTCTCCATCCTCTCTTATAAAAGCATCAACTAGGGGGCAATATGACCGTACTTAAGTATTGGGTGTAGCTAATATTCGAGTGTGTTTCATGAATGGATCAATGTTTGAGCATGATGGGCTAGGGATAACTTGTTTTAGCATTGATATTTTGAAAGACATGGTTGCTTGTTGATATGCTTGAGTATCTAAATTATTATGTCAAAACTAGACTATTTCTTTGAATCACATAAAAGTCCAAATGTCCATGCTATGAAGAAAATAATATGATATGACATGATAAACAACACTCCACATCAAAAATTCTGTTTTATCACTTACGTACTCGAGGACGAGCAGGAGTTAAGCTTGGGGATGCTGATACGTCTCCAACGTATCTATAATTTTTGATTATTCCGTGCTGTTTTATTATAAATCTTGGATGTTTTATAATCATTATATAGTCATTTTATATCATTTTTTGGTACTAACCTATTGACATAGTGCCAAGTGCCAGTTGTTGTTTTCTGCATGTATTTTACATCGCAGGAAATCAATATCAGAAGGAGTCCAAATGCCACGCCAATTTACGATGATTTTTTATGGGCCAGGAGGAACACAATGGGCCCTGATTGCACCTGGGGAAGTCCCAAGGAGGGGACAACCCACCAGGGCGCGCCAGGAGGCCCAGGCGCGTCCAGGTGGGCTGTGCCCACCTCGGGTGCCCCCGGACCGACTCTTTGCTCTATAAATACCCCAATATTCCAGAAACCCTAGAGGAGTCGATGAAATTTTCATCCAGCCGCCGCAGAGTCCAGAACAACGAGATCCAATCTAGACACCATCACGGAGGGGTTCACCACTTTCATAGGTGCCTCTCCGATGATGCGTGAGTAGTTCTTTGTAGACCTTCGGGTCCGTAGTTAGTAACTAGATGGCTTCCTCTCTCTCTCTTGATTACCAATACAATGGTCTCTTGGAGATCCATATGATGTAAGTCTTTTGGCGGTGTGTTTGTTGGGATCTGATGAACTTCGGGTTTATGATCAGTTATATCTTTTTATATCCATGAAAGTTAGTTGAGTTCTTTGATCTCTTTTATGCGTGATCTCTTATAGCCTCATATTTCTTCTCCGATATTAGGGTTTTTTTGGCCAACTTGATCTATTTATCTTGCAATGGGAAGAGGTGCCTGGTAGTGGGTTCGATCTTACGGTGCTTGATCCTAGTGACAGAAAGGGAACCGACACGTATGTATCGTTGCTACTAAGGATAAAAAGACGGGATCCATATCTGTCGCAATAGATAAACAGATCTTGTCTACATCATGTCATCGTTCTTACTTCATTACTCCGTTTTCCCATGAACTTAATACACTAGATGCATGCTGGATAGCGGTCGTTGTGTGGAGTAATAGTAGTAGATGCAGACAGAAGTTGGTCTATTAATCTTGGACGTGATGCATATGTAATGATCATTGCCTGGATATCGTCATGATTATTTGAAGTTCTATCAATTGCCCAACAGTAATTTGTTCACCCATCGTTTGCTATTTTTCTCGAGAGAAGCCACTAGTGAAACCTACGGCCCCCGGGTCTTCTTTCTCATATATTTGCCTTGCGATCTACTTTTTCCTTGCGTTTATTTTCAGATCTATTAAACTAAAAATACAAAAATACCTTGCTGCAATTTATTTGTTCTGCGGTCTATTTATCCCATCTACAAATTTACCTCACGTCCTTTGCCTATCTTGAGGCGCCGTACCCCGAAAGGGATTGACAACCCCTTTAACACGTCGGGTTGCGAGGTGTTGTTCTTTGTGTGCAGGGGCTGTTTACATTGTGTTCCTTGGTTCTCCTACTGGTTCGATAACCTTGGTTTCATATCTGAGGGAAATACCTACCCCCGCTGTGCTGCATCATCCCTTCCTCTTTGGGGAAATACCGACGTAGTTTCAAGCGACATCATTATTCCACTGTTTGCTATTTTTCTTGAGAGAAGCCACTAGTGAAATCTACGGCCCCCGGGTCTCTTCTTTGATATATTTGCCTTCACGATCTATTTTTATTTGTTTTTATTTTCAGATCTGTTGAACCAAAAATACAAAAATACCTTGCTGCAATTTTTAGCAATTTATTTTATCTCGCATTCCCGCGAGATCTATTTATCCAATCTACTATAATTTTATCTATCTTTTTGCTTGTGAGGGATTGACAACCCCTCTCTTACGTCGGGTTGCAAGTATTTGTTCTTTGTGTGCAGGAGCTGTTTACGTGGTGTTGCGTGGTTCTCCTACTGGTTCGATAACCTTGGTCTCATCACTGAGGGAAATATCTACCGTGGCTGTGCTACATCTTCCCTTCCTCTTTGGGGAAATACCGACATAGTTCAAGCAAACATCAGGGGTAGAGCAACGTGCTGCTGTCCTTCAACCGTGCGTTGGAGATGATTGCTTGTTGTACCACATCATGCACTCGTGAAACAGGTGAGCTCCACAAATTGGTTTCTCATGAGGATATATATTCTTCTATGGAGTAGCGGTTGGCAAGGACAGAGATGTGGTGCGGCCATACAACCTTGATCTCTAAAGCAAAGGTCACCTACAGCGTCAGATTCCTATACCAATTGATATTTATAAGAAACAAATATCATCCTTCTTCAGTGTTGTATCCCTTATCCTTTTACCCTTCAACATTGCCTTGAGAATTATGCTAGCCAACTAACTACTATGTGAAAGTTTAATCTTCTTTGTTTCTCTTAGATGAAACAACATATGGACTTCAAACTTTGCAGATCAATAAAACTTTAGAACTACAATCTTTGAATTTTTTTCTGACTTATGTACATTTTATTTTAAGTATTTATGTTCCATGAAAAGTATGATTTTCTCCTACATTGTTATAGTGTTATTTTGTCCTGTAAAGTTTGAAGAGCATATGTTATTTTATTTGGAAAAAACAAAAAAGAGAAAAGTGCCTGCACATATCGCGATGTAGAAAATAGGTGGCTACATAAGGGGTGCATTGTGGCTGGGTTCAACCATAACTTTCTTGCATTATCTTGTCTTGAAAGTAGCAGAACCATTGTACCCACACACTCTCGACTTCCAAAGCTCTGGTGGTTGTTCCATTAGAGTTTTGGACTAAGAAGGTAGAAGAGCTCATATGGAACGAGCACGACATCTGCAATCCTGGATGCAGCATACAAAGTAGATGCTTTACATATGTTTTTGTTAGTTGTTCCTACAGCGTGTCATCATAAGCGATCTCTCCAAATCCAAGCATCAATATATCACAAAACGTCAATCCCGGCATCAATAGAACACAAAACATCAATCCCAGGATCAATAGAACACAAAAAGTCAATCCCAGCATTAATAGTACACAAAACATGAGGGGTCAACCAAAGCTAAACCAAAATGGGATGAGTGGTTTAAGATGGATCGTGTGACTAACCATGTATTTGAATTAGCCCATCCAATTTAAAAACAAAGGCTCTACTATATAGGGGGCTATTTAGACTTTTTAACATTTGAAAACCACATTCTTCAAAAGTAAAACTTTTAAAAGCACATGTTCTGACATACCCTTTATGATTACCACAGTAGTCTACAATACTTCAAAGTATTGAGAAAAACCAAAGTATGTTTAACAAAAGCATAATATTTCACTACTGACCAATAGTTAATTTTTTCCCATACTTTTTCATCACTATTTGGATCATGTTTTGACGGTGGATGCAACGGTAGCACCAAACAAAGTATTACTAGTCTTACTTGTAGTATGGACTATGGAGTATATTTCTTGATGAATCTAGAGATGAGACAGTCCAACGGTGGATCATTGCCTTCTCATAGCAAAGAAAAAAAGGACAAAGTTTGATAAACGGAACGAACAAAGCACCACATCATTTGAATGTGTTAAGAGTATCACGAGAGAGGTTCAATCAGTGTGGATAGATGGAGATCAAACCTCTTGTCCTTAACATGGAACACATAAATTTCCTAGCCGAGATGTCCAAAAGATTTCAATGTTCTACAGAATAAATTTCAATGTTCTACAGAATAAATTCAAGCTCATAGACGAGTTATTGGACAATAAAATTACATCAATCGTTCAACTACATTTGGAACACATCATTGAGTATCCCAATTCACCTCACATGGTAAGACCCCTCAAGAAAAAAGATGTTGGAAGCAACACCTGATACATTTCAATTTGAGCAGCACATTTAAGATGACCACCTATGTGCTCGACGGTATTAAAAAAGAAATACAAATTTGGATTATCACAAAAGTAAACATATTCTTTCTTATATTATCCCAAAGTACACTTTTTGGTATGACCTTGCAAACCACATATTGCTTGACGACCAAAGCTACTATTTCCCGAGTCATAATGTGGAAAGCGAGCTAACGCACACCCCTCAGTCCCCCACGCGCAAATTTTGGCTAGCCCACAGGCGGTGCTGGGCGCTCCTGTCTTTTGTTCTTTTTTCGTTTTTTCTTCATTAAAAATGTTCAGGATTTCAAACAACGTTCTATTTCTTTTTTTACAAAATACGAATTTTAAAAAGTTTCAAAGTCTGAAAAATGGATCAATTTCAATAAAACACAAATATAAAATTGCTCCTAATTTAAAAATCATGATTTAAAAAATGCACTAAGATTTCTAAACTGTTAATGGTTAAAATAATGTGATGAATTTTCATGAGTACGAAAAATATTCAGTAGTTATAAAAAGGTGCCGAATTTCAAATAAATTGATGAATTTCAAAATATGTACCCAAATTTAAAAAAAACGCCTATTAAAAAATATTTTCCCATTCAGAATATATTCACAAATTTTAGAAAAAATAATGAATTTAAAATGACGTTCAAATAAATTTGAAAAACTGTTTATTGATGCAAAAAGTATTCAAAACTTTCAAATTTTGTTCCCAATGTTTCTAAATGTTTGCCAATTCAAAAAAAAATCATGAATTGAAAAAATACGCATGATTGTAAAAAAATATTTCCGAATTTTCAAAAATGTTCAGAATTAAAAGTAATGTAAAAAAATGCTCATGAGTAAAAAACTGTCCATTAATTTTAAAATGTTCCAAATTTCTACATTATTCACGAATTCAAAAACAATTAGTGAATTTCAAAAAATGTTGCAATTTTTTCAAATCATGAATTTCAACAAATACTCTCATGAATTCCAAAAAAATCAAGTTGCAAAAAAATCCATGAATTCAAAAATCTTTGCAATTTTCAGAAAAATTTCCAATTTTTTAAATATGTTTGCTGATTCAAAAAATGTCCATGAATTAAAAAATATGCATGATTTCAAGAAATTGTTTCCAAATTAAAAAATGTTCACGAATTTCAAAATTACTGCGAATTATAAAATTTCTCGAAATTAGAAAAGAAAAAGAGAATATTGAGAAAAAAAGAAGGAAAAGGGAAAAAAAGAAACCTAAAAAAGAGATAAAACAAAAAACCAGATGATGAAATAGGTGGATAACCATAGAAAAACATACATGGAGAATATGTGTAAATATACTAGCATTTGGTGGCTATCCCCCGACCTGTGCATGTAATATGATTCCCGTTGACGGAATTTTGGACCTTGGGGTTGCGTAGATGTTGAATGTATAGTAATACGTGGAGAATATGTGCAGTTCTATGGTAAGGTGTGAAAAGGTATGTTACACTTTTGAGCACATAAGCATCTTATCACATACAACAACACAACAATCAAACACTTAGGAAACGAATATTTGCACCTGCTAGTATATGTACTTCACTAGTTCCTACAATATTGTTGAAACCCAAGACTTTGAAGAAGCAGTGGCCGGTATTCAAAGACTTAGGATGTTCATCATTCAAACCCTGCAAGAAATACTTTAGATTGTTTACTTGGCGCATCAAAATATTTTGTGTCTTTCTCCACCTCTGCATAAGATGGTTCTTATTTGCACTCTCCTTCGGTGGCCAGAGACATTGCTGATGAATATTCATTACCAACGGTCGTAAGTAAGAGCAAAATAAATTTGTTGGTATCAAATTATGAGTTTAATATTAGTAAGTATAGATGGGCATGTAAATTTCTGACCTGATGTGTCAGACGATGAAAACAAGTCCGAGAGGCACTGGTTGGGCAACTACATGCTGACAACACCTGTATCCTCTGAACAGCATAGAGTGTATAGACATTTGTGTTGTCAGTTTTCATATGCAAGCACATCTTCAGTCCGCAACAGAAATTGTTTTAGACCATTTGTGCAATAATGCCCAGAAATTCAACAAACAACAGGTTACAAAGAAAGTATAGTACAAAGAGGAGAAGAATACATGCCAGAGAGTAACAAAATATTGTGACAGAAATTTTTTCATAAGCAAAGCCAAGGCAAAACTGTGGGGCATTGGGTACACATCTGATAGCTAAAAGTAATTCCATTGCAGAAGATACAACCTAGAGTCAACCTGTTTATTGTACAAGCCAAGGCAAAACCAAGATAACATAATAGAAGAGCAGCGAGAAAACAGGAACGCTTTCTTAGCAATGGAAAGGATAGTGTCGGGGATATACCCCGCGGTATGACCCGGCCGGAGATATGACCCGGCTGGGACTTGATGTTTCATTGGTGACCCGGCAGACTATAAGCCGGCGGGAACAGTTAAGCATTGTAAGCCGGCAGACACAGTCATATAACCCGGCAGACATGGTCATGTAACCCGGCAGACACAGTCATGTAAGCCGGCAAACATAGTCATGTAACCCGGCAGACACAGTCATGTAAGCCAGACAGACACAGTCATATAAGCCGGACAGTTAAGCCGGTAGATGTTAAGCCAGACGGTAAGCCAGATGGTAAGTCAGATCGTAAGCCAGACCGTAAGTCAGATCGTAAGCCAGATTGTAAGAAGCCCATGGTGAGAAGCCCATGGTAAGACGTCAAAATAGGTTAAGTCTTAAGTCTGAGTTGGACTCTACATGTAACCCGCCCCTTCAGCTTATATAAGGAGGGCGGGGCACCCCAAGAGGGGAGGTTGAATAAGGGCTAGGTTAGACATAATTAGGAGAGCCGGCTTACGGCAACTCCTCTCATAAGCATAATGAGACCTAGCCACAAACAACATGTAGGGTTTTTACCGGATGATGTTTCCCGGGGCCCGAAGCTGTCTAAACTCTTGTCTTGTGTTGATTATCTCGCGTCTCTCAATTCCGACCAACCCCTTCAAGCTACCGCATAGATGCATTGGCCTCACGACTAAGTCCTCACACTAAGGACATCTGACGTGATAATTCTACGACAGTTGACGCCCACCGTGGGGCCGACGCACGATGGTGTTAAGTTCTTGAAGGAATCTCTCACAGGGTTCGAGAAGTTTGCAATTTTTCACCTGCCATCCTACGATTTGTTCGATGGATTTCGAGCTGCCCGAAGCCGACGGATTTCTGAAGCTCCTAAAGGGAGCCGGCGCTTTTTACTACGACTGAAGAGTACAAATCGAGCCATTGTTTTGACCCGGATTTAATATTGAGGTTTTCCGTCAAGACCACCTCAGCTCCGGGTTGACCCTGAACAAAAGTTCGCCGATGAGTCGCCGTGCTACCATGACCAGAAGAGGGATATTGCGAAGCACCTTATTAGACTTCAGGTTGAGTCGGACTCGGCTGTCGTTTGGTCCAAAGCCGCCGCCATCTCTGCATCATTGTTTTCATCAGTACAAACACGACTCGGAGGAGGACTCCGGGCTCTTTCCGCCCCCAAGCGCCAAAAACGCGTTACTCCGGGTCGGCCGCATCGTAGCCGGTCTGGGCTGGACTCCGCGTCGGCCTCCAATGCTTTTTCTGCTGAGACGCCGTTTCCGTTCCTGAGCCGCCCCGGCCGCCGTCGCCTTGGTCTCGTTCCTCCTTGGTCATACCCGGGCCGAGCCACCCCTGCATCACCAAGTTACCGGCGCCGCCTCCAACCGGCTCCGGCCTCTGCAACCTCGGCCGTCGCGTCTCAGCTCGCCACTGGCCTCTTTTGTACTCCCTTTGTTCGGAATTACTTGTCATAAAAATGGATGTATCTAGACGTATTTTAGTTCTAGATACATTCATTTCTAAGATAAATAATTCCGAACGGAAGGAGTAGCATGTTTGAGCCGCCTGGCCGGGTCACCCGTTTACCTCTGTCGTGGCTCGTCGTTGCTGTGGCCCTGCACATCTGAGCTATCTCGGCCGTTTTCGCCGCTGACTATCTGGGGCTGCTTCTGTTTCAACACCGTGAGCCGCCTGGCCGGGTCACTTTAGCCTCACCTTCAATTGATCTTTCAAACATCATGTGCGAGAGATTACAGTACTGAAAGGATGTGCGAGCTCCAAAGTCCAACCATCACCTGAGGTGGAGCTCGTGCATTACTTCGTTTTGAGCAAACATGCACGATTGTGCCTTGAGAAAATCAGGGAATCATCAATATATTCTCTGCCGCCAAGTAAACCAGCTGATATTCAAGGACGATGCAATTAACTACAAACAAGTACCACGATGGTTGTTAAATCCATGGCTACAGTCCAGCAAGCACCACCTCCGCTTGACCCGTCGCGGTTCCGTCTGACTGACTCCGTCGCCTGGTCGCCTTTGCCTCAAACCACCAAACCGTCGCCCTGGGAGCCGACCATGAGTCGCCGCTGGGTCTCCACCGCGGTTGAGCCGCCACCACCGTCACGCCTCGCCTCCCGTCCGAGTCACCGTCATGCTATCGCACTGTGTTATGCGTTCACCTCCGCGGCCCGCCCCGGCCGACGTCGCCTGACCGACGTTGCTTTGAGCCGGCAGCCACCGTCGCTTCGCCGGAGTGGGCGGTTTGCCGGCCTCACTCCGTCACAAGTTGCCAGCGTGGCCTCATCTCTGCTTGCAACCCGCCACGGCCACAAGTCGCCGGTCTTCGCCAGCGTGTGAGCAAGTCATCGTTTTTGCCTGCGGGCCGCCGCCCGCCTTAACTACAGTGGGAGAGACACCGCCCACCTCACCTTGCCGGAGTCTTCTACATCCGAAGACACTGCCGGTTTGCCTCGCGCTGGCACTGCCCCGTCCGCGCCGATTGCGACCTGCTTCGACCGGCGCGGCCACGCTTTATCACTCCTCCGAGCCACCATCGCCACCGCCCTCAACTCCTGCTCTGCACGCCCGCGCTGAACCCGGCCGCATCCGCGCCTTCTCTGACCCGCCGTCTGCGCGCCCGGACTGAGTCGCTGCACCGGCCGGCTCCGGCGCGCCCCGCTGGCTCACCGCCTCTCCATTCGAGCTTGCCTGCGCCCGGCGTGGCACGGCGTCCCGGCCTTCAGTGTTTCTTTTTGCACGCGGTTTGACCGGTTTCCATGAGTCGCCTCGCCTCTGCTCGCCGACCCGCCATAAGCTCCAGTTACATCGTCAAGTTGTACAACTACGACAGAGAACTGTTAGTGGGCTGCTAATGCATGTACATCAGATCAACTATTCATCTACCATGCGTCCACCATCCACTACAAGTGCAAGGTCATCAGGATAATTGTTCGCTGTGAAGGTAGTGTTATACTTCAGAGATGGAAGACGCGCCTATTGATCTGCCTTGCTGGATGCGCGCCAGTTCCGACCGCGCCTGCCGACCCCGTTGCCCCGCCGTCAGAGTCGTCGCCCGGGCCTTCCAGTCTCAAGTGTCTGCCCACGCCGGACTACCACCAGCAGACGCATGCACAACTCACCGCCCAAACCGCCACGCTGCGCTACATGCCGGCGAGTCCGTGTCACCTGGCCGCGCAGAGCCGCTGCTCTGGCCACGGTCGTAACCTCAAACCGTCAGGCGCCTCAACACCTTTGGGACGCTTCCGCTGAGCCGCCTTTCCGTCGCCGTGGCTTTAAGCCGGTGCCGCACCGAGCCGCCTTGTACCACCTTGCTGGTGCTTCTGCAAGTCGCCGTTTGGAGCCACCTCGCTTGTGCGTTGAGCCGCCCCGCGGCCTCATCCACTTCGCGCCAAGCTGCTGTCTTCACCAGCGGCCCCCTTGCTGTTTCTGCCCTGTCCTGACTCCTGAGTCGCTAAGAGCCGCCGCGCCCTTGCTGTCGAAGTCGTCGCCGGGTCAAACCTCCGCCACGCTGACCTATTGCCGCCGGGTCAAACCTCCGCCACACTGACCTATTGCCTCCGGGTCAAACTCTGCCACTGTGGTCGTGTACGCAGCATCAATCCGCCGACCATCTCCAAGTCGACCCGCCACTGCGGCAATATGCCTCCATAAGCCGCCGCGACCTCTGCTGAGTCGCCGGGCAGGCCTCTGCTCCTCTGCTGCCGTCCGGCGCAGAGCATCTTTCGGTCACAAAACGTCAGGTGATATCCATCTAAATCCATTTTATCAGCACATACTAAGTTGTTTGAGAGCAATTACTTTGGTTGATGGTATTGTTTCGCAGGACAATTGTTTATTTCAAAGGTGTTACAAAGGGGCATGCGCCAACATTATTTTTGCACTAGCGCTCGTCCGTGCCATATTGTTTGACGGATACATGCGTGAATCGCCGCCTCCGCTACATCAACACAACATGATTGACTCGCCCATCCGCACTAGCTTACAACTCCGCGACCGACTCATCTGTCTGATCCCGCGGTCGACTCGTCCATGATTGATTTTAGCTTCACCATGGTGATTATCAACTCCACTGTGGATAAATCACTGGCCTAACATATCAGATGAAATCCATCCAGTATATTTTATATTACATAATATATTCTTCAAAAGAGCAATTACTTTGGTTTACAAGTTGTCCCATGTAGGATTCAATCCATTGGTCATATCATGGTCAAGCATGGAGAGTTTCAACCCAACTCCTCGAGTAGTCTTAAGACTCGGGGGCTACAATGACATGATTTAACAAACATTGTGAGAGTCAAAACCCAGGGTCATTGGAGGGAAAAATAATCCGGACCCGAGGCTACTGCCACATTGGTGCAAAATTAAAAGGCCGTCAGAAAATTTCCAGCTCAAAGTGAAGATCCCTTTTGAGTCCGACTTGGATCGTATTCGAATCAGGGTCGTTAAAAACCTCTCAAGGTCATTTGGGGGCTTCCTGTTCAAACATAGGTCGTATTCGAACCAAAGAGAACATAGCTGTCGAAACCCTTTTGATCGGCACACTGCCAAACTCACTAGGGGGCTTCTTGATCGTATCCGAATCATAGCTTAATCTCTTTTGGGTCCGACGTGGATCGTATTCGAATCAGCGTCGTTAAACAACTCTCAAGGTCATTTGGGGGCTTCCTGTTCAAACATAGGTCGTATTCGAACCAAAGAGAACATAGTTGTCGGTACCCTCTTGATCGGCAACGCCAAAGCCACTGGGGGCTATATGATCGTATTCGAATCTTAGCTTAACCCCTTTGGAACGGTTTACTGATCGTATTCGAATCAGAAGCCTCAATTTTTCTTTCTATTTGGCTTAAGTTTTTTGAAAACAGTCCTTTGGGTTTGTCTTGAGACCTTTTTGTTCATATCTGAAGCATATGTGGTTTCGATTAACCCGGCTTGACTTTAGATGATAAGTCACCATATATGATAATCATAAACATTTGGAAGTTTTTGGCTTCTAAAGATTGAGTTATCACCCTTACTGCACAGGTATCCTAAACCGGCAGTATGATTCAATATCACAGGAACCGGTTTTTCAAACCGGATTATATTATTCAAATATTTAATAGCCAACACGGCTGGATTCTTATTATGGTTATCAATAACCAGTATAATGATTAAGATTTTCAAAGTCACTTTAAGCGCAATGGCTATTATTTTATCAATGGACATGATTATTCTACAATGGAAGAAATAGTACCGAGTCGCTGCAGGCTTACAACCCGGCACTTGGGGGCTACATTATTCAAGTTGAGATTACATCAAATGTGCAAGTCGCATGTCGCTGCAAGCATGCACCATGATACTTGGGGGCTAATGCAAAGTCATTTTTACTGGCCTTATTGAAGACCCGACTCATCATATCATAATGAGCCGGCCCTTGGGGGCTACACGTTGCTGTTCAAGTCTACATGATCATATCTACAAAGTCCCTGCTCATTATTGCATAATGACCCGGCCCTTGGGGGCTACACTGGTTGAAGTTTTTATGAGCATAAGGCAATTTCAAGTCCCAGGTTACTGCAAGCATGACAACCCGGCACTTGGGGGCTACATATGTGGAATACTCAGTTTTCACTAGTGATTGAGATAAACAACATGGATTTCTTCAAGATGATAATATTTTTGTTGAAGCAAGTCTTAAGTCAATACTTTGTTCTGCTCAAGACTTGGGGGCTACAGGTAATATGGATATGAGGGAGAGAAATCTTCAAAATTCTCAGTTTTGACCCGGCATCGGCAATAATTATGACTTGGTATCATCTATTTATAAACCCGGCAAGTTTTTTCATCTTTAAGCCAGTTGAAGGTCACATGAGTATTTCAAGACCAATATTTTTAAGCATTAGGAGCCGAGTCAAATGAGTTATTCTTCAGTCTTTCTCTGTGAGAAACCAACATCAGCAAATTGATTATGAAGTTGGCTTATTGACCCGGATTTTTGAAGAAGGAAATAACAAGGAGTTAAGGATGATCAGGTGCTGGCTTACAAAGATGTTTAACCCGGAACATAACCTGTTAAAATTGTTCTTGCGTTTTGTTTATAGGATCAGTTTAACATGGATAAATCCAAATTAAACTGGGGGCTAATGTCGGGGATATACCCCGCGGTATGACCCGGCCGGAGATATGACCCGGCTGGGACTTGATGTTTCATTGGTGACCCGACAGACTATAAGCCGGCGGGAACAGTTAAGCATTGTAAGCCGGCAGACACAGTCATATAACCCGGCAGACATGGTCATGTAACCCGGCAGACATAGCCATGTAACCCGACAGACACTGTCATGTAAGCCGGCAGACATAGTCATGTAACCCGGCAGACACAGTCATGTAAGCCAGACAGACACAGTCATATAAGCCGGACAGTTAAGCCGGCAGATGTTAAGCCAGACGGTAAGCCAGATGGTAAGTCAGATCGTAAGCCAGACCGTAAGTCAGATTGTAAGCCAGATTGTAAGAAGCCCAAGACGTTAAGAAGCCCATGGTGAGAAGCCCATGGTAAGACGTCAAAATAGGTTAAGTCTTAAGTCCGAGTTGGACTCTACATGTAACCCGCCCCTTCAGCTTATATAAGGAGGGGCGGGGCACCCCAAGAGGGGAGGTTGAATAAGGGCTAGGTTAGACATAACTAGGAGAGCCGGCTTACGGCAACTCCTCTCATGAGCATAATGAGACCTAGCCACAAACAGCATGTAGGATTCTTACCGGATGATGTTTCCCAGGGCCCGAAGCTGTCTAAACTCTTGTCTTGTGTTGATTACCTCGCGTCTCTCGATTCCGACCAACCCCTTCAAGCCACTAGTGCAGAACCGGGCAATAGCACCGGTTCGTAAGGCCCTTTAGTGCCGGTTCCGTAACCGGCACTAAAGTGTGGGCACTAAAGCCCGCCCCCCTTAGTACCGATTCAGCACGAACCGGTGCTAAAGGGAAACCACGTGACACGAGCCAGCTCCGGGGGCCGGGAGCCCTTTAGTACCGGTTGGTAACACCAACCGGTACTAAATGTTTGTGGGTTTTTGTTTTATTTTTTATTTTTTATTTTTCAATTAAATTTTTGTTATCAATTTAATTTAGGATTGTTTTACGTTATAATGAGTTGTAGTCGTCATCATCATCATCATCATCGCATATTAATAAATAAATAAACTTTAGCGCGGTAAAAATCATCGTAGTCGTCATTAATTACCACTATTTAATCATCATAGTCATTACCGCTAGCTATCTAATCATCACCAACACTGGCTAGCTTAAAGAAGAAACATTCACTTTGTAACAGAAGCAAAGATATCATCGAGTTCAACATAATCATCACCAACATCGAAGTTCAGGACAATACGGACATGCATGAGAGATGACAAGTACTAATTAAGAGCATGAACTAGCTACTCTTGTTGCTCCCTCTCAGGTAGAATAGCATAGAACATGTATAGCTCTCCTGATTCATCATACTGGAGCATGCAGATGAATCTGTCTCCTAATCTTGGGTTGCGCTTCTCCTTGCTGCCCCTAGTACTTCTCTGCGATCGTTAACAATTTTGCTCCAATCTTTCACTATTAAGCATTCTTCGCTTTCAGAAAACCTGAATGCACTCATGTGCAATGTAGGAAATCTTGGTCGTAAGCTAACCATTGACATGCGACCTTTTGTCTCGATCCACTGAGGCACAACTGTCATCGGAAGTCCCTGTTGAAGAACATCGTATA
Source organism: Aegilops bicornis (assembly GCA_021605145.1). Lineage (NCBI taxonomy): Eukaryota > Viridiplantae > Streptophyta > Magnoliopsida > Poales > Poaceae > Aegilops > Aegilops bicornis. The sequence goes on along the minus strand of CM038671.1, from coordinate 796,825,144 downwards.
GTAATTAATATACTAAGCAATGAAAGTTTAGCTTCAAAAATAATGTATGTAAAAGATGCACTAATTAAGGACAAATAGTTAAAATCTTACCATCTTTCGATTATAAATGTGACCGTAGTTCAATACAATCACCATTGGTCGCACGTTTTGAGTACTAACATTTCTAAGTTCAGGAAAAAAAATTGTCTTGACAGTATTAAGATCCGCAAGCCATGAAACATAATGACTTATCTCCTCGCAGTTTAGTTGAGCCCCGGGCAGTAGTAGGTCCTGTCTACCAAGCGCGGACATGTTTGCTTGAACCGAAATAAGCTGACAATACAAATTAGTTGTCAACTATTTTTGAATAAACTGTATCAAAGACATAAACATATGCATGCATGGTTGAGAAAAACTCACATAATGGTAGAACCGGAGGCGTTTGCACATCGACCCAGATGTCTATATTACCTTCAACATCATCTTCCGGACGAATATCAAAGGTGATAATCATATCAGGCTCAAATGCATAAGCCTTGCATAGTGCTTGCCAAGTTTTGCATTCAAAATGGGTGTATGTGTCTCCATTATATAATTTGACGTTGAAAGTATACCCATGCTTCGTCTTCAAGTAAACTCTCTTTACCTCCATATCATCTATAGCACTAAAACCTATCTTATCCAAGACAAAAATTCTTGCATGGCAGGGGATGCGCTAGTAGAATAGTGAAAATTTAAAATTATAAGTTGAAGCAAATGAAGCATAAGTCATGCTTTAAAATTATAAGTTGAAGCAAATGAAGCATAAGTTTTGCATTCAAATAATAATTGCCGTTGTGACTTACTGTATCCACTTCGAATGTCTCATTCAGCTTGATGCTGAAGCGCCTACCATCAACAAGGAAATTTCTGTCGCACAGGCCGCGCTGGTCTTCACAGTGTTCGCACATAATGAAATCTCTTTTGTCGTGAGATGACATTTCCTATATGGTCATATAGGTGAAACATTAAACACTTATTACTATCTAACATTAATTAATATCTAGCCAATTCAAATATATATCTAACTATATTCATCTAACATTCGACATTAATCTAACATTTATATAAACTCAAAATATATAAAAACATTAAATAAACAGAAAAACTCATTAACAAATAATATTTTAATTAGATCATCAAATCTCTGATACGACAATTTTCTTACTAAAAATAAAATAGTTATATTAATTATTCAACTAGTTCAAATCTCAAATACCTAAATAAACTAGTTCGACAATTTTCTTACTAAAAATAAACTAGTTATATTAATTATTCAACTAGTTCAAATCTCAAATACCTAAATAAACTAGTTCGACAATTTTCTTACTAAAAATAAACTAGTTATTAATAATTAAACTAGTTCAAATCTCACATACCTAGCTAATTAATATCTAATTAAATTTTCTAAAAACAGAAAACAGAAAATAAGTAAAAAATGTGTGTGTATGTGTGTGTGTGTATGTGTGTGTGTGTGTGTGTGTGTGTGTGTGTGTATGTGTGTATATATGTGTGTGTATGTGTGTATATATGTGTGTCTGTGCACGATATTACACTGCAGTCTGACCTCAGACGCCGCCGCCTCAGACAAGACGCTGAAAGGGCGGTGACGACGTGGTGCCACAAGGCGTGGTACGCGAGAGCGAGAGTACATACGGGCCGGACTGGCGCGACGATGACGGACGGCGGGCGATTTACGGGCGGCGGACGACGGGCGACGGGCGCGGCGGCCGGCGACGACGGGACTCGAGCGGCGCGCGGCGTCGCGAGAGGTTGGAGACGCGAAGAAGTGGGGAGATGTAACTGAAATTTTCGTAAGTGTTGTATATATAGGAGAGGCCTTTAGTACCGGTTGGAGCCACAACCGGTACTAAAGGCCAACTTTGGCCAGGCCAAGAGGCGGGAAGAGCAGGCCTTTAGTACCGGTTGGTGGCTCCAACCGGTACTAAAGGGTGGTCTTTAGTACCGGTTGGAGCCACCAACCGGTACTAAAGGCCTCGTGCTGCCACCCCAAAGTTTAGTCCCACCTCGCCGGGCGAAGGGCAGCCTGTTGGAAATATGCCCTAGAGGCAATAATAAAAGCATTATTATTATATTTCCTTGTTCATGATAATTGTCTTTTATTCATGCTATAATTGTATTATCCGGAAATCGTAATACATGTGTGACTACATAGACTACAATACGTCCCTAGTAAGCCTCTAGTTAACTAGCTCGTTGGTCAACAGATAGTCATGGTTTCCTGACTATGGACATCAGATGTCATTGACAACGGGATCACGTCATTAGGAGAATGACGTGATGGACAAGACCCAATCCTAAGCATAGCACAAGATCGTGTAGTTCGCTTTTTCTAGAGCTTTTCCAATGTCAAGTATCTCTTCCTTAGACCTTGAGATCGTGTAACTCCCGGATACCGTAGGAATGCTTTGGGTGTACCAAACGTCACAACGTAACTGGGTGACTATAAAGGTGTACTACAGGTATCTCCGAAAGTGTCTGTTGGGTTGACACGGATCGAGACAGGGATTTGTCACTCCATATAACGGAGAGGTATCACCGGGCCCACTCGGTAGTGCATCATCATAATGAGCTCAAAGTGACCAAGTGTCTGGTCACGGGATCATGCATTACGGCACGAGTAAAGTGACTTGCCGGTAACGAGACTGAACGAGGTATTGCGATACCGACGATCGAGTCTCGGGCAAGTAACATACCGTCGACAAAGGGAATAGTATACGGGTTGCTTGAATCCTTGACATCGTGGGTTCATCCGATGACATCATCGAGGAGCATGTGGGAGCCAACATGGGTATCCAGATCCCGCTGTTGGTTATTGACCCGAGAGCGTCGGTCATGTTCAGATGTCTCCCGAACCCGTAGGGTCTACACACTTAAGGTTCGGTGACGCTAGGGTTATTAGGAAGACTTGTATGTGATTACCGAATGTTGTTCGGAGTCCTGGATGAGATCCCGGACGTCACGAGGAGTTCCGGAATAATCCGGAGGTAAAGATTTATATATGGGAAGTTGTCAAACAGACACCGGAAAGTTTCGGGGGCATACCGGTATTGTACCGGGGCCACCGGAAGGGTTCTGGGGGTCCACCGGGAGGGGCCACCCCTCCCGGGGGGCCACATGGGCTGCGTGGGGAAGAAGCCAGCCCTGGTGGCTGGGCGCACCCTCCCTTGGGCCCTTGCGCCTAGGGGTTGAGGGGAACCCTAGAGGAGCGCCTTGCTTGGGGGCAAGTCCCTCCCTTGGCCGCCGCCTCTAGATCCCATCTAGAGGGGCCGGCCCCCCTTGCCCCTTCCCCTATAAATAGAGGGGTGAGGGGAGGGCTGAACACCACAAGCCAAGGCGCAGCCCCTCTCCTCCCCAACACCTCTCCTCTTTCGTACGTGCTTGGCGAAGCTCTGTCGGAGTACTGCTGCACCAACTGCACCACGCCGTCGTGCTGCCATTGGAGCTGCCTTCCTCAACCTCTCCTTCCTCCTTGCTGGATCAAGACGGAGGAGACGTCGTCCGTACCGTACGTGTGTTGAACGTGGAGGTGCTGTCCGTTCAGCACTTGGTCATCGGTGATCCGAATCATGGCGAGTACGACTCCCTCATCACCATCCCCTTGAACGCTTCCGCACTCGATCTACAAGTGGTATGTAGATGCAAACTCACTCCCTTGACTCGTTGCTTAGATGAACTCATAGATGGATCTTGGTGAAACCGTAGGAAAATTTTAATTTTCTGCAACGGTCCCCAACAGTGGCATCATGAGCTAGGTCTATGCGTAGTTCTCTATTGCACGAGTAGAACACAATTTTGTTGTGGGCGTAGATCTTGTCAACTTGCTTGCCGCTACTAGTCTTATCTTGCTTCAGCGGTATTGTGGGATGAAGCGGCCCGGACCAACCTTACACGTACGCTTACGTGAGACCGGTTCCACCGACTGACATGCACTAGTTGCATAAGGTGGCTGGAGGGTGTCTGTCTCTCCCACTTTAGTTGGAGCGGATTCGATGAAAAGGGTCCTTATGAAGGGTAAATAGAAGTTGACAAAATCACGTTGTGGTTATTCGTAGGTAAGAAAACGTTCTTGCTAGAACCCAATTGCAGCCACGTAAAAGATGCAACAACAATTAGAAGACGCCTAACTTGTTTTTGCAGCAATTGTCATGTGATGTGATATGGCCAAGTTGTGATGAATGATGAATGACATGTTGTGATGTATGAGATCATGTTCTTGTAATAGGAATCACGACTTGCATGTCGATGAGTATGACAACCGGCAGGAGCCATAGGAGTTGTCTTTATTTTTGTATGACCTGCGTGTCATTGAAGAACGCCATGTAAATTACTTTACTTTATTGCTAAACGCGTTAGCCATAGAAGTAGAAGTAGTCGTTGGCGTGACAACTTCATGAAGACACAATGATGGAGATCATGATGATGGAGATCATGGTGTCATGCCGGTGACAAGATGATCATGGAGCCCCGAAGATGAAGATCAATGGAGCTATATGATATTGGCCATATCATGTCACTACTATATATAATTGCATGTGATGTTTATTATGTTTATGCATCTTGTTTACTTAGAACGACTGTTGTAAATAAGATGATCCCTTACAACAATTTCAAGAAGTGTTCTCCCTAAGCGTGCACCGTTGCTAAACTTCGTCAAGCTTCAAGCACCACGTGATGATCGGGTGTGATAGATCCTTACGCTCACATACAACGGGTGTAAGACAGTTTTACACATGCAAAACAGTTAGGGTTAACTTGACGAGCCTAGCATGTACAGACATGGCCTCGAACACGGAGACCGAAAGGTCGAACACGAGTCGTATGGAAGATACGATCAACATGAGAATGTTCACCGACGATGACTAGTCCGTCTCACGTGATGATCGGACACGGCCTAGTCGACTCGGATCATGTAACACTTAGATGACTAGAGGGATGTCTAATCTGAGTGGGAGTTCATTTTAATTTGATTAGATGAACTTAATTATCATGAACTTAGTCTAAAACTTTTGCATAATATGTCTTGTAGATCAAATGGCCAACGCTCATGTCAACATGAACTTCAACGCGTTCCTAGAGAAAACCAAGCTGAAAGATGATGGCAGCAACTATACGGACTAGGTCCGGAACCTGAGGATTATCCTCATAGCTGCCAAGAAACAATATGTCCTAGAAGCACCGCTAGGTGAAGCACCCATCGAGAGAACCAGGACGTTATGAACGCTTGGCAGTCTCGTGCTGATGATTACTCCCTTGTTCAGTGCGGCATGCTTTACAGCTTAGAACCGGGGCTCCAAAAGCGTTTTGAGCAACACGGAGCATATGAGATGTTCGAGGAGCTGAAACTAGTTTTCCAAGCTCATGCCCGGGTCGAGAGATATGAAGTCTCCGACAAGTTCTATAGTTGTAAGATGGAGGAAAACAGTTCTGTCAGTGAGCACATACTGAAAATGTCTGGGTTGCATCACCTTTGTCCCAGCTGGACATAAACCTCCGGATGAGGCGGTCATTGACAGAATCCTTGATCGCTCCCACCAAGCTACAAGAGCTTTGTGATGAACTACAATATGCAGGGGATGGTGAAGACCATTCCTGAAGTATTTTCAATGCTTGAAGTCAGCAGAGGTTGAAATCAAGAAAGAACATCAAGTGTTGATGGTCAATAAAACCACTAAGTTCAAGAAGGGTAAGGGCAAGAAGAACTTCAAGAAGGACGGCAAGGAGGTTGCCGCGCCCGGTAAGCAAGTTGCCAGGAAGAAGTCAAAGAATGGACCCAAACCTGAGACAGAGTGCTTTTATTGCAAAGGGAAGGGTCACTGGAAGAGGAACTGCCCCAAATACTTAGCGGACAAGAAGGCCGGCAACACTAAAGGTATATTTGATATACATGTAATTGATGTGTACCTTACCAGTACTCGTAGTAACTCCTGGGTATTTGATACCGTGCCGTTTCTTATATTTGTAACTCACGGCAGGAGCTGCGGAATAAACGGAGGCTGGCGAAGGACGAGGTGACGATGCGCGTCGGGAATGGTTCCAAGGTCGATGTGATCGCCGTCGGCACGCTACCTCTACATTTACCTACGGGATTAGTTTTAAACCTCAATAATTGTTATTTAGTGCCAAGTATGAGCATGAACATTGTATCAGGATCTCGTTTAATACGAGATGGCTACTCATTTAAATCTGAGAATAATGGTTGTTCTATTTATATGAGAGATATGTTTTATGGTCAAGCCCCTATGGTCAATGGTTTATTCTTAATGAATCTCGAGCGTAATGTTACACATATTCATAGCGTGAATACCAAAAGATGTAAAGTTGATAATGATAGTCCCACATACTTGTGGCACTGCCGCCTTGGTCACATTGGTGTCAAGCGCATGAAGAAGCTCCATGCTGATGGACTTTTGGAGTCTCTAGATTATGAATCATTTGACACATGCGAACCATGCCTCATGGGCAAGATGACCAAGACTCCGTTCTCCGGAATGATGGAGCGAGCAACCAACTTGTTGGAAATCATACATACCGATGTGTGCGGTCCAATGAGTGTTGAGGCTCGCGGAGGATATCGTTATGTTCTCACTCTCACTGATGACTTGAGTAGATATGGGTATGTCTACTTGATGAAACACAAGTCTGAGACCTTTGAAAAGTTCAAGGAATTTCAGAATGAAGTAGAGAATCAACGTGACCGAAAGATAAAATTCTTACGATCAGATCGTAGAGGAGAATATTTAAGTCACGAATTTGGTACACACTTAAGAAAATGTGGAATCGTTTCACAACTCACGCCGTCTGGAACACCTCAGCGTAACGGTGTGTCCGAACGTCGTAATCGCACTCTATTGGATATGGTGCGATCTATGATGTCTCTTACCGATTTACCGCTATCATTTTGGGGATACGCTCTAGAGACAGCTACATTCACTTTAAATAGGGCACCGCCTAAATCCGTTGAGATGACACCGTATGAATTATGGTTTGGGAAGAAACCTAAGCTGTCGTTTCTAAAAGTTTGGGGATGCGATGCTTATGTCAAGAAACTTCAACCTGAAAAGCTCGAACCCAAATCGGAAAAATGCGTCTTCATAGGATACCCTAAGGAAACCATTGGGTATACCTTCTACTTAAGATCCGAGGGCAAGATCTTTGTTGCCAAGAACGGATCCTTTCTCGGAAAAGAGTTTCTCTCGAAGGAGTAAGTGGGAGGAAAGTAGAACTCGATGAAGTACTACCTCTTGAACCGGAAAGTAGTGCAGCTCAGGAAAATGTTCCTGTGATGCCTACACCAACTGAAGAGGAAAATAATGATGATGATCAAGGTACTTCGGATCAAGTTGCTACTGAACTTCGTAGGTCCACTAGGACACGTTCCGCACCAGAATGGTACGGCAACCCTGTCCTGGAAATCATGTTGTTAGACAACGGTGAACCTTCGAACTATGAAGAAGCGATGGCGGGCCGGATTCCAACAAATGGCTCAAGCCATGCAATCCGAGATAGGATCCATGTATGAAAACAAAGTATGGACTTTGACAGACTTGCCCGATGATCGGCGACGATAGAAAATAAATGGATCTTTAAGAAGAAGACGGACGCGGATGGTAATGTCACCATCTATAAAGCTTGACTTGTCGCTAAGGGTTATCGGCAAGTTCAAGGGATTGACTACGATGAGACTTTCTCTCCCGTAGCGAAGCTTAAGTCCGTCCGAATCATGTTAGCAATTGTCGCATACTATGATTATGAGATATGGCAGATGGACGTCAAAACAGCGTTCCTTAACGGTTATCTTAAGGAAGAGCTGTATATGATGCAGCCGGAGGGTTTTGTCGATCCTAAGAACACTACTAGAAAAACCACTACTAATGGCGCACCTAATTTGGCTATTAATGGCGCATCTGTGGTGCGCCATTAGTAGCACGCCATTAGTAATTTTTACTAATGGCGCACCACCTGGTGCGCCATTAGTATATGCGAGGGTGCGCCATTAGTATGCCTCCCAGGGGGCATGTATACCCAGGTGCTTTGGCATACTACTGGCGCATCACCTCTGGATGCGCCATTAGTAACCGCGGCATACTAATGGCGCACTACAGCGTGATGCGCCATTAGTAACCATGGCATACTAATGGCGCACTGACAAGTGATGCGCCATTAGTATGCTTTGTCATACTAATGGCGCACTGTCATGTGATGCGCCATTAGTATGAATATTAGGGTTTTTTTATTTTTTTATTTTCTGTTTTTTGCACAGGTTACAAAATGTATAATTTGACAAAATATAGACAGCACACATCAACAATAGATTCATCAGATACAATAGAAGATTAGTCTTTGAATACAATTCATCATATTAGTCTCCGAATACAATTCATCATATTAGTCTCCGAATTGAAAAGACCGAACAAAGATAGAACATTATATTACAAGTCTCGAGACCGCGAGTAGCGAGTTTGTCTTCACATTACAAGTCGATATCGATCATCTAAACTACCATCACATAGAAGAGAGCTGCGGTCATCACGATGAGCATCATCACGATGAAACTCGTCTTCATCCGGTTCCTCCAACGCTCCCTCCCTCTCCCGCTTAGATAGCGGGCGTATCTAGATTCGGCCTCGGCCCTAGTGGTGTACCCTTTGTAACTGTTACCGCTGAATCGGTGAACCTGTCTCCGACACTCCTCCCGATCATCGAGACTCCGGAACCTTACCCTTGTACACGACATACGCCGGCATCGCTATGCACTAGCCAAACGTAAACGTTAGTACCAATTCACAGACAATACATAAGCAATATATAAGTATGCAACAGAACGATCGGAAGAGAAAAGCAAGACATTAATAGCATCGATTACATCTAAGTTGAACGACTCTCGAAACCAAAGAGACATACTACAAGTTCATGAAAGTTTAATTACAACATGAGCCGATCGGTGTTTCTGGACTAGACAACTCGACTCAGGGGACCGGAGCGTGGATGTAGCCGCCGTCTCGCGGGGGAGTCAGGAAAGAACGGGCGTTGTCATCCTGCATTTGTAGCATTGTGTCGATGTCACTGTTGGACGGTTGATTTACGAGGTAGAACTGCCCGAGTGCGAAGGACATCTTGATGGATGATTTCCGCAAACTCCGAATGGATGCGAAAGAATTCTTGTCGGAGGTCCGCGTCCTGGATTGCCAACACGCCGCGCCCAATCTTGGAGTTTACTCGGTAGCGAAGTTGATGATGGTCCCGCACGATCGCCCGCATGTGATGGATGGCGAGTAGGCACCCTTTCCGACCGCAAAGCGGCTGCTTGACGCAGCAGAACGTCGTATTGTGGGAGAACACGTGCTTGTCGCATTTCATTTAATAGGCCTGGTGAAGGTGCCTCCAGATTTGGCGTGGCTGGGAGAACATCATCAAGAACCTTCTTGACATTTGTGTAGTCTACGTTCAATCGACGGTCCGGGTCGAAATACGTGGCCATGGAATATTTGGGGCTTAGGAGGATGAGCGTGCAACGTGTGTCACTGCAGAAAACACGGAATGTTAAAAGAAAACGATCGAAATGTAAGAATTCATATGTTACGGGCCGGTTGAGGGGAGGACTTACTCGGGAAAGTAAGGCACGAGGAAGTTATCCTTATCTTGGTTTGCCGAATGACGCCTTTCGAGGTAAGAACTCGCGACTTGCGGTCCCCAGCGCTGCCCAAGAACTTGGCACGCATGTAGAAGGGTCGACTATCGCGATGTCCGGGGTCTTGTCGCGAATGATCCGCATCTCCATACTCAGCGAAAATAGCCGAACGAAGGTGTAGTGCAGCGGATGAAGGTTCAACATAGCGTGGATGTCATCAAAACGCAGGACGATCGTACGCCCGATGGAGTTATCCACAAAGCCCTTGCCCTCTGGCACCTTGGCCGCAAAAACCGGGTATGCCACATCCTTCTCCCTGAGATGCAGCTTCTCCAAAGAAAGAACACTGTCATGCAGACTCCGCATAGCACCGGTTGCAGCATTGAGCATATTTGTCGGTAGCATCGCCCTACCCACCACATGCACCCTCCTCGAGATATCCTGCGGTGAAGGTGGCCCGTCTGAGCACGGATCATTACTCGGTGCCGGCTGGCTCGCACCCTTCTTAGTCTTTCTTTGCGTGCCTTCTTCTTCTCCTGTAATGGGACCGAGTTTTGCTCACAGACCGCCTTCTTGAGTGTGTTGGGGCTGATAATATTTCGCACCTCACCTATCTCGAGGCTCGGTGAAGTCGGCTTGGAGGCGTCTCTCGAGAGCTGAACGCCCGACGGCGCCTGTTGCAACTTGGCTTCTCCGCTGCATGCGAGCTAGATCGCACACGTCTTTTGTTGGGTTTGGTTCTTGAGAAGGAGGCCCCATGAAGTCGCCATCGTACCCATGCTCGGCAAAATCTTGATCGACGTTGCCAAATGTATCATAGTCGTTGTCGTCGTCGTTCTGATCCTGTGCCATATGCATGTTTGGATGCAGTGGCATAGGGATGTCCGGCACCGTTATGGCGGTCTTGCCATGGGGCCGACTTGGCGCCGGCACGACTGGCGGTGTTGTCTTTGGGGTGGTGTCCCCCGCCCCCAAACGAATCTGGCTCTTCGCCAAAGCAGGGGCCAGCTCAGCGCGCCGAGGGTCATCACGTCATCATCGTCGGCCCGACGGGTCGATTCGGAGGTAACAAGTCGTCGTAGCCTGGCAGCACCGAACCAGTTGAACCCTAAACAAGTTGGGTGGCATCTGGGTACCGTGGAACAAGGGTTGCCGGTTGAACGATTTTGCCCTTGGCGACATCGACCAACTCGTTGTTCACGTAGTGGAGGAGAGTGCACGCAGGCGTCGGCGGCGCCCTGCGAAAACATGTAGGGCGTCGGGGATGCCCGATCAAAGGCAAGGAGATGAAGTCCTCGGCGAGAGAGGCTTAATTAGTTACCGTGATGATGGCGCCGAGCTCGGCTAATGTAGAGGCACCGCCAACGGCGGGCGTAGTTGACGGAGGGGCCGCTTGTTGCAGAGGTGCCTGCCGCGTACACCCGGTGCATTAAGCTCCGTGCGGCGTCGGAGGCACCAATGCCGCCTCGCCGGAGGCACCAATGGCCCCGCCATCGCATTATGCGAGTTGCTGGCCGTGAAGCTAGGAATCGGGGGCGGCCCCGGTTGGCCGCCCGCAATCCACGCACTCAACCCCGAGATCAAGGTAGGCACAAGGGCGGTGATCGTCGCTCCGAGTCGGTGTTACACATGCACTTGGAAAAACACCGGAATACGCGCCACCTGTGCCTTTGAGTTCTTGAACCTCTCGCTACCGGCTTTCCGAGCTGGTCTTTTTCTCCTTCCGCACACCAGCGGTATAGTATGACCCCCATTTTGTCGACAAGCCTTTGCTGGCCACACGACCAGCTGACGCCGGCTTACTGAGCTTATCCTTGTTCTTCAGTACATTCAACCCCCTATTTAGAGTGGTGTCACAAGGGTTGCTCGAGTCGACCCAGCGCTCTGCTTTCGATCGCTGCGGAAGGAATGTGAACCATTTAGAAATTCGGCTTCATTAATTAGAATGCAACCATATGGAGCTAATTTGTTACCAGAACAAGCTGAAGCTGCCTGGTCTTCGGATCCGTGGTAAGCTCCTTTGTTTTCGGGTCCTTCTTGTACCGGGCCCTGACAAAGTTCCTGGTCTGCTTGTCACCGTATGTATCGAAGAGGGGCGGTAGGCCTTGCTCGGCACGCCCGCCTCCTCCTTGTCCCATATAGGCTCCGCCACTCTGTAACCGCCCGGGACCGAGTGTGTGTTCCCCTATGTTCAGCTCCGCATTTGTTTCCCCACTCACTTGATTGGGAGCTTGCGGTGCTCGAGCAATTGATCTTGAAGTCGTTGTAGTCATCTTCGGTGATCGAAGGATTTTTCTCCTTGATCTTCCGATAACTCTCACCTTTCTCGATCATTCTCTTCACATTGCTTTTCCAAGTAGACAGGGCCTTGCTCATCTTCGTGAGGGCAGCATTGTTCACTTTATTCCCTTTGAGGCTTGTGTTTTCAAATTCAGCGGGGAACTTGTATCGTTCGTGCAGCTTCGTGAAGAGGAGGTTGCGCAAATTCCCTCGGTCAGGATGCCTCATGTTCTCGGTGTTGATCGAGACGGTGCTCGGAGAATGCACCCGAGCTGAAGCGAGTACCCCTTGACTATTCGTTCGGGCGCGTTGGATTCCCGTTGGAGTCCACTTCATAACTTCCTCCTTGAGGGTGCGGAGCACGATCGGGCGCCGGTCCTTCCGTTGCCTCTTCGGTTGGCTGCCATCTGTGCGTGCGCCGCCATCATCAGTGGTGGCATCCTCGGCGGCACCATCAGTGGTGGCATCAATGGGGTCATCCTCGGCGGTACCATCAGTGGTCTCAGGATCGGTGGGGAAGGCGGCGGCCTCATACAAGCGAGGTTGTTCCTCCATCTCCTGGGACAGCTCCCAGAATGCCTTGCCGCCCGAACCCCCGGCCTCATCGTTGTGGGCCATGTTTCTCTCTAAATAGAAACAAAGTTTGGTCAAAAGGTTGGTTATTGTCAAGGAACAAGATCATGGTCTCATCATTTAGGGTTTGTCGACACCGAGGCATCCTAAAATCTAAGCTTTTATCATTGAGGGTTTTTCGACGCCGAGGCACCCTAAAAGCCTAAGCTTTCATCATTTCGGTTTTTATCGACACCGAGGCACCCTAAAAGCCATGCATTAGTCACAAGTACGCCGGGGCAGTTGATCCTACTTAATTAACTACTAAGATACCCTGCCCATGCATTAGTCACAAGTACCCCATATGTCCTATTTTTAGCAAAGTCATGCTAAAATTCACGGAAAATTTCAGCATGACCTTTGCTGAAAATAGGACATATGGAGTACCAATTTGCCGGAACGGAAGTTAATCGACATTCCGGCAAACTCAAGGGCCTCTCGGGTACCTGCAAAATCATTATCCAGCGTAATGAAGTCGCCAATGGGTCATTTCAGAAGATCACAATGAGACTACCCCTTGACAATTGTACTGAACCCAACTCAAGACTTTTGCCATGGGATTCCACAAGCCCACATTGGTAACAATTGTACTTCAAACATGCTGTTATCACAACAACAACTCCAGAACGGAGTTAGCAGAGAAGAAAAAGAACTATAGACATTCATCTAAAAACTCTTAAACGGCACAGTGCAGAATCGTAAGCAAGATAGCAGGTGAAGCAACTACATCATACATTAGCAGCAGTTCATAACAAAACTAGATGAATGTTTGGCCTCTTGATAAAAACCATACATCAGCAGCATCACATACATCATACAGGATACAGCAGCAATTGATCAGCAGCATGTTGATGACTTCTAATTTAACAAAGTATCCTATTATTTTACCCTAATGAGACTAACCAACTGTTGAGGAGTTTGGCATATCTTCATTTTGCACCACAAATATATTTGGAAAAAACTTTTACACGTGTGAAAATCTTCTCTACAAATATGAGAAAATAGATATAACTTGGGTCGCCATGTATCTCTGCCATTGATCATCAAAACTAAATCAATATAAGAAAATATGGTGAAAACTAAATCAGACAAGATATTTGAAAACATGAATTAGTCTGCCATTATCCTAAAAAATGGCAGTCATGATATGCATGGACGCTCATTTTCAAAGATTGTAGCCGATGCTTTCTTGTCTACTTAATGACAACATTAACACTTCAGGGCTCAAGAATTAAATTGTCAGTTTCTTTAGGCATTAGCAACGACCAAACCAGCAATTAGCATACATTCTACAGCACAAAATCTTCATCTATTTAGGCGAAAGATCTAATGTGATTACTAGCTTCCTAGGCATGGTAAGAACTCTGTCATATCATACACAGTAAGCAATTTCCATAGCCCGTCCTTGGTTCATGTAAGTCTGAATCTAGTCAGAACTACCCTCCGCAAGCTTCAGCATAGTCTCCAAGGTTTATCTCAGTTCTCATATCACAAGTGTGACAAAAAGTGGATACAAATTGCACAACAATCGCAAAATAAAATTCAGCTACAATCCCCACATCTGAAACACTTCTTGCTCTTACCACGTAACTCGGTGAACTTGATGCTATCTTCCTCCTAGCAATGAAACTGGTAGTAAGCGCACCGGCATATCTCCTGTGCTTTGAAAATGGGCTTAGATTAAGTGGGGAAAAAGAGAGCATAATCTATGCATCATTTATACCAGTCAATTCGATCACCGACACATGGGACACATCGACCATCTAGGACAGTAATAACTCCATAAACTTACTAATCAACCATAAGTCTGTCTACAAACTAACCAACCAAAAAATTTATTTAATCAACAAGAACGTCTTGCCAGCTGTGACAGGCCACACGATTTAACTCAAAAGAGCAGCCTACACTTTGGAACAATAGGATTTATTTATTGAAAGGAAATCACCTTGGAGGCAAAGAATGGCAGCTCTGTTACGATTGATTGGACAAAAGAGCACTCTACAATGTCAGAACACCGTTGAGCCCCTTCAAGCATGCATCTCCAAAAATTGCACCAGCATATCTGGAAAAACAAAAGATAAAATACTTATCAGCCAAAACCAAATAATGCAAAAGAGTCCAGTCTAAAACCACTTGATATCTTCTCTGTTTTTCTAAATAGCTGGCAGTCTGTATGGTTTTTGCTTTCAATTTTAGTGAGTTGGTTTCATCAATGAAATCAAGATTCAACTTCATTTCATCAAAAAAGAAAAGAAAATCTTCCTGAAAGCATCTTTGACACAATAAAGTTATGCACACTTACATTGCTCTGAACTTAAATTGATGCCATCATTGCTTAAGACCTTTTGGTACCATTTTTGGGAACACAGGCATGGATAATATCCTTCAACTAGGTTGGTAGTATGGACATTCTGTCTAAAACTGACTTTTGGAGATCATGCTTGCTTTATCAGTCACATTTTCGCACAAGACTAGACTTAAGATGTTGTAGTAACTAGGAATACTAATTCTTATCCGATGAAAAACCCTTACATTCTGTCCAATATAAGAAAAAGGAAGCTTCGCTCTGTTAACAAGAAAATGAGAGGAGGGGGAGGGAGGAGGGAGGAGGAGGGGAGGAGGAGGGGAGCTCGCGGGGTGGTGGTGCTCGGCGACGGTGGTCGGGCGGGGTCGAGGTGGGGCAGCAAGGCTGGGCGGGCCGAGGCGGCCGGGCGGCGGGCAGCGCCGAGGCGGAGTCGGGCAGCGCCCGGCGGCGGGTCGCCGAGGCGGCTGGGCGGCCCGGCGGCGGGTCGCGCCGAGGCGGCTTGGGCGGGCGGGGTCGGCCGAGGCGGCGCTGGGCGGCCTCGAGGTGGCGGGACGGTGGCGTTGAGGGAGGCGGGCGAGGGAGAGGGAAGGCGAGGAGAGGGCGAGGAGGGAGAGGCGAGGGCGAGGGCGAGGGTCAGGCAGCGGCGGGCGGCGGCGGTGGATCGAGAGGAGAGGGAACTGGCGAGGGGAGAGGGAAGGGGGATCGGGCGAAGGGGAGAGGGCAGGGGGATCGGCACAATAATGGCGCACCTCAACGTGGTGCGCCATTAGCATGTCCATACTAATGGCGCACCTCACCGTGGTGCGCCATTAGTATTGTTTTTCATTTCAACTCGAGCCAAAAGGTTATGTACTACCAGAACATATCCATGTCAAGCCCACTCTACTAGCTCGACTGGTCAGCAGCCAGTTCTCACACCAGGAGGTCCTGGGTTCGACTCCTAGGCTCCACAAATTTTTTTTTAGCATTTAAAAAGCTGTTTGATACTTATTTATGTTAAATATGTTCAAACTTGTTTAAATAATAACAGTAATATTTTTTTATAAGACAGTAGCATTTAAAAAGCTGTTTGATACTTATTTTTTTTATATGACGGTGCGCGGGGTGCGGGGGGTCGGCGACGGCGGTTGAATAGGGTAATCGAGGGTGCGGGGTCGTGGCGGCAGCCGGTGGACTGGGGTGCTCGGCGAGGGACCGGATCTGGCGAGGTGGGATAGCGATCGAGATGGAGGGGGATCGAGGTGGGCTCCACAAATTTTTTTTAGCATTTAAAAAGCTGTTTGATACTTATTTGTGTTTAAATATGTTCAAACTTGTTTAAATAATAACAGTAATATTTTTTTTATAAGACAGTAGCATTTAAAAAGTTGTTTGATACAATCGATCTTAGCAAGCTATCTGTTCAAAATCTTCTTGCCCTTCTTTTTCGCAAATGGAGTTCTTCTGTGGAACGGACGACCTTTAGGTAGGGTGGTCCTGCTTCTTCTTGTGGTGTATGCTGCTACTTCATCATCGTCGTCATGTTCGATCCTCGGTCGCCAGATTTGTCGAAGTCTTGCTCATAGGCTACTCCATCCATTCCGATGATCTTCCTTTTGCCTCTCCTCACGACAACACGACTGGGATTTGGCGGTCGGTAATGAAGAAGCATTGGTCCACTTGGGAAGCCAGTACCCATGGCTCATTTTTCGCGGTGACGTTTGCGCCCGCGGTCTTGGATTTGGCTTCGGGTATAACCATGGTGGTGAAATACCGGTCTTATTTTATGACGTTCTTGGCCCATCTGACACGGAACATCGGGACCTTCTCTCCAGCGTAGCTCAGCTCCCAGATCTCCTCGATCCTTCCGTAGTATCTGTCCTTGTCGTTACGGTGTAGGATTCCATCGTTACCCGGAGTTCGATAACCATCGCTCTTCATGTCCTTGGCCTCGGTGTAGAATGTGTAGCCGTTGATATCGTACGCCTCATAGGTCATCAGGTTGTGCTCGGCGCCTTGTGACAAGGCGAATATGAGTTGTTCTTCCGCGGAAGAATCCTCATGTAAAGGGTACGACAGAAGCTTCTGCTTGAACCAACGCGTGAAACATGAGTTGTGCTCTTTGAGTGTATCTCCGTCCGTCCTCTGTTGGCCTCGGTCATTGTACGTCTTTGTAATAAAGGTTTTGTGCTCTACCACCCAAGGATCGACCACGTCTATGTGTTGTAGCGCCGACTAGGTTTGCTCTTTCAAAGTCGGGCGAGTCGACCCTCGAAGTCGACATGCATTCGCGGCGACCCTCACGGTGACCCCATCCAGCGAGCCTGCCGAGGTGCTGTTGCTGACGGGCATACCAACGGGTTCTCGATGCCTAGATAATTCATGCAGTAGGAGATGCACTCTTGGTCGTAAAGCCCCTGGCTATGCTTCCTTCGGGACGTGACATGTTGCGAACGTATCCTTTGATGACACCATTCATCCTTTCGAGCGGCATCATGCTGTGCAGGAACGTCGGCCCGAGTTGGATGATATCCTCCACTATATGGACCAGCAGATGCACCATAACGTCGAAGAATGCGGCCGGGAAGTACATCTCACGCTCGCAGAGTATCACCACGATCACTTCCTGAAGCCTACTGAGTTGCCTCACGCCAATCGACTTCCGAGAGATGACGTCGAAGAAGTTGCATAGGCCAAATAGCGTTTCACGGACGTGCGGCGTCCATGATCCCACGGATTGCATCCGGAAGTATCTGCGTCATCGACGCGTGACGGTCGTGAGACTTCATCCCGCTGAACTTCGCTTGGCTGGGTCTAGGTATCCGCTTATCTTCCCACAGAATCAGAAGGAAGTTTTACTCCTAGGAGGCAGGTGAAAAACTGCTCGGTCTCCTCCTCGACTTAGAGTGAAGCACGCGGGAGGGTAGTCATTTCCGATCTTCTTGGCCTTTTTGCCTTTGCGACGACTTTCTTCGTGGTCCTGCTTCGCCTCATCATCATCATCATCATCATCATCATCATCATCATCATATATAGCGTGAAGCTCCTGCACGATGCCCATTGATTTCAAGTCTGCCCTTGCTTTCGGCCCATCTTTGGTCCTCTACGGCATGTTGAGCAGGGTACCAAGCAGACTCTCGCACACGTTCTTCGTGATATGCATGACATCAAGGCTGTGAGGCACACGGTGGATCTTCCAAGACGGCAAGTCCCGTAAAACAGACCTCGTTTTCCATACCTTCAAGCGGCTCTGGCGCCTTTCGCTTCTTTCCGGCTCTGGCGCCTTTTGCTTCTTTCTCGGCGTTGGGCAGTCTATCCAATTTTTCAACAGCTTGTCTATTTCCTCGCCGCTCCTCGTGCAGGCGTTGGGTTCGGTTTCACCATCGAACAGATCCTTGCGTTTCCTCCACGGGTCATCGCCGCGAAGCCACCTTCGATGTCCCATGAACACGGTTTTCGAAGACCCGGGATCTCTATCTAGCTGGCGATACGTTGTGTCATCCATGCACCTGACGCATCCGGAAAATCCGTGGACTACCTGCCCGCGAGATATCCGTGAATCGAGATAGTCGTGCACCGTCGTGAGCGGTCACGGCTCTCATAGGGAAATATTCTTTCTGCGGCGTCCCACGTATTGGCTGGCGTTTTCCACAGCGTGTCAAGCTCCTCTTTCAGCAGCCCAGATACAGATTGATGTCGTTCCCTCGTTGTTTCGGCCCTTCAATTAGCATACTCATGTGAATGTACTTCCTCTTCATGCACAACCAGGGGAAGGTTGTACATCCACACAAACACAGGCCAGGTGCTATGTGTGCTTCTCCGCTGCCAAACGGATTGACTCCATCGGTGCTCGCGCCCAGCACGATGTTCCTTGGATCGTTCTCAAATTTCGAGTCTTCGAAGTTCAACGCTTGCCACTGGCTCGCATCCTTAGGGTGACTCAGCATCTTGTCTTTTTATCTATCTCCGGATCATTTGCGTCATCTTCCCGCTTCTTCTCCTCCCTATCCGCGTGCCAACGCAGGAGCTTTGCTACCTTAGGGTTCACGAAATAGCGCTGCAGACGAGGAGTGATCGGAAAGTACCACACCACTTTTCGAGGAGCTTTCTTCCTCTTCTTGTATCGAGTGACGCCGCACACCGGACATATGGTAGACTCCGCGTGCTCGTCTCGATAAATGATGCAATTGTTCATGCACACATGGTATTTCACGTCACGGTAAATCGAGAGGACACACGATTTTCTTCGCCTCCTCAAACTGGTCGGGCACTTGTTCCCCTTGGGAAGACGTTCGTGCTGTAATGACATGTTCTCGCCGAGCTACGCGCCGGTCATTTTGTGTTTTACCTTCATCTCGAGCCATGAGCGTTACTTTCAAAGCGGGTATCCTCGGCCTGCATCCTTCATACAATGGAGTAACCGCGTCTAACTCAAGTTGATCCATCTTGGCTTTCTCTCGGCGGCAGCTCTTGCGTTATCCGTCCCGCTTGAGAAGCAGCTCTTGAATATGAGGGTCCTGCACCCAGCCCATCGATGGTCCAGCGTCGTCGCTCCGCCGGCATCATCATCTTCATGATCATGCCCGTCGCCTGCTCCGCATCTTCCTCATCATCATGTCCTGCATCTTCTACATGATGACTGTGTACAACATCACAGTCGTGATCATCTCCTGGGGATTCTTCGTCTTCTCGCCCGCCCGAGCCGCGGTGGTTGTCTTGCTGCCCTTCCTCATTTCTTGCCCGGCCCGCATGGACGACTTCATAGTCATCTTCATCACCTTGCCACCGATAGCCATCCATGAAACCACGCAACAGCAGGTGGTCCCGCACCTGCCCGGAATTCGGGTCCGCAATAAGGCTCTTCAGCTTGCATCTTCGACACGGACATCTTATCTCCGTCTCATTCTTTTGAAGCATCTCGGTCTTCGCGGACCTCAAAAACCTATTCACGATGCCTTCGGTCATCATGCGGACCATGGTCGTCATGGGTAGCGCAAAGCGATATTTTAGAACCAAACAAAAATTTGGCATGACTTTCCTAAAAATAGGACCAAAAGAATGCTTAATGCCAAAATTCTTGCCAAACGGAAATGAATCAACATTCCGGCAAAATATTGGCAACTATCGCATTTCAAATACCGGTACACCTCCAAACACAAACACATATGCAACACCACAAACATATGCAACACCACGAACATACATAGATCTAGCTAGGCCGTAAAAAGTGCATGTGCACATTGTTGTAGGGAGAACAACCTAAATATAGCTTCCCCTTACTTACCTATTAAAACAAGGTAATTTAACCACTTAATTTGAATGAATCTATGGTGGAAATGAGGTGAAAAGAGGAGGCACCCGAGACAAGGAGGAGGTGGAGAGAATGAAGTGGGGAGAAAGTGAGTGTGTGGGTAGGAGAGGCTGCCCCAAATATCTTATTGCTGCCCACTTACTAATGGCGCACCTCTTGCATGGTGCGCCATTAGTAGTTACAACTACTAATGGCGCACCTAAGCAGGATGCGCCATTAGTATGTTTGGATAGGCGCACTAGTACAAAAAAAAAGAATTTCTATACTAATGGCGCACCCACAGCCTGGTGCGCCATTAGTAGTTACAACTACTAATGGCGCACTTGGGCAGGGTGCGCCATTAGTAAGTTTGGATAGGCGCACTAGTTTAAAAAAAAATTCTATACTAATGGCGCACCAACTGCCTGGTGCGCCATTATTAGTTACAACTACTAATGGCGCACTCTGGCAGGATGCGCCATTAGTAAGTTTGGATAGGCGCACTAGTTCAAAAAAAAAATTCTATACTAATGGCGCACCAACTGCCTGGTGCGCCATTAGTAGTTACAACTACTAATGGCGCACTCTGGCAGGATGCGCCATTAGTATGTTTGGATAGGCGCACTAGTTCAAAAAAAATTCTATACTAATGGCGCACCCTCTGCCTGGTGCGCCATTAGTAGTTACAACTACTAATGGCGCACTTGGGCAGGATGCGCCATTAGTATGTTTGGACAGGCGCGCTAGTTAAAAAAAATTTTGATACTAATGGCGCACCCTTTGCCAAAAGCGCCATTAGTAGTTTAAACTCTAATGGCGCATCAGATTGTGGTGCGCCATTAGTATATACTAATGGCGCACCAGCTTTCTGGTGCGCCATTAGTGTCAATCCCATCTATAGCCCTTTTTCTAGTACTGGAATGTTAACAAAGTATGCAAGCTCCAGCGATCCATTTATGGGCTGGTGCAAGCATCTCGGAGTTGGAACATTCGCTTTGATGAGATGATCAAAGCGTTTGGGTTTGTGCAGACTTATGGAGAAGCCTGCGTTTACAAGAAAGTGAGTGGGAGCTCTGTAGCATTTCTCATATTATATGTAGATGGCATACTTTTGATGGGAAATGATATAGAACTCTTGGACAACATTTAGGCCTACTTGAATAAAAGTTTTTCAATGAAGGACCTTGGAGAAGCTGCTTATATATTAGGCATCAAGATCTATAGAGATAGATCGAGACACCTCATAGGTCTTTCACAAAGCACATACCTTGATAAGATTTTGAAGAAGTTTAAAATGGATCAGTCCAAGAAAGGGTTCTTGCCTGTACTGCAAGGTGTGAAATTGAGCTCAGCTCAAAGCCCGACCACGGCAAAAGATAAAGAAGAGATGAGCGTCATCCCCTATGCCTCAGCCATATGATCTATTATGTATGCCATGTTGTGTACCAGACCTGATGTAAACCTTGCCGTAAGTTTGGTAGGAAGGTACCAAAGTAATCCCGCAAGGAACACCGGACAGCGGTCAAGAATATCCTGAAGTACCGAAAAGGACAAAGGACATGTTTCTCGTTTATGGAGGTGACGAAGAGCTCGTCAGAAGGGTTACGTCGACGCTTAGCTTCGACACAGATCTGGATGACTCTAAGTCACAAACCGGATACGTGTATATGTTGAATGGTGGAGCGATAAGCTGGTGCAGCTGCAAGCAGAAGCGTCGTGGCGGGATCTACATGTGAAGCGGAGTACATGGCAGCCTCGGAGGCAGCGATGAAGCAATTTGGGTGAAGGAGTTCATCACCGACCTAGGAGTCATACCCAATGCGTTGGGGCCGATCAAACTCTTCCTGCGTGACAACAGGGGCTATTGCACTTGCCAAGGAGCCCAGGTTTCACAAGAAGACCAGCACATCAAGTTGCCGCTTCAACTCCATCCGTGAAAATGTTCAAGATGGAGACATAGAAATTTGTAAAGTGCATACGGATCTGAATGTCGCAGATCCGTTGACTAAATCTCTTCCATGGGCAAAACATGATCAACACCGTAACTCTATGGGTGTTCGATTCATCACAATGTAACTAGATTATTGACTCTAGTGCAAGTGGGAGACTGTTGGAAATATGCCCTAGAGGCAATAATAAAAGCATTATTATTATATTTCCTTGTTCATGATAATTGTCTTTTATTCATGCTATAATTATATTATCCGGAAATCGTAATACATGTGTGAATACATAGACTACAATACGTCCCTAGTAAGCCTCTAGTTAACTAGCTCGTTGGTCAACAGAGATAGTCATGGTTTCACGACTATGGACATCGATGTCATTGATAACGGGATCACGTCATTAGGAGAATGACGTGATGGACAAGACCCAATCCTAAGCATAGCACAAGATCGTGTAGTTCGTTTTGCTAGAGCTTTTCCAATGTCAAGTATCTCTTCCTTAGACCTTGAGATCGTGTAACTCCCGGATACCGTAGGGAATGCTTTGGGTGTACCAAACGTCACAACGAATCGGGTGACTATAAAGGTGCACTACAGGTATCTCCGAAAGTGTACATTGGGTTGACACGGATCGAGACAGGATTTGTCACTCCGTGATAACGGAGAGGTATCACCGGGCCCACTCGGTAGTGCATCATCATAATGAGCTCAAAGTGACCAAGTGTCCGGTCACGGGATCATGCATTACGGTATGCAGTAAAGTGACTTGCCGGTAACGAGACCGAACGAGGTATTGGGATACCGACGATCGAAGTCTCGGGCAAGTAACATACCGTCGACAAAGGGAATAGTATACGGGTTGCTTGAATCCTTGACATCGTGGTTCATTCGATGACATCATCGAGGAGCATGTGGGAGCCAACATGGGTATCCAGATCCCGCTGTTGGTTATTGACCGAGAGCGCCCGGTCATGTTCGCATGTCTCCCGAACCCGTAGGGTCTACACACTTAAGGTTCGGTGACGCTTAGGGTTATTAGGAAGACTTGTATGTGATTACCGAATGTTGTTCGAGTCCGGATGAGATCCCGGACGCCACGAGGAGTTCTGGAATAGTCCGGAGGTAAAGATTTATATATGGGAAGTTGTCAAACGGACACCGGAAAGTTTCTGGGGCATACCGGGTATTGTACCGGGCCACCGGAAGGGTTCTGGGGTCCACTGGAGGGGCCACCTCCCGGGGGCCACATGGGCTGCGTGGGGAAGGAGCCAGCCTCGTGGGCTGGGCGCACCCTCCCTTGGGCCCTTGCGCCTAGGGTTGAGGGGGAACCCTAGTGGGGCGCCCCTTGCTTGGGGGGCAAGTCCCCCCTCCCCTTGGCCGCCACCCCCCCTCTAGATCCCATCTAGAGGGGCCGGCCCCCCTTGCCCCTTCCTCTATAAATAGAGGGGTGAGGGGAGGGCTGAACACCACAAGTCAAGGCGCAGCTCCTCCCCTCCCCAACACCTCTCCTCTTCCATACGTGCTTGGCGAAGCTCTATCGGAGTACTGCTGCACCAACTGCACCACGCCGTCGTGCTGCCATTGGAGCTGCCTTCCTCAACCTCTCCTTCCTCCTTGCTGGATCAAGACGGAGGAGACGTCGTCTGTCCCGTACGTGTGTTGAACGCGGAGGTGCTGTCCGTTCAGCACTTGGTCATCGGTGATCCGAATCACGGCGAGTACGACTCCCTCATCACCATCCCCTTGAACGCTTCCGCACTCGATCTACAAGTGCTACGTAGATGCAAACTCACTCCCTTGACTCGTTGCTTAGATGAACTCATAGATGGATCTTGGTGAAACCATAGGAAAATTTTAATTTTCTGCAACGTTCCCCAACACAGCCGCACTGGTTTATAAACCAGTCGCGGCTACCTCTTTGAACTCCTCTATATAGCAGGCTTGTGGGCCTAAATTCTGCGGGCTGCCCTGTGAGTCTGCTGGGCCTGTAAGGCCTGTGAATCCTGCCTTCATGCCTAGCAGGCCCACAGGGCAGCGCCCCAAATTTTTATAGTTTTTTCTTTTCTGCTTTATTTTCTTCTATTTATTTCATGTAGTTTTTGTATAGTTTTTTCTTTTCTGTTATATTTATTTTCTTCTATTTATTTGTGAGTAGTTTTTCATCTAGTACGCCAAAATTCAACATTTTCAGAGTTCATTTTGTAGTGATTTTCAATTTCACGGTCATTTTATAAACGATTGAAAAATAGGAAATATAATTTCTTTTCTTTTCTGCTTTATTTTTTCTTCTATTTATTTCTGAGTAGTTTTTTCTTTTCTGCTATATTTATTTTCTTCTATTTGTTTCTGAGTAGTTTTTTTATATAGTATTTTTTCTTTTCAGCTATAGTTTTTCTTCTTTTCTGCTATTTTTCTTTTCTGCTATTTTTTCTTTTCTGCAAAACTTGATGGTCAAAGTCTGGAGTTATAACCAAAGTTTTAAAAAAAGAAATGCCGACGTGCAATTAGTTTTTGCCATAACGAAGAAGTCCGGAGTTGTAATAAGTTATTAAAAATAAAAAGAGGTGCAATATCGTTAATTTGCTTCAAGCCTTTTCGAATAGTAAACTGCACTGCGCATAGCTCCGTGTAGTCTACCATATTCCTGAAGGCTTGAAGCTAACAACGTGAGCATTGAGCCTCTTCTTCATCGCTCTCGCACTCAGGGCTTATAAACCGCTCCTAGTCCCTCCCACTTCGCGAGGTGGGACTAAAAACAGCTTACTAAGAAACTGTAGTACTGGTTCATCCATGAACCGGTACTAAAGGTGCTCGTGGGGCCCCAGCCTTACCTGACACAACCTCATTAGTACCAGTTCGTGGCACGAACCGGTACTAAAGAGCTCCTCCCGCCTAGCAGTTGGAACCGGTACTTAAGAGCTCCTCCCGCCTAGCAGTTGAATGGTGCATACTAAATGCACAAAAAGACTAGAGTTGTAATAAGTTTAAAAAATGAAATGCCTTTGTAACAGATGAGTTTAATTTCGTCATAAACCCGAATATACTTCGAAAGAGATTGTCCAGTTTGTAAACGAAGTGCATCCAGTTTTTGCCTTAACCCTCTCTACTTTTTTGAACATGATATGTGGGTGAAATGATGATACCATGCCAAGTTTCAACTTTTTCAGAGTTCATTTATAGTGCTTTTCAATTTGCAGGTCATTTAGTTCTCAAAACAAATCATTAAATGCATGAAAAATAACAAATGAAGGCATAAACGGTTGAAAGTTGATGCCGTCGCTTTGAATGGTGCATACTTAACGCAAAAAATATAAGAGCATTTAGATCATGATCTTATATTTCTTTACAGTCTAAATTGTCAATATGATCTTATAACATCAAAAATACTTTGATCATCAATGATCTTTGTGTGTACAATCTGAATTGTCAATATGAGTCATCAACGATTTATAAACCGATGGAGACTCATATTGCGGCCACAAATTCTACACATAGAGTTCAATGAAGACCAAGTGCTTGTGATAGTTTGAGAAATAACATATTTAAGGTGGTAAAAGGCTTGTTAGGGGAGAGAGGTGGGACTAAAAACAGCTTGCCATAACTTCATTAGTACCGGTTCGTGGTACGAACCGGCACTAAATGGTGATGGTGGGGCCATAGCCTGACCACAGGCTGACACAGCCTTTTTAGTACCGGTTCGTGGCATGAACCGGTACTAAAGGTTCATCACGAACCGGTGCTATTGATCGCCGTCACGAACCGGCATTAATGTACACATTAGTGCCGGCTGAAATTCAAACCGGCACTATTGTGCTTCACATTTGACCATTTTTCTACTAGTGAGCTACCACATAGATGCGTTGGCCTCACGACTAAGTCCTCACACTAAGGACATCTGACGTGACAATTCCACGACAGATAGGTATTAGTTTATCGCCGCCTCATCTGAGCTGTTGTAAGGCCAGTTCAGAATCTCGGATGTTGATGGTGTAGCTCCAGAGAAGTTGGATGATCATGTAAGAACGGTCGGCAACAAGGACAAACTGCTTGGCATGTTCACAAAATCTAGTGCTTGTTTACTGTCGCGTTGTTCTGATTTGGATTCTCAATCCGACTGCCAGTACAAATGGTCTACGACTTTCCTTTCTGAAATTTTCCATGCACAGGTTGGAAGCAGCTTCAGTGCCCCGCGTACTTCAAGCACTTCAAGCATGCAACAGCACAGCAAAACGAAACTGTTAATTATGAAGAAAGACCTACTCAGGGTGCTTTCACTGCCACTGATTTGGGAATGCTTCCCTGTAGGTCATATCCTCAGTATTAGAAGCTTCTCTTATTGTTGCGTCCCTAGCACGACCATTCAGAAGCCTCCCTGCAATCCTATCTTTTGCAGTAACTTTCTTCTTCAGCATTGATGATAGTGTAGGTTCCTTCGTCTTAGCTCGACGTCGACCACGTCGGCCCAATGCTTCAGAAGGCTGGCCATATGCTGCCGCCGAGTGGGGCTTTGAAGCAATAGCCGCTTGCCGCAGAACATCTTCATTCTGCTGGCGGACTCTCGCACGTTGGGCTCTTTCCCGTGCTTTGTCGTCCATATCCCTTTTCCGAACATTCTTAGTCGCTTGCATCGCCAGCTGATCCACTGTAATTTTACTAAGATCAATGTCGCTGGTGTCATTATTTATGCTTGTCATTATTGAAGTAGAGGGCTCCTGACCCTCCTGTGTATATTCACTATCACTGCCTCCATTTGTCTTAATTGGATTTCCTCCTGCCTCACGAATGTCTACTTTCTGCTCAAGCGGATCGCCTCCCGCGTCAGAACTGCCACCAATTTTGCCAATTGGATTTCCTCTTGCATCACGTTGGATGATGGGCCCATGAAAAGGGCATATCTTGAGATCCCTTCTCTGGCAAAGACCTCCTTTCTTCAGAGGTGCATGACATGGTAGGATCTCAACGGGCTCTTCTTTATAAACAGAATGGTGAACATTTAACTCTGCAATCTTTGCTGCAGGTATAACAGCATAATTATCGATCCTCCCCCAATGGCTCTCGAGCTCAAGCCCCCTCTGGTTTACATGTGCATCCATATTTGAACCCCACCGGTCCAACACAGAGCTCCATGATACTAAAGGGGCTTCGGAAAGGAGCTTTTTTCTCTCTGGATCCATCTCCTGAGATCTATTACCACCAATTGGCATGTCACCATTGCTTCCATTCACCATCCTCTTTCCCTTCCTATTGTCCTTGCCCGAACCTGCAACATCTAGAGTGCTCACAACTCTAGGGGGACTAGGAACTTCAATCTTTCCCTCCACCCAATCCTCTTCGTCTTCCTCCTGAACATCCTTCTTCCTACGAACATTATCAAGATCGAGACCAAGCTCATTGCACTGGCCTCTTACAGCGCATATTTCATTCTTAACATCAATGAATTCCTTCAACGCAGAATCTCTGAACCGGTTATCTGCAAGATTGACCCTAACAAGCACAGATATCCAATCCTGAATGGTGCTGAAATGCTTTGAAATAAGGAGCCGGTACGCCTCCCTCAATGCATCGAAAACGGCCTCGTTTTCCTGAGTTTCAGGCACCCATTGCCCGGCCATCAACGATGCTGTCCTGATACTCTGCATCGCCATTGAAGCAATCTCCTCATCCTCGTCGTCATTGTCTGCATAACACTCGAATTTCTCATACTCAGCCCGGATGATGGCCAGCCCGTTGCGGATCTCTTCGATGGTGGACCGGATTTCAGCCTTGATGGATCCAATCGAGGAGCGCAACTGTTCGACCTTGGCTGTCAAGATCTCCTGCGTGCGTGCCTCCCGCGCCGCACGGGCCTCGACGGCCACGCGGAGGCCGGGGAACTGGATGCGGGCGGATGACTTGAGGTACTCGACGGCGAGGCGGAGCTGGCGGTAGTGCACGCCGAAGAGGTGGTGCCAGCGCTCGAGCGCCTGGATGGCGGCCTTCCGGAGCGTGGCGGCTGAGGCGGCCGGCGGCGGGAGCTGCTCGTTGGTGCGGAAGCCGACGGCAAAGCGGGAGGAATCCGTCGAGCGCGTGGGTGAGGAGGGAGCGGAAGAGCTTGGAGCGCATGAAGAGATCGTCCACGATGCTAAAGGCCAGGAGCCGCACCTGCGCACGCACAAACAAAGGGGGGAATTTTAACATCAGCGCGGCCGCCAGGGGTCTAGGGGTGGGGGAACCGGAGATCGGAGGGGGCTTACGCACGTGGGAGTGGGGCTTGGCCATGAGGGAGAGGAGGAGGCGGAAGGCGTCGCGGACGGCGCCATCGGAGGCGCGCGCCGAGGACTTGATGGCGCGGAGGAGCGCGGGGTCGACGGAGGGGGCTGTGGTGGAGGTGGCGCGGGGTCGACCGGAACAAGAACGTAGAGCGTTTTTCTTCTCAAAAAAAAAAGAGAGCGTAGAGCGTTTTTGCACCAAATCACTAATTAGAGTACTCATGTCTACACACAAATTAATTAGAGTACTCTTTTTAAAGATCACTCCTACCTTGTCAGGTTGCTACAAGTAATGTGTTGCATGTGTCTCTCGAGCAAATTCGTGCCTCCACGAGAGCTAAATCGATGCCTCTCCCGAAAAGAAAAAAGAAACATGTTTTTTTTTCCTTTTTGAGAGGCTCTAGCGAAAGCGAATCCGTGCTCCACTAGAAGTAAATATGTGCCTTGAGAAAAAAAACACATCTTAACGCAAAATAAGTTTTTTGAATTTTTGTCCAATTCTATGAAAAACCTGGGAAAACAGAAAAGTAGAAAAAAAACCCCAAAAAATCTTCTAAAAGCCGAAAACACCTGAAAAATAATAATAATAAATAAAATCCAAAGTGAGCGTCCAAAGCTCAACATATGACGGTGGCTGAGAGAGCGCAAAATGGCACACTGCCAGCACAATCCAAGTGACCCTTCCGGAGGCTCCCGATAAAGTACTCCTCAATTAGTTGCTCCCGCTCTTGGATCTTGGTCGACGTAGATGGTGTACTGCGAGCTGTGCCTTCTCATTCTCAAATAATAAGACAACACAGCCTTCGAGTGGAGGAAGCAAAAAACGAGAACTAGTCAAGAGCTTTCTCTTAAGGGTAATGCAAATGGGTCGGCCCACATTGCCCATGACCGATTGTCTATTTTTCCTATGTTTTCTTAGCCGGTGTTTACACCCAAAACAATCGGCTTTAGAAGCTAAAATTAAAAAAACAACTAAAAATATATAATATATTTTAGAATATCATCGCCCTATATATCAATATTTACCTCTCGACCATTTCGAGACTCCTCGTCATGTCCATGATCTTATCCGGGACTTCGGACAACATTCGGTTACCAAATCACATAATTCATATAATAAAATATCGTCATCGAACGTTAAGCGTGCGGACCCTACGGGTTCGAGAACTATGTAGACATGACCGAGACACCAGTCCGGTCAATAACCAATAGCGAAACCCGGATGCCCATATTGGCGCCTACATATTCTACGAAGATTATTATCGGTCAAACCGTTATGACAACATACATTATTTCCTTTGTCTATCGGTATGTTACTTGCTCGAGATTTGATCGTCGATATCTTCATACCTAGTTCAATCTCATTACCGGCAAATTTCTTTACTCGTTCTGTAATACATCATCCTGCAACTAACTCATTAGTCACTTTGTTTGCAAGGCTTCTTATGATGTGTACCTAGTTCAATCTCATTACCGGAAAGTCTCTTTACTCGTTCTGTAATACATCATCCTGCAACTAACTCATTAGTCACTTTGCTTGCAAGGCTTCTTATGATGTGTATTACCGAGAGGGCCAGAGATACCTCTCCGATACTCGGAGTGACAAATCCTAATCTTGATCTATGTCAACTCAACAAAAACCTTCGGAGATACCTGTAGAGCATCTTTACAATCACCCAGTTACGTTGTGACGTTTGATAGCACACAAGGCATTCCTCCGGTATCCAGGAGTTGCATAATCTCACAGTCGGAGGAATATGTATTTGACATGAAGAAAGCGACAGCAATAAAACTGAACGATCATAATGCTAAGCTAACAGATGGGTCTTGTCCATCACATCATTCTCCTAATGATGTGATGTCGTTATCAAATGATAACTCATGTATATGGTTAATAATCCTTAACCATCTTTGATCAACGAGCTAGTTAAGTAGAGGCTCACTAGGGAGACAATGTTTGTCTATGTATTCACACATGTATTTAGGTTTGCGATCAAAACAATTCTAGCATGAATAATAAACATCTATCATGGATAAGGAAATATAAAATAACAACTTTATTATTGCCTCTAGGGCATATTTCCTTCATGAACTCTCTCTCTCTTCATAGCACCACCACAATGAACTAGAGTAACATGTGTGCCTGGTCATGCCTTCTTGAGGGATACCGCTAGCATTGGTCGTGGGCTTTTGGCAAGATCGACTTGCAAGCTGCCTTCCAAGATCCAGCGTCGCTCCAAGGTCCTCACGAATTCATCCATGACTTCTCCAAAATGATGGACTATTATCGGTTCAAATATGGCTCTGGTCACACTAGCAAACCTACTTGGGACCACAAGTGCGCTGTCCAGACCAACAAAAGGATTGGTCACCTGCATCTCAGTGATTGAAAATGAGCCTTCATCTTGGATGATCTCCCTCAGCTCTTTGTTGGAAGGTTCATACACAGGCAAATAGAAAGAGTCCAACTTTGCTTTGTCGATTACACCCTATTAGAAGCATGCCAAAAGATTTGGTGGTCAAATACTCAGTGTTTGTTAGCAAATTATAAACATGCTATACTAGAAAAAACCATACCTCTGAGACCATGACGCCTAGAATCTGAGCTATGAATTCCCAGAGGGGAGAGAATTCGGGGGTGATTACATCAGAATCCCTCCCTACAAGAGAAACAACCATCCAGCCTCCTGGGACCATTTCTTTCACCCTCAGCTCGAGGAAACATGTAAAATCTTTCCTGAATTGTCGTGCATAAGCCTGAAGGACCATTGGGCGCCTTTCAAGCCTGGTATGCTCATGAATGTCATACGCCGGGATCTGGTTCCTTGTCAGACTTTCAGGAGCCTATAAAGGTAAATAAGATTCTGCTTACGAAATTAACAAGTAAAGCAACAAATCGAGCAGTTTTAAACTCACACCTTTGAGAGCCAATGCAGGCTGTTCGACGAGCAGACAAGATGCAAGGAACCACTAGTGAAGAGCCTCTCGCAAAATGACCCGGGTAAAACCCCAGTCATGACAATAGACTTGTTGCTTCGACGAAGCGTGACCAAGCTCTTTAGCACCATGTTGAAGTCGTTGTCAGGTAGGTCGTTGAGGAGCACAGACACTTCGGGAGGTGGCTGTAAGAACTGGTGGTAGTGATTGTGGATGGCCTCTACGGCAATCGACACTAGCGTTATAGCGTTCGGGCCAGAGGAGCACCCCAGGTCGGCAATCACCATCTTTGTGGGCAACAAGGTGCTAGTGCTGGGGCATAAATCGAGGATAGCTGCTTCTATCAGGGGCTTCATCCTCTTCTGCTCACCATTCTGTAATCGAGATCGAGGTGCAGTTATTCAGAAAATGTGGTCCTTATAAGATTCTTATTCTTTTTTAAAATGCTCCCAACCAGTGAGTTAATCTGGAGGAAAAAAATATATACCTGAACAAAGGAGTTGCGTGCATAGCTTGTTTCCCCTTGTCCTTGATTCATACGCACCGTCAACATGGACGCCATTGCCAGCTTCTTGGAGCAGGACTAACCTCAGTCACCTCTAGATTAAAACTATGTGAAGGAACCAGTTTATAGTAGCTAGCAGGAAAGGCCTGGCTCGCATATATATACCCGATCACGATCGCAAGCTGCGGAATAATTGTCGCTTTAATGAGATCCGATTTTTTGGAAACAGTCATGCCGTAGAAAATTTGCCGCTTTAATGAGATCCAACTTTAGGGAATAGCTGACACCTTTTAATGACTTTCTAACCGCGTGTCGTCGAATTGTTGGCATTTTAATGAGCTCCGATTTTACAACGTATTTTTCTGATGTCGTGATTAATGACTTTCCTGTCATGAGCCCCGAAATTATTTACACTTTAATGGGATCCGATTTTGTAGGAAAATTTTCTATGGTGCGATAAGGCTGGTCGTAATGGGAATATCATAAGCGCTATCATGCATGTCAACTAGACTTTTTGAATGATATAGCACACACAATTAAATGTGGAAAAAGAGGACATGATATCATATATGATACCGTATCATATTAAATGTTGTACTATTTTGTGTCATGCATGACAATTAATAAGGCAATCTAAGATACTAACTGATGATACTATGCATTTCGAAAGTAGTATCATACACTAGTATCACATGCATGATACTAGTATATGATACTCTCCATTACAATCAGCCTAAAATAGCCGATCGCACGCTGCAGCTTTAATATAAGATCCAATTTTAGGGAATAGCTGACACCTTTTAATGACTTTTGGATGGCGTGCCGTGGAATTGTTGGCGCTTTAATTGACTCTGATTTTACAACGTATTTTTCTGATGTCGTGATTAATGAATTTCCTGTCATGTGCCCCAAAATTATTATGCTTTAATGGGATCCGATTTTGTTGGAATTTTTTATATGGTGCGATAAATAGCCAAAATTGTTGTAGTAGCCGTGAATCAAACCCACGACCTCATGTGCCAATCAAACAAAAACAACCAACTAAGCTAGATCGATTTATTGGTTTCTCACAAGGTGCACACTACTTATTCTCAATACGAGTTTTTCAAAGAAATTGAACCAACAGTCTCATTGTTCCCAATTACTTTAAGTTGTGCATCCAAGTTTTTCCGCATGTTTCATACCATTTACATGGTTCAAAGAAAGTTATTTAAACATCCCCATAATTTCTGTGTAAATAGCATGGTAATTTATGCGTCATGGATCTGATAATTTACGTACAAACGTCATGATAACTTGGACCCAAGAAAAAAGTTTGTTAAAACATACCCAATAACTTCTTGTAAATTGCATGATAACTTGCGTGCCACTGACTTGATAAATTACACACAAATACCGTGATAACTTTGACCCTAGAGATTATTTTTTTGTTAAGACATAGGTATACGTAAACAATGAACGTTTCATTTTGTTAGTCATATGTACATGATTTAACTTGGATTTGGTTCTCTCGCGAAAATCGCGAGTTGCAGAGATGAGAACCCAAACCAACACAGGTTCAAGACTAAGTGCAGAACCAAGAATGCCGTGGATAGAAAAGTCGCACGAGATTTTTTTCATTAAAACATATCATTGGTAATTTATGTTTAAATAGCTCGGTAATTTATGCATCTCATGCTTGTTAACTGACGTACGAAAATCATCACAACTTTGATTCAAAGAACTTATGTGTAAATATTGTGTTAACTTACACATCGCAGATCCAAGCAAACATTATTGTAACTTTGATCCAATGATTTTTTTTAAACATACCCTTAATAAACAGAATTGCTAATTTTCAGTTGGATGAAATCAATTCACTTTCATTCTTTTTTTGCCGGTCTGATATATGTGTTGAGATTCGTGCAATTCTGTTTCAGCTCTCGGGCTGCCTGATTCTTATAGGGCCCGTAAACTTTTCAAGAACCCGCTAACTTCACCCGTCGCGTCTCTTGGTCTGAGTACCCTCTTATTTTTCCTTTTTTTCTTTTTCTCCTCCCCTGTAGCTGGCTTTGTCCATTTCCAGCGGCAGGCACAGTGAGAACTTGGAGCTCTCCCTCGCTGCTCTCTTGAGGTGTTGGTGGTCAGGTGTCCGGTGCTCTCCCCCTGCTTCCTTCTCCCCAAGCGTCGTGGTTTGATTCATCGAGAGAGAGAGAGAGAGAGAGAGAGAGAGAGAGAGAGAGAGAGAGAGAGAGAGAGAGAGAGAGAGAGAGAGAGAGAGAGAGAGAGAGAGGGAGAGAGAGAGAGAGAGAGAGAGAGAGAGATGAAGGCGACGCCATGGCGGTTCTACTGCGGTGTTCTATTTGCATTGATTGATTCGTGCTCCTCCTCCTTCAGTTGTTGATTCAAGGCCCCTGCGTCCCCTCCCCCCTACACCCTCTTGCCTGAGTTTGTTTTGTTGCTTGTATCTCCTTGCCCCTGTTTCATTTCCTGAAATTTTGTGTGATTTCTAGATGTAGCGTCAGATGTAGTTGCAATGTTGGATCCCTCTGTCTATTTTTATTTCTGCTTCCGCTGTCTTTTAATTTGAAGCCCTCTAGTGTGTGTTGTATGATCCCTTTGGGCGTCTATTAGGTGTATGATTAAACTGCAAGATATATACAGTACGGTAGGTTGAATTTCGTGTAAATTTGAGTGGAATTTCAGTTTAATTTCATTGTAGTCCAGTGTAAATGCAATTTTAGTTTAATTTACAGTGAATATTTTACTATAGTTACAGTCCATATTACATTGTAATTTCAGTAATGTGTAACTTACAGTGATTTTACTCTGTATTTTCCAGTATTCCAGCGTAACTTGTAGTGATATTTTTCAGTGTAACTTTCAATGATTTGCACTGTATTTCCAGTTTTCTTAGTGTTACTTACAGTGATTTTCTACTGAAATTACCAGTTTAAATTTTCAGTTTTGATACGCTGGTAGTCCAGTATAATTGCATAGTGTTGTACAACCCTGTAAATTACTATACTATGTACTGCAAATTCCAGTCTAAATTGCAGTGTAATTACACTGTAAATCCCAGAGTCATTCCAGTGAATTTCATTGTAATTGTAGTATTACCTTTACATTTATTGCTTCCTGGTGTAGTGGCATATTTTGTAGGTGGTATTTAGTGTGTGTTAGTTGTAGTGCTGATTGACTGATTCCTATAATTTTTAGTTAGTTATGCAAGTTGGTCTCTATAAAAGAAATTCTTTTTGTGAATGATAATAATGATTTAGTTGAGTGTGTCTAGTAGTGGGAGGGTGTTCATTCATCTGTTGTTTTTTAGTTTCTACTATCATAATCAATTTACCATGGTTAGTGAAAATAGATGGGTAGATTGAGGAAGGGTTGTGGAAGAGCTGTTGTTTTTGGTTTACCATCTTAATCATTTTGTAGAAGTCTTGCGAGAAGCATTCATTGTGAGCGGTGCAACATGTTCCTCGTCTTATTCCTTTTGCTACTAAAGTTGAAACAACATTTGGTACTTGCTTCGGTAACGAGGTATGGTTCTTTCTTTTTTGTGTTGCTAGCCAGAGCATTTCAGTGATAATGGCGTTAAATTACAGTGCATTTCAGATAGGTTTACTGTCCCAAGGTCACAATAATTTTCAGTGCTAAGGATATTTGCATTTTCAGTATATTTTTACTGTCCCGAGGTCACAGTATTTTACAGTGCTAAGGATCTGTATTTTACAGTGCATTTTAGATAGGTTTACTATGTTGTGGTCATAGTAATTCAAAGTGCTAAGGATATGTAATTTGGAGTCCAGTTTTCGGATAGGTTTAATGTGTTTGTGGTCACAATAAGTGATTGTTCAGTTTTCTATAAGTTGGATAGTTCCTAGTTTTTTGATTCATTTTTTTACAGTGTGCTTCAGAAACTTCTACTGTTTTATGATGAAAGTAAATGATAAGTTTTGGTAGCTTCTAGTATTAGTTTGGTTCAGTTTTTGTTTTCCAGGATGTGTTCAGAGCATTTTGATTGTTACAGTGCGCCTCAGTAACTTTTACTATTATTTGATTATAGTAGTTAGTTTTGTTTACTTTTCTTTCTGATGCTTGGAAATTTAACCCTCTCTCCGATGCTTGTGTTGTAGATCTATCATATGAACATTCTTGTTCAGGCTTCTTACTGTCTTGTTGTCTGCTGCTGTTTGATCATTATTGCTAATGGCAATGTTCATCATACTGTCTTCAGTTTCTGTATTTCCCTGGAATTATCTATAATGTTCCTCCTAGGAAGGGGGGAAATCCATGTATATATGTATAATTACTGTTTTCAAGGCTCTGCACTTTTGCCATGTTTCAATTTCTTTTTACCTGGTACATTATCTGTGCTTGAAGCAGTTCTGTGAATGCGTACGCTCCATTCTGTAATGACAAATTATCAAGCAGTTAGATACAACAAACCTGATCTCTATTTTCTTTTTTTTACTTCCAAAAGAAGTTAAATCATCTGGCCTTTACATGGAGTGCATCTACCCTTCATCTTGAAGGTATGACTCTATTGACACACGAACACGTCACGTGTACCCTCGACGCCGGGGGTGATGCACCGCAGCTCACGTCGAAGGAGACCCGACCGACAGCGCGATACGCAAGACAGTCGGCGGGCGCTTTTGCAGACCCGAAAACCCCACACCCCCGGGAGGGACCCCGTCAGGGAGTGCGGCGGCTATGGGCTGCCCTAGGTCGATTCGCTCGCCCCTAGAGCCTCGTGGATCGCTGCCCTCCAACGCGAAGACGAACGAAGAACGAGAAAGAAAGATACACGGGTAGGGGATAAAGATAGATGAACACGAAAGTGTAATAGATTGATTTGTTCGATTGGTGTTGTTCAATCGGCCGTCACCCCCAACATATATAAGAGGCGGATGGACTTCCCGTACAAGTAAAGGATTCATCTAGGCTTTCTTTACATGAGAAATTACATCAATTCACGTCCTAGAGTCTTAGTTCTATTCCAACTCGGATTCAGTCTGAATCTGGCCCAACTTCTGTCTTCCTCCTTGCGCGGGCCGTCGAGCTCGCATATGATCTCCGATCAAGATGGACCAAATATCAAACTTGTGCGCCTCGACGAGGCGAACAACTCTTATGTTGATCACTTTTCCAAATAAGGCCATCTTGAATACTTTTGATGTCATCTTTACCTTCTAGTCGGACTCGGTCTTGCAGCATACTGGATTATCCGAGTCTCCTAGTGAATCTGCATGCCATATACTATCTCTGATGATGATGACTCCAAAACCAAAGTTCACCATTTTGACGATACGCACAACTTCCGTATTGAACACTTCTCCATCCGAGGTCATCTTGATAAACTTTCGGGCACATGTTCAGTTTCACTCGGATTCGAGCTCATCCATTCGGATATTAGAGTCTTTCACTCGGATCGTCCGACTGGACTTTTTCACTCGGATGTTAGAATCTTTCACTCGGAAGATAATCTTTCACTCGGATGACTATATGTTCACTCGGAAGACAATCTTTCACTCGGATGACTATATTTTCACTCGGAAGGCAATATTTCACTCGATCGGCAAGTTTTCGTTCCGATGGTAATCTTTTCACTCGGAATATTTTTACCTGGAGGACAATTTCACTCGGATGACTATATTTTTACTTGGATAATAATAATAAGTTCACCCGGTAAATTTCCACTCGACCGGTAAGTTTCCACTCGGATGGTAAGCTTTTTCACTCGGATTTCCCGACTGAAAACACAGTCTGATCTTGATTTGTCCCTCCAGGTCTCATATGACCTTGGATTGAGATGAAGTATATATGAAAATCGATCGGCTCGACGAGACGAAACTTTTTCATGTTGAAGGTTTTATCTGGTTAGGCAGTGAAACATGCTGCTATAATTCTGTCTTTGTGTCGCATCATTAGGAATCATATTTTTCATTTCACTTTAGGTGCTCCATTTCAAGGAAGAATCTATGCTTCTTGTTATGTTCAATCATGTGATAGAAGAGATGTTATAATGTACAGGCCCAGATCCAAAACTATGAAGTGGTTTTGGTCAGCTTTTGAAACAGTTGCCAAATGATCTGCCTCATGTTTCTGTTTGGCTTTGAACTGAAGAATTGTCTTGGTTTTTTTATCAAGGTATTCTTTATTGAAGATCACCCAGGGGTTTCTCTTAATACTAAATATTTAGCCAATATACCACCGGTTTCCTGTTTGTAGTAGCTGGTGATGCATTTAGGGCAGATTATACTCTTTGTTGGGTAGCAACTTGAACCTGATTTTGGGAAGAGCTTGGAGTGCTGCTTGTTAAATTACATGATTGCATCATAGCCTACTTAGTGAAATGTTCTGTTGCAATTCATTCTTCTTCATGTATCCACTTCATGAGCCGTATGCATCTTTCTGATGCAGAGGCTGGGGTCATACCCCTTTTCTAAAAAAAAAAATGTATCCACTGTGTCTGTTAGGTATTCTGAAGCTTTTGTTATAATTCTGCATTTGCTGTTGCATTGTTTGAGATCATCTCTACCATAGTCAGCCTCAGGTCCCGGATTGTGTTCTCCTTTGGAAAGTGTAAGTGTTTCTTTTCTCTGTATAACCGGCGCAAGGCCACTAGTAGAATGTAGATTGTCCCGGGAAGGACCTCGCTGGCTTAGGGATTGGAAAGAAAGCTGTAAATAAAGTCAACTCTGAAAGAAGAGGTAACAGGAAACAGCGTCAGTGGATGAATGGAGAGTGAAAAGGATGCCTGATAGCTTGAGTTACGAGCATAGTTTTTTTCTCCTTGTCCTTGATTCATATGCACAGTCTGTTTGGAGGTCATGGTTTTGCTCAGAGCAAGCTGGGCTGAACTCCAGTTAGATCTTGATTTCAGAGCAACCGGCATTAAAGAGTGGAGACTAAAGGCCTCCCCCTTTAGTACCGGTTCGGCACGAACCGCCACTAAAGGCCCACCACGTGGCGTGAGCTCGCGCCGTGGTATGGGGGACCTTTAGTACCGGTTGGTGTTACCAACCGGTACTAAAGGTTTTTTTTTAATTATTTTTCGAAAATTTTGGAAAAAAATTTGTTTTTTTTTTATTTTCAATTTTTTGAATTATTTGATGATTTAGTCTCTAATCGCCCATCTTAACTGCTCGAGTGTGGATCACTCATTCTAAATCATCTAACTTCCCAAACAGTCACCCATCCTCCCACTCCCCCAGCTTGAGCACGCTTAACTTCCGGGTTCTATTCTCCCTCGTTTTCAAGTCTGCACTTGTTGTTTTCCTGACAATAGTAAGATGTCAATCCTATTAACCCTCAGGAATTTTGCTTGAGCATGAAGTGACACATTTCACTGTTTGAGTTTGAAACTATTGTTTTTAAAAAACAATAATTATTTAGTAACACTAATATTTCTTGAATAATTAGTTTGATCATTGTTTGACCATAGTTTGACCAGATTTGACCAAAATTCAAAATAACTGAAATAATTATTTAGTAACACTAATATTCTAGAATAATTAGTTTGACCATTGTTTGACCATAGTTTGAAATTTTTCGATTTTTTCCACTCTAGATCTTAAAAGCCCCGTAACTTCTTTTCTGTTAGGTTTTTGAGGATTTTGAAAATTCGGATGTAACTTTTCAGTAGATGATTTTTCATATAAAAAACTTTTTCATCCGAGTTCGTATGCAAAAGTTATGCCCATTTTACAAATTCCAGAGAGATTTTGCAAATAAAGTCGAAATTCATATTTGTTAATTTTCCCAACAACTAGACCACATATCACATGGGAAACTTATTTTATTTTATTTTTTTGACATTTCCATCATTTTCTTTTGTTTTTTCTAAAACTGAAAAGGCGGTCCACGGGAGGGGGGGTAGAGTTTGAAAATGGGACCTTTAGTACCGGTTCGTGCCATGAACCGGTACTAATGCCTCAAAGCCCATTAGTACCGGTTGGTGGCACCAACCGGGACTAAAGGTCTAACCTTTAGTCCCGCTTGGTGCCACCAACCGGGACTAATGGGCATCGCACCCTTTAGTCCCGGTTCGTGGCACCAACCGAGACTAAAGGGCCCAGGTGAACCGGGACTAGTGCCTTAGCCGCACGAACCGGGACGAATGCTCACATTAGTCCCGGTTCGTGACTGAACCGGGACTAATGTGAATACTGCCCTGTGACCAAAGCCCTGTTTTCTACTAGTTTTGGGTCTCCAAAGGCCGGGTTGAATTGCCGATTGCAGAGCTCATGGGACAATTGGAAAACTTTGGTTATTGTTGGAATGTAGAGGCTGCATATTGGGATGGTGATGTGCTTGTGCTAGCCAAATTTGACGACGACTTGCTACTTCAGATTGACATGGATGGCAAGTTGGTTGCTACTTTCCGTCGCAGATACCTCTGTAATACTGGATTTTGGCTCAAACAATCTCTAGTTTCACATACCTTCTTTCCGGCACTGGATGGTTATGTCGTGAATGCTTCACCTTTCATCTGACCAGATGGTTATCATCTGAATATCATCCTAGGGCTGTTGAGTGTGGTGGTCCTTCATAACGGCCCAGCTCTCCGTATCCACATGAGCTGCTTCATGTATTAACTGGATCCACTCAGCCCACTAGCTTTCTCTGTTGATATTAAAAAGTTATGAACAAGAAGCTCTGGCTGTTAAATGGTTGTGTTATATTTCTTTAAATATCATTTTGGGCTGAAACTGAGTGTTGATGCTAAAATTGAGTCATTTGCCCTGACTTTGCTTTTCCCCCTTTATATAGCGGTCTGCTTAGTACGTAACTGACAGCAATCTAGTTGCCTTTTTATTGAGGTCTCCATTTTTAGAGATTACCCAGTTGTCCTTTTAATACAAAATATTTTGAAAATGTACAGTTGATTCCTGTTTCTTTGTTCTGATTTAGCTGACTGTGAAATGAGGCAGATCTTGCTGACTACCAAATTACACCTGATTTCAGAAGAGCTTGCAGCACTAGTTAAATTGAATCATTGCTTATAGTCAACTTTAAACTAAATGTTCTGTTGCAGATTCGCAGTTCATGATTCCATTGCATCTTGTTTGGTATTGAAACATACTGTTATAATTCTGCCTTTTTGTTGCATCATTTGGAATTATATTTATCATTCCACTCTAGCTGCTAAACATTCCACTTCATGTGATGTTCGACATGAGCATAAGCTCGAGAAATGAAACTTATAATGGATGAGCCAAAGAAACGTTTATCCTTGTCAGGCTCAGCCCCAGACTGTGTTCCCCTTTGGACACTGACACACTGTAACTGCCAGCCATGTTCTTTTTTTCTGTGACCGCGCAACGCAGCATTTGAACCGGGTCCACTGTGAGCTGGCTAGTTTCTTTTTGATGTAGACAAGTTACAATCAAGAAAATCTGACTGTTTCATGGTTGCACAAATTTAGACTAGTGTGAACATCAATGGCTTTGGGTTGAAGTGGTTAGCATGTTGAAGCTAAAACTATAAGTCGTTTTGGGCAGCTTTGAAATAGTTGCCAATTGTTCTGTCCAGTGTCTTTTTTTTCCTTTGAAGTGAAGGTTTTTTTACCAAGGTCTTCCTTAAAGACTATCCAATGGTTTCTTAATATTAAATGTTTAACCAATATACATCGGTTTCCTATTTTTAAGAGTTGTTCCAGTTAACGATTAAATGTGGCAGATCATCCTTCCAATTTGTTCGCCTGCTAGTTTCACCTGATTGTTAGGAGCTTGGAGCACTGCTTGTTAAATTGAATGGTACGATTGCATCAAGTCAACTTGTCACAGAAATGTTCTGTTGCTATTCATTCTTCCTCATGTGTTCATTGCATCTGGTTAGTGAAATGGTCTTTAACTATTGGCTATGTTCCTTTATTCACTGTAACCGATGCAAGGCCATGTCGAAAGCAGATTGTTCAATTTGTTACAGCACGTATCTTGTGGTATTCCTGCATTGTAGCTGCTCGCATCACTTCTGGGCAACTAATGACTATCAATTATCTATTGTGTGCATGCCCTTCTGACTTATGCAGTGTGATAATGGTAGGACCAGGGTTCCTACCAGGCCTCCGGCGTAGATTGTATGGGCAAGGAGGAGGGGGACGAGGGCTGGAGCGGGCGCGCCGGCGGGCAGGCGCCGTCACGGCTAGGGTTAGGTGCGGCGGCGGCTAGGTTTCCAGCTCCTTCGGGAGCCGGGCAACAGAAGATTATGATATCTTTATTGCTTAATCTCAAACGATGTCTTACATCTAGTATTTATAACTTTAGCCTAAGATAACTTGCCTAAGATAACTCGTGGGTCAAGCCCCTAATACTAATGCCCGGTGGGCCTCTTCCTAGTATAGACCAAACCGGTCATAACATCTCTCCCCGCCTGCGCAAACAGCTCGTCCTCGAGCTGAAAGTCTGGTTAGTGTTGGCGGAATTCCTCGCGCTGCTCCCAAGTAGCCTCCTCCTCCGGAAGGCCCACCCACTGAATGAGGACGAACCACACGCCACGACGGAGCTGTGCCTGCAACACCTTTGCCGGCTCTGGAAGAATGCGACCATCGGCGGTTGGAGGAAGCGCCGGAGGAGCCGCCGGTGGCTCGCCACCGAAAGGCTTGAGCAGCCCCACATGGAAGACGTCGTGGATGCGAGCGCGGGCTCTGCAGACGATAGGCCACCTTCCCAATGCGCTCCACGATAGGGAAGGGCCCGGCGTAGCGAGGGTTTAGCTTGCGCCGCTGCTGGTCCAGTGACTGCGTAGAGCGGTGGAGAAGACGCAGCCACACCCAATCACCCACTGCGAACTCCGCCTCGCGATGATGATCGTCGTAGTAGTGCTTGGCCGTCTGCTGGGCCTGAAGGAGACGCTGACGGACCTCAGCAAGCATCTCGTCACGGGTGCGGATAAGGTCACCCGCAACCGCCGTCCGAGCTGTCTCCGGGTCGACCGAAAGTATAGGCAGGGGTGGTCGACCATAGACCACCTCAAACGGCGTCGCGCACAGAGCGGAGTGATAAGAAGTGTTGTAGCAGTACTCCGCCCAAGAGAGCCAGTCCACCCAAGCGCGAGGCCGATCTCCTGTCACACAACGCAAATACATGGCAATAACCTTGTTAACCACCTCAGACTGACCGTCCATCTGAGGATGGAACGCTGCGTTTCAGCGGAGCTGGACACCCGCCATCTGAAGAGGTCGCGCCCGGACATGGCCCGTGAAGACTGGGCCCCGATCACTGACGATCGAAGCAGGGAACCCGTGTAGACGGACGATGTCGTCGAAGAAGGCCCGGGCCACGGACGCCGCCGTGTACGGATGGCCAAGCGCGATGAAGTGGGCGTAATTAGAGAAGCGATCGACCACCATGAGGATGACTGACTTGCTGCCCACCTTGGGAAGGCCCTCGATGAAGTCCATGGATATATCCGCCCAGACCTGAGACGCCACCTCCAAGGGCTGAAGTAACCCAACCGGCCTCAGGGTCTCCGTCTTGTTGCGCTGGCATGTCTGACAAGACTGAACCCAGTCGCGGACCAGGGCACGATCTCCAGGGATGTAGAAGTCAACGCGAAGACGATGGAGGGTTTTCTGCACACCCTCATGGCCCGCCGAGTGGACGAGCTGCAACACCTGGTGACGGAGATCATCATGCGCCGGAAAAAAAATCCGGCGCCCATGGAGAAGCAGTCCGTCAGAGAAGCGCCAAGGCTCCTCCAAGTCGCCGGCCGCGAGCTGCTGCTGAAGAAGTGCGGCGTCGTCCGCCGTCGTAGTGGCGCGGCGAATGTTGGCGAAGAGACCGAACGTTGGCCCGGAGCGGATGCACAGGACCGTCCCAGCGGACTCGTCGGTGGAGGGCGCGAGGTCAGAGTCGCGACGGGACAGTGCGTCGGCCACTTTGTTAAGACGGCCCGGCCGATACTCAACGGAGAAGTCGAAGCCGAAGAGATTGCTGATCCACTGGTGCTGCGAAACGGTCGACAGCCGTTGGTCCAACATGAACTTCAGGCTGTAGTGGTCCGTGCGAATATGGAAGGTCCGTCCCCACAAGTACGGCCACCAATGACGAACGGCCTGTACAAGGCCAATGAGCTCCCGCTCGTAAGCTGCCATCTTAAGATGGCGCGGAGCGTGTCGGGGGTTGGGTGCGACATATGCCAAAGGATGGCTTATCATGGAGGGGGCGAGTAGAACGTCGCCGGTGCCTGAAAACGGGATGAGGCGAAGGCATGCACGCCGGCGAATCTTACCCAGCTTCGGGGCTCTCGATGGAGATAATACCCCTACTGCTGCTCTACGGGGTCCACGCATGATCACTATGTCAAAGTGGATACAAGGTTGCTCCTTGAGCTGTTCGGGGCGAGGAAGGAGAGGGGCACGGCTAGCTCCTCTCTTCCTTCTATGTGTGTCTAAAACTATTAGTGTCCAACCTCCTGCATGGGTGCCCCGGGGGGTTTATATAGGCCTACCCCCCGGGGGTACAATGGTAATCCGGCTGGGCGCGGGTCCCAGCCGTCTGTCTCTCAGGTCGCCGTCTTCTCCGCCGACTGCTGGGGCCCGCGGACTAGCGAACCCCGCCAACGGGCCCTGCATGGGGCCGACAGGCCTTGTTGTGGCGACCGATTCTCCGAGTATAAATTCCCAGAAAATAGCCCTTGTGCTCATCATCCCCAGGATAACTGTTAGCTGATGAGGCGCCATCTTGATACAGAAATTCCAAGCAAAATGCAACATATGTAGTACAAGACCATTTTGGCCTATGAGTACAACAAATGGTTTCTAGTGGTAGATGGCGGAAGCGGGTTGTGAAACATCAGTGTCTATGGGACTCCATTTCCCACGGGAACAGCTGACCAGGTTAACTCCTATCTTCGCGAGGCTGCTATCACCGTTGCTTAGGTTCCGGGGCTGTCAACACGGTCGCTCCTTTCCGCGCAAGAAATCTGGCCAAGACAATAGCCAGGGACAAGCCAGTGAGTACTTTGAATGTACTCGCAACCATTATGAACACAAGTGTAATATGACAATGATGTGTTGAAGAATATTTTATGTTCATGACGTCAGTCACAAAAGATAATTAAAACTCTGAT
Source organism: Aegilops bicornis (assembly GCA_021605145.1). Taxonomy (NCBI): domain Eukaryota; kingdom Viridiplantae; phylum Streptophyta; class Magnoliopsida; order Poales; family Poaceae; genus Aegilops; species Aegilops bicornis. The sequence goes on along the minus strand of CM038671.1, from coordinate 796,780,307 downwards.
GCGAGTAAGCATGTTATATATGAATATGCAATGCCATAGAAGCAAAAGATTATGTACTAAGTAATAAGCATGCCACAATCGGGCGTCTGAGCGACACCACATAAAGGGCTTTAAAAGAAATGCCACAGTCAAGGCCCGAGCGACACCACATAAGGGGCTTTAAAAGAAATGCCATACAAGGCGTCTGAGCGACACCACATAAAGGGCTTTAAAAGAAATGCCACGATCAAGGCGTCTGAGCGACACCACATAAAGGGCTTTTAAAAGAAATCGCCACAGTCGGGCGTCTGAGCGACACCACATAAAGGGCTTTTAAAGGAAATGCCACAATCGGGCGTCTAAGCGACACCACATAAAGGGCTTTAAAAAGAAATACCACAGTGAACATCCAGGAGGTAGAACCATCCCAGGGATATTCGATAATACCAGAAAAATATCACGGGTTAGTTAACGTCCAAAATAGTAATCATAAATTTTCACAAGTCACGATCGTACTCTGTGTTTAACAGTTTCACCTCCGAAGACCGACACTAAGACCGACACTTGACCCATCCCAAACTGTAATCCTTAACCATGGACACGGCTATTCGAATAGGTTTAATCTCTGCAGAGGGTGTACTCTTTATCCACGAGTAACGGATTTCTTCAGTCCATCGGGACTAATACCATCTACGGTCTTTTTGTTGAAAACACACCTAACTTGCACACACCAGCTTAACTCACATGTGTCTGGAATCACCCACGACACCTATTAAGCGAAACTCTAAGTGGGGAGGCTACAACCTCGACGTAACATGGGATCACAAAATTTATATCGCGCAAGAAACTGGGAGCTACCCCTTTCGGCTACAACCAAACACCCATGCTCCGGACCCGGTGGCATGACTACCGGATGCCTCCAAAGATCTTCCACCACGGCCTCTCTGTACGGTGTGTGCTAGGAAAGGGTTGACAACTTACTGAACCATACCCTACTACGTGTAGGGACGAGTGGTAGTACGAAGCTAGTATGGGGGTTACTGGCACAAGACTCGATCTACGGCGACTCAGGAGGTTGTAATATTTCCTGCATGATTAGTATAACAATACATATATTACATCAACAGATAGAAACACCACACGACATATTCCCTTCATGCCATACCGGACATGTCCGTCTCGACGGAGGACTAGGGGCAAGACCGTGTCTGCCCAAGACAAAGGTTCTTCTTTCTTCCTTCCGGTATGCATGGAAGACGTATGACGGTGGTTCCCATCATAAATCATGTCAACCTTATTAGCATAGACTCATTAATATGCAACCATAAATAGGATCACATCCTCACATAAAATGACGCATGTATATGCCGGGGTGGTGTTGCCACCATGTTATGCAACACACAAAAAAATTCACCAGGGTTCAGAATGCTTGCCTTCAGGTCATGGGAAGGCAGGGTGCATTTCAAACTCTTGAAATAATTCTCCTCTCTTCAAAAATCCTATTTTGAAAATATAAAAGGATTAACACACAAAAATTAAAACAGCACAAAAGTTGTTTTTGAAAATTTTCGAATAAATCTTGAAATAAACTAGACAATATTTGAGAGAGGTAGCAAAAAGAATCAATTCATTTGGAGTTGTTTTCAAAAAGATACAGCCGGTCAAAGTTTGGTCAAAATCTGATTTTTAAAATAAAACAGAAAAACAGAAAAACCTTTCGATATATAATGCATACGCCGAAGGCGATTCGGAAAAGGGCGCCCACTTACCCCTCGCGTGGACAGGCGCTGGTCATCGACGGTGGGCCCACTGGCCCATCGGTCAGGTTTGACCAGCCACGCCAGCTGCTCCTTCGACCGGACGGAGGCGGAGCTCCGGCGAGGTTTTGCCGGCGAACGGGGGCGTCTCTTGGCGATCTGAGGATATGGGTGTGCTCAGTGGGTCGAGACGAGTCTGTGGGTACCAGCCTTGGTCGCCGACGTGGACGGAGCTGCGAACGAAGCTTCGCGGCGGAGCCGGCGTTCGGGTGGATAGTGGGTTTGGGGCCACGGTGGTCTCCGGCCAAAATTGAGCGCGGGGTTGCACTCACGAGAGGGAGGGGGAGTTCTTGGTGGAGAGAATGGAGAGGGAGGGGCACTGGTGGCGACGGAATCGGCCAGGGCTTGGCGGCGACCGAACCTGCCGGACTCGGGGAAGAAGGCCTTCCCTTGCTCGACTGCTGGCCAAGGCAACACTAGGAGGATCACATGAGGTTGCTCGAGGACTCGATTGGCCTCCGGGGCCCTTATATTCGCGGTGGAGGTCGGTTCCGAGGCGGCCGGCGATAAGGATGGCGGCCGTCATCATTCTGTAGCAATGGCGACGATGGCGGCGACGCTGCTTAGGGGACGAAGCCGCTGAGCTGGAGATGCTTAAGGGGCAGCTGGCGAGCGGAGGAGGTTTGGGCGGCGCCGTCCATGGATGCGGCCGCAAGCGTGCCGCCAAGGAGCTTGCTGCGGCGCCACTGTAGCGAGCCAGGGGCGGTCGGGGCTCTTGGCGCGACGCGGCGAGGGGGAAAAGATCAGGATGAGCTCGGGGAGGTTTATCCAGGGGCGCGCTTGCTCGGCGCTGGCATCGCAAAACGCGTGCTCTGCTCGCGCTCCGGGCGTGCACAGCTTCTGCTCGACGAAATGCCAGGGTGGCCAAAACTGCTAGAGATCAAATGCAAATCCATAGGTCTGGGTTAGAGACCACTAGCAGGCTACTGGACAACTTGGTTTGGACAGATGGGAAAGTTCACAACACAAACTTATAATCATGCCAAAATTGTTCATGCCCATTGTGGTGTTTGACAAAATGTCAGAGGCACTTAGGCTTTTCTTGGAGTGACCAAAATTTCCAGAGTGGGGTCTCTTTAGGTGAAAGAGAGGGTGGTGAGGTTAGTTTGTGAAAAGCACAAACTTGCTAGTGCAAGTTTTGCAGAACTTCAAATCTAGACAGGAGGTGGGTGGCATTATAACTTGAACCAAAAATGATCAAATGAGTGTAAGCTCCTGGACTTAGGGGTTTTGCATGGAGGACTACAAGTAGGAGAAAGAATCTAGGGCCACAGAGCAAGCAAGACTATGGTTGTTGTACAAATCATCATGTTGGACCAGAATGGAGATGAGGTTGATTCACTCAAAATTTTCAAATAACACCACTGGGTTTTTGCATAAAGTTGAATAATATGATACTACCAACATCCCATAATTTTGGTGGAGGCTAGAAAGAAGTATTTAAAAGGGTTGTAGTGTAAAATTGTCCCCTGGACCAGAGAAGAAAAACATTTGTAGCACTCAAAATATGAAATGAATGAAATATATTATTGCACAAAAGTGATTTAGAGACATCACATGACATCTCTAAATTTTGGTTGAAAGTTTAGTTGATTCTGTCAAATGGTTGTAGTACAAAAGGAGCTCCAAAAATTTAATACAGTTCATTTCAATGAATAAAGCTCAGGGTGAAATAATTTAATAAACAATTCTACTTATTTATAATTTTTTTAATGAGATGGCAAAGAAGTCCAATGTATTTTGGAAAGCTCCACTTGGGAAAATACAAAACTCCTTAACAATAAAAGAAGAGTTCTGAAATCAACAGAAATAAAGATTTTTTTTAAAACCCTTGCCAAAAATTTTAATATTGAAAACTTGGCAAAAATTTTGGGGTGTTACAACTACTACCCCCCTTAAGAAAAATCTCGTCCTCGATATTTGCTAAGAGTTAAATTTTAAATAAATTTGCAGTAAAACAGAAATGACTACAGTGAGAGGACGATAAGTGGTGCAAAAGTACAGTGTGGGATACCGGCGCGGTGTGGGGGAAAAATCCACGGTTGCGGGGAAAGAAACTAGCGATTTCTACACTGGACAAAAATTTAGAATAAATTCTAAATCTTAAAATACGCTGGTCGCACCCGAGAGCACATTGCTCTCTCTGGCTGACTGGTGGACCCGGGCCCACGGTCAGCCTCTTCTTCTTCCTCCGGCTCTTTCTTCTTCATCTTCCCCGCGCGCTCTTCCGCGCTTTCTCCACCGGCGATGCCTAGCGCGTAGGGCACCTAGGCCGATCGCGGTAGTGCTTGGGCGTGCATAGCTGCCGTGCAGCATGCACTCACCTCTCGGGCCGATCTTGCTGTCGGCCTTGCTCATGGTCGCCTCGAACACCGGGCGGTCGGGCGACGAAGCGGCGCTGGTGGACCTCGCCCACCGTGACACCGAGCTCGAGCTTATAAAGCGACCATGGCGTTCTCCTCTCTGGCCTCGCTCCTCCTTCTCCTTTGTTTCTATTTTGCCGGAGCTCGAGACGAGGCGCTAATGGCGGAGGTGGCGCCGAACTGGTACGTGATCCTGCTGTGCGGAGGGTTGGCAGCGGTGCTGGGGTTCTCGGTGCTCCTGTGCGCGATGATCCTCGATGATCGTCGCGATGCCGCTACCCGGTTGCTGGCTCTCCGCGGTCGCGGTGGCCAATGGCGAGTAGGTGGGTGTGCCGGGTGGTAACTGTTGTCCAGAGGTGCTTAGTTAGACGCAATCACAGTTGCAAAATTTTGCAAGCAGTGTATGTGCTCGGAGTAATTGTGGTTGTGAGTCTGCTGTCGTGGTGCTGCGTGAAATAAAAGATCTGTGTCGTGAGAAAATATACGATGCGGCAACTCAGGGAAAAGAAATCTCACTCCAGGATTTCTCATGAGAGAAAAACTGTAATACACTAGAGTCAAATCGCGATAAAGCTGCTTACTTTAATGATTTACTCGACGCGAAACTTGGGGTACTAAGCATAAGTTACAACACATAAATAAAAATTGCGACAATAAATACAGCGGTGCATCTAAATTGAAAACGGCAACTGGACGGGGTCCTGAGAAAACGTTTACGCACGGGATACACTCTTCTTCTATCGGAGAAAGGGGATTGACCAGTCGATGAATGTGTCTCTCCTGGTCGGGCCTCAGTGATCTGCCGATGGCGATATGGGGATTCAAATCCGTGAGGCTCTGTAGATAACCCATCACATGTTGGGTCAAGCGTTCTTGCACGATGACGTATTGGACGAGGTTGGCCAAGACTGGGTCTCTCTCAATACGTCCACCTGGAAAGGATGTTACTCCTCCGGGTGCTGCACGGCTCGGAAAGTAATAATACCCCCGTTCGCAGGCATATGGTACCGCGAATCGAAGGCGAGCAAGTGCTTCATACGCGGCAGCTTCTACGGCCATGTGCGGGGTTGGCATAGATTTTCCCACGAAGGAGACTTCTGTGGGGTCTTGGTTTGGGTTTACGGGCGGGATGTGCACGGCTGCCCAATATCTCGAGGTGGAAGGGGTGATCCTCGATTTGAACAGCTCGTACTGGGGTGGCTGGGTTGCGCCCATGGTACTGCGGGTAAAATCCCACAATATCTTGACAAAACTACCTGGGGTAGCATCTGGAGTCCTCAGATAAATACTAGGGCTCGGCATGGCAAGAAATGGTTGTGAAGATGGTGCACAAGGCGAAGGGTGCTTGGCAAGGTCACTCGGTGGCCTTTTTATAGCACCGGGGCTGGGTCATTTACCGTGGTAAAAGGTAAAGAATCGGCCGGCTCAGCTCGGGGTCAAACACAGGTACGCACATCTTACTAAAGTGACGTATCACTGTGGATGTTGTCGGGGCGGTTCTGGGTAGCTGCGCCAAGGATAGAGAAATCACATTGCATGCTAATACATCCATGCAAGGCTACTATACAAAACAGACGCACGATGCCAGGCTGCGTTAATTTAAGGAATCACAGAATTACCAAGCGAGGATACACTGGGACTCGGCACTACTCGAGTGTCTCAGTCTACTTCGTTTACATCTAAGCGGGCGTCCCTTGTGGATGTCGAGGCTCCTCCACGGTTCTCACCGTCGGAATTTGCTGGAGATGGCTGAGGGGCTGCAGGCTCGGGGTAGTGATGATGACCGTCACGGGGATTGTTGACTACAACCCCGTTGGAGTGTGCTCCTGTGAGGCGATTTAAGCACTTCGGGGTCATCAAAGCACCTTGGCCGACGGCTGGGCTGGCCTCGTGGTCTCGATCGGTTGTCCAAACAAAGACGACTGGATTGTCGGCGCGGTTCGATCTCCTCCCTCGCTGGGGCTCGACGAACCAGATCTCCACGAGCTGCGACCAGATCAATATTGATCTGATCGAATAGGTCCTCCAGTGCACTTACATAGCGCACTAGATGCAGTAATGCAGGGTCTGTCTCGTGGTCTCCGTTGGCAACTTGGGGTGGTCCACCATACCCTTCACGCCTGGGGTAGTAGTGGAACGAGCAATGATTAACTCGGGCGGCAGTGTGCCCGAGATGAACTATAGCCTCTCGAGCAGCTAGTTGGATGGCTTGTGGCTCAAAGGAAGTTGTTCTTCCGGTGAACTCAGTAGGGCGCCGGGTGCCAGACCCCTACCGTAGATATGTACAGTGGCCCAGAATTGACGGCTCTCGCCACTAATGGGTCCTTGGTACACAACATATTCGGGTGGCTCTTCTAACGCGTAGGCACGACGGGTAAGGTTTGCGAGTACGGTCACAAAACCTCCAAGGTTGGTTGCTGTAGTCTCATGGTGTACTACGGGACCAGGCATTGTGGCTTGGTTTTGGGATAGCGGCTGTGCTGGGGTGGGTTGAGGCGAGCGCGTCCTTTTTATAGAAAAAGGGGATGGAGTCTTCCTTCGCACGCTTGCGAATGAGACACCTTTGGTGCTGGTCACTGGTGTGTGATAGACGGGCTAGGCTGATAGGTTGGGCACCGACCGCCAAAAGCGTCGGATCCCTGTGTGGCTATCTTGCACGGGAAGCTTGGCTGGGGTTTTGGTTATGGCTCGTTGGGTTGTTAGCCTAAGTTTATTGACCTGGCTAAGATAGGATTAGCCATTGGTCAGCCCGGCTCTGATACCAAGTCTGTGGCGACCGATTCTCCGGGTATAAATTCCCAGAAAATGGCCCTTGTGCTCATCAGCCCCAGGATAACTGTTAGCTGATGAGGCGCCATCTTGATACAGAAATTCCAAGCAAAATGCAACATATGTAGTACAAGACCATTTTGGCCTATGAGTGCAACAAATGGTTTCTAGTGGTAGATGGCGGAAGCGGGTTGTGAAACATCAGTGTCTATGGGACTCCATTTCCCACGGGAACAGCTGACCAGGTTAACTCCTATCTTCGCGAGGCTGCTATCACCGTTGCTTAGGTTCCGGGGCTGTCAACACGGTCGCTCCTTTCCGCGCAAGAAATCTGGCCAAGACAATAGCCAGGGACAAGCCAGTGAGTACTTTGAATGTACTCGCAACCATTATGAACACAAGTGTAATATGACAATGATGTGTTGAAGAATATTTTATGTTCATGACGTCAGTCACAAAAGATAATTAAAACTCTGATGCGAGTAAGCATGTTATATATGAATATGCAATGCCATAGAAGCAAAAGATTATGTACTAAGTAATAAGCATGCCACAGTCGGGCGTCTGAGCGACACCACATAAAGGGCTTTAAAAGAAATGCCACAGTCGGGCGTCTGAGCGACACCACATAAGGGGCTTTAAAAGTAATGCCACGGTCAAGGCGTCGAGCGACACCACATAAAGGGCTTTTAAGAGAAATCGCCACAGTCGGGCGTCTGAGCGACACCACATAAAGGGCTTTTAAAAGAAATCGCCACAGTCGGGCGTCTGAGCGACACCACATAAAGGGCTTTTAAAAGAAATGCCACAATCGGGCGTCTAAGCGACACCACATAAAGGGCTTTAAAAAGAAATACCACAGTGAACATCCAGGAGGTAGAACCATCCCAGGGATATTCGATAATACCAGAAAAATATCACGGGTTAGTTCACGTCCAAAATAGTAATCATAAATTTTCACAAGTCACGATCGCATTCTGTGTTTAACAGTTTCACCTCCAAGACCGACACTAAGACCGACACTTGACCCATCCCAAACTGTAATCCTTAACCATGGACACGGCTATTCGAATAGGTTTAATCTCTGCAGAGGGTGTACTCTTTACCCACGAGTAACGGATTTCTTTAGTCCATCGGGACTAATACCGTCTACGGTCTTTTTGTTGAAAACACGCCTAACTTGCATACACCAGCTTAACTCACATGTGTCTGGAATCACCCACGACACCTATTAAGCGAAACTCTAAGTGGGGAGGCTACAACCTCGACGTAACATGGGATCAAAAAATTTATACCGCGCGCAAACTGGGGAGCTACCCCCTTTTCTGCTACAACCGAAAACACCCATGCTCCTGGACCCGGTGGCATGACTACCGGATGCCTCCAGTATCTTCCACCACGGCCTCTCTGTACGCTGTGTGCTAGGAAAGGGTTGACAACTTACTGAACCATACCCTACTATGTGTAGGGACGAGTGGTAGTACGAAGCTAGTATGGGGGTTACTGGCACAAGACTCGATCTACGGTCGACTCAGGAGGTTGTAATATTTCCTGCATGATTAGTATAACAATACATATATTACATCAACAGATAGAAACACCACACGACATATTCCCTTCATGCCATACCGGACACGTCCGTCTCGACGGAGGACTAGGGGCAAGACCGTGTCTGCCCAAGACAAAGGTCCTTCCTTCTTCCTTCCCGTATGCATGGAAGACGTATGACGGTGGTTCCCATCATAAATCATGTCAACCTTATTAGCATAGACTCATTAATATGCAACCATAAATAGGATCACATCCTCACATAAAATGACGCATGTATATGCCGGGGTGGTGTTGCCACCGTGTTATGCAACACACACAAAAATTCACCAGGGTTCAGAATGCTTGCCTTCAGGTCACCGGAAGGCAGGGTGCATTTCAAACTCTTGAAATAATTCTCCTCTCTTCAAAAATCCTATTTTGAAAATATAAAAGGATTAACACACAAAAATAAAAACAGCACAAAAGTTGTTTTTGAAAATTTTCAAATAAATCTTAAAATAAACTAGACAATATTTGAGAGAGGTAGCAAAAAGAATCAATTCATTTGGAGTTGTTTTAAAAAAGATTCAGCCGGTCAAAGTTTGGTCAAAATATGATTTTTAAAATAAAACAGAAAAACAGAAAAACGTTTTGATATATACGTACACGTCGAAGGCGTATTCGGAAAAGGCGCGTCCACTTACCCCTGCGTGGGATAAAGGCTGGTCATCGACAGTGGGCCCACTGCCCATCGGGTCGTTTGACCAGCCACGCGGAGGCGGAGCTCCGGCGAGGTTTTGCCGGCGAACGGGGGCGTCTCTTGGCGATCTGCGGATATGGGTGTGCTCAGTGGGTCGAGACGAGTCTGTGGGTACCAGCCTTGGTCGCCGACGTGGACAGAGCTGCCGGCGACGAGCTTCGCGGCGGAGCCGGCGTTCGGGTGGAAAGTGGGTTTGGGGACACGGTGGTCTCCGGCCAAAATTGAGCGCGGGGTTGCACTCACGAGTGGGAGGGGGAGTTCTTGGTGGAGAGAATGGAGAGGGAGAGGCACTGGTGGCGACGGAATCGGCCAGGGCTTGGCGGCGACCGAACCTGCCGGACTCGGGGAAGAAGGCCTTCCCTTGCTCGACTGCCGGATCACATGAGGTTGCTCGAGGACTCGATTGGCCTCCGGGGCCCTTATATTCACGGTGGAGGTCGGTTCCGAGGCGGCCGGCGATAAGGATGGCGGAGACCGTCATTCTGTAGCAATGGCGACGTGGCGGCGACGCGCGCTAGGGGACGAAGCTGCGGCTGAGCTGGAGATGCTTAAGGGGCAGCTGGCGAGCGGAGGAGGTTTGGGCGGCGCCGTCCATGGATGCGCCGCAAGCGTGCCGCCAAGGAGGTTGCTCTTGGCGCCATCAGAAGCGAGCAGGGCGGTCGGGGGCTCTTGGCGCGACGGGCGAGGGAAAAGATCAGTGATGAGCTCGGGAGGTTTATCCAGGGCGCGCTTGCTCGGGCGCTGGCACGCGTGCAAACGCTGCTACGCTTTCGCTCCAAGGCGTGCACGGCGTCTGCTCGACGAAATGCCAGGGTGGCCAAAACTGCTAGAGATTAAATGCAAATCCATAGGTCTGGGTTAGAGACCACTAGCAGGCTACTGGACAACTTGGTTTGGACAGATGGGAAAGTTCACAACACAAACTTATAATCATGCCAAAATTGTTCATGCCCACAGGGTGTTTGACAAAATGTCAGAGGCACTTAGGCTTTTCTTGGAGTGACCAAAATTTCCAGAGTGGGGTCTCTTTAGGTGAAAGAGAGGGTGGTGAGGTTAGTTTGTGAAAAGCACAAACTTGCTAGTGCAAGTTTTGCAGAACTTCAAATCTAGACAGGAGGTGGGTGGCATTATAACTTGAACCAAAAATGATCAAATGAGTGTAAGCTCCTGGACTTAGGGGTTTTGCATGGAGGACTACAAGTAGGAGAAAGAATCTAGGGCCACAGAGCAAGCAAGACTATGGTTGCTGTACAAATCATCATGTTGGACCAGAATGGAGATGAGGTTGATTCACTCAAAATTTTCAAATAACACCACTGGGTTTTTGCATAAAGTTGAATAATATGATACTACCAACATCCCATAATTTTGGTGGAGGCTAGAAAGAAGTATTTAAAAGGGTTGTAGTGTAAAATTGTCCCCTGGACCAGAGAAGAAAAACATTTGTAGCACTCAAAATATGAAATGAATGAAATATATTATTGCACAAAAGTGATTTAGAGACATCACATGACATCTCTAAATTTTGGTTGAAAGTTTAATTGATTCTGTCAAATGGTTGTAGTACAAAAGGAGCTCCAAAAATTTAATACAGTTCATTTCAATGAATAAAGCTCAGGGTGAAATAATTTAATAAATAATTCTACTTATTTAGAAATTGTTTTAATGAGATGGCAAAGAAGTCCAATGTATTTTGGAAAGCTCCACTTGGGAAAATACAAAACTCCTTAACAATAAAAGAAGAGTTCTGAAATCAACAGAAATAAAGATTTTTTTTTAAACCCTTGCCAAAAATTTTGATATTGAAAACTTGGCAAATTTTTTGGGGTGTTACACTTGTCCGCCGCGGGCGGGTCTTGCCGGCTGCGGATTACTGTAGTCGCGCTTCTGGTGACGCTGGTTTGGTCGTGGGGTCATGGCTACAGTGCCGCCGCCTGACGGGCGATCACTGTTGCCATCCCCTATCTTGTCTGGTTAATGGCGCGCGGGACTCGTGGGAGGGGTCGGCTGACTCCCCGGGGCCGACTACGGGACTCGGCCGTCTTGTGGCGCTCTCGCCGTCTTGATTACCTCCGCCGACGGTAAAGCGGGTCCCGCCATCTCCGTGTCGCATGCATAGCTGTCGTGGGCACATGGGTCTGCCCATGGGGCTGATGTCAGGGCCAGCGTGGCTACAGTGCCGCGCCGAACGGAGATCTCCGTCAGTACGGAGCACTGTGGCCATGCCTGCCCTTCGTGAACGGGGCAGGGGTGCGGCCGCGCACCCCATCCCGTCCGTAGTCGCGTAGGTCGAAGGTGGTTGGAGTCGCGGGCCGACTCCCCATAGCCGGCTTCTCTGGAGATCGCCAATTGGGAGTCGGCTTTCCTCAAGGCCGTCTCTGGGACTCGGCCGTGAGGGGCAATCAGCGGCTCTGCCGCCGACTCTCAGAAAGCGGCTCTTCGTCTTGAGGTCTCGAGGGGCGCAGCCTGCCCCGATGTTTTGAAAGGTCCGGGGGCTCGGGTTTGCCTACCCGTGGCCCATTACTCCGGCAGTAGTCCCCGAAGCGGGTGAGGCGCCGAGGGCAACACGTCGAGGAGCCTCAACAGTTTCATCCCCCGGGTGGAAGAATCTGGGTCCTGCTCGCGGTCTTCCTCTAGGCCGACTTGCTGGAGTCGGACTCGCAGGGAGCCGTCTTGCTCCTTAAAGGGTTTGAAAGTCGCAGCGGGAACCAGACGGCGTGTCTGATAAGCTTCCCGGCGGCGGCCCGTTGCGGGCCCGTCGCGTGACGCCATGCGGCTGGGTCAGCCTGCCCCCCCACGCGCGTGACGAGACAGGCCGTCAGGCGGGACCCGCCACCACCGCGCCTCGGGGTGCGAACGGATCCGTTGCGGTCGTGCGGGTGGTTGGGGTTCCCACGTCGTTACTGCGCGCAGCAACTTCGTGGGTTAAATCGTGGGGGCGTGGGGCAGTTAATCCCATGCCCGCCCCATCGGCTTCTCAGCCTACGAGCCTATAAGTAGGCGGGGGAGGGGAGGGTGGCGAAGCACGCGCGCCCATCTCCCCGCTTCCCCCGCTTCCTCTTGCTCCTTCTCCTTCTTGCTTCTTCTTCTTCTTGCTGCCGCTTAAAACCACGCCGCCGCATGAGATGAGCTCTTCCTCCGCCGCTGCACCTCCCGCTGCGCGCTCCAGTGTGTGGGACAGATCCGAGGTTGATGACGACCACATCGAGTTCCTCAGCCAGACGCGCCGCCTCCCCGGCAAACACCTAGTGCAGACCCGCGCCGCGCCGGCGGGCGAAATAACGCCGGCGCCGGAGGAGGGCGAGCGGGTCGTGTTCCGCTCGCACCTCATGCGCGGTCTAGGGCTGCCGGCGAGCGGCTTCTTCCGCTCGTTCTTGGAGTTCCACGGGCTCTAGCCGCATCGCCTCACTCCGAATACGGTGGTGCTGCTGGCCGCCTTCGCCGCCTTATGCGAGGGCTTCCTCGGCGTTCTCCCCACCATCGAGCTGTGGGGGGAGTTCTTCCAGGCCAAGCTCGGCACGCACGTCGCCGGCGTGCCGGCTCTGTGCGGCACCTTCATCGCGATGCGGAGGTCGGTGGCGGACAACCCTTTCCCCACCATTGCGCTGATCAAGTCGGTGAAGATGTGGCAGCGCTCCTACTTCTACGTGAAGAACGTCGCTCCAGAAGGCGACTGGGTCAACCTGTCGCCTTACGAAGCCGACGCACTGGCGAGGAGGCTTCCCAGCTGGTGTTGGAAATATGCCATAGAGGCAATAATAAATTGGTTATTATTATATTTCCTTGTTCATGATAATCGTTTATTATCCATGCTATAATTGTATTGATAGGAAACTCAGATACATGTGTGGATACATAGACAACACCATGTCCCTAGTAAGCCTCTAGTTGACTAGCTCGTTGATCCTTGAGATGGTTACGGTTTCACGACCATGGACATTGGATGTCGTTGATAACGGGATCACATCATTTGGAGAATGATGTGATGGACAAGACCCAATCCTAAGCCTAGCACAAAGATCGTGTAGTTCGTATGCTAAAGCTTTTCTAATGTCAAGTATCTTTTCCTTAGACCATGAGATTGTGCAACTCCCGGATACCGTAGGAATGCTTTGGTGTACCAAACGTCACAACGTAACTGGGTGGCTATAAAGGTGCACTACAGGTATCTCCGAAAGTGTCTGTTGGGTTGGCACGAATCGAGACTGGGATTTGTCACTCTGTGTAAACAGAGAGGTATCTCTGGGCCCACTTGGTAGGACATCATCATAATGTGCACAATGTGACCAAGGGGTTGATCACGGGATGATGCGTTACGGAACGACTAAAGAGACTTGCCGGTAACGAGATTGAACAAGGTATCGGTATACCGACGATCGAATCTCGGGCAAGTACAATACCGTTAGACAAAGGGAATTGTATCACGGGATCGATTGAGTCCTTGACATCGTGGATTCATCCGATGAGATCATCGTGGAACATGTGGGAGCCAACATGGGTATCCAGATCCCGCTGTTGGTTATTGACCGGAGAACGCCTCGGTCATGTTCAAGATGGTTCCCGAACCCGTAGGGTCTACACACTTAAGGTTCGATGACGCTAGGGTTATAGGGAATAGATATACGTGGTTACCGGATGTTGTTCGGAGTCTCGGATGAGATTCCGAATGTCACGAGGAGTTCCGGAATGGTCCGGAGGTAAAGATTTATATATGGGAAGTCCTATTTTGGCCACCGGAAAATGTTCGGGATTTTTCGGTATTGTACCGGGAAGGTTCTAGAAGGTTCCGGAGTGGGGCCCACCTTCATGGGGGGACCCACATGAACGTGGGTAGTGGGGGCAAGGCCCCACACCCCTGGTCAAGGCGCGAAGATCCCCCTTAGAAGGAATAAGATCATATCCTCAAGGGATAAGATCAAGATCCCTAAAAAGGGGGATAACAATCAGTGGGGAAAGGAAAGGATTGGATTTCTTTCCTCCCACCTTTGCCAACACCCCAATGGACTTGGAGGGCAAGAAATAATCCCCCTCCACCCCTATATATAGTGGGGAGGCGCATGGGAGCTGCACCTTTGCCCCTGGCGCAGCCCTCCCCCTCTCCCAAGTCCTCCTCCTCTCCCGCGGTGCTTGGCGAAGCCTTGCAGGATTGCCACGCTGCTCCATCACCACCACACCGTCGTGCTGCTGGTGGATGGAGTTTTCCCCAACCTCTCCCTCTCTCCTTGCTGGATCAAGGCATGGGAGACGTCACCGGGCTGTACGTGTGTTGAACGCGGAGGTGCCGTCCGTTCGGCACTAGGATCTCCGGTGTTTTGGATCACGAAGAGCACGACTCCTTCAACCCCGTTCTCTTGAACGCTTCTTTAGCGATCTACAAGGGTATGTAGATGCACTCTCCTTCCCCTCATTGCTAGTTTCTGCATAGATAGATCTTGGTGACACGTGGGAAAATTTTGAATTTCTGCTCGCTCCCCAACAAAGGGCATCATGAGCTAGGTCTATTGCGTAGATTCTTTGCACGAGTAGAACACAAAGTAGTTGTGTGCGTTGATTTTGTTCAATATGCTTACCATTACTAGTCCAATCTTGATTCGGTGGCATTATGGGATGTACGGCCCGGACCGACCTTACACGTACACTTACGTGATACAGGTTCCACCGACTGACATGCACTTGTTGCATAAGGTGGCTAGCGGGTACCAGTCTCTCCCACTTTAGTCGGATCGGATTCGATGAAAAGGGTCCTTATGAAGGGTAAATAGAAATTGACATATCACGTTGTGGTTTTGCGTAGGTAAGAAACGTTCTTGCTAGAAACCCATAGCAGCCACGTAAAACATGCAAACAACAATTAGAGGACGTCTAACTTGTTTTTGCAGGGTATGCTATGTGATGTGATATGGCCAAGAAGAATGTGATGAATGATATGTGATGTATGAGATTGATCATGTTCTTGTAATAGGAATCACGACTTGCATGTCGATGAGTATGACAACCGGCAGGAGCCATAGGAGTTGTCTTTATTTATTGTATGACCTGCGTGAACGCCATGTAATTACTTTACTTTATTGCTAACCGGTAGCCATAGTAGTAGAAGTAAGAAGTTGGCGAGACAACTTCATGGAGACACGATGATGGAGATCATGATGATGGAGATCATGGTGTCATGCCGGTGACGATGATGATCGTGGAGCCCTGAAGATGGAGATCAAAAGGAGCAATATGATATTGGCCATATCATGTAACTATTTGATTGCATGTGATGTTTGTCATGTTTATACATCTTATTTGCTTAGTACGACGGTAGTAAATAAGATGATCCCTCATTAAAATTTCAAAACAGTGTTCCCCTAACTGTGCACCGTTGCGAAAGTTCGTCGTTTCAAGCACCACGTGATGATCGGGTGTGATAGATTCTTACGGTCACATACAACGGGTGTAAGCCAGATTTACACACGCGAAACACTTAGGTTAACTTGACGAGCCTAGCATGTACAGACATGGCCTCGGAACACAAGAGACGGAAAGGTCGAGCATGAGTCGTATGGAGGATACGATCAACATGAAGATGTTCACCGATGATGACTAGTCCGTCTCACGTGATGATCGGACACGGCCTAGTTGAGTCGGATCATGTAATCACTTAGATGACTAGAGGGATGTCTGTCTGAGTGGGAGTTCATGAGATGAACTTAATTATCCTGAACATAGTCAAAAGATCTTTGCAAATTATGTCGTAAGCTCGCGCTTTAGTTCCACTGTTTAGATATGTTCCTAGAGAAAATATAGTTGAAAGTTGACAGTAGTGATTATGCGGACAGAAAAAAGCTTATGTCATTAATGCACCGCTCAGTGTGCTGAACCCCAAACATCGTCTGTGGATGTTGCGAACATCGTACATACACGTTTTGATAACTACGTGATAGTTCAGTTAAACGGTTTAGAGTTGAGGCACCAAAGATGTTTTTCGAAACGTCATGGAACATATGAGATGTTTCGAGGGCTGAAATTGGGATTTCAGGCTCGTGCCCACGTCAAGAGGTATAAGACCTCCGACGATTTTCTTAGCTTGCAAACTAAGGGATAAAAGCTCAATCGTTGAGCTTGTGCTCAGATTGTCTGAGTGCAACAATCACTTGAATCGAGTGGGAGTTGATCTTCCAGAGATAGTCATGTTTCTCCAAAGTCATTGCCACCAAGCTGCTAGAGCTTCGTGATGAACTATAACCAATCAGTGATAAATATGATGATCCTTGAGATATTCGCAATGTTTGACACCGCGAAAGTAGGAATCAAGAAGGAGCATCAATTGTTGATGGTTGGTGAAACCACTAGTTTCAAGAAGGGCAAGGGCAAGAAGGGATACTTCATGAAACAGCAAATCAGCTGCTGCTCTAATGAAGAAACCCAAGGTTGAACCCAAACCCGAGACTAAGTGCTTATGTAATAAGGGGAACAGCCACTGGAGCAGAATTACCCTAGATACTTGGTAGATGAGAAGGCTGGCAAGGTCGATAGAAGTATATTGGATATACATTAAGTTATTGTGTATTTTAGTAGTACTCCTAGTAGCACCAGGGTATTAGATACCGGTTCGGTTGCTAAGTGTTAGTAACTCGAAATAAAAGGCTACGGAATAAACGGAGACTAGCTAAAGGTGAGCTGACGATATGTGCTGGAAGTGTTTCCAAGTTTGATGTGATCAAACATCGCACACTCCCTCTACCATCAAGATTAGTATAAAACCAGAATAATTGTCATTTGGTGTTTGCGTTGAGCATAGACATGATTGGATTATGTCTATCGCAATACGGTTATTCATTTAAGGAGAATAATGGTTACTCTATTTATTTGAATAATACCTTCAATGGTCTTGCACCTAAAGGAATGGTTTATTGAATCTCGATCATAGTAATACACATTTTCATGCCAAAAGATATAAGATAGTAATGATGGTACCACTTACTTGTGGCACTGCCATGTAAGTCATATTGGTATAAAACGCATGAAGAAGCTCCATGTTGATGGATCTTTGGACTCACTCGTTTTTGAAAAGTTTGAGACATGTGAACCATGTCTATTGGTGTATACGCATGAAGAAACTCCATGCAGATGGATCGTTTGGACTCACTTGATTTTGAATCACTTGAGATATGCAAATCATACCACATGGCCAAAATGACTGAAAAGCCTCGGTTTCAGTAAGATGGAACAAGATAGCAACTTGTTGGAAGTAACACATTTTGATGTGTGCAGTCCAATGAGTGCTGAGGCATGCAGTGAGCATCGTTATGTTCTTACTTCATGGATGATTTGAGTAGACACTGAGTGTATTTACTTTGTGAAACACAAGTCTGAATTATTGAATGGTTCAAGTAATTTCATAGTGAAGTTGAAGATCATCGTGACAAGAGGATAAAATGTCTATGATATGATCATAGAGATGAGTATCTGAGTTACGAGCTTTGGCACGCAATTAAGACATTGTGGAAATTGTTTCACAATAAATACCGCCTGGAACACCATAGTGTGATGGTGTGTCCAAACATCATAGTTGCACCCTATTGGATATGATGCGTACCATGATGTCTCTTATCGAATTACCACTATCACTTTAATAGGGCACCACGTAATTCCGTTGAGACGACACCGTTTGAACTATGGTTTGGAGAAACCTAAATTGTCGTTTCTTAAAAGTTTGGGGCTGCGACGCTTATGTGAAAAAGTTTCAGGTTGATAAGCTCGAACCCCAAGCGGATAAAATGCTTCTTCATAGGACACCCAAAACAGTTGGGTATACCGCCAGTCTCAGTTCCGGAAGCAAAAAGGATTGTTTCTAGAATTAGGTCCTTTCCCGAGAAAAGTTTCTCTCGAAAGAATTGAGTGGGAGGATGGTGGAGACTTGATGAGGTTATTGAACCGTCACTTCAACAAGTGTGTAGCAGGGCATAGGAAGTTGTTCCTGTGGCGCCTACACCAATTGAAGTAGAAGCTTATGATAGTGATCATGAATTTTGGATCAAGTCACTACCATACCTTGTAGGGTGACAAGGATGCGTACTACTTCTGAGTGGTATAGTAATCCTGTCTTGAAGGTCATGTTGCTAGACAATAATGAACTTACGAGCTATGAAGAAGCGATGGTGGGCCCGGATTCCGACGAATGGCTCAAGGCCATTGTTGGGGAACGTAGCAGAAATTCAAAATTTTCCTACGAGTCACCAAGATCAATCTAGGAGATTCTAGCAACGAGAGAGAGGGGAGTGCATCTTCATACCTTTGAAGATCGCTAAGCGGAAGCGTTCATGAGAACGGGGTTGAAGGAGTCGTACTCGTCGTGATCCAAATCACCGGAGATCCTAGTGCCGAACGGACGGCACCTCCGCGTTCAACACACGTACAACCCGGTGACGTCTCCCACGCCTTGATCCAGTAAGGAGAGAGGGAGAGGTTGAGGAAGACTCCATCCAACAGCAGCACAACGGCGTGGTGGTGATGGAGGAGTGTGGCAATCTTGCAGGGCTTCGCCAAGCATCACAAGATATGAGGAGAAAGAGAGGGAGGGCTGCACCAATAGGCAGAGATCAAATCGTGTGTTATGGGCAGCCCTAGGCCTCACTATATATAGGGAGAGGGAGGGCTGCGCCCCCATCTAGGGTTTCCACCCCAAGGGGTGCGGCCAGCCCTAGATGGGGCTTGGGGAGGCGGCCAAGAGGGGAGGGAGAGGGAGGCGCCCACTAGATGGGCCTTAGGGCCCATCTGGACTAGGGGGCCCCCACTCATCCTTGCGCCTTGGGCCCCTTGTGGGGGGCGCACCAGCCCTCCTAGGGGCTGGTCCCTCCCACACTTGGCCCACGCAGCCTTCTGGGCAGGTGGCCCCACTTGGTGGACCCAGGACCCTCCCGGTGGTCCCAGACATTACCGATATCGCCTCAAACTTTTCCTGTTACCAAAACAGGACTTCCCATATATAAATCTTTACCTCTGGACCATTCCGGAACTCCTCGTGATGTCCGGATCTCATCCGGACTCGAACAACATTCGGTAACCACATACAAGCTTCCTTTATAACCCTAGCGCCACCGAACCTTAAGTGTGTAGACCCTACGGGTTCGGGAGACATGCGAGACATGACCGAGACGTTCTCCGGTCAATAACCAACAGCGGGATCTGGATACCCATGTTGGCTCCCACATGTTCCACGATGATCTCATCGGATGAACCACGATGTCAAGGACTCAATCGATCCCGTATACAATTCCCTTTGTCTAGCGGTATTGTACTTGCCCGAGATTCGATCGCCGGTATCCCGGTACCTTGTTCAATCTCGTTGCAGCAAGTCTCTTTACTCGTTCCGTAACACATCATCCCGTGATCAACTCCTTGATCACATTGTGCACATTATGATGATGTCCTACCGAGTGGGCCCAGAGATACCTCTCCGTTTACGGAGTGACAAATCCCAGTCTCGATTCGTGCCAACCCAATGCAGACACTTTCGGAGATACCTGTAATGCACCTTTATAGCCACCCAGATTACGTTGCCAGGACGCTTGGTACACCCAAAGCATTCCTACGGTATCCGGGAGTTGCACAATCTCATGGTCTAAGGAAAAGATACTTGACATTAGAAAAGCTTTAGCATACCTAACTACACGATCCGTGCTAGGCTTAGGATTGGGTCTTGTCCATCACATCATTCTCCTAATGATGTGATCCCGCTATCAACGACATCCAATGTCCATGGTCGTGAAACCGTAACCATCTGTTGATTAACGAGCTAGTCAACTAGAGGCTTACTAGGGACATGGTGTTGTCTATGTACCCACACATGTATCTCGAGTTTCCTATCAATACAATTATAGCATGGATAATAAACGATTATCATGAACAAGGAAATATAATAATAACTAATTTATTATTGCCTCTAGGGCATATTTCCAACAGTCTCCCACTTGCACTAGAGTCAATAATCCAGTTCACATCGCCATGTGATCAACACTGATAGGTCACATCGCCATGTGACCAACATCCAAAGAGTTTACTAGTGTCTGTAAACTAGTTCACATCATCATGTGATTAAGACTCAATGAGTTCTAAGGTTTGATCATGTTTTGCTTGTGAGAGAGGTTTTAGTCAACGGGTCTGAACCTTTCAGATCCGTGTATGCATTTCGC
This sequence comes from Aegilops bicornis, assembly GCA_021605145.1. Lineage (NCBI taxonomy): Eukaryota > Viridiplantae > Streptophyta > Magnoliopsida > Poales > Poaceae > Aegilops > Aegilops bicornis. The sequence continues at coordinate 796,759,912 of CM038671.1, read as the reverse complement.
AATTCTCCATGTCATATTGTAAATGCTGCTTCCACGCTCCACTTGAACCTTATTCCAAATGGTTGCTCCACTATACGTATCCGGTTTGCTACTCAGAGTCATTCGGATAGGTGTTAAAGCTTGCATCGACGTAACCCTTTACGCCGAACTCTTTATCACCTCCATAATCGAGAAACATGTCCTTATTTACTCCAAGGACAATTTTGACTGCTGTCCAATGATCCATTCCTGGATCATTCTTGTACCCCTTTGATCGACTCCATCGCAAGGCACACTTCCGTGCGGTACACAGCATAGCATACTATAGAGTCTATGTCTGAAGCATAGGGTCGACCTTCGTCCTTTCTCTCTATTCTGCCGTGGTCGAGCTTTAACTCTTAACTTCATACCTTACAACTCAGGCAAGAACTCCTTCTTTGACTGATCCATCTTGAACACCTTCAAGATCATGTCAAGGTATGTTCTCATTTGAAAGTATTATTAAGCATTTTTGATCTATCCTTATAGATCTCGATGCTTAATGTTCAAGTAGCTTAATCCAGGTTTTCTATTGAAAAACATCTTTCAAATAACCCTATATGCTTTCCAGAAATTCTACATCATTTACGATCATCAATATGTCAACAACATATACTCGTCGAAAATTCTATAGTGCTCCCACTCACCTCTTTTGAAATGCAAGTTTCTCATAAACTTTGTATAAACCCAAAATCTTTGATCATCCTATCAAAGTGCATATTCCAACTCCGAGATGCTTACTCCAGTCCTTAGAAGGATTGCTGGAGCTAGCATACCTTTTAGCATCCTTAGGATTGACAAAACTTTTCTGATTGTATCACATACAACCTTTCCTTACGAAAACTAGTAAGGAAACTCGTTTTGACATCCATCTGCCAGATTTCATAAATACAGCTTGTGCTAACATGATTCCGACGGACTTAAGCATCGCTACGGATGAGAAAATCTCATCGTAGTCAACTCCTTGAACTTGTGAAAAACTCTTCGCCACAAGTCGAGCTTCATAGAAGGTGACATTACCGTCCATGTCCGTCTTCTTCTTAAAGATCCATTTATTTCAATGGCTTGCCGATCAACGGGCAAGTCCACCAAAGTCCAAGCTTTGTTCTGATGCATGGATCCTATCTCGGATTTCATGGCTTCTAACCATTTGTCGGAATTTGGGCCCACCATCGCTTCTCCATAGCTCGTAGGTTCATTGTTGTCTAGCAACATGACCTTCAAGACAGGATCACCGTACCACTCAAGCAGTCCGCATCCTTGTCACTCCCACGAGGTATGGTAGTGACTTGATCCAAAACTTCATGATCACTATCATAAGCTTCGACTTCAATTGGTGTAGGTGCCACAGAACAACTTCCTCGTGCCCTGCTACACACTTGTTGAAGTGACGGTTCAATAACCTCATCAAGTCTCCACCATCCTCCCACTCAACTTTTCGAGACGAACTTTTCCTCGAGAAAGGACCCGATTCAAGAAACAATCCCTATTGCTTTCGGATCTGAATTAGGAGGTATACCCAACCGCTTTGGGTGTCCTATGAAGATGCATTTTGTCCGCTTTGGGTTCGAGCTTATCAACCTGAAACTTTTCCACATAAGCGCCGCAGCCCCAAACCTTTAAGAAATGACAGCTTAGGTTTCTCTAAACCATAGTTCATACGGTGTCATCTCAACGGAATTACGTGGTGCCCTATTAAAGTGAGTGCGGTTGTCTCTAATGCCTAACCCATGAACGATAGTTGTAATTCGATAAGAGACATCATGGTACGCACCATATCCAATAGGTTGCAACTATGATGTTCGGACACACCATCACACTATGGTGTTCCAGGCGGTATTAATTGTGAAACAATTTCCACAGTGTCTTAATTGCGTGCCAAAGCTCAGAACTCAGATATTCATCTCTATGATCATATCATAGACATTCTATCCTCTTGTCACGAAGATCTTAAACTTCACTCTGAAATTACTTGAACCATTCAATAATTCAGACTTGTGTATCAAGTAAATATCTTGAACATCTATTCGAATCATCTCGTGAAGTAAGAACATAACGATATTCACTTTGCATGCCTCAAAGACTCATTGGACTGCACATATCAAAATGTGTTACTTCCAACAAGTTGCTACCTTGTTCCATCTTATCAAACCGAGGCTTTTCAGTCATCTTGCCCATGTGGTTTGATTTGCATATCTCAAGTGATTCAAACTCAAGTGAGTCCAAACGATCCATCTGCATGGAGTTTCTTCATGCAGATACACCAATAGACATGGTTTGCATGTCTCAAACTTTTCAAAACGAGTGAGTCCAAAGATCCATCAACATGGAGCTTCTTCATGCTTTTATACCAATATGACTTACATGGCAGTGCCACAAGTACGTGGTACTATCATTACTATCTTATATCTTTTGGCATGAACATGTGTATCACTACGATCGAGATTCAATAAACCATTCATTTAGGTGCAAGACCATCGAAAGTATTATTCAAATAAATAGAGTAACCATTATTCTCCTTAAATGAATAACCGTATTGCGATAGACATAATCCAATCATGTCTATGCTCAACGCATAAACACCAAATGATAATTATTCTGGTTTAATACTAATCTTGATGGTAGAGGGAGCGTATGCGATGTTTGATCACATCAAAATTGGAAACACTTCCAACACATATCGTCGGCTCTCCTTTAGCTAGTCTCCGCTTATTCCGTAGCCTTTTTATTTCGAGTTACTAACACTTAGCAACCGAACCGTATCTAATACCCTGGTGCTACTAGGAGTACTAGTAAAATACACAATAACTTAATGTATATCCAATATACTTCTATCGACCTTGCCACCTTCTTATCTACCAAGTATCTAGGGTAATTCTGCTCCGATGGCTGTTCCCTTATTGCGAAGCACTTAGTCTCGGGTTTGGGTTCAACCTTGGGTTTCTTCACCGGAGCAAAGAACTGATTTGCCGTTTCATGAAGTGTCCCTTCTTGCCCTTGCCCTTCTTGAAACTAGTGGTTTCACCAACCATCAACAATTGATGCTCCTTCTTGATTTTTACTTTCGCGATGTCAAACAACGCGAATACCTCAAGGATCATCATCTCTATCCTTGATATGTTATAGTTCATCACGAAGCTCTAGTAGCTTGGTGGCAATGACTTTGGAGAAACATCACTATCTCATCTGGAAGATGAACTCCCACTCGATTCAAGTGATTGTTGTACTCAGACAATCTGAGCACAAGCTCAATGATTGAGCTTTTCTCCCTTAGTTTGTAGGCTAAGAAAATCGTCGGAGGTCTCATACCTCTTGACGTGGGCACGAGCCTGAAATCCCAATTTCAGCTCTCGAAACATCTCATATGTTCCGCGACATTTCAAAACGCCTTTTCGTGCCTCAACTCTAAACCGTTTAACCGAATCTATCACGTAGTTATCAAACGTGTATGTCCGATGTTTGCAACATCCACAAACGACGTTTGGGGTTCAGACACCGAGCGGTGCATTAAGGACATAAGCTTTCTACTGTCCGCATAATCGCTACTTTCAACTTTCAACTATATTTTCTCTAGGAACATATCTAAACAGTGGAACTAAAACGCGAGCTACGACATAATTTGCAAAAGGTCTTTTGACTATGTTCAAGATAATCAAGTTCATCTTATGAACTCCCACTCGAATAGACATCCCTCCGGTCATCTAAGTGATTACATGATCCGAGTCAAACTAGGCCGTGGTCCGATCATCACGTGAGACGGACTAGTCATCATCGGTGAACATCTTCATGTTGATCGTATCTACCATACGACTCATGCTCGACCTTTCGGTCTCCGTGTTCCGAGGCCATGTCTGTACATGCTAGGCTCGTCAAGTTAACCCTAAGTGTATTGCGTGTGTTTCGAGGCCATGTCTGTACATGCTAGGCTCGTCAACACCTATTGTATGTGAACGTAAGAATCCATCACACCCGATCATCACGTGGTGCTTAGAAGCTGATTTAACTGTAGCAACGGTGCACGCTTAGGGAGAACACTTCTTGAAATTGTTGTAAGGGATCATCTTATTTACTACCGTCGTTCTAAGTAAACAAGATGCATAAACATAATAAACATCACATGCAATTATATAGTAGTGACATGATATGGCCAATATCATATAGCTCCATTGATCTCCATCTTCGGGCTCCATGATCATCATCGTCACCGCATGACACCATGATCTCCATCATCATGATCTCCATCATCGTGTCTTCATGAAGTTGTCTCACCAACTATTACTTCTACTACTACGGCTACCGGTTAGCAATAAAGTAAAGTAATTACATGGCGTTGTTTAATGACACACAAGTCATACAATAAATAAAGACAACTCCTATGGCTCCTGCCGGTTGTCATACTCATCGACATGCAAGTCGTGAATCCTATTACAAGAACATGATCAATCTCATACATCACATATCATTCATCACATTCTTCTTGGCCATATCACATCACATAGCATACCCTGCAAAAACAAGTTAGACGTCCTCTAATTGTTGTTGCATGTTTTACGTGGCTGCTATGGGTTTCTAGCAAGAACGTTTCTTACCTACGCAAAACCACAACGTGATATGCCAATTGCTATTTACCCTTCATAAGGACCCTTTTCATCGAATCCGTTCCGACTAAAGTGGGAGAGATCGGCACCCGCTAGCCACCTTATGCACCAAGTGCATGTCGGTCGGTGGAACTCGTCTCACGAAGAGTACGTGTAAGGTCGGTCCGGCCGCTTCATCCCACAATACCGTCGAAACAAGATTGGACTAGTAACGGTAAGCATATTGAACAACATCAACGCCCACAACTACTTTGTGTTCTACTCGTGCAAAGAATCTACGCAATAGACCTAGCTCTGATACCACTGTTGGGGAACGTAGCAGAAATTCAAAATTTTCCTACGAGTCACCAAGATCAATCTAGAAGATTCTAGAAACGAGAGAGAGAGGGGAGTGCATCTTCATACCTTTGAAGATCGCTAAGCGGAAGCGTTCATGAGAACGGGGTTGAAGGAGTCGTACTTGTCGTGATCCAAATCACCGGAGATCCTAGTGCCGAACGGACGGCACCTCCGCGTTCAACACACGTACATCCCGGTGACGTCTCCCACGCCTTGATCCAGCAAGGAGAGAGGGAGAGGTTGAGGAAGACTCCATCCAACAGCAGCACAACGGCATGGTGGTGATGGAGGAGCGTGGCAATCTTGCAGGGCTTCGCCAAGCATCACAAGATATGAGGAGAAAGAGAGGGAGGGCTGCACCAATAGGCGGAGATCAAATCGTGTGTTATGGGCAGCCCTAGGCCTCACTATATATAGGGAGAGGGAGGGCTGCGCCCCCATCTAGGGTTTCCACCCCAAGGGGTGCGGCCAGCCCTAGATGGGGCTTGGGGAGGCGGCCAAGAGGGGAGGGAGAGGAGGCGCCCACTAGATGGGCCTTAGGGCCCATCCGGACTAGGGTTTGCCCCATCCCACTCATCCTGCGCCTTGGGCCCCTTGTGGGCGCACCAGCCCTCCTAGGGGCTGGTCCCTCCACACTTGGCCCACGCAGCCTTCGGGGCAGGTGGCCCCACTTGGTGGACCCGGACCCTCCCCGGTGGTCCCATTACATTACCGATATCGCTCAAACTTTTCCGGTTACCAAAACAGGACTTCCCATATATAAATCTTTACCTCCGGACCATTCCGGAACTCCTCGTGACGTCCGGGATCTCATCCGGACTTCGAACAACATTCGGTAACCACATACAAGCTTCCTTTATAACCCTAGCGTCACCGAACCTTAAGTGTGTAGACCCTACGGGTTCGGGAGACATGCAGACATGACCGAGACGTTCTCCGGTCAATAACCAACAGCGGGATCTGGATACCCATGTTGGCTCCCACATGTTCCACGATGATCTCATCGGATGAACCACGATGTCAAGGACTCAATCGATCCCGTATACAAGTCCCTTTGTCTAGCGGTATTGTACTTGCCCGAGATTCGATCGTCGGTATCCCGATACCTTGTTCAATCTCGTTGCCGGCAAGTCTCTTTACTCGTTCCGTAACACATCATCCCGTGATCAACTCCTTGATCACATTGTGCACATTATGATGATGTCCTACCGAGTGGGCCCAGAGATACCTCTCCGTTTATGCGGAGTGACAAATCGATCTCGATTCGTGCCAACCCAATGTACACTTTCGGAGATACCTGTAATGCACCTTTATAGCCACCCAGATTACGTTGTGACGTTTGGTACACCCAAAGCATTCCTACGGTATCCGGAGTTGCACAATCTCATGGTCTAAGGAAAAGATACTTGACATTAGAAAAGCTTTAGCATACGAACTACATGATCTGTGCTAGGCTTAGGATTGGGTCTTGTCCATCACATCATTCTCCTAATGATGTGATCCCGTTATCAACGACATCCAATGTCCATGGTCAGGAAACCGTAACCATCTATTGATTAACGAGCTAGTCAACTAGAGGCTTACTAAGGACATGGTGCTGTCTATGTACCCACACATGTATCTAAGTTTCCTATAAATACAATTATAGCATGGATAATAAACGATTATCATGAACAAGGAAATATAATAATAACTAATTTATTATTGCCTCTAGGGCATATTTCCAACAGCCATAACATCCGAGAGAGGATCATGACTTTGGAAGAAATACTTGATGGTCGTAAGGATGTTGGGTAAAGATGGATTTTAAAAGGAAGACATATAATGATGGTAAGTATCACCATTAAGAAAGCTCGACTTGTCGTTAAAGATGTTTTCCGACAAGTTCAAGGAGTTGACTACGGTGAGGCTTTCTCACTCATAGCGATGCTAAGAGTCTGTTGGAATTGGATTAGCAATTACTGGATGATTGATGAAATCTTGCAGATAGGATGTCAAAACATTGTTTCCTCGATGTTATACTTGAGGAAAGGTTGTATGTGATACAACCAGAAGGTTTGTCAATCCTGAAAGATGCTAACAAGTATGCAAAGCTCCAGCAATCCTTCTAAGGACTGGAGTAAGCATCTCGGAGTTGGAATGTACGCTTTGATGAGATGATCATAGATTTTGGGTTTATACTTAGTTTGTGAGAAACTTGTATTTCCAAAGAAGTGAGTGGGAGCACTATAGAATTTCTGATAAGTATATGTGAAAGACATATTGTTGATCGGAAATGATGTAGAATTTCTGGAAAGCATATAGGGTTATTTGAAAAGTGTTTTTCAATAGAAAACCTGAATTAAGCTGCTTGAACATTGAGCATCAAGATCTATGAGGATAGATAAAACCGCTAAATGGTACTTTCAAATGAGCACATACCTTGACATGATCTTGAAGGTGTTCAAGATGGATCGATCAAAGAAGGAGTTCTTGCCTGAGTTGTAAGGTATGAAGTTAAGAGTTAAAGCTCGACCACGACGAAGAGAGAGAAAGGACGAAGGTCGTCCCTATGCTTCGTACATAGGCTCTATAGTATGCTATCTTGTGTACCGCACCGGAAGTGTGCCTTGCGATGAGTCGAGTCAGGGGTACAAGAATGATCCAGGAATGGATCATTGGACAACGGTCAAAATTGTCCTTGGAGTAAATAAGGACATGTTTCTCGATTATGGAGGTGATAAAGAGTTCGGCGTGAAGGGTTACGTCGATGCAAGCTTTAACACCTATCCGAGTGACTCTGAGTAGCATACCGGATACGTATAGTGGAGCAACCATTTGGAATAGCTCCAAGTGGAGCGTGGAAGCAGCATTTAGAATATGACATAGAGATTTGCGAAGTACATACGGATCCGAATGTTGCAGACCCGTTGACTAAAACCTCTCTCACAAGCAAAACATGATCAAACCCCAGAACTCATTGAGTCTTAATCACATGATGATGTGAACTAGTTTAGTGACACTAGTAAACTCTTGGATGTTGGTCACATGGAGATGTGACCTATGAGTGTTGATCACATAGCGATGTGAACTAGATTATTGACTCTAGTGCAAGTGGGAGACTGTTGGAAATATGCCCTAGAGGCAATAATAAATTGGTTATTATTATATTTCCTTGTTCATGATAATCGTTTATTATCCATGCTATAATTGTATTGATAGGAAACTCAGATACATGTGTGGATACATAGACAACACCATGTCCCTAGTAAGCCTCTAGTTGACTAGCTCGTTGATCAACAGATGGTTACGGTTTTCGACCATGGACATTGGATGTCGTTGATAACGGATCACATCATTTGGAGAATGATGTGATGGACAAGACCCAATCCTAAGCCTAGCACAAAGATCGTGTAGTTCGTATGCTAAAGCTTTTCTAATGTCAAGTATCTTTTCCTTAGACCATGAGATTGTGCAACTCCAGATACCGTAGGAATGCTTTGGGTGTACCAAACGTCACAACGAATCGGGTGGCTATAAAGGTGCACTACAGGTATCTCCGAAAGTGTCTCATTGGGTTGGCACGAATCGAGACCGAGATTTGTCACTCTGTGTAAACGGAGAGGTATCTCTAGGCCCACTCGGTAGGACATCATCATAATGTGCACAATGTGACGAAGGGGTTGATCACGGGATGATGTGTTACGGAACGAGTAAAGAGACTTGCCGGTAACGAGATTGAACAAGGTATCGGTATACCGACGACCGAATCTCGGGCAAGTACAATACCATTAGACAAAGGGACTTGTATACGGGATCGATTGAGTCCTTGACATCGTGGTTCATCCGATAAGATCATCGTGGAACATGTGGGAGCCAACATGGGTATCCAGATCCCGCTGTTGGTTATTGACCGGAGAACGTCTCGGTCATGTTCGCATGGTTCCCGAACCCGTAGGGTCTACACACTTAAGGTTCGATGACGCTAGGGTTATAGGGAATAGACATATGTGGTTACCGAATGTTGTTCGGAGTCCCGGATGAGATCCCGAACGTCACGAGGAGTTCCGGAATGGTCCGGAGGTAAAGATTTATATATGGGAAGTCCTATTTTGGCCACCGGAAAATGTTCGGGATTTTTCGGTCTTGTACCGGGAAGGTTCTAGAAGGTTCGGAGTGGGGCCCACCTGCATGGGGGGCCCACATGAACATGGGTAGTGGGGGCAAGGCCCCACACCCCTGGTCAAGCGGACCAAGATCCCCCCTTAGAAGGAATAAGATCATATCCCGAAGGGATAAGATCAAGATCCCTAAAAGGGGGATATAACAATCGGTGGGGAAAGGAAAGGATGGGATTTCTTTCCTCCCACCTTTGCCAACGCCCCAATGGACTTGGAGGGCAAGAAATAATACCCCTCCACCCCTATATATAGTGGGGAGGCGCATGGGAGCTGCACCTTTGCCCCTGGCGCAGCCCTCCCCCTCTCCCAAGTCCTCCTCCTCTCCCGCGGTGCTTGGCGAAGCCTTGCAGGATTGCCACGCTCCTCCATCACCACCACACCGTCGTGCTGCTGGTGGATGGAGTCTTCCCCAACCTCTCCCTCTCTCCTTGCTGGATCAAGGCATGGGAGACGTCACCGGGCTGTACGTGTGTTGAACGCGGAGGTGCTGTCCGTTCGGCACTAGGATCTCCGGTGATTTGGATCACTGAAAGTACGACTCCTTCAACCCCGTTCTCTTGAACACTTCCGCTTAGCGATCTACAAGGGTATGTAGATGCACTATCCTTCCCCTCGTTGCTAGTTTCTGCATAGATAGATCTTGGTGACACATAGGAAAATTTTGAATTTCTGCTACGTTCCCCAACAGCTGGTCCCACAGTCAGACGCCGACTCCTATTTGGCGGGCGCCACTGTCATGGCGACTCGATCTTGTGGCCTTGATCGAGAGGATTGACCGGGGCCGACCTGCTGGCCGCCTTCGTGGCGCGCCGAGTCCTACCGCTCCAAGGCCGACCTCATATGATCTGCCAGATGAGCGGCCACCGGGACCCCAGTCGGATGTGCTCGAAGGACATGCCCCACGCGGAGGTGGCGGACACGGTGAACTTCATGGCGAACTGCAATCTCACGGCGGATTGGCAGTTTGGCAAGGAGCCATACTCGCGCGCCAACCCCCCACCCGTGGTAAGTTCTCCTCTTTCCTCTTCTGTTTTTCTTTTTCAGCCGAATTCATCCTCTGATCTTTTTTGGCTCTTTCGAGTCAGAACCCCCTCATGCAGCCCTCAGCCGGCACCACGGGCCGCCTGTGAGTTCGCCCCGATCGGGCGGAGAGCGACGCCGATGACCTCGACTTGGGGCGGCGGCGATGGAGGCCGACGCCTTGAAGGCGGAGGAGGAGGAGGGGCTGACGACTTCAGGCCCTCGGCTACCTTCGCCGACTGGCCTGAGGATGTCGGTGAAGGGGAAGTCGTCCCCCGCCTCCAGCCGAAGGCCGGCCAGCCGAGCGCGAGTTCCTCCGCCGTCTTGGGTGGTCGAGGCGGCGCGAGGAAGCGCTAGGCCGGGCCGAGCTTCCCAGGCGGCCGGTCGAAGAAGCTCAAGGGGACGGCCGCCGCGACCAAGCGGGAAGAGGCGGTCGCAAAGGCTAACCGCTTCCGCAAGGAAGTGTAAGAGCCCCCGCTGGTCTCTGCGTAAGTGCTTCTGCTTTGTCTTGTTTTTCTTCTAGTAAATCTTGCTCAATTCTCTTATATGTCTTCTTCGCATCAGGGCTCCTCTTACTTTAGAGAGAGTCGCCACCGCCTCCGTCATGGGGTCGGCAGAAACGTCTGCCAATACTCGGCGGATTGACCCCGCGGCCGACCTCCTGGAGGCGACGGAGCGGAACGCGCGGGAGAAGCGCGACGAGGAAGAGACCGCCCGCCTGGAGAAGGCAGAGGCCGAGAAGGCGGCAGCTTCCGCCCAGAGAAAGCTGGAGGAGGCCGAAGCCGCCGTTACGGCCAAGCGGCAGGCCGAGGAGGCCGCGCGCCTCCAATCGGCGTTGCTTGTCACCCCGCTAAGCTCCGCGCTGATGCCGTCGGAGTTCACGGGGCAGACGGAGGGAGCCGGTAGCGGGTTCCCCGTCATGGAGAGGGAAGGCGGCGAGACCTCTCTGTCGGGCACGGCCACGCCGCCCCCGCCGCCTCCGCCGCCGTCTGAGAACGCGCGAGGTAAACAGCAGGCGGACCCGCCGGTGCCGCCGACTGAAGACGAGGTCGTGGCGAACCTGCTTCTTCAAGTCGCCTCGCCAGCGCGCCGCCGTCTTGAGAAGGCGACTTCAGCGCCGCGCCCTTTGGAGACCGGCGCCGCCAGCTCGGCCATCCCAGACGCCGAGGCGACGAGCGCCGCGCCCGTTGGGTGGGTACGAGGAGGCGGCACAGGCCCGCTGAACCAGGCGCTTCTGGATGTCCAGGCGAAGCTGCAGGCCGAGGGTGATGCCATCTAGAGCTGCACCAAGGCGCACCTGGCGTCGTGAGCCGCCGTTCGGGTATGTTTCTCTTTGGAGTTTTTTCTTGTTCTTCTCTATGGGGGCGCGCCAGCGCACCCATAGGGTGTAGTCCCCGAGTTTCGGGCCGGCTGCTGAGCAGGCGACTCAGAACTCTACTTGGTGAGTTCCAAACATTTACCTTTGTCTTGAAATGCTTATCACAGGAGTATCACAACCTCCGCGCCACTGCCTTCAACCGCAACGTTGAGGAGCTGAGCAAGCGAACTGCCGACTTGTCGAGGAGCCGAGGTGAGTCTTCTTTCTTCTTTGCGGGGGCGCGCTGGCGCACCCGCGGGCTGTAGTCCCCGAGATTCGGGCCGACTGCTGAGCAGTCGGGCCGGATCTTCCTAGCGACCCTCTTAGTTGACGACTTAACGTCCTTTTCCTTTTCATTCTTCAGAGGCCAACGCCACTCTCCGACGGCAGCTGGGCGCGGCCGACACGGCCTTGCGCGCCAAAGGGGAGGAGTGCAACAAGCTCGCCGCAGAGCGCGACCTGTTGGCTACGCAGCTGGCGGAGCAAAAGGAGCTGCTGAAGACGGCGCAGGACGAGTCGGCGAAGAAGGAGACTGCTCTCTTGGCCGAGTTTGAAAGTGAGCGCTCCTCTTGGACTGACAAGGAGGCGCTGCTGACCTCCGGCTTCCATGAAATCAAGGACATCGTCGACGGTGAGTTTCTCTTTCTTTCTTTCTTTGAGCCGCTGACTATAGGTCGGGCTGACTCCTGGTTTTTTGACTTGCTTCTTTTCCGTCTTGGCAGACTTCTTCCCTGGCCATACACAGGCGGCCAATGAAGCCATCGAGGCTGATCGCGAGGTGCGGAGGGCGAGTGGCGCGGAGATTGCTGCCAACGCCCCCGGACCCTTGACGAGCAGCTTCTGAGCATCGAGGCTCGTCTGCGGCCAGCTCATCGGATGTCAAGGCTGCTTCAACGCTGGGTGCTCAGCGATTGCTGCCCTATGGCGTGACATGCATGGGTTCTGCGCACTCCCAGTCGGACTGCCGACTGGCTGGAGGTCGCGGCTGGCCGTCTTGAGGCTTGGAAGGGTTCCTCGGCCCGGGCTGGAGCGCGCCGGGCCTTGGAATTCGTCAAGGCGTGGTATCCAGGGCTGGATCTGGACCGGCTGGCTGCGTTCCGGTCGGAGGCCCAGGCGGAGCTGCTGGCTGCAGAAGATGCCCTTGTTGAACGCGCGGCGGCGATCGCCGACTACACGGACACCAGCGTCTTTGTTCCTGAGCGGGCTGAGGACGGCAGGGAGGCGCCGCCGGAGTGGTTCGGGATGAACCCGGACTATGATGAGGACTCGGCGGAGGTGATTGGCTCCAGCGCCGAGGAGGAAGGCGAGGCGGAGGACGGAGATGAGATGGAGGCGCCAGAGAAAGGCGGAGTGGGCGACCAGCCTCAGCTCGACCGCGCCTCCAGCAACGAGCCGCGCCCATCTGGGCCGGCTGCCGCCGGAGATGATCAAGCCGAGACTGCTCAGCCGGCCGCCCCGGCGCCTGACACCGCCGTCTCCTCCGGCCCTCCAAACCCGCCTGCCGCTTCCTAGGCTGCCGTCGTCCCTTAGTTTTATCTTCTTTGATAGTCTTGGGAAAAACTTGTTAATTCGCACAATTCCACCCGCGGGGTGTTTTGAACTTCTGCTCGAAGATTCGGCCGAGGTCCTATGCTGTGTAAATATTATCCTAATTCTATCTTTCCTTGCTCATTGCTCTTATGGCTTTTCCTTTGCCGCCTTTCCTTAGTTTCCTCCTTGCCTGCCAGGGCAACCGCCTCTATGATCGCCGTTTGGATCAAGTGCTTGGCTACTTTGGGAAGGCAAGTACTTGGCCATTTTTAGAGTCTTTAAACAAGTTGGATAGAAAGCGGCAAGCCGACTACTCAAGAGTCGGTTTTGCGAAGAGGGGCTGGAAGCCGGCTTTAGCTATGTTTATGCTTTGGGTCCTTAGCCATTTTTCATGTGGGCGCCCATTCTTCCTTACTCATGTCCACCAAACAGTCGCTCTGCGAGCTGCGGCTTCTGACAGGAGACGGCTTAGGCACTGCACACTACTCGTCCGACTGCAGGAAGCATTTCATAGCGCAAGGCGGCGAGTCCCCGGGCCGACTAGTCGAACCCGGTGCCAGGTGGCATAACAAAGAATAACATACTCGAAGGCATGATTCTTATCATACAGATAACAGAAAAGGGCAGTCCCCGAGTTCGTCTCGGGGGGCCCGAAGTCTTTTTACTTTAACACAAAAGGTAGCGTGGTACATACTGCATTAACTGAAAAATCTTCGGAGAAGATTTGCGTTCCATGGCCGTTCCGTCTCTTTGCCAGAGTCGTCTCTCTTGCGTGCTCGGGGCTTCTGAGCGTCGATCAGGTAGTAGGAGTCGTTTCAAAGACTTTGTCGATGATGAAGGGGCCTTCCCAAAGGCGCCGACAGCTTGCCGACCGGCTGTTCATTTGGATCAGCCGGAGCACAAGGTTGCCCTCTTGGAAAGATCTCGGCTTGACCTTCCTGTTGTTGTAGCGGCGCAGGCTCTGCTGGTAGATGCTGGACCGGCTGAGTGCTAACAGCCGGCCCTCTTCCAGCAGATCGACGCCGTCTTGACGTGCTTCTTCTGCTTCCTCCTCGGTGTACATGGTGACTCGCGGGGAGTCGAACTCGATGTCCGTTGGGATGACGGCTTCAGCACCGTAGACGAGGAAGAAGGGTGTGAAGCCGGTTGACTTGTTCGGAGTCGTGCGCAAACTCCAGAGGACAGCTGGCAGCTCCTCAAGCCAATAACTGGCCGAACGTTCTAGCGGTTCGACCAGTCGAGGTTTGATGCCGGATAGGATGAGGCCGTTTGCTCGCTCCACCTGGCCGTTTGACTGCGGATGGGCAACGGACGCTAAGTCGATCGATGCCTTGCGTCGCATGTAAACGGGCCAGGCGCCTTTGGCAAAATTTGTGCCATTGTCGGTGATGATGCTTTGTGGTACGCCGTGCATCGAAAGTCGTGATGTCGGCGATGAAAGTCACTGCAGTTGGACCATTCAACTTCTTGATGGGTTTTGCTTCTATCCACTTGGTGAACTTGTCCACTGCGACAAGTAGGTGAGTTAGGCCACCTCGTGCTGCTTTGAATGGTCCCACCATGTCCAGGCCCCAAACGGCAAAGGGCCAGGCTATAGGGATAGTCTTTAGTGCGTGGTTTGAAACGGCTTGGAGCGGAACACCGCACCCTTGCATTTTTGGACTAATTCCTTGGCCTCTTCTAGGGCGGTTGGCCAGAAGAAACCGTGTCGGAAGGCTTTGGCGACGAGTGCTCTTGAGGCCGCATGGTGACCGCACTCGCCTTGATGAATGTCTTTGAGAATCGCCTGGCCTTGCTCTGGCTCGACGCAACGCTGGTAAACACCAGTGACGCTGCGCCTGACCAGCTCTCTGTTGACTATGGTGTAGGCTGCCGCTCGGCGTTGCACTTGCCGAGCCGAGATTTCATCGGTTGGTAGCTCTCTGCTTACTAGGAACTTCAGGATGGGCTGGGCCCATGAGGGTGCTGCTATTTCTTCAACCGCTAATACTGCTACTTGGACGAGGGCGGCTGGGCTGGGAGGCGGCGGGCTGGAGTCCGCGGCCGCTTGCTGGGTTGACGAAGTCCCCGGGCCGACTGGTGCAGTCCCCGGGCCGAGCTCTGGAGTCTTCGTAATGGCTGCTGCAGTTCTCGGGCCGGGTTCTGAAGTCCCCGGGCCGGCTTCGACTGCGGCGATCTTGGAGCCGTCTGCAAGAATTCTTGTGCCGTCTGCTGAGGCTTTGGAGTCGGATCCGGCTTCTTCAGGGGGAGCCGGTACAAAAATTGAGTCTGATTCTAGTGACGGCTTGACAGATGGCTTGAGGAGGCGCTGAAGGGCGACACCGGATGGTATTGCCTGGCGGGTTGAGCCGATTCGTGCCAGGGTGTCTGCTTGGTCGTTGTCGTTTCTTGGTACGTGAAGGAATTCGCACCCCTCAAAGTATCCACTGAGTTGCTGTACCAGGAAGCGGTAGCTCGCCATGTTTGCGTCTTTGGCGTCCCAATCGCCAGATGACTGTTGGACCACCAAGTCGGAGTCGCCATAGCACAGGATCCGGCGAATGCCAAGTTCTTTGGCAAGCCGGAGCCCGTGAATGAGCGCCTCAGATTCGGGCGACGTTGTTGGAGGCGGCGAAATGGATTTGGCGCATACTTGAGCTTGTCGCCTTTGGGGAGGTGAGGACAACGCCAGCTCCCAAGCCGGTGCGCATCTTGGAGCCATCGAAATGCATCCGCCAATGGGTGGAGTCGGGTGCTGGTGGCAGGTACTGGGTCTCGGCCCAGTCGACGAGGAAGTCGGCCAGTGCTTGCGACTTGATGGCGGTGCGGGGCTGATAATAGATGGTGTAGGGGGCCAACTCTATGGCCCATTTGGCCACTCGGCCAGAAGCATCTCGGCTTTCGATGATCTCGGTTAGTGGGGCTGTGCAGACCACAGTGATTGGATGCTCTTGAAAGTTAGGCTTCAACTTCTTGGCGGCAAAGTGTACGCCGTAGCACATGGGGTAGTTCTTCTTGGAGGTCGACAGCACTTCGCTCAGGTAATATACCGGTCTCTGGACAGGTAGCGCCTTGCCTTCCTCCTTGCGCTCGACTACGATGACCGTGCTGACTACCCGGCTGGTGGCGGCAATGTACAGGAGCATGGGCTCTTTAGGGGTCGGAGCCGCCAGCACGGGGGGAGTAGTCAGTATTTTCTTCAACTGGAGAAAAGCTTCATCCGCCTTGGGGTTCCATTCGAAGAAGGTGGTCTTCTTCATGAGCTGGTATAAAGGGAGGGCCTTCTCGCCTAGCCGACTGATGAATCGGCTGATGGACGCCAAACAGCCAGTGAACTTTTGCACATCTAGCAGTCGGCAAGGTACTTCCATCCTCTCGATGGCCTTGATCTTCACAGGGTTGCATTCTATGCCGCGTTCGGAGACCAGGAAACCAAGGAGCTGGCCGGCTGGTACTCCGAAGACGCACTTCTCGGGGTTGAGCTTGATCTGGAATCGGCGCAGGTTCTCAAAGGTCTCCTTAAGGTCTTCCAGCAGTGTTCCCCGCTTTTCCGTCTTCACCACTACATCATCCACGTAGACATGGGCGTTTCTGCCGAGCTGCTTGAGGAGGCACTTCTGCATGCAACGCTGAAAGGTGGCGCCGGCATTCCTTAAGCCGAACGTCATGGTCAGGTAGCAGAAGGCTCCGAACGGCGTGATGAAGGCGGTCTTCAGTCTGTCGGCCGGGTTCAGCTTGATCTGGTGATATCCTGAATACGCATCTAAGAAGCTCAACAGCTCGCATCCACCTGTGGAGTCTATCACCTGATCAATCCTCGGCAGAGCGAACGGGTCCTTGGGGCAGGCTTTGTTGAGGCTTGTGTAGTCGATGCACATCCGCCACTGCTTATTCTTCTTCAGTACCAGGACCGGGTTTGCTAGCCATTCCGGAAAGGACACTTCCATGATGAAACCGGCTGCAAGGAGCCGGGCTATCTCTTCTCCAACAACTCTCCTCTTCTCTTCTGACAGACGGCGCAAGGGCTGCCTGACGGGCTTCACATCAGATCGGACGTGTAACTTGTGCTCGGCGAATTCCATCGGTACACCTGGCATGTCTTTAGGAGACCATGCGAAAATGTCCCGATTCTCACGGAGGAAATCGACGAGCTCGCCTTCCTATTTGCTGTCAAGGTTTGCACCTATGACAGCGTACCTCTCCGGGTGCTCCGGGTCCAGGGGTATCTTCTTCGTTTCTTTGGCCGGCTTGAACGAGCCCTCAGCTTCCGACTCCTTGGGGTCGGGTGATAACTCGGGCTGCTTGCCGGCCATCGCCACAACTCGATCAAGAAGCCGCTTCTCAGCTGCGATCACCAGGGACTCGGCTAGCCGGCTGCTTTCAGCCGCGCAAGCGGACGACTTTCTGTAGTCGCCGGCTACGGTCAGGATCCCCTTGGTACTCGGCATCTTCATCTTGAGGTAGGCATAGTGGGGGACCGCCATGAACTTGGCCAAAGCAGGTCGGCCAAGCAGAGCGTGATACGGACTTTCGAGGTCCACCACTTCGAACCAAACTGGCTCTCGGCGAAAATGATCTTTGTCCCCAAAGAGGACGTCTATCTGGATCTTGCCAATCGGTGAGCAGGAAAGGCCAGGTACAATGCCGTGGAACACCGTCCGGCTGCTCTGAAGCTGTCTTCGCTTGATTCCTAACTTTTCCATCGTGTCCTTGTACAGGATGTTGATGCTGCTGCCTCCGTCTATCAGGACTCGCGAGAAGCGAGCGGCCCGCCTATCCGCGGCAAGGGTGGCTCCCAAGACCAAGGCGTAGGAGCCCGGATTCGGCATCACCTCTGGATGATCAGCTCTGCTCCAACTGATAGGCTTCTCGGACCAGTGCATGAACTCTGGGGTGTCTGATGCTACTGCATTTACTTCTTGCTGCTGCAGCCGCCTGCTGCGTCGGTCGTCGGCCACACTGGTGAACACCACGTAGGCTCCATGCTCTTCTGGGTACTCGTCTTGTATCGCGCCGACTGGCCTGACAGCCGGCTGCTGGGGCGGCGGTGGGGGCGGCGGCCCAGCAGGCTGCGGAGGCTGGAGGCCGTCTCCCTTGGCGATCTGGTGAGCGGTGACACTTCCGGGTGGTGTGGTTTGACGGCTTCGCGCCGCTGTGGAACTTGCAGGGGCCATCTAGAGTCTGCTCGTAAGAGAAGGCCGGCAACCAGTTGGACTTGCCGCCTTTCTGTCGCTTGGTCGGAGGCTGCCCCTCTGGCTGCTGGTCTTCGACCGTCGCAACCTGCCGGCTGCCGGAAGCCGGCTGCGGGGCCTTGCGCTTGTGGTCGTTCTGCTGTTGACGCCGACTGGTATCTCCAGCCGGGGTTCTGGGAGCCTGAGGAGCCACCTTGCCAGTCGCACTGACTTCAATCTCCGTCTTCATGGAGGAGTCTGCGGTAGCGTACTTGTCTGCTATGATCAGCAGCTCGTCGAGGGTTTCTGGCTCGTCGCAAAGGAGCTTGTGCTTGAGGAGAGTGCCTTCTCTGCACCCGGCGGTGAAGTACTCGATAGCTTGCACCTCGTGCACGCCCTCGCAGGAGTTTCGGAGCTCGCCCCAGCGCGTGAGGTAGTCGCGCGTCGACTCGTTGGGGCCCTGCACGCACAGGGAAAGCTGGCGAGGCTTGGGAGGTCGCTTAATGCGTGCTTGTGAAATTGCGGATGAAGGCTTCGGTGAAGTCAACCCAGCTGTTGATGCTGCGGGGCTTCAGGCTGTTCAACCATGTCCGGGCCGTGCCTTGGAGCATGAGCGGAACATATTTTACGGCAACACGCTTGTTGCCATTCGCTATGTTGACGGCCGTGGAGTAGTCAACCAGCCAGTCTTCCGGTTTAACGGAGCCGGTGTACTTGGGTGTGTCTCGGGGGAGCGTGAACCCTTTGGGGAAGGGCTCGTCTCGGATGCGAGGTCCGAAGCACGGCGGACCCAGCTCGTCCTCTTCTTCCAGCGCCAGGGACCGGTGGAGTCGGTTGATCCGGTGGCGGCGCTGCTTTTCCGACTCCCTCTCGGCGGCCAAGGCGGTCGCCGAGAGTCGGATGCTCGACGGGTGGCGGGGAGATTCGCCTTTCTTTGCGCGGAGGAGGAGGCAGATAGTTGTCCCGCCGCTCCACTGCTCTAGGGCGGCCGTCTTGGTCGCGCTCGATGGTGACGCGAGTCCGACTGTGGCTGACAGCCGGATCCTTGTCCTTTCCTCCATGGACACCGCCAGTCGGCGTCCGAGACGTCGCGCCCTGGTCTCGGCAGGGAGGCGGGTTGTCGTTTTGTCGCTGCGGCGCCTCTGTGCGGCAGCCGGCCTCGTTCTGCGCGGCAGCCGCGTCGAGGAGCTGCTGGACTCGCTCCGTCATCAGGCGGCGCTCTTCACCTTCGAAGTTGTCCAGCTCGTCCGCCGCCGCCTGGGCGGCGCGGATGTTCTCCACTGGTGTGGCGTATACAGGGCGATTGGCCCCGAACAGGTTGCCGATGGCCACGCCGCGCTGCTGGACCGCGCCTAAGCGGCTAGGCCCAGTTGGAGCCGGCGAACCGCCCACAGCGCGATCCATCTCACGCTGGTAGGCTTCTGACAAGCGTCTCATGCTCGCCAGCTTCTTCGCGCCTTCGACGAGCTGAAGGCAGCGTGCCTCCAGTGTCTCGGCATCAGCGTCTTCCGGAATAGGCGCGGTCAGGTCTTGCAGAGCCGCGTCGAGGGGGTCGTGAGCTCCTTCACCGGGATGCTCGCCGTGACTGATGACGAGCACCTCTGTGACGGCGCTTTCGCCGCTCTCCGCGCGAGGGAGCGGCTCGTCAGAGACCACCACGTTGGCGGGAACGCGCCGAGCGACGCGGGCGCCGTAGTCGACCAGCATCGGGTCGGTGGAGCCTACGGACTCCAAGTCCGTGGCAGGCTCGCCGGCGACGTGGAGTTGTTCGAGGAGGCCCGCAAGGAGGCTCTCGGGGCCGCCCGTGCCTGCGTCGGATGCAGGCTCGTCGGAGAGGCGAACCTCGCCGACAAGTTCGGCGAGGCAGCGGTCAGCAGCGATCTCAGCCGTCTGCAAGGCGTCGGCGCTGACTCCGTCTGGCGTGCCGGGCTGGCTGCGCTCGCCAGGGAGAAAAAGGGTTCCCGTCCAGAGCAGGTCTCCAGACCACGGTGCACCTAGCCCCACGGTGGGCGCCAAATGTCGGGGGTTGGGTGCGACATATGCCAAAGGATGGCTTATCATGGAGGGGGCGAGTAGAACGTCGCCGGTGCACAGAAACGGGATGAGGCGAAGGCATGCACGCCGCGAATCATACCCAGCCGGGGCTCTCGATGGAGATAATACCCCTCATCGCTGCTCTCACGGGTCCACGATGATCACTATGTCAAAGTGGATACAAGGTTGCTCCTTGAGCTGTTCGGCGAGGAAGGAGGGGCACGGCTAGCTCCTCTCTTCCTTCTATGTGTGTCTAAAACTATTAGTGTCCAACCTCCTGCATGGGTGCCCCGGGGGGTTTATATAGGCCTACCCCCCGGGGGTACAATGGTAATCCGGCTGGGCGCGGGTCCCAGCCGTCTGTCTCTCAGGTCGCCGTCTTCTCCGCCGACTGCTGGGGCCCGCTGACTAGCGGACCCCGCCAACGGGCCCTGCATGGGGCCGACAGGCCTTGTCCGCCGCGAGCGGGTCTTGCCGGCTGCGGATTACTGTAGCCGCGCTTCTGGTGACGCTGGTTTGGTCGTGGGGTCATGGCTACAGTGCCGCCGCCTGACGGGCGATCACTGTTGCCATCCCCTGTCTTGTCTGGTTAATGGCGCGCGGGACTCGTGGGAGGGGTCGGCCGACTCCCGGGGGCCGACTCTGGGACTCGGCCGTCTTGTGGCGCTCTCGCCGTCTTCAGTACCTCCGCCGACAGGCGGGTCCCGCCGTCTCCGGGTCGTACAGACAGGCTGTCGTGGGCACAGGGGTCTGCCCATGGGGCTGATGTCAGGGCCGGCGTGGCTACAGTGCCGCGCCGAACGGAGATCTCCGTCAGTACGGAGCACTGTGGCCATGCCTGCCCTTCGCGAACGGGGCAGGGATGGGCCGCGCGGCGGCCGCACCCCATCCCGTCCGTAGTCGCGTAGGTCGAAGGTGGTTGGAGTCGCGGGCCGACTCCCCATAGCCGGCTTCTCTGGAGATCGCCAGTTGGGAGTCGGCTTTCCTCAAGGCCGTCTCTGGGACTCGGCCGTGAGGGGCAATCAGCGCTCTGCCGCCGACTCTCAGAAAGCGGCTCTTCGTCTTGAGGTCTCGAGGGGTGCAGCCTGCCCCGAAGTTTTGAAAGGTCCGGGGGCTCGGGTTTGCCTACTCGTGGCCCATTACTCCGATAGAGCGAAAGGCCGACTGAAGAAGGCGAGGGGCCCATCGCCCTGATGAAGCACGGCGCCGAAACCGGTGCCCGAGGCCTCACAGTCCACCACGAACGGGCGGTCGAAGTCGGGCATCTGGAGGACGGGGCCCGTCGTGAGGGCCCCGTTGAGGGCCTCGAATGCCGTCATCGCCTCGTCGTCCCAAGCGAAGGCGTCGCGGCGAAGCAACCGCGTGAGGGGCGCCTCGATGAGCCCGAACTCCCGTATAAATTTCCGGTAGTAGCCGGCGAGTCCGAGGAACCCGCGGAGAGCCCGCGGCGGATGAGGCGTCGGCCATGCGGAGACGGCCGCCACCTTGTCGGCGTCCATAGCCACCCCGTCGGCCGAGATGACATGGCCGAGGTAGGCGACGGTAGGCGTCCCGAACGAGCACTTCGAGCGCTTAAGGTGGAGGTGGTGCGCCCGAAGCTCGTTAAAGACGATGGCGACGTGCTGGAGGTGCTCGGCCCAGGTGGCGCTGTAGATAAGAGTGTCATCAAAGAAAACAAGCACAAACCGCCGTAAGTAGGGTCGAAGGACGTCGTTCATCAGGGCCTGGAACGTCGCCGGGCGCGTTAAGCGAGGCGAAGGGCATCACCAAGAACTCGAAGTGGCCATGATGGGTGCGAAACGCCATCTTGGCGATGTCGTCTGGATGCATGCGCACCTGATGATAGCCCGACCGGAGATCGAGCTTGGTGAAGAAACGCGCCCCATGGAGCTCATCCAAGAGCTCGTCGACCACCGGTATAGGGAACTTGTCCTTGAGCGTGAGTGCGTTGAGGGCGCGGTAGTCGATGCAGAAGCGCCATGTGCCGTCCGACTTACGGACGAGAAGTACCGGCGCCGAGAAGGGCGACGTGGAGATCCGGATGATGCACGCGGTGAGCATCAGGGCACACTGGCGCTCCAACTCATCCTTCTGCAGCTGGGGGTAGCGGTAGGGCTGAACCGCCACCGGAGTGGAGCCCGGTACGAGGTGAATATGATGGTCGTACACCCGGGCAGGCGGAAGACCCCGTGGCTCGTCGAAGAGGTCGTTGTGCTGCTGCAGAAGGGGATCCAGCAGGGGTTGCTCGGTCTCTGAGGACGCGGCGGCCAGCTGGAGGTGTGGCACGGCGCCCCCAAGGCCCTCCCACCGGATGCGGCGGCCCAGCCGCCAGAACGTCATCGTGAGCGCGTCGAAATCCCACAGGATGGGACCGAGGGTCCGGAGAAAGTCCACCCCGAGGATGAAGTCGAAACAGCCGAGGTCGATCCCTGCACAGGTAATGGAGAAGTGTTCGCCGCCGATGGAGATGGGAACGTCGCGGGCGAGCCCATGACATCGGAGGCGATCGCCGTTCGCCACCGTGATCCGCATGTGCTCCCCGCCCATCGTCGGAAGGGCTAGCCGATGCATGGTCGTCTCGGGCAGAAAGTTGTGGGTGGAGCCAGTATCCAGCAGGGCCACCAGTCGCTCGCCATGGATCGTCACGGGCAGCAGCATGGTCCGCTCGCCCCGGATGCCGGCAAGGGCGTGAAGGGAGACGACGCACGCCGTCGCCGCGGGATCCGCGGCCGTGTCCTCGGTCGCCGCAGGTGGTGGTGGCGCGTCGGGCGAGTCATCCGCCTCGGTGTAGTCGACCGTCTCCAAGTAAAAGAGGCAGGGGCAGACATGGGTCGGCGTGTAGGGCTCATCGCAGTTGAAGCAGAGACCCTGACGGCGACGCTCCTGCTGCTCGGCTGGTGACAACCGAGGAAGGGCCGTGTGGTGGCCGGGGGTGCGGCCGTCGCGGCTGGAGGAGGCCGGCCCGAGGCTGGTGGAGTCGGTGCTGGGCGACTGAGCTGGCGGCCGCCACGTCCGAGCGGTTGCTGCAGTGCCTGGGCCCGCTGCTCGAAGGCCCGGGCGTAATACATGGCCGTCTGAAGGTCGGGGGATCCCGGAGCTCGACGTCCACGCGAATATGGTCCGGCAGACCGCCCACAAATAACTCGGCGCGCTGAGTCGCGGAGACGCCCGGCGTGGCACGCCAGGCTCGGAAGCGGTCGGCGTAGTCCTGCACCGTGGATGTGAAAGGTAGCGGCCGAGGGCCGCCAGCTCCAGCGGATAGGAGGCCCGGCGGAGGAGACAGAGCTCCCTAAGCGCTCCCATGGTGGCATGCCGCCTCGCCCCGCCGAGGGCGTAGTGCAGTCTGCGCCGCGCCTCGAAGATGATAGGACGCGAGCCAGGTATGATCCGAAGCGAGCGTCCGCTGCCCTCGAAAGAACTGCTCGCACTGGTTGAGCCAGTTGAGGGGGTCCTCCGTGCCCTCCTAAGTGGCAAAGTCTAGTTTGGTGAATCGAGGGGTTGTCGGACCGCCGTGCCCGGGGCCGGCTACTGCCGACGGCAGCGCGTATGCCGGGTCGGGAATCTCCGGGGCGTAGTTCGCCAAGCTGGAGGGGTGATCAAACCGCAGGGAGGGCTGCGGGTGTTCCGGCGCCGAGGAATACACCGGGCCCGGAGACGAGCCGGTCGCCCACGCAAGGATCGGCGATGGTGATGGCGGAAACTGCACTTGGTGCAGGGGCCGGCCAGTAGGCCGGGACGCGGGTGGTGGTGCTGTC
The DNA here is from genome assembly GCA_021605145.1 of Aegilops bicornis. Classification (NCBI taxonomy): domain Eukaryota; kingdom Viridiplantae; phylum Streptophyta; class Magnoliopsida; order Poales; family Poaceae; genus Aegilops; species Aegilops bicornis. The sequence goes on along the minus strand of CM038671.1, from coordinate 796,735,951 downwards.
GATGGCGGCGGTGCTTGGTGGTGCTGCTGCACCGTCGCCTGCGTCGTGGGGGCCGGTGGTGGCGTCGGGAGGAACTGCTGAGGCGGGTCCCCCAGCGATGCGGTGGCGGTCGGCCACGTCGGCCAAGGCGTTTCGCTGCGAGCGGTCTGGCGGCAGCGGCGGAGCGGCGGGCGCTGAAGGCCGGGCGGCCATCAGAGCGGCGGCGGCCCATAGGCGGTGGTGGCGGCGCTCGGCGGCGGGGGCTGGTTCCCGGCGAGGTAGAGGCTGATGCCCTAGACGGCTTGGACGAGCTCCCGCAGGGTGCCCGACACCTCCTCGGGCGTGAGGAGCGGGGGCGGATCCGCCGTGGTGGTGATCGGCGCTGGTGCGGTGGTGGTGATGGTCCTGGACGTGATCGCTGTCATCGGCGAGGAGGTGGCCGGCGACAGCGGTGGTGGGGTGGAGGTGGGTGGCAGCGGCGGCGGTGATGGAGGAAGCGACATGATCGGCCTGGTGTCTCTGGATACCAAATTGGTAGGACTAGGGTTCCTACCAGGCCTCCGGCGTAGATTGTATGGGCAAGGAGGAGGGGGACGAGGGCTGGAGCGGGCGCGCCGGCGGGCAGGCGCCGTCGCGGCTAGGGTTAGGTGCGGCGGCGGCTAGGGTTCCGGCTCCTTCGGGAGCCGGGCAACAGAAGATTATGATATCTTTATTGCTTAATCTCAAACGATGTCTTACATCTAGTATTTATAACTTTAGCCTAAGATAACTTGCCTAAGATAACTTGTGGGTCAAGCCCCTAATACTAATGCCCGGTGGGCCTCTTCCTAGTATAGACCAAACCGGTCATAACAGATAAATATGCATAGTGGTGACAAATTTTTGCGTGTGTGGTCACAGTTTACACTGTCAATTCAGTATACAGGTTTAATACCTTGATTAATATATCCCAGTGTGTCTGCGACCAGTCCTTCTAAAGCAATTGTGCGAGAATCCTTAACTGTATACTTTGCTTTTCAGTGTGAGGTTTCAGTTCTTATTGTACCAGAGCTGACTGGCTAAATTAACTTTCCACGATCCAAATTAACTAACCTTCCATGATTTTGGCACAATCATTTCTTCAAGACCATGGCATGGCTAGGCAGCGCTGCTTCACGCCAACTTGGATCTCTTTCCATTTCGCACCAGGTCTCCAGGTTGCCCAAGGAAACTTAATTGTGAATTACATACAGCTTACTGAAAAATTCAAACAGAATTGTTCATTATCAATAAAGATGATTAATTTGATTTCTATGGTGTTAGGAAGCAAAGGTTTTGACTCTTCGTTCAATGATTTGAGACAAAAAACATTTTCCAGTTGGAAATATAGATATGTAATGGTCTGATAGTATTGTCCAACGCATACAGATTTTATATTTCAACTTTGGCCCATATTGTATTGACCATTGAATCCTGAAAGCACAATTTCAGCGTATATGACCGGGCTGGGGTATTTTCATTTGTGTATTCATAAATTCCTTGCTCTAGCTAAGATTAGTTCTGATAAAACAGTCATCAGGAATTCTTTCCAGCCTGAATCATGAATGCAATGTTGTGTGCTTATCTAATTTAGATGACTAACTGTAGCACTGCACAAGCTCTCTCAAGGTTAATCAGACTCTTCTCAGTAGTGGAATACAAGCACCTATGTAAATTATCAAACTCAATGTTCTAAAGGTTTATTCATTTTATCAGAATCCTCAAATTATCATCTACATGCTTCTACTTAAGTTGTGTATTTGTGTGCCATATTTTTCAGCAGAGATATGTTTCAGAAGACGGACAAGATTAAAGATTCCCAATAGGCAAGCTAAACAATTGGAGGATCTTACAAAGAAAATGAGTCAGTGCAAGCAGTATGTCAGGCTGAGCAGCATTCTTCAGTCTTGAATCTGCTATGCAAAGTCTATCTTTTACTCTCGACTTTATGCCTACAGTCTTGCACGTTCATATACATATCATTCAGTCCTTTAATTCTTAGCGTGAATTTTTGGCAGTTAACTGGTTGCGTGGTGCAATACTATCTGATTTGTGTTTTGTCATGAAAAATTTCCCTTTGGTGAATACAAACATGGATGTGCCATGCTATGTACTTAAAGTTCAATTGGTCTTTGCAGCTTGACCAAATAATTTGATTGTATTATGAAAAGGAGGAGTGAAAGAACCACATGATCTCTAGGTCTTTTCTTTTATGTTATATATTAAATTCCATGATTGTAACTCTGGAATTTCAACTTGTATGCCCCGCCACAATGTTGTGTGCTTATAAGAATTCCTGACAACACATATTCTCCTATGTTTTTGCAGACAGCACAAACAGAGAGAATTGGCAACGAGCTGATTCGATCAACTTTTCATTGAAGAAAGCTAGTCGGAATCATGATGGCCAACCATGAGTTGCATCGTTTGGGGCTATATTTGTTATTTCACTTAAGCTGCTAACCATTTTAAGGAGGAATGAAAACTAGTACTGATAAGCACCAGAAAAGTTTACCATGGCCAGGCTCAGGTTCCAGGTTGTGTTATCTTCTAAACACTGCAAGTCTGTAACTGCCAGCCATGTTCATTTCTTTTACTTTCTGACCGGCCCAAGACCATCTCTAGTACCGTTGGCTGGAAGCAGATTTTGGTGTCTCAAGCAGGACATCACCAGGAATTTCGCCTCAAATAAGCAGTTAGTCTCAAGTTGACTCTGATAATTTTTTACTGTGTATTATGTGCCACGGCAGGATCACCAACATTCAGTTTTGTGTAGCATGCTACATACTGCCTACTCGTGGCAATATCTTGTGTGCGGTTACAGTTTACAGTGTTGATGCAATATACAAGTGTAACACCCAGGCAAGTATATTCCAGTGTGTGAAACCGGCGAAAAGTGTATTCATCTTTTAATTTTATTCTCTGTTTTTTGGTTTCAAGGTTTCAGTTCTTCTACAATAGAGCTCTGTTAACCAAAACCAGTAGTGTTATCTCCAGAACAGGTTCTGGGACCTGTCTGTTCCAGGTTGCATTGGAAGTTTGGAACCTCAAATCTATTTGTTCATGACCCTGTCGTTGCAGAGTACCATCGCTTCCGGCATGGATGGTTCTGCCTGTCCAGGATTGCCATCGCTTCCGCCTTCTCTGCATCAATGCACCTACTCCTAGCGCAAGCAAGAAGGCTGCTTGCCGTGCAATCGGGTGTTGTTCTTGCTTCTAATTGCTTGCACTTTGTTCATGTCAGTTGCTCGCTTGCTAGATCGGTTGTTCATGTCAGTTGCTTCTGATATCCATCTTTCGTGATGTTTTTTTAATGTGTGCCCATGCATTGCATGCTTCCTTCAAAAAAGGTGCAAAAAGTTGCAATTGGACATAATTACTATGATCTTCCGTCTGCTTCGGTCTCATTGTGGACCTTACTGAAACAAAAACACAAATGCTAGGCTGAGTTTGTGCACTCCATACATCACGGTATTTCACGGGCAGCAACATTTTGCTTATCTGTATGGATGATAGACCATCTGGTGCATACATAACTACCTTCACGGCACACATACATACTTGCACCCTTTACTTTTTTGACGTCAGTAGATTAGTGGCGGAACCATTGAGAAACATGTGCCTCTGCTGTGAGTATACATATAGTCCGTGGTGTTCTGTCGTCCATAAATTCAGTTTAGGTAAGGAGGGTTGTTCTATCGTCCATAAAGTCAGTGAAGGTAAGGAGGGGTGGCATTCCACCATGTCCTTGCTTGCTTGGTCGCTATAAATTGACCATGTGTCTCTGCGCAATCATTTATTTGAAGCAAGAATCAAGAGCGAAGAATCTCGACAACAGTGGAGCGCATTTGAAAGCTCGTCTTTTTCTCGGTTAAAAGAATTAGATAAATGGCCAGACATGTCGCAATTTGCATATGGTGTCGAAAGTTGTTCAAACCAGACATGTATGCCTACCATTTGGCATTCCCACCTGCTTACAAAAGTTGAGTTATTTCAAGCATGCCCAAAACTAGACCATGTTCAACGGAGGGTGTTCGGGTTAGATAAAAGAGTCCGTTTGAAAGCATGTTGTATTTTGACATCTGTCAAATGGGACCAAATTTGTTTTCACCAACTTCTATGACCAATTCAAGGCATCATGCAAAGTTGTTTGGATTGTTGACAAATTTTGCATTTTTTGGAGTTTTCTTGGTGAAAAGGGGTCGATAAATGCCCGCACGTGTTGCAACGTGCAAACAGTGTCAGAAGTCGTTCAAAACCATGGATGCCTCATATGTCTGTACCAGGCTGCTGCAAGAAGTTGAGGGTCATTTATCCATAGTCCCAAAAAAAAGGCCAATTGAGGAGTGCGTCGGACTAGCATGTGCATCCGTGACATGTAGTTTTTTTTTCCTAATTTGAATTCTTTTGTTACTTGCAATTTCAGTCATTATAAATCAACGTGGTCATTTTCTTATATCCTAACCATTTCTTTAAATTTATTAACAATTCTGGAATTTGAAATTGCGTATGAAAATTTTACAAACTTGAACACTTTTTTAAAAATCGTTAACAAACTCCCAACAGTTGATGAAATTTTTGAACACTTATTGCAAACTACATAATTTAAAAAAATATCATTTTTTAAACACAAATATTACTTAAAATTTTGAACAAAAATTTCTAACATGGGACCATTTTCTGACTTTCCAGAACTTTTTTAAATTGTAAAAAATATTTGAAGATGGGAACATTTTTGGGTATTCCAAAAAACATTTCAAGTTTTCGAATAGGTTTCAATAATAATAATAAAGTTCAAAAAGAAAACATGAATCAATAAAAAAGAGAAGAAAAACAAAAAAAAATGCTTAGGCCTTGGCCTAACTAGGCGACGAGATCGCTCCAATCAGGTCGGCCCAAGCGTTCACAGATTTGAAAAAGTTCATCCGTTTTCAAAAAAAGTGTTCACGAATTTGAAAAAAATTACAGATTAAAAAACACATAAAGAGTTGAAAAATTAAAAAAGGTTCATAAATTTCAGAGAAACTTTACTAATTTGATTTTTCTAAATGGTAAAAAGGTCATGCATTCGACAAAACAGTAAAAGAAAAAAGAAAAAGAAAAAGAAAAGCCAAAATAAAACAGAACAAAATCTCGTTTGGAGAAATATAAAAATTTTGGCATGAAAGTTGACAAAGTTACATTTAACATATAAGAAGCGAAAACTAAAGCAAGTGGGCACAACAAATAACCTGCCCGGTTGGTTATGAGAACTTGAAGTAAACCTTGAGGGTAGTAGTTCAAATCTGTAATGCAACACATATTTTTTGAAGATTAAAAAAAAAGAGAAAAGAAGGTGAGGGCGTCGTGTATGGGCGATATGTACACATGTCGTGTATCGGTGTGTGCGACATATTTTAAAAAAAGATCATTCTAAACTTTATTATGAATAGGCACAGAGAGATCCCTCGTTGATGTGTTTATGTGGGTTGCACTAAAGCAGAAGTGGTCTTAAATAGAGGCAATTTTAGTATTTATTATCCATTGTCACCAAAATACATGTAACTAGTTTATCTTCATGTATTTTCATTAGTCAATTGATTGTTTACTTATATTTTCCTTCTTATTTTTATCCCATATTATGGTCGTGTGCATTGTCGGAGTAATGGGTCACGGGTAGCCTCACCCGAGTCCCTGGATTCATCAAGACTTTGGGCCAGCTTCGCCTTGCTGTGCCCCAAGCTGAAGCTCCGCCCTTCGGGGGCCGGCTAGCTCGACGACCGTCCACCAGAGGGTGGCCAACCACCAGCCGACGGCACCATGAGCGGCCGGCTCCAGCCAGCCGGCCTCTAGAGAGGACGGCATCGAGCAGACGGCCACCTCGCGCCCTCAGAGTTTGTGCCCCCATCAAGAGGATGAGATGGGGCGTGGCTACAGTGAAGCCCTCACCCCCGAATCTTGGGTTTAGTGTGGCCACAGTGTCCCGTACAGGCGGAGATCTCCGCACGGCGTGGCACTGTTGCCACCTTCCCTTGACGTCACTCTGGGCAGGCGGAGCCCTGTTCCCCACGACGGCCTGTCGGTACGGCCCGCAGGCTGCAGGCCCTACCGGGCAGTGACACCCTCGAAGACGGTACACCCCGTTAAACATTTTCAAAATCCTCAAAAACCTAACAGAAAAAAAGATACGGGGCTTTTAAGATCTGGAGAGGCAAAAAAATTCAAAAAAATTCAAACTCACTAATGGCACACCTGCCCATGGTGCGCCATTAGTATCTTCCCGCCTTCAAAATTTAAAAAAGTCAAAAAAATAAAAAAAAAAGTTACTAATGGCGCACCTGCCCATGGTGCGCCATTAGTATCCTCTCGCCTTCAAAATTCAAAATAAGTCAAAAAAATAAAAAAAAAGTTAGTAATGGCGCACTGGCCCATGGTGCGCCATTAGTATCTTCCCGCCTTCAAAATTCAAAATAAGTCAAAAAAATAAAGAAAAGTTACTAATGGCGCACCGGCCCATGGTACGCCATTAGTATCTTCCCGCCTTCAAAATTCAAAATAAGTCAAAAAAATAAAAAAAAAGTTAGTAATGGCGCACCTGCCCACGGTGCACCGTTACTATGTCGTATATATGGCTGGGCACACCTCCTCCACTCCACCTCTCCTCCACTCGATCTCCTCCTCTCCTCTCCTCCACTCCATCTCCTCCTCTCCTCTCCTCCACTCCTTCTCCTCCTTCCGGCGACCTCCTTCTCCTCTCCGGCGACCTCCTCCTCCTCTCCGGCGACCTCCTCCTCCTCTCCGGCGACCTCCTCCTCTCCGGGAACCTCCTCCTCCCTCCTCTCCTCCCCTCCCCTCCCCTCACGGTTTCTCCTCCCTCCTCTCCGGTGAGCTCCTCCTTGAAGGAAATATGCCCTAGAGGCAATAATAAAGTTATTATTTATTTCCTTATATCATGATAAAGGTTTATTATTCATGCTAGAATTGTATTAACCGGAAAAATAATTCATGTGTGTATATATATACAAACATTATGTCACTAGTATGCCTCTACTTGACTAGCTTGTTAATCAAAGATGGTTATGTTTCCTAACCATGAACAAAGAGTTGTTATTTGATTAACAAGGTCACATCATTAGTTGAATGATCTGATTGACATGACCCATTCCGTTAGCTTAACACTTGATCGTTTAGTATGTTAATGCTTTCTTCATGACCCATACATGTTCCTATAACTATGAGATTATGCAACTCCGTTTACGGAGGAACACTTTGGTACTACCAAACGTCACAACGAATCTGGGTGATTATAAAGGAGTACTACAGGTGTCTCCAAAGGTACTTGTTGGGTTGGCGTATTTCGAGATTAGGTTTTGTCACTCCGATTGTGGGAGAGGTATCTCCAGGCCTTCTCGGTAATGCACATCACTTAAGCCTTGCAAGCATTACAACTAATGAGTTAGTTGTGAGATAATGTATTACGGGCAGTAAAGATACTTACCAGTAACTAGATTGAACTAGGTATTGGATACCGACGATCGAATCTCGGGTAAGTAACATACCGATGACAAAGGGAACAACGTATGTCGTTATGCGGTTTGACCGATAAAGATCTTCGTAGAATATGTAGGAACCAATATGGGCATCCAGGTTCCGCTATTGGTTATTGACCGAGAATAGTTCTAGGTCATGTCTACATAGTTCTCGAACCCGTAGGGTCCGCACGCTAACGCTTCGATGACAGTTCATAATGAGTTTATAAGTATTGATGCACGAAGGTTGTTCGGAGTCCCGGATGTGATCACGGACATGACGAGGATTCTCGAAATGGTCGAGCCATAAAGATTGATATATTGGCAGCCTACATTGGGACATCGGAAAGGTTCCGAGTGAACTCGGGAATTTACCGGAGTACCGGGAGGTTACCGGAACCCCCCGGGACCTACATGGGCCCAGAGTGGGCCTTGGAGGAAAGGAGAAGGGGCAGCCCTAGGTGGCCGCGCCCCCTTCCCCTAGTCCTATTAGGACTAGGAAAGGTGGGCCGGCCCCCTCTCCTCTTCCCCTCCGGGAATCCTAATCCAACTAGGATTGGAGGGAGTCCTACTCCCGGAGGGAGTAGGACTCCTTAGTGCGCCTCCCCCTTGGGCCGCCACCTCCCCTTGGCTCCTTTATATCACGGGGCAGGGGCACCCCAAGACACACAAGTTGATCTACGGATCTTTCCTTAGCCGTGTGCGGTGCCCCTTCCACCATATTCCACTTCGTCATATCGTCGTAGAGCTTAGGCGAAGCCTGCGCCGGAGAAGTCATATCGTCATGAGCTTAGGCGAAGCCCTGCGTCGGTGGAGCATCAACATCGCTACCACGCCCGTCGTGCTGTGGAACTCATCCCGACACTTTGCTGGATCGGAGTCCGGGATCGCCATCGAGCTGAACGTGTGCGAGAACTCGGAGGTGCCAGCACGTTCGGTGCTTGGATCGGTCGAATCGTGAAGACGCACGACTACATCAACCGCGTTGTTATAACGCTTCCGCTTTCGGTCTCACGAATGCGTGGGACGGACACTCTCCCCTCTCGTTGCTATGCCATCACCATGGTCTTGGCGTGATCGTGAGGAAAATTTTGAAATTACTACGTTCCCCAACAGTGGCATCCGAGCCTGGTTTTATGCGTTGATGTCATATGCACGAGTAGAACACAAGTGAGTTGTGGACGATACAAGTCATACTGCCTACCAGCATGTCATACTTTGGTTCAGCGGTATTGTTGGACGAGACGATCCGGACCAACCTTACGCGTACTCTTACGCGAGACCGGTTCCCTCGACGTGCTTTGCACATAGATGGCTTGCGGAAGACTGTCTCTCCAACTTTAGTTGAACCGAGTGTGGCTACGCCCGGTCCTTGAGAAGGTTAAAACGGAGTCTATTTGACAAACTATCGTTGTGGTTTTGATGCGTAGGTAAGAACGGTTCTTGCTCAGCCCGTAGCAGCCACGTAAAACTTGCAACAACAAAGTAGAGGACGTCTAACTTGCTTTTGCAGGGCATGTTGTGATGTGATATGGTCAAGACGTGATGCTATATTTTATTGTATGAGATGATCATGTTTTGTAACCGAAGTTATCGGCAATCGGCAGGAGCCATATGGTTGTCGCTTTATTGTATGAAATGCAACGCCATGTAATTGCTTTACTTTATCTCTAAGCGGTAGCGATAGTCGTAGAAGCAATAGTTGGCGAGACGACAACGATGCTACGATGGAGATCAAGGTGTCGCGCGGTGACGATGGTGATCATGACGGTGCTTCGGCGATGGAGATCACAAGCACAAGATGATGATGACCATATCGTATCACTTATATTGATTGCATGTGATGTTTATCCTTTATGCATCTTATCTTGCTTTGATTGACGGTAGCATTATAAGATGATCTCTCACTAAAAATTATCAAGAAGTGTTCTCCCGAGTATGCACCGTTGCGAAAGTTCTTCGTCTTTGAGACACCACGTGATGATCAGGTGTGATAGGCTCTACGCTCAAATACAACGGGTGCAAAACAGTTGCACACGCGGAATACTCAGGTTAAACTTGACGAGCCTAGCATATAACAGATATGGCCTCGGAACACGGAGACCGAAAGGTCGAACGTGAATCATATAGTAGATATGATCAACATAGTGATGTTCACCATTGAAACTACTCCGTCTCACGTGATGATCGGACACGGTTTAGTTGACATGGATCACGTGATCACTTAGATGACTAGAGAGATGTCTGTCTAAGTGGGAGGTTTTTAATATGATTAATCAAACTTAAATTTATCATGAACTTAGTACCTGATAGTATTTTTGCTTGTCTATGTTTGATGTAGATAGATGGCTCGTGCTATTGTTCCGTTGAATTTTAATGCGTTCCTTGAGAAAGCAAAGTTGAAAGATGATGGTAGCAATTACACGGACTGGGTCCGTAATTTGAGGATTATCCTCATTGCTGCACAGAAAAATTACGTCCTGGAAGCACCGCTGGGTGACAGGCCTGCTGCAGATGCTGAGCCAGAAGTTATGAACGTCTGGCAAAGCAGAGCTGATGACTACTCTATAGTTCAGTGTGCCATGCTTTACGGCTTAGAACCGGGTCTTCAACGACGTTTTGAACGTCATGGAGCATATGAGATGTTCCAGGAGTTGAAGTTAATATTTCAAGCAAATGCCCGGATTGAGAGATATGAAGTCTCCAATAAATTCTATAGCTGCAAGATGGAGGAGAATAGTTCTGTCAGTGAGCACATACTCAAAATGTCTGGGTATAACAATCACTTAATTCAGCTGGGAGTTAATCTTCCGGATGATAGTGTCATTGACAGAATTCTCCAATCATCGCCACCAAGCTACAAGAGCTTCGTGATGAACTATAATATGCAAGGGATGACTAAGACAATTCCTGAGCTCTTCGCGATCTGAAAGTCATGCGGAGGTAGAAATCAAGAAAGAGCATCAAGTGTTGATGGTCAGCAAGACCACTAGTTTCAAGAAAAGGGCAAAGGGAAGAAGAAGGAAACTTCAAAAAGAACAGCAAGAAAGTTGCTGATCAAGAGAAGAAACCCAAGTCTGGACCTAAGCCTGAAATCGAGTGTTTTTACCGCAAGCGCATCGACACTTTGGAAGCGGAACTGCCCCAAGTATTTGGCGGATAAAAAGGATGGCAAGGTGAACAAAGGTATATATGATATACATGTTATTGATGTGTACCTTACTAATACTCGCAGATAGTACACTGGTATTTGATATCGGGTTACATTGCTAATATTTGCAACTCAAACAGGAACTACGGATTGCGAAGATTGGCTAAGGACGAGGTGACGATGCGGCGTTGGAAATGGTTCCAAAGTCGATGTGATCGCAGTCGCACGCTACCTCTACATCTACCTTCGGGATTAGTTTTAGACCTAAATAATTGTTATTTGGTGCCAGCGTTGAGCATGAACATTATATCTGGATCTTGTTTATTGCGTAGACGGTTATTCATTTAAATCAGAGAATAATGGTTGTTCTATTTATATGAGTAATATCTTTTATGGTCATGCACCCTTGAAGAATGGTCTATTCTTGTTGAATCTCGGTAGTAGTGATACACATATTCATAATGTTGAAGCCAAAAGATACAGAGTTGATAATGATAGTGCAACTTATTTGTGGCACTGCCGTTTAGGTCATATCGGTGTAAAACGCATGAAGAAACTCCATACTGATGGGCTTCTAGAATCACTTGATTATGAATCACTTGGTACTTGCGAACCGTGCCTCATGGGCAAGATGACAAAAACGCCGTTCTCCGGAACTATGGAGCGTGCAACTGATTTGTTGGAAATCATACATACTGATGTTTGTGGTCCAATGAATGTTGAAGCACGCTTGGTAATTATCGTTATTTTCTCACCTTCACAGATGATTTGAGCAGATATGGGTATATCTACTTAATGAAACACAAATCTGAAACATTTGAAAAGTTCAAAGAATTTCAGAGTGAAGTGGAAAATCATCGTAACAAGAAAATAAAATTTCTACGATCTGATCGTGGAGGAGAATATTTGAGTTACGAGTTTGGTTTGCATTTGAAACAATGTGGAATAGTTTCGCAACTCACGCCACCCGGAACACCACAGAGAAATGGCGTGTCCGAACGTCGTAATCGTACTTTACTAGATATGGTGCGATCTATGATGTCTATTTCCGATTTACCGCTATCGTTTTGGGGTTATGCTTTAGAGACGGCCGCATTCACGTTGAATAGGACACCGTCAAAATCCGTTGAGACGACGCCTTATGAACTGTGGTTTGGCAAGAAACCAAAGTTGTCGCTTTCTTAAAGTTTGGGGCTGCGATGCTTATGTAAAGAAACTTCAACCAGATAAGCTCGAACCCAAATCGGAAAAATGTGTCTTCATAGGATACCCAAAGGAGACTGTTGGGTACACCTTCTATCACAGATCTGAAGGCAAGATTTTCGTTGCTAAATTCGGATCCTTTCTAGAGAAGGAGTTTCTCTCGAAAGAAGTGAGTGGGAGGAAAGTGGAACTTGATGAGATAATCATGTCTGCTCCCTTATTGGAAAATAGTTCATCACAAGAAATGGTTCCTGTGGACAACTACACCAATTAGTGAGGAAACTAATGATGATGATCATGAAGTTTCAGATCAAGTTACTGCTGAACCTCGTGGGTCAACCAGAGTAAAATACGCACCAGTGGTACGGCAATCCTATTCGGAAGTCATGTTACTTGACCATGGCGAACCTACAAACTATGAAGAAGCGATGGTGAGCCCAGATTCCGCAAAATGGCTGGAAGCCATGAAATCTGAGATGGGATCCATGTATGAGAACAAAGTATGGACTTTGGTTGACTTGCCCGATGATCGGCAAGCCATTGAAAATAAATGGATCTTTAAGAAGAAGACTGACGCCGATGGTAATGTAATCTGTCTACAAAGCTCGACTTGTTGCAAAAGGTTTTCGACAAGTTCAAGGGGTTGACTACGATGAGACTTTCTCACCCGAAGCGATGCTTAAGTCTGTCCGAATCATGTTAGCAATTGCCGCATTTTATGATTATGAAATTTGGCAAATGGATGTAAAAACCGCATTCTTGAATGGATTTCTAGAAGAAGAGTTGTATATGATGCAACCAGAAGGTTTTGTCGATCCAAAGGGTGCTAACAAAGTGTGCAAGCTCCAACGATCAATTTATGGTCTGGTGCAAGCTTCTCGGAGTTGGAATAAACGCTTTGATAGTGTGATCAAAGCATATGGGTTTATCTGAGACTTTTGGAGAAGCTTTGTATTTACAAGAAAGTGAGTGGGAGCTCTGTAGCATTTCTAATATTATATGTGGACGACATATTATTAATTGGAAATGATATAGAATTTCTGGATGGCATAAAAGGATACTTGAATAAAAGTTTTTCAATGAAAGACCTCGGTGAAGCTGCTTACATATTGGGCATCAAGATCTATAGAGATAGATCAAGACGCTTAATTGGACTTTCACAAAGCACATACCTTGATAAAATTTTGAAAAGTTCAAAATGGATCGTGCAAAGAAAGGTTTTTGCCTGTGTTGCAAGGTGTAAGATTGAGTAAGACTCAATGCCCGACCACAGCAGAAGATAGAGAGAAAATGAAAGATGTTCCCTATGCTTCAGCCATAGGCTCTATCATGTATGCAATGCTGTGTACCAGACCTGACGTATGCTTGGCTATAAGCTTGGCAGGAAGGTACCAAAGTAATCCAGGAATGGATCACTGGACAGCGGTCAAGAACATCCTGAAATACCTGAAAAGGACTAAGGATATGTTTCTCGTATATGGAGGTGACAAAGAGCTAGTCGTAAATGGTTACGTCGACGAAGCTTTGACACTGATCCGGACGATTCTAAATCGCAAACCCGGATACGTGTTTTTATTAAACGGTGGAGCTGTCGGTTGGTGCAGTTCTAAACAAAGCGTCGTGGCGGGATCTACATGTGAAGCGGAGTACATAGCTGCTTGGAAGCAGCAAATGAAGAATGCGGATGAAAGAGTTCATTTCCGATCTAGGTGTTATACCTAGTGCATCGGGACCGATGAAGATCTTCCGTGACAATACTTGGTGCAATTGCCTTGGCAAAGGAATCCAGATTTCACAAGAGGACCAAGCACATCAAGAGACGCTTCAATTCCATTCGGGACCAAGTCCAAGTGGGAGACATAGAGATTTGCAAAATACATACGGATCTGAATGTTGCGGACCCGTTGACTAAGCCTCTTCCACGAGCAAAACATGATCAGCACCAAGACTCCATGGGTGTTAGGATCATTACTTTGTAATCTAGATTATTGACTCTAGTGCAAGTGGGAGACTGAAGGAAATATGCCCTAGAGGAAATAATAAAGTTATTATTTATTTCCTTATATCATGATAAAGGTTTATTATTCATGCTAGAATTGTATTAACCGGAAACATAATACATGTGTGAATATATAGACAAACAGTATGTCACTAGTATGCCTCTACTTGACTAGCTTGTTAATCAAAGATGGTTATGTTTCCTAACCATGAACAAAGAGTTGTTATTTGATTAACAAGGTCACATCATTAGTTGAATGATCTGATTGACATGACCCATTCCGTTAGCTTAACACTTGATCGTTTAGTATGTTAATGCTTTCTTCATGACCCATACATGTTCCTATAACTATGAGATTATGCAACTCCCGTTTACGGAGGAACACTTTGGGTACTACCAAACGTCACAACGTAATCGGGTGATTATAAAGGAGTACTACATGTGTCTCCAAAGGTACTTGTTGGGTTGGCGTATTTCGAGATTAGGTTTTGTCACTCCGATTGTGGGAGAGGTATCTCGAGCCTTCTCGGTAATGCACATCACTTAAGCCTTGCAAGCATTACAACTAATGAGTTAGTTGTGAGATAATGTATTACGGAACGAGTAAAGAGACTTACGATGCGAGATTGAACTAGGTATTGGATACCGACGATCGAATCTCGCGTAAGTAACTATACCGATGACAAAGGGAACAACGTATGTCGTTATGCGGTTTGACCGATAAAGATCTTCGTAGAATATGTAGGAACCAATATGGGCATCCAGGTTCCGCTATTGGTTATTGACCGAGAATAGTTCTAGGTCATGTCTACATAGTTCTCGAACCCGTAGGGTCCGCAACTTAACGTTTCGATGGCGATTCATAATGAGTTTATAAGTATTGATGCACGAAGGTTGTTCGAGTCCCGGATGTGATCACGGACATGACGAGGAGTCTCGAAATGGTCGAGACATAAAGATTGATATATTGAAGCCTACATTTGGACATCGGAAAGGTTCCGAGTGAAATCGAGAATTGCGAGTACCGGGAGGTTACCGAACCCCAGGGAACTACATGGGCCCATAGTGGGCCTTGGAGGAAAGGAGAAGGGCAGCCCTAGGTGGTCGCGCCCCCCTTCCCTAGTCCTATTAGGGACTAGGAAAGGTGGGCCGGCCCCCTCTCCCTCTTCCTCCTCAGGAATCCTAATCCAACTAGGATTGGAGGGAGTCCTACTCCCGGAGGAGTAGGACTCCTTGGTCGCCTCCCCCTTGGGCCGGCCACCTCCCCTTGGCTCCTTTATATCACGGGGCAGGGGGCACCCCAAGACACACAAGTTGATCTACGGATCTTTCCTTAGCCGTGCGGTGCCCCCTTCCACCATATTCCACCTCGGTCATATCGTCATAGAGCTTAGGCGAAGCCCTGCGCCGGAGAAGTCATATCGTCGCGGAGCTTAGGCGAAGCCCTGCGTCGGTGGAGCATCAACATCGTCACCACGCCGTCGTGCTGACGGAACTCATCCCCGACACTTTGCTTGATCGGAGTCCGGGGATCGTCATCGAGCTGAACGTGTGCAGAACTCGGAGGTGCCGTACTTTCGGTGCTTGGATCGGTCGGATCGTGAAGACGTACGACTACATCAACCGCGTTGTTATAACGCTTCCGCTTTCGGTCTACGAGGGTACGTGGACGGACACTCTCCCCTCTCGTTGCTATGCCATCACCATGGTCTTGCGTGATCGTAGGAAAATTTTGAAATTACTACGTTCCCCAACACTCCTCCCTCCTCTCCTCCCATTCCCTCATGGTTTCTCCTTCCTCCTCTCCGATGCTTCGGTGAACTCCTCTCCGGCGACCTCCTCCTCCTCTCCGGCGATGTAGGCGAGCGCCTCTCCGGTGACCTCCTCCTCCTCCTCTCCGGCGAACTCCTCTCCGGCAAAAGAACACGGCAAAAGAACGTACAAGATCCAAAAACAGGAACAAAATTTGAAATAATATCGTGCCAATAAACGAGCATAAAAACTAGCAAAAAATGGGCAAAAAATCACGATCCAAATCCAAATTCAAAATTCAAAAATAGCAATGGCGCCACGGTGGGGGTTAGACGGTGCGCCACTACTATTTTCCCGCCTTCAAAAGGCAAAAATACTAATGGTGCACCGTGGCCTATACTAATGGCGCACCAGTGGCCGATACTAATGGCGCCCGGTGGCCTATACTCATGGCGCACCCGTGGTGCGCCATTAATACTCTGAATACTAATGGCGCATCAGTGGTGCGCCATTAGTAAAAATTACTAATGGTGTGTTAGTAATGGCGCACCAGTGATGCGCCATTAGTAGGCAAAACTGGTGCGCCATTAGTAGGCCTTTTTCTAGTAGTGGACGAACTACTCGACAACCGTCAGCATAGCAAATGGCAACAAGCGCGTTGCCGTGAAGTATGTCCCACTCATGCTTCAGGGCACAGCCCGAACATGGCTCAACAGCCTGAAGCCCCGCAGCATCAATAGCTGGGTTGATTTCACCGAGGCCTTCATCCGCAACTTCACCAGCACCTACAAGCGGCCTCCCAAACCCCGACAGCTCTCCTTGTGCGTCCAAGGGCCCAGCGAATCAACTCGCGACTACCTCACGCGCTGGGCCGAGCTGCGCAACTCCTGCGAAGGCGTGCACGAGGTGCAGGCAATCGAGTACTTCACCGCCGGGTGCCGAGAGGGCACCCTCCTCAAGCATCGACTCCTCTGCGACGAGCCTGCGACGCTCGACGAGCTGCTGATCATCACCGACAAGCACGCCACGGCCGACTCCATGAAGGCGGAAATCCTAGTGGATGCATCCGGCAAGGTGGCACCTCAGGCCCCTCGGACTCCGGCTGGTGAGACCAGTCGGCGACAGCATCCAAGTGACAACAAGTGGAAGGCCACTCAGCCGGCTTCCACCAGCCGGCAAGTGGCGACAATCAAGGATCAGCAGCCGGAAGGGCAGCCGGCACCCAAGAGTCAGAAGGGCGGCAAGTCCAATTGGTTGCCTGCCTTCTCTTATGAGCAGACCTTAGATGCACCTTGCAAGTTCCATAGCGGCGCAAAGCCATCCAACCACACCACTCGGAAGTGTCACTGGCTCGCCAGAATCGCCAAGGGAGATGGACTCCTGCCTCCTCCGCCTGCCGGACCGCCGCCTCCTCAGCCCCAGCTGTCGGCAGCCCGGCCAGTCGGCGCCATACAAGACGAGTACCCAGAGGAACACGGAACTTATGTCGTGTTCACCAGCATGGCCGATGACAGATGCAGCAGACGGCAGCAACAACAAGAAGTGCAAGCAGTAGCCTCAAATACTCCAGAATTCAAGCATTGGTCTGAGAAGCCTATCAGTTGGAGCAGGGCAGACCACCCGGAAGTGATGCCTTCCCCAGGTTCATACGCCCTGGTCCTAGATGCTACCTTTGCAACGGAGAGGCGGGCAGCGCGTTTCTCCAGAGTCTTGATAGATGGCGGCAGCAGCATCAATATCCTGTACCGTGACACAATGGAGAAGTTGGGAATCAAGCAGAAGCAGCTCATCCCCAGTCGGACTGTATTCCATGGCATAGTCCCTGGCCTTTCCTGCTCACCAATCGGCAAGACCCAGATTGATGTTCTTTTCGGAGACAAGAATCATTTCCGCCGTGAGCCAGTTTGGTTTGAAGTGGTGGACCTCGAAAGCCCCTACCATGCACTGCTTGGCCGACCAGCTCTGGCCAAGTTCATGGCAGTCCCCCACTATGCTTACCTCAAGATGAAGATGCCGAGTACCAAGGGGATCCTGACCGTAGTCGGAGACTACAAGAAGTCGGTCGCTTGCGCCGCAGATAGCAGCCGGCTGGCCGAGTCCCTCGTGATTGCAGCTGAGAAGCGACTCCTTGACCGGGTGGTGGCGTTGGCAGGCAAGAAGCCGGAAATGTCACCCATCCCCAAGGAGTCGGAGGTTGAGGGCTCGTTCAAGCCGGCCAAGGAAACAAAGAAGATACCCTTGGACCCGGAGCACCCGGAGAGGCACGCTGTCATAGGTGCGAACCTTGATAGCAAATAGGAAAGCGAGCTCGTCGATTTCCTCCGTGAGAATCGGGACATCTTCGCATGGTCTCCCAAAGACATGCCGGGTGTTCCGACGGATTTTGCCGAGCACAAGTTACATGTCCGACCTGACGTCAAGCCGGTCAGGCAGCCCTTGCGCCGCCTGTGAGAAGAGAAGAGAAGAGTTGTCGGAGAAGAGATAGCCCGGCTTCTAGCGGGCGGATTCATCATGGAAGTGTTCTTTCCAGAGTGGCTGGCCAACCCAGTCTTAGTATTGAAGAAAAATAAGCAGTGGCGCATGTGTATTGACTATACTAGCCTCAACAAAGCTTGTCCCAAAGATACTTTTGCCCTACCAAGAATTGACCAAGTGATAGACTCCACAGCCGGATGCGAGCTGTTGAGTTTCTTGGATGCATACTCAGGGTACCATCAGATAAAGCTGAACCCGGCCGACAGGCTGAAGACCGCCTTCATCACGTCGTTTGGAGCCTTCTGCTACCTAACTATGACGTTCGGCTTAAGAAACGCCGGCACCACGTTCCAGCGTTGCATGCAGAAGTGTCTCCTGAAGCAACTCGGCAGGAATGCCCATGTCTATGTGGAAGATGTGGTGGTGAAGACGGAGAAGCGTGGCACGCTGCTAGAAGACCTCAAGGAAACCTTTGAGAACTTGCGCCGATTTCAGATCAAGCTCAACCCGGAGAAATGTGTCTTTGGAGTACCAGCCGGCCAGCTTCTTGGCTTTCTGGTCTCAGAGCGCGGCATAGAGTGCAACCCGGTGAAGATCAAGGCCATTGAGAAGATGGAGGTGCCCACCCGACTGCTGGACGTGCAGAAATTCACCGGCTGCCTGGCATCAATTAGCCGTTTCATCAGTCGGCTGGGCGAGAAGGCTCTTCCCCTGTACCAGCTTATGAAGAAGACCACTTTTTTCGAGTGGAATGACAAGGCGGACGAAGCTTTTCTCCAACTCAAGAAGATGTTGACAGCCCCGCCTATCTTGGCGGCTCCGACTGAGAAAGAGCCCATGCTCCTCTACATCGCCGCTACCAGTCGGGTTGTCAGCACAGTTATTGTGGTAGAGCGCAAGGAGGAGGGCAGAGCATTGCCGGTCCAGAGACCGGTATATTACTTGAGTGAAGTGTTGTCCGCCTCCAAGCAAAACTACCCACATTATCAGAAGATGTGCTATGGTGTGCACTTTGCCGCCAAGAAGCTGAAGCCTTACTTTCAAGCGCACTCAATAACCATCGTCTGCACGGCTCCGCTTGCTGAGATCATTGGAAGCCGAGATGCTTCTGGCCGAGTGGCCAAGTAGGCTATTGATCTGGCCCCTTACACCATCTACTACCAGCCTCGCACCGCCATCAAGTCACAAGTGTTGGCCGACTTCCTCGTCGACTGGGACGAGACCCAGTACTTACTGCCAGCACCAGACTCCACCCATTGGCGGATGCATTTTGATGGTTCCAAAATGCGCATCGGTCTGGGAGCCGACATCATCCTAACCTCTCCCAAAGGTGACAAGCTCAAATATGTGTTGCAAGTCCATTTTGTCGCCTCCAACAACGTAGCAGAATATGAGGCACTCATACACGGACTCCGGCTTGCCAAGGAACTCGGCATTCGCCGGATCCTGTGCTATGGTGACTTTGACTTGGTGGTCCGGCGATCGTCGGTATCGGGGCGCCAAGGATGCAAATATGGCAAGCTACCACTTCCTCGTGCAACAACTCAGTGGATACTTTGACGGGTGCGAGTTCCTCCATGTGCCAAGAAATGATAACGAGCAAGCAGATGCCTTGGCACGGATCGGCTCCACCCGACAGGCGATACCAGCCGGCGTCGCCCTGCAGCGCCTCCTCAAGCCGTCTGTCAAGCCTTCACCAGAATCCGACTCCATCTTCGTGCCGGCCCCTCCTAAAGTAGTCGGATCCGACTTGAGGATACCAGCAGTCGGCACGGGTGAGGGAGTCCTGGATAAGGGGGTATCCGGATAGCCGGACTGTATACATCGTCCGGACTATTGAAGCGTGAAGATACAAGACTCAAGACTTCGGCCCGTGTCCGGATGGGACTCTCCTTGGCGTGGAAGGAAAGCTTGGCGATCCGGATATTGTGTTTCCTTCCTTGTAACCGACTCCATGTAAACCTAGCCCTCTCCGGTGTCTATATAAACCAGAGAGGTTGGTCCTTAGAAGGCCGATCACGATTACAATCATACCATCATAGGCTAGCTCTTAGGGTTTAGCCTCTACAATCTCGTGGTAGATCTACTCTTGTACTACCCATACCTTCAATATTAATCAAGCAGGAAGTAGGGTTTTACCTCCACCGAGAAGGCCCGAACCTGGGTAAACATCTGTGTCTCTTGCTTCCTGTTACCATCAGCCTAGACGCATAGATCGGGACCCCCTACCCGAGATCCGCCAGTTTTGACACCAACATTGGTGCTTTCATTGAGAGTTCCTCTGTGTCGTCGCTGCAGGGCTCGATGACTCCTTCAATCATCGTCAACGACACGGTCCAGGGTGAGACCTTCCTCCCCGGACAGATTTTCGCGTCCGGCGGCGTCGCACTGCGGGCCAATTCATTTGGCCATCTGGAGCAGATCGACAGCTACCCCCCTGGCCACCAGATCAGTTTCGGAAACCTGAACTACACGGCTGACCTTCGCGGAGACTTGATCTTTGACGGATTCGGGCCTACGCCAGGAGCACCAGACAGTCACGACGGGCATGGCTTTGACCTGCTGTCGGACAACACTCGGGATATTACCCCGGCAATAGCCCCGGACTCAAATCCGGAGTAGGCTGCGTCACCTAAAGACGGAGGGTTAGACTCCGTCCCGCAGGTTGCACTCATCGGCGGTGGAGCCGAACACGGGTCTCACCTCTGTAGAGGCCTGTGACTTTGGACCCCCGGATTCGTATCCGGTTGTTGGTTCCAGTCCGCGCACTCTCAAGCCAACCGAGCCAGGTTGGGCTCCGATAATGGAGTTCACTGCTGCGGATATTTTCCAGCACTCGCCTTTTGGCGACATGCCGAAATCGTTAATAACTCTCTCTTTGACAGAAAATTCCCGGCCGAACTATGTCCTGCTGGAGTAGGAAGCAGGCGACGAGGAAATTCGTTACCCACCCACCACCCACTTAATAGCCACGGTTGATGATTTAACCAATGTGCTTGACCTCGACTCCGAAGGCATCGACGGTATGGACGACGATGCAGGAGAAGATTTAGAATCTATGGGGTGCCGGACTTCCGCCTCGTCACACGACATATACATGGTGGATACGCCCAAGGAGGACGACGGCGACAATCCGGAAGTTAAAACCCCCGGGAAAAAGCCAAAGCGACGGCGCAGACGCCGCTCCAAGTCCAGCAATAGTAAAAATAGCAGCAAGAGCGCCAGAAGGATCGATACTCCGGTCAACCCCGAAGGCAACAACGACCATACGGAACCAGGGATGGAGCAGGACAAGCCAGGTCACGCCGAACACAGTTCGGAGCAAACGCCCGATGACAATGATCCAGAGGGACGAGTTCATCAAACTGGCCCAGGACAAGAAGACAGTCGGGTCGATGATGCATTCATCATTTCGGAAGAACGTGTGGAACGAGATAACCACCACACAAAGCTTATGGCCACAGCGAGAAGTCTGAAGAAGCAGAAGCAACGGCTCAAGGCCGCGTAGGAAACACTCAATCGTAGATGGAATAAAGTGCTAGACACTGAAGAAAGATATGGCAACGATCGCCATACAAAGAGCTATCCAAAACGCAAGCTACTGCCAGAATTCGACGACGAGGCCGTTCCACCAAAGAGTAACACGACCAGGAGGCCACACGTACCGCTTCATAACCGCAACAAAGCGGCTACCGACGTCGCACACGATCTACGTGAGCACCTGGATAAGAAAACTGGTGCAGCCAGGTCCATCTACGGATCTAAGGGACACACCCCGGCGAAGGACTGTGGTCATCAAAACGATTATACCAATCAAATACCAGCTCGGAATAAACGTCGGATACAACAACAGCCGACGACATGCCATAGCACGTCCAGATACAGAGGGGCTGCTCACCCCCTGTGCTTTACCGAAGAAGTACTGGACCATGAATTTCCACAGGGCTTTAAACCTGTGAACATAGAGGCATACGACGGAGCAGCGGACCCGAGTGCGGATCGAGGACTTTATCCTGCATATACATATGGCTCGTGGGGATGACCTCCACGCCATCAAATACCTTCTCCTCAAACTAAAGGGACCAGCTCGACACTGGTTGAAAAGCCTCCCCGAAAATTCAATTTGGAGTTGGGAGGAACTCGAGGATGCTTTCAGGGCCAATTTTCAAGGGACTTATGTTCGGCCTCCGGATGCTGACGACTTAAGTCACATAATCCAATAGCCCGGAGAGTCCGCCCGCAAGCTTTGGAACAGATTCTCACTAAAAAGAATCAAATTGTCGATTGTTCGGATGCCGAAGCCTTAGCGGCATTCAAACACAGCATCCGCGACGAGTGGCTCGCCAGACACCTCGGCCAGGAAAAGCCAATGACAACGGCAGCCCTAACAAGTCTTATGAGCCGCTTTTGCGCGGGGTGAAGATAGCTGGCTAGCCCGTAAAGGCACCAGCAACCCCAGCACATCCGAAATAAGGGATGGCAACGGAAAGCCACGGCGTAATGAAAACAAACGCCAAAACAAGGAAGAGAGCCCGGATAACACAACGGTTAATGCCGGATTCAGGGGCTCTCGACCTAATCAGCAAAATAAGCCATCTAAAGGCAGTAAAGAGGGACCGTCCGGTCTGAACAAAGTCCTGGACAGACTATGCCAAATTCATGGCACCCCTGACAAACCTGCGAACCACACACACAGAGTGCCGGGTCTTTAAGCGTGACGGCAAACTAAATGCGAACACAAGGGAAGGGAAACACCAAGTGAAGACGAGGATGAACCTCGCCAGCCGAACACTGGGGGACAGAAAAAATTCCCGCCAGAGATTAAAACAGTGAACATGATCCACGCGACTCGCACATCCATGAGAAGGCACGAACGTGCGCATAGAGACGCGCACAATATAGAGCCCATCGTACCCACACATAACTACTGGATGTCTTATCCGATCACCTTCGATCACTTGGACGGCCGAGCTAGTATTCGGCACGAAGGATCAGAGGCCTTGGTGCTTGACCCAATAATCGACGGATACCATCTCACCCACGTCCTCATGGACGGCGGCAGCAGTCTCAATCTAATATATGAGGACACTGTCCGCAGGATGGGGATAGACCCATCCAGAATTAGTCAAATTAACACCACCTCTGAAGGGGTGATACCAGGCGTTGAAGCCTATAGCAGGGGCTCCGTCGTACTGGAGGTAACATTCGGCTCTCCAGGCAACTCCAGAAGCGAAGAACTACTCTTCATCATCGCACCCTTCCAAAGCGACTATCATGCATTGCTTGGAAGAACGGCCTTCGCCCGCTTCGACGCCTTGCCGCACTATGGCCACCTTACACTCAAGATGCCCGGTCCACGTGGCGTCATCACCGTTAGAGGAACCACAGAGCGCTCCTCACGCGTAGAGGAACACGCGACGACCCTGGCGGCCGGACTATAAGCGGCCTCCAATATCAGAAAACATGACTGCTCATTAAGACCACAGACACGGTTAGACGAGTCCGGTAGCCCGGACAAAATTGAACCAGGGCACCGTACATGTAATCCCATAGAGGACACCAGGGGCTATAAATATTTAATAACGCCCCACACTTGGCTCAACTCTATTAGCAGGCCAACATCTTACACTTTTATTATCCATCGCATACTTACGTTGTACTCTCCTACGAGTTCTTTACAGACAACGTTCGCGCGATACCCTTCTAGGATACGGCACAATGGAGACAAAGGCGCAAACGTGCAGCAGGGCCCCGCTCCACGGGTTTCTTTTTAGATTAAGCCCCTGTGTAAACCTTTTCTATTGCCTCTTGTTGTTTAACCATCCCATGGGTTCCATACCCACAGAGGATACTGTCGTTATTGGCATTTCGCCACTACAGATTTACGCACGTACCTGGAAACACGGGGTTTATAATGAGTGGGCATTCTTGAGCCCATCATCTGTTATAAAGTCCGGATACCTTCGGGAGTCTTCGGCGCCACGAGTTTGGCCTTATATGCATCACCTCCGAATCATGTCTTTGGTCAAATGTTGGGTTTGCCCGGCTCCTGGGTTTGCCGCCTTACGTTCCGCTATTATAGGCTAAGGTGGCCAAAGGAGAACTACTGCGATTGTGCCCTGGTTATTCCGGATGAGCACCTCAGTAGAGAAAGCCGAAAACTGACTGTCATGATACAGCGAGACTGATCAACCACTCAAAGACTCACCGGAATCTTTAGGATTCCTCCGCATTAACGAAGGGCCGTTTCCCGGTCATGTACATACGCGCCCGCATTCGGATGCACGCGAAGGTACCAGGGGCTACATAGTAGCCCCAATTTTGGACTCCCATGGCTAAGCGAAAGTGTTACAGCTATATAGTCCGGTTGCCTAGTTCGACGTGCGATCACCTCCTTAATGGACCAAGATGTTGGATCAAGTGTGATTAAGCATATTTTTCGCGAACACCCCGGCATTGTATGCGTGGGGGCTGAAGCCAACGACTGCTAACTTTCGGATTACATATCTATATATATATATGTAAATGGCCGCACAGGGGACACAATCATATTTTCAGGCAAACAGTATAAATATAGCCTCATAATCAAAATAAACATTGTTTTTACAATGATTCGATTCATCACTCGAACAAGACATTCTTCGAACCTGCGCCTCTATTAGGCGGGCACCTTCTGTGACCTGCGCCAAGTAGTGCTCGGCCGGATATTGGCCCCCCGACGGATCCTGGGTCGCTATAATGGTGGCCTCCATATCCGTCCAATAGGCTTTAACGCGGGCAAGGGACATCCGCGCACCCTCTATGCACGCCGACCTTCTCATGGCATCGATCCGAGGCACGGCCCCAAGGAATTGCTGCACCAAACCAAAGTAACTGCCCGGCTTAGGCCCCTTGGCCAAAGATGGTCTATTACAGACCACATTGCAAGTCCGGACAGCATGTGAAGCTCCGCTATAGCAGCCATCTTGTCACTTAACGGCAGCGGGCGAGTGGGAGCATTGAATTGCGACTAGAAAAGCTTCTCCACTTCCTTACCACCCTGATCATCGAAGAACTTGGTAGCGTCAGCTGTACTCTTCGCCAAATCCGCATACGCGTCCGCAGGACTCCAGTGCCCATCCAGGGGAGCGTACTTCGGATCGACAAACTTCGTCCGCAGCAAGTAGGAGCCCCCAGCCGCGATTTTACCGGCCTGTCGAAGCTCCTCCCACGCACTCCTGAGCTCGGTCCGTATTTCCTTGGTGGCATTAAGTGCCTTGCCTAGATCGGCCGAACTATCCTTATGCTCCTTCTTAAGGAGCTCATACCGTTCAGCGGCATTTTTTAACTCAACAGCCATTTCGGCTATCTTTTTCTCGCTTCGGCGATGAGCAGCCTGTTCGGCTCTCAATTCCTCGACCGCCTTTAGGGCAGCCGCATTGCTCACCCGAGCTTGTTCCTTGGCTTGAGCAAGTTCCGCCCACAGGGCCTCCACGGCAGCAGCACCATCTACAGTCCAAACATATTGCATTAATATCATGCCGCCTTCATATTTCCCTATACAAAGGAAGGCAGAAAACATACCTTGTGATTTATCCAGCCGCTCGTTCACCAGCGTGATATCGGCATCAACCGATCCAATCTGCCTCGTTAGTTCGGCAACTTCAACGGACTGGTCGGCGGCCAGACCCACAGGTAGCTGCACGTATTTACAGCACAATCATTGATTTATGATCCCCTGTTTGCCGCCTATGGCGGGCAACCAGAGTCTCAGGGGCTACTATCTATATGGAGCACACCTAGCGCGTGCCTCACAACTAAAGAAATAGTGTATTCTTCACTACATACCTCAAAGCCTCTGAGCAGGCTTGTAAATGCTTCATTCAAACCGCTCGTAGTGGACGAAATCTTCTTGAGCACCTCGCCCATCAATGAGCGGTGCTCCTCCGAGAGCGCAGCTCGCTCCAGCAGGCCATTTAGTACGTCCGGCCGGACATTGAACTGTGCCGGACCCTTCCCATCGCCCCTCGTGTGAGCCAAACGCTCCGGACTCAGGGCGGCTGACGTATTGGCTTCCGGCTTCGGCAGATCCGGACTCCTCCGTGACGACACCTCGGTGTCGCCCGCTTCATGAGTCGGAGAGGCGGGTGGGGTCTCGCTCTCCATCATCTCCGGAGGAAGGTCCCCCGAAGACGAACCCTGTTGAGAAGAGCTGCTAGCCGGACTGCAAAAAGTCGAATCCTGGTTATTGATCTAGGAGAAACACAGTACCTTCAAATTGTAGATTGACTTACAGCTCGGTGGAGGGCTGGCCCGTTGGTGGGCATGACGCGGTGAGGGTGCCCGTCGGGGCAGGGCCCCCTGGGGATACCTTTTTCCCTGGGTTGGGCATCTCCGCCTCCGAGTCTTCGGAGGCAGCCCTCTTCTTCCCGCGCGGGGAGGAGGCCTTAGCCTCCCTTTCCCGACTATCCTCCTTAGGGGAGGTAACAATTCCCCCGGTTCGGATGCGTAGCGTGTGGAGTTCTGTTTCTTCGTTCTTCCCCTTGTCCTTCCCTGAGGGCATTCTGCCGAGTACCTGGTCAAGCATCTTGGCCATGGTGGGACCGGGCGAGCCTTCGGGAAGTGGCGCCGGACACCTGATTCTCTCTGCCTTGCTGAGCCATTCCTGGCCACGGATGATTTTCGGAATAAACAATTATGAAAGATACAAAACAAGGTGTCCGGTATCAAGGTTACTTACTTGGGTATCTGGGCGATTGCAGCTTAGGCCCGCATCCTCGGTGGTGTACTGACACTCTATTTTCGGTCCGAAGAACAATTTGCACATCCCTTCGAGTTTCAAACCGAAGAAGTGCTTAACAGTCCGCGGACCCTCTGGATTAAACTCCCACATCCGGAGAGGCCGGCGTTGAGACGACAACATCCGTCGGATTAACATCACTTGCATTATCTTAACAAGATTTATGTCTCTCTCAAGAAGCTCCCGGATACGGCTCCGCAGTACTGGTACATCGCCAGCGGGCCCCCAATTCCGCCCTACATCAGTCCAAGACGCTAGTTGTGACGGAGGGCCCGAGCAGAACTCGGGGGCGGCCACCCACTTTGTGCCTCTGGGAGCCGTGACATAAAACCACCTCCATTGCCATACATCGGATACTTCTGGGAAAGAACCCTCTGGCCATGGGACATCAGTGTTCTTGCTTATTACGGCACCTTCGCACTCCGCATGTTGCCCCTCGATCATCTTCGGCTTCACATTGAAGGTCTTAAGCCATAAACCGAAGTGTGGGGTGACATGGAGGAAGGCCTCGCACACTATAATGAGCAGCGAGATATGGAGGATGGCGTCCGGAACCAGATCATGAAAATCCAACCCATAATAAAACATGAGCCCCCTCACAAAAGGATCGAGGGTGAGGCCCAAACCACGGAGGAAGTGAGGGACGAACACAACGCACTCATTGGGCTCCGGTGTAGGGATGACCTGCCCTGGAGCAGGAAGCCTGTGCCGGATGTCGGCGGTCAGATATCCGACCTCCCTAAGCTTCGCAATGTCTTCCTCTTGGATCGAGGAGGCCACCCACCGGCCTTGAAGGTTGGATCCGGACATATTGGAGGATTTGGGGTGTTTGGGCTTAGGTCTTGGGCGTTGGAGCTCGAGGTGCGAAAAGGTGCGAGGGAGGTGGAAAAGAGGCATAGGCCTCGACCCCTTTATAAAGGGGATGAATATCAAGAGTCCTCAGCTTGACCGCTTGAGGCTTATCTAAAAACACACGGAGTTATACCAACGGTCGTCGTGGGGTCACGCACGCCCATATTAATGGAAAATCCCGTAATAAGAGGAACACGATCTCTGCTTTGGCCGGACATGCCAGTGAAACCGCCTCGCAATACGAGTCGAGGTGGGGCAAGAAACGCCGGTTCGCATTGGACCAGGCCATGATGCAAAGGCACGACGTACGAAGGTTGCCAGCTGATCAGATTTATGCTATGTTCCCTACAATGGTATGTGAAGATCATCTCGCAGATCCGGACACGGTCTAAGTGTTCGGTAACTACTTTGGAGTATTTGGAGAAGGAACCGCCCTCCAATGCCGAAGAGAAGACTGCACGCCGGACTCATCGTCATTGAAGCCTGGTTCAGGGGCTACTGAGGGAGTCCTGGATAAGGGGGTATCCGGACAGCCGGACTGTATACATCGTCCGGACTATTGAAGCGTGAAGATACAAGACTCAAGACTTCAGCCCTTGTCCGGATGGGACTCTCCTTGGCGTGGAAGGCAAGCTTGGCGATCCGGATATTGTGTTTCCTTCCTTGTAACCGACTCCATGTAAACCCTATCCCTCTCCGGTGTCTATATAAACCGGAGAGGTTGGTCCTTAGAAGGCCGACCACGATTACAATCATACCATCATAGGCTAGCTCTTAGGGTTTAGCCTCTACGATCTCGTGGTAGATCTGTTGGAAATATGCCCTAGAGGCAATAATAAAAATGTTTATTATTATATTTCCTTGTTCATGGTAATTGTCTATTGTTCATGCTATAATTGTATTAACTGGAAACTGTAATGCATGTGTGAATACATAGACCACAACATGTCCCTAGTGAGCCTCTAGTTTACTAGCTCGTTGATCAATAGATGGTTATGGTTTCCTGACCATGGACATTGGATGTCATTGATAACTGGATCACATCATTAGGAGAATGATGTGATGGACAAGACCCAATCCAAAGCATAG
This sequence comes from Aegilops bicornis, assembly GCA_021605145.1. Taxonomy (NCBI): domain Eukaryota; kingdom Viridiplantae; phylum Streptophyta; class Magnoliopsida; order Poales; family Poaceae; genus Aegilops; species Aegilops bicornis. The sequence continues at coordinate 796,707,146 of CM038671.1, read as the reverse complement.
CACAAGATCGTGTAGTTCGTTTTGCTAGAGCTTTTCTAATGTCAAGTATCGTTTCCTTAGACCATGAGATTGTGCAACTCCCGGATACCGTAGGAATACTTTGGGTGTACCAAACGTCACAATGTAACTGGGTGGCTATAAAGGTGCACTACAGGTATCTCCAAAAGTGTTTGTTGGGTTGGCACGAATCGAGACTGGGACTTGTCACTCCGTATGACGGAGAGGTATCTCTGGGCCCACTCGGTAATGCATCATCATAATGAGCTCAATGTGACTAAGTAGTTAGTCGTGGGATCATGCATTACGGAACGAGTAAAGTGACTTGCCGGTAACGAGATTGAACGAGGTATTGGGATACCGATGATCGAATCTCGTTCAAGTAACGTACCGATTGACAAAGGGAATTGTATACGGGATTGCTTGAATCCCTGACATCGTGGTTCATCCGATGAGATCATGGTGGAACATGTGGGAGCCAATATGGGTATCCAGATCCCGCTATTGGTTATTGGCCGAAGAGGTGTCTCGGACATGTCTACATGGTTCCCGAACCCGTAGGGTCTACACACTTAAGGTTCGGTGACGCTAGAGTTGTTATGGGAAATAGTATGTGGTTACCGAAGGTTGTTCGGAGTCCCGGATGTGATCTCGGAGGTGACGAGGATCTCCGGAATGGTCCGGAGGTGAAGATCGGTATATTGGACGAAGGGTATTGGAGTCCGGAATTGTTCCGGGGCTACGAGATGATGACCAGCGTGTCCGAAAGGGGTTTCGGAGGCCCCGGCAAGCGTTGGGGGGCCTTATGGGCCAAAGGGAGGGGGCACATCAGCCCACTAAGGGGCTGAGCGCCCCTCCCACCCCATCTCACGTAACCAGGAGAGGTGGGGGCACCATCCCTAGGGCAGCTGCCCTCCCGGCTTGGGGGGCAAGTTTCCTAGGGGGTGGGGGCGCCCAAACCCATCTAGGGTTTCCCCTGGCCGCCGACCCCTCCTCTAGATCCATCTAGAGGGGTCGGGCCCCTCTTCCCTTCCCCCTATATATAGTGAGGGGGTGGGAGGGTAGCCATACCCTTCCCCTGGCGCAGCCCCTCCCTCCTCATACATCTCCTCCTCCTCTGTAGTGCTTGGCGAAACCCTGCTGGAGAACCACGAACTCCACCACCACCACGCCGTTGTGCTGTCGGAGTTCTCCCTCAACTTCTCCTCTCCCCTTGCTGGATCAAGAAGGAGGAGACGTCTCTGGGCTGTACGTGTGTTGAACGCGGAGGCGCCGTCCGTTCGGTGCTAGATCGGATGTTCCGCGATTTGAATCGCCGCGAGTACGACTCCATCAACCGCGTTCTTTGTAACGCTTCCGCTTAGCGATCTTCAAGGGTATGAAGATGCACTCCCTCTCTCTCTCGTTGCTAGCATCTCCTAGATTGATCTTGGTGACACGTAGAAATTTTCTGAATTATTACTACGTTCCCCAACAATGATATCATGAGCTAGGTCTATGTGTAGATTCTATGCACGAGTAGAACACAAAGTAGTTGTGGGCGATGATTTGTTCAATTTGCTTACCGTTACTAGTCTTATCTTGATTCGGCGGCATTGTGGGATGAAGCGGCCCGGACCGACCTTACAAGTACTCTTACGTGAGATAGGTTCCACCGACTGACATGCACTTGATGCATAAGGTGGCTAGCGGTGTCTCTCCCACTTTAATCGGATCGGATTCGATGAAAAGGGTCCTTATGAAGGTTAAATAGCAATTGGCATATCACCGTTGTGGTTTTTGCGTAGGTAAGAAACGTTCTTGCTAGAAACCCATAGCAGTTATCAGAAACATGCAACAACAATTAGAGGACGTCTAACTTGTTTTTGCATGGTATGCTATGTGATGTGATATGGCCAAAAGAATGTGATGAATGATATATGTGATGTATGAGATTGATCATGTTCTTGTAATAGGAATCACGACTTGCATGTCAATGAGTATGACAACCGGCAGGAGCCATAGGAGTTGTCTTAATTTATTATATGACCTGCGTGTCATTGAAAATGCCATGTAATTACTTTAATTTATTCCTAACTGTTAGCCATAGTAGTAGAAGTAATAGTTGGCGAGACAACTTCATGAAGACACGATGATGGAGATCATGATGATGGAGATCATGGTGTCATGCCAGTGACGAAGGTGATCATGTCGCGCCCCAAAGATGGAGATCAAAGGCGCAAGATGATATTGGCCATATCATGTCACTTTATGATTTGCATGTGATGTTTGTCATGTTTACATCTTATTTTATTAGAACGACGGTAGGATAAATAAGATGATCCCTCAATAAATTTCAAGAAAGTGTTCCCCCTAACTGTGCACCATTGCGAAAGTTCGTTGTTTCGAAGCACCACGTGATGATCGGGTGTGATAGATTGTAACGTTCGCATACAACGGGTGTAAGCCAGATTTACACAAGCGAAACACTTAGGTTGACTTGACGAGCCTAGCATGTACAGACATGGCCTCGGAACACAAGAGACCGAAAGGTCGAACATGAGTCGTATAGCAGATGCGATCAACATGAAGATGTTCACCGATGATGACTAGTCCGTCTCACATGATGATCGGACACGGCCTAGTTGACTCGGATCATGTATCACTTAGATGACTACAGGGATGTCTATCTGAGTGGGAGTTCATTAAATAATCAGATGAACTTAATTATCATGAATATAGTCAAAAGGTCTTTGCAAATTATGTCATAGCTTACGCTTTAGTTCTACTTTTTAAGATATGTTCCTAGAGAAAATTTTAGTTGAAAGTTGATAGTAGCAATTATGCGGACTGGGTTCGTAAACTGAGGATTATCCTCATTGCTGCGCAGAAGGCTTATGTCCTTAATGCACCGCTCGATGTGCTGAACCTCGAGCGTTGTCTGTGGATGTTGCGAACATCTGACATACACGTTTTGATGACTACGTGATAGTTCAGTGTGTAATGTTAAACGGTTTAGAATTGAGGCACCAAAGACATTTTGAAACATCGTGGAACATATGAGATGTTCCAAGAGCTGAAATTGGGATTTCAGGCTCGTGCCCACGTCAAGAGGTGTGAGACCTCTGACAAGTTTCTTAAGCCTGCAAACTAAGGGAGAAAAGCTCAATCGTTGAGCATGTGCTCAGATTGTCTGAGTACTACACTTGCTTGAATCGAGTGGGAGTTATCTTCAGGATGAGATAAGTGATGGTTCTCCATAGTCACTGCCACCAAGCTATTAGAGCTTCATGATGAACTATAACATATAAGGGATAGACATGATGATCCTTGAGCAATTCGCGATGTTTGACACCGCGAAAGTAGAAATCAAGTAGGAGCATCAATTGTTGATGGTTAGTGAAACCACTAGTTTCAAGAAGGGCAAGGGAAAGAAGGGATACTTCATGAAACGGCAAATCAGTTGCTGCTCTAGTGAAGAAACACAACGTTGAACCCAAACCCGAGACTAAGTGCTTCTGTAATGAGGGGAACGGTCACTGAAGCAGAACTACCCTAGATACTTGGTAGATGAGAAGGCTGGCAAGGTCGATAGAACTATATTGGATATACATTATATTAATGTGTACTTTACTAGTACTCCTAGTAGCACCAGGGTATTAGATATCGGTTCGGTTGCTAAGTGTTAGTAACTCGAAATAAAAGCTGCGGAACAAACGGAGACTAGCTAAAGGTGAGATGACGATGTGTGTTGGAAGTGTTTCCAAGGTTGATGTGATCAAGCATCGCATGCTCCCTCTACCATCGAGATTGGTGTTAAACCTAAATAATTGTTATTTGTTGTTTGCGTTGAGCATAGACATGATTGGATTATGTTTATCGCAATACGGTTATTCATTTAAGGAGAATAATGGTTATTCTGTTTATTTGAATAATACCTTCAATGGTCTTGCACCTAAAATGAATGGTTCATTGAATCTCGATCGTAGTGATACACATGTTCATGCCAAAAGATATAATATAGTAATGATAGTACCACCTACTTGTGGCACTGCCATTTGAGTCATATTGGTATAAAACGCATGAAGAAACTCCATGTTGATGGATCTTTGGACTCACTCGTTTTTGAAAAGATTGAGACATGCGAGCCATGTCTATTGGTATATACGCATGAAGAAACTCCATGCAGATGGATCATTTGGACTCACTTGATTTTGAATCACTTGAGACATGCAAATCATACCACATGAGCAAGATGACTGAAAGGCCACGTTTTCAGTGAGATGGAACAAGAAAGCAACTTGTTGGAAGTAATACATTTTGATGTGTGCAGTCCAATGAGTGCTGAGGCACGCAGTGGATATTGCTTTGTTCTTACTTCACAGATGATTTGAGTAGATGTTAAGTATATTTACTTGATGAAACACAAGTCTGAATTATTGAAAGGTTCAAGTAATTTCAGAGTGAAGTTGATGATCATCGTGACAAGAGGATAAAATGACTATGATATGATCATAGAGATGAATATCCGAGTTATGAGTTTGGCACACAATTAAGACATCGTGGAAATTGTTTCACAACTAATACCGCCTGGAACACCATAGTGTGATGGTGTGTCCGAACATCATAACTGCACTCTATTGGATATGGTGCATACCATGATGTCTCTTATCGAATTACCACTATCGTTTATGGGTTAGGCATTAGAGACAACCGCATTCACTTTAAATAGGGCACCACGCAATTCTGTTGAGACGACACCGTATGAACTATGGTTTAGAGAAACCTAAGCTGTCGTTTCTTAAAAGTTTGGGGCTGCGACGCTTATGTGAAAAAATTTCAGGCTGATAAGCTCGAACCCAAAGTGGATAAATGCATCTTCATAGGACACCCAAAAACATTTGGGTATACCTCCTATCTCAGATCCGGAAGCAAAAGGGATTGTTTCTAGAATCGGGTACTTTCTCGAGGAAAAGTTTCTCTCAAAAGAATTGAGTGGGAGGATGGTGGAGACTTGATGAGGTTATTGAACCGTCACTTCAACTAGTGTGTAGCAGGGCACAGTAAGTTGTTCCTATGGCGCCTACACCAATTGAATTGGAAGCTGATGATAGTGATCATGAAACTTCAGATCAAGTCACTACCTAACCTCGTAGGTCGACAAGGATTCGTACTACTTCAGAGTGGTACGTAATCCTGTCTTAGAGGTCATGTTGCTAGACAACAATGAACCTACGAGCTATGAAGAAGCGATGGTGGGCCTGGATTCCAACGAATGGCTCGAGGCCATAAAATCCGAGAAAGGATCCATGTATGAAAACAAAGTATAGACTTTGGAAGAACTACTTGATGGTCGTAAGGCTGTTGGGTACAGATGGATTTTAAAAGGAAGACGGACAATGATGGTAGGTGTCACCATTAAGAAAGCTCGACTTGTCGCTAAGATGTTTTCCGACAAGTTCAAGGAGTTGACTGTGCTGAGACTTTCTCACTCGTAGCGGTGCTAAGAGTCTGTTGGAATTATATTAGCAGTTGCTGCATTATTTATGAAATCTTGCGGATAGGATGTCAAAACATTGTTTCCTCGACAATTTTCTTGAGGAAAGGTTGTATATGATACAACCAGAAGGTTTTGTCAATCCTATAAGATGCTAACAAGTATGCAAAGCTCCAGCAATCCTTCTAAGGACTGGAGTAAGCATCTCGGAATTGGAATATACGCTTTGATGAGATGATCAAAGATTTTGGGTTTATACAAAGTTTGTGAGAAACTTGTATTTCCAAATAAGTGAGTGGGAGCACTATAGAATTTCTGATGAGTATATGTTGTTGACATATTGTTGATCAAAAATGATGTAGAATTTCTGGAAAGCATATACGGTTGTTTGAAAGGTGTTTTTCAATGAAAAAACCTGGATTAAGCTACTTGAACATTGAGCATCAAGATCTATAAGGATAGATCAAAACACGCTTAATGGTACTTTCAAATGAATACATACCGTGACAAGATTTTGAAGGAGTTCAAAATAGATCGGCAAATAAGGAGTTCTTGGTTGTGTTGTAAGGTGTGAGTATTGAGTAAGACTCAAGCCCTGACCACGGCAGAAGAGAGATAAAGGACAAAGGTCGTCCCCTATGCTTTAGACGTAGGCTCTACAGTATGCTATGTTGTGTACCGCACCTGAAGTGTGCCTTGCCATGAGTCAGTCAAGGGGTACAAGTGTGATCCAGGAATGGATCACAGGACGGCGGTCAAGGTTATCCTTAGTAACTAGTGGACTAAGGAATTTTCTCTATTATGGAGGTGGTAAAAAGAGTTCATCGTAAAGGGTTACGCGGATGCAAACTTTGACACTAATCTGGATGACTCTGAGTAGTAGACCGGATTCGTATAGTAGAGCAGTTATTCGGAATAGTTCCAAATAGCACGTGGTAGCTGCATCTAGGAGATGACATAGAGATTTGTAAAGCACACACGGATCTGAAAGATTCAGACCTGTTGACTAATAACCTCTCTCACAAGCGAGATATGATCAAACCCAATGGGTGTTGGATTCATTACAATCACATAGTGATGTGAACTAGATTATTGACTCTAGTGCAAGTGGGAGACTGTTGGAAATATGCCCTAGAGGCAATAATAAAAATGTTTATTATTATATTTCCTTGTTCATGGTAATTGTCTATTGTTCATGCTATAATTGTATTAACTGGAAACTGTAATGCATGTGTGAATACATAGACCACAACATGTCCCTAGTGAGCCTCTAGTTGACTAGCTCGTTGATCAATAGATGGTTATGGTTTCCTGACCATGGACATTGGATGTCATTGATAACAGGATCACATCATTAGGAGAATGATGTGATGGACAAGACCCAATCCTAAGCATAGCACAAGATCGTGTAGTTCGTTTTGCTAGAGCTTTTCTAATGTCAAGTATCGTTTCCTTAGACCATGAGATTGTGCAACTCCCGGATACCGTAGGAATGCTTTGGGTGTACCAAACATCACAACGTAACTGGGTGGCTATAAAGGTGTACTACAGGTATCTCCAAAAGTGTCTGTTGGGTTGGCACGAATTGAGACTGGGATTTGTCACTCCGTATGACGGAGAGGTATCTCTGGGCCCACTCGGTAATGCATCATCATAATGAGCTCAATGTGACTAAGTAGTTAGTCGTGGGATCATGCATTATGGAATGAGTAAAGTGACTTGCCGGTAACGAGATTGAACGAGGTATTGGAATACCGACGATCGAATCTCGGGCAAGTGACGTACCGATTGACAAAGGGAATTGTATACGGGATTGCTTGAATCCCCGACATCGTGGTTCATTCGATGAGATCATCGTGGAACATGTGGGAGCCGATATGGGTATCCAGATCCCGCTATTGGTTATTGGTCGGAGAGGTGTCTCGGTCATGTCTACATGGTTCCCGAACCCGTAGGTTCTACACACTTAAGGTTCGGTGACGCTAGAGTTGTTATGGGAAATAGTATGTGTATACCGAAGGTTGTTCAGAGTTCCGGATGAGATCCCGAAGGTGACGAGGAGCTCCGGAACGGTCCGGAGGTGAAGATCGGTATATTGGACGAAGGGTATTGGAGTCCAGAATTGTTCCGGGGGTACCAGGTGATGACCAGCGTGTCCGAAAGGGGTTTCGGAGGCCCCGACAAGCGTTGGGGGCCTTATGGGCCAAGGGAGGGCACATCAGCCCACTAAGGGGCTGAGCGCCCTCCCACCCCATCTCACGTAACCAGAGAGGTGGGGAGCCACCCTAGGGCAGCTGCCCCTCCCGGCTTGGGGGGCAAGTGTCCTAGGGGGTGGGGGCGCCCAAACCCATCTAGGGTTTCCCCTGGCCGCCGCCCCCTCCTCTAGATCCATGTGGGGCTGGCCCCCTCTCCCTTTCCCCCTATATATAGTGAGGGGGTGGGAGGGTAGCCATACCCTTCCCCTGGCGCAGCCCCTCCCTCCTCATACATCTCCTCCTCCTCCGTAGTGCTTTGCGAAGCCCTGCTGGAGAACCACGAGCTCCACCACCACCACGCTGTCGTGCTGTCGGAGTTCTCCCTCAACTTCTCCTCTCCCCTTGCTGGATCAAGAAGGAGGAGACGTTCTTGGGCTGTATGTGTGTTGAACGCGGAGGCGCCGTCCGTTCGGCGCTAGATCGGATCTTCTGCGATTTGAATCGCCGCGAGTACGACTCCATCAACCGCGTTCTTTGTAACGCTTCCGCTTAGCGATCTTCAAGGGTATGAAGATGCACTCCCTATCTCTCTCTCGTTGGTAGCATCTCCTAGATTGATCTTGGTGACACGTAGGAAAATTTTGAATTATTACTACGTTCCCCAACAAGATCTACTCTTGTACTACCCATATCTTCAATATTAATCAAGCAGGAAGTAGGGATTTACCTCCATCGAGAGGGCCCGAACCTGGGTAAACATATGTGTCCCTTGCTTCCTGTTACCATCAGCCTAAACACACAGATCGGGACCCCCTACCCGAGAACCGCCGGTTTTGACACCGACAAAGGGGACTTCGGCAGGCGGTCCGGGGACTGCAGCCGTCGCACCCGGCCCGGGAATTTCAGAGCCCGGCCCGGGGACTGCAGCAGTCGGCCCGGGGACTTCTTCAAGATAGCAGGCAGCAGCCGACTCCAACCCGCCGCCTCCCGGCCCAACTGCCCTCGTACAAGTTGTTGTCGTAGCAGTCGGAAAGATAGCAGCACCATCATGGGCTCAACCCATCCTCAACTTCCTGGTAAACAAAGAGCTGTCGGCCGACGAAACCCTGGCCGACAAGTGCAACGGCGGGCAGTAGCATACACCATACTCAACAAAGAGCTGGTTCGGCGCAGTGTCACTGGTGTGTACCAGTGCTGCGTGGAGCCGGATCAGGGTCAAGCAATCCTCAGAGACATCCACCAGGGCGAGTGTGGTCACCATGCGGCCTCAAGAGCACTTGTTGCCAAAGCTTTCCGCCACGGTTTCTTCTGGCCGACTGCTCTAGAAGAGGCCAAAGAATTGGTCCAGAAGTGCCAGGGGTGCCATAGATTCCGCTCCAAGCCACACTTGTCAGCTTCTGCACTCAAGACTATTCCCATTGCTTCGCCCTTTGTTGTTTGGGGTTTGGATATGGTGGGACCATTCAAGACGGCCCGTGGCGGCATGACTCATCTTCTTGTCACCGTGGAAAAGTTCACCAAGTGGATAGAGGCAAAGCCAATCAAGAAATTGAATGGGCCGACTGCCGTGACTTTCATCGCCGACATCACCACTCGGTACGGCATACCGCATAGCATCATCATCGACAACGGCACAAACTTTTCCAAAGAAGCCTTGGCTCGTTTCTGCGCGACGCAGGGCATCCGACTGGACTTAGCGTCCGTTGCCCACCCGCAGTCAAACGGCCAGGTTGAGCGAGCAAACGGCCTCATCTTGTCCGGCATCAAGCCTCGACTGGTCGAGCCTCTTGAGCGTTCGGCCGGCTGCTGGCTCGATGAGCTACCGGCCGTCCTCTCGAGCCTGCGCACAACTCCGAACAAATCGACCGGCTTCACGCCCTTCTTCCTCGTCTACGGTGTTGAAGCCGTCATCCCGACGGACATAGAGTTCGAATCCCCGCGAGTCACCATGTACACCGAGGCGGACGCCAAGGAGGCGCGAGAAGACGGCGTCGACCTGCTGGAGGAGGGCCGGCTGTTGGCACTCAGCCGGTCCGCCATCTACCAGTAGAGTCTGCGCCGATACTACAACCGCAAGGTGAAGCCAAGATCCTTCCAAGAGGGAGACCTTGTGCTCCGGCTGATCCAGCGAACAGCCGGCCAGCACAAGCTCTCGGCACCTAGGGAAGGCCCTTTCATCATCAGCAAGGTGCTGGGCAACGACTCCTACTATCTGATCGACGCTCAGAAGCCAAGAGCGCGCAAAAGAGATGATTCAGTCAAGGAGACGGAGAGGCCGTGGAATGCAAACCTCCTCCGAAGATTTTACAGTTGAAGGCAGTATTTATCACGCTACCTTTTGTATTATGTACAAAGACTCCGGGTCCCCCAAAAAGAACTCGGGGACTACCCTCCTTTTATCTATATGATAAGTGTTATGCCTATGAGTATGCATTCTTTTATTATTTCCGCCTCGCACCGGGTCCGACCAGTCGGCCCGGAGGTTTGCCGCCTTCTACTATACACACTAGGGAAAACCTTATACACAGAATCTTACCAGTAGCGCGTGTTAAAATCAGGCGCTACTGCTAATTAGCAGCAGCGCGTCTACCAAAACCGCGCTGCTGTTACCCCCTTAGCAGTAGCGCGGCAGGAACAGAACGCGCTACTACTATAATTGCCACGCCGTTCCCGACGTGCTAGGTATAGTAGTAGCGCCCTTCTAGAAATGGCGCTACTACTACCGATTTTAGCAGCAACGCGTTTTCCCCTCGCACGCTACTGTTATATCTATTCTCACCTAACCCCCCGCACGGCCTGATTCCCTTCCTCTCTTCCTCCCCCAATTCACCACTCTCTCTTCTCCCCCTCGTCGCCTTCGCCTCGCCGCCGTCGCGCCACCGTATCCCCCGACCCCGCCTCGCGCCCGTCTCCCCCGACCCCGCCTCGCCGCCGTCTCCCCCGACCCCGCCTCGCCGCCGTCTCCCTCGATCCGCCTCGCCGCCGTCTCCCCCGACCCCGCCTCGCCGCCGTCTCCCCCGACCCCGCCTCGCCGCCGTCTCCCCTGACCCCATCTCTCTCCCCGCCCTCTGTAAGCACTCTCCCCTTCTGACCCCTCTTTTTAATTTGCTTAGTATAACCCTAGCTATTTAGTGCTAGTTAGTATGAACCCTAGGCTATTTTTAGTGTTAGTTAGTTAATTTAGTGTTAGTTAGTTAGTTAGTATGAACCCTTAGTAGTAGTTCCTAGGTACTAATTAGTTAGTAAGAACTAGGTACTAATTAGGTATTAGAATATTTTTATTAATAGTAAGTTTATTTTTAGTAAGAACTAGTTGAATTAATAGAACTAGTTAGTAAGAACTTGTTGCTATTTTTTAGTTAAAGCAATTTTCCCGCATCGACGTGGACGATGTTGTAGGGGAATGTAGCAGAAATTCAAAATTTTCTACGCATCACCAAGATCAATCTATGGAGTAATCTAGCAACGAGGGGAAGGGGAGTGCATCTGCATACCCTTGTAGATCGCTAAGCGGAAGCGTTGCAAGAACGCGGTTGGTGGAGTCGTACTCGCAGCGATTCAGATCGCGGTCGATTCCGATCTAAGCGCCAAACGGACGGCGCCTCCGCGTTCAACAGACGTACAACCCGGGGACGTCTCCTCCTTCTTGATCCAGCAAGGGGAGACGAGAAGTTGAGCGAGAACTCCAGCAGCACGACGGCATGGTGGCGATGGAGCTCGTGGTTCTCCAGCAGGGCTTCGCCAAGCACTATGGAGGAGGAGGAGGTGTAGGAGGAGGGAGGGCTGCGCCTTGGAAGAGGTATTGCTGCCCTCCCACCCCTCCACTATATATAGGGGCAAGGGGAGGGGAGGCGCCTAGGGTTTCCCCGAGGGGGTGGCGGCCAAGCAGATTGGATCTCCCTAGGGAAAATCCTAGGGAGACTTGCCCCCCAAGCCAAGTAGGTGGAGGCTTCCCTCCCAAGCCAGGTGGAGGCGCCCCACCTCCCCAAGTAACGTGGGAAAGGGTGTGGGGGGTGCACCACCCCTTAGTGGGCTGGTTTGCCCCTTCCCCTTTGGCCCATGAGGCCCTCCAACACTTGCCGGGGCCTCCGAAACCCCTTTCGGACACGCTGGTCATCACCTGGTACCCCGGAACAATTCGGACTCCAATACCCGTCGTCCTAGATACCGCTCTTCACCTCCGGACCATTTCGGAGCTCCTCGTCATGTCCGGGATGTCATCCGGGACTCCGAACAACCTTCGGTAACCACATACTATTTCCCATAACAACTCTAGCGTCACCGAACCTTAAGTGTGTAGACCCTACGGGTTCGGGAACCATGCAGACATGACCGAGACACCTCTCCGGCCAATAACCAATAGCGGGATCTGGATACCCATATTGGCTCCCACATGTTCCACGATGATCTCATCGGATGAACCACAATGTCGGGGATTCGATCAATCCCGAATTCATTTCCCTTTGTCTAGCGGTATTGTACTTGCCCGAGATTCGATCGTCGGTATGCCGATACCTTGTTCAATCTCACATCGGCAAGTCTCTTTACTCGTTCCATAACACATCATCCCGTGATCAACCCCTTGGTCACATTGTGCACATTATGATGATGTCCTACCGAGTGGGCCCAGAGATACCTCTCCGTTACGGAGTGACAAATCGAGTCTCGATTCGTACCAACCCAATGCAGACACTTTCGGAGATACCTGTAGTGCACCTTTATAGCCACCCAGTTACGTTGTGACGTTTGGTATACCCAAAGCATTCCTACGGTATCCGGGAGTTGCATAATCTCATGGTCTAAGGAAATGATACTTGACATTAGAAAAGCTTTAGCATACAAACTACACGATCTTTGTGCTAGGCTTAGGATTGGGTCTTGTCCATCACATCATTCTCCTAATGATGTGATCCCGCTATCAACGACATCCAATGTCCATGGTCAGGAAACTGTAACCATCTATTGATCAATGAGCTAGTCAACTAGAGGCTTACTAGGGACATGGTGTTGTCTATGTATCCACACATGTATCTGAGTTTCCTATCAATACAATCATAGCATGGATAATAAACGATTATCATGAACAGGGAAATATAATAATAATAACTAATTCATAATTGCCTCTAGGGCATATTTCCAACAGTCTCCCACTTGCACTAGAGTCAATAATCTAGTTCACATCGCCATGTGATTAACACTCACAGGTCACATCGCCATGTGACCAACATCCAAAGAGTTTACTAGTGTCACTAAACTAGTTCACATCATCATGTGATTAAGACTCAATGTGTTCTGGGGTTTGATCATGTTTTGCTTGTGAGAGAGGTTTTAGTCAAGGGGTCTGCAACATTCAGATCCGTATGTACTTCGCAAATCTCTATGTCATATCGTAGATGCTGCTACTACGTTCCACTTGGAGCTATTCCAAATTGTTGCTCCATTATACGTATCCGGTATCTCTACTCAGAGCTATCCGGATAGGTGTTAAGCTTGCATCAATGCAACTCTTTACGTCGAACTCTTTATCACCTCCATAACCGAGAAACGTATCCTTATTCCTCTAAGGATAATTTTGACCGCTATCTGGTGATCCACTCCTTGATCACCTTTGTACCCTCTTGCCAGACATGTGGCAAGGCACACATCAGGTGCGATACTCAGCATGGCATACTGTATAGAGCCTATGGCTAAGGCATAGGGGACAACATTCGTCCTTTCTCTTTCTTCTGCCGTGGTCGAGCTTTAAGTCTTAACTTCATACCTTACAACTCAGGCAAGAACTCCTTCTTTGACTGATCCATCTTGAACACCTTCAAGATCATGTCAAGGTATGTGCTCATTTGAAAGTACTATTAAGCGTTTTGATCTATCCTCATAGATCTTGATGCTCAATGTTCAAGTAGCTTAATCCAGGTTTTCTATTGAAAAACACTTTTCAAATAACCCTATATGCTTTCCAGAAATTCTACATCATTTCCGATCAACAATATGTCAACAACATATACTCATCAGAAATGCTATAGTGCTCCCACTCACTTCTTTGGAAATACAAGTTTCTCATAAACTTTGTATAAACCCAAAATCTTTTATCATCTCATCAAAGCGTATATTCCAACTCCGAAATGCTTACTCCAGTCCTTAGAAGGATTGCTGGAGCTTTGCATACTTGTTAGCATCTTTCAGGATTGACAAAACCTTCTGGTTGTATCACATACAACCTTTCCTCAAGAAAATCGTCGAGGAAACAATGGTTTTTGACATCCTATCTGCAAGATTTCATAAATAATGCATCAAATGCTAACATAATTCCAACAAACTCTTAGCATCGCTACGAGTGAGGAAGTCTCATCGTAGTCAACTCCTTGAACTTGTCGGAAAACATCTTAGCGACAAGTCAAGCTTTCTTAATGGTGACACTTACCATCATTGTCTGTCTTCCTTTTAAAATCCATCTATACTCAACAGCCTTACGACCATCAAGTATTTCTTCCAAAGTCTATACTTTGTTTTCATACATGGATCCTCTCTCGGATAGTATGGCCTCGAGCCATTCGTTGGAATCCGGGTCCACCATCGCTTCTCCATAGCTCGTAGGTTCATTGTTGTCTAGCAACATGACCTTCAAGACAGGATTACCGTACCACTCTGAAGTAGTACGCATCCTTGTCGACCTATGAGGTTTGGTAGTGACTTGATTCGAAGTTTCATGATCACTATCATAAGCTTCTACTTCAATTGGTGTAGGCTCCACAGGAACAACTTCATGTGCCCTGCTACACACTAGTTGAAGTGATGGTTCAATAACCTTATCAAGTCTTCACCATCCTCCCACTCAATTCTTTCGAGAGAAACTTTTCCTCGAGAAAGTACCCGTTTCTAGAAACAAGCCCTTTTGCTTCCGGATCTGAGACAGGAGGTATACCCAACTGTTTTGGGTGTCCTATGAAGATGCATTTTATCCGCTTTGGGTTCGAGCTTATCAACCTGAAACTTTTCACATAAGCGTCGCAGCCCCAAACTTTTAAGAAATGACAACTTAGGTTTCTCCAAACCATAGTTCAAACGGTGTCGTCTCAACGGAATTACACGGTGCCCTATTTGAAGTGAATGCGGTTGTCTCTAACGCCTAACCCATAAACGATAGTGGTAATTCGATAAGAGACATCATGGTATGCACCATATCAAATAGGGTGCAGCTATGATGTTCGGACACACCATCACACTATGGTGTTCCAAAGTGTATTAGTTGTGAAACAATTTTCAGAATGTCTTAATTTCATACCAAACTCATAACTCAGATACTCATCTCTATGATCATATCATAGACATTTTATCCTCTTGTTACGATGATCTTCAACTTCACTCTGAAATTACTTGAACCATTCAATAATTCAGACTTGTGTTTCATCAAGTAAATATACTCAAGATCTACTCAAATCATCCGTGAAGTAAGAACATAATGATATCCATTGCAGGCCTCAAAGACTCATTGGACTGCACACATCAAAATGTATTACTTCCAACAAGTTGCTTTCTTGTTCCATTTCACTCAAAACGAGGCTTTCACCATCTTGCCCATGTGGTATGATTTGTATGTCTCAAGTGATTCAAAATCAAGTGAGTCCAAACTGTCCATTTGCATGGAGTTTCTTCATGCGTACATACCAATAGACATGGTTCGCATGTCTCAAACTTTTCATTAAAATGAGTGAGTCCAAAGATCCATCAAGATTGAGCTTCTTCATGCGTTTTATACCAATATGACTTACATGGCAGTGCCATGAGTAAGTGGTACTATCATTACTATTTTATATCTTTTGGCATGAAAATGTGTATCATTACGATCGAGATTCAATAAACCATTCATTTTAGGTGCAAGACCATTGAAGGTATTATTCAAATAAACAGAGTAACCATTATTCTGCTCAAATGAATAACCAGACATGCGATAGACATAATCCAATCATGTCTATGCTCAACGCAAACACCAAACTCGATGGTAGAGGGAGCATGTGATGCTTGATCACATCAACCTTGGAAACACTTCCAACACATATCGTCAGCTCACCTTTAGCTAGTCTCCGTTTATTCCGTAGCTTTTATTTCGAGTTACTAACACTTAGCAACCGAACCGTATCTAATACCCTGGTGCTACTAGGAGTACTAGTAAAGTACACATTAACATAATGTATATCCAATATACTTCTATCGACCTTGCCAGCCTTCTCATCTACCAAGTATCTAGGGTAATTCTGCCGAGTGGTTGTTCCCCTTATTACATAAGCACTTAGTCTCGGGTTTGGGTTCAACCTTGGGTTTCTTCACTAGAGCAGCAGCTGACTTGCCGTTTCATGAAGTACCCCTTCTTTCCCTTGCCCTTCTTGAAACTAGTGGTTTCACTACCCATCAACAATTGATGCTCCTTCTTGATTTCTACTTTGGCGGTGTCAAACATCGCGAATACTTCAAGGATTATCATATCTATCCCTGATATGTTATAGTTCATCACGAAGCTCTAGTAGCTTGGTGGCAATGTCTTTGTAGAAACATCACTATCTCATCAGGAAGATTAATTCCCACTCGATTCAAGTGATTGTTGTACTCAGACAATCTGAGCACAAGCTCAATGATTGAGCTTTTCTCCCTTAGTTTGCAGGCTAAGAAAATCGTCGGAGGTCTCATACCTCTTGACGTGGGCACGAGCCTGAAATCCCAATTTCAGCTCCTGGAACATCTCATATGTTCTGCGACATTTCAAAATGTCTTTGGTGCCTCAATTCTAAACCATTTAACATTACGGAACTATCATGTAGTCATCAAAACGTGTATGTCAGATGTTCGCAACATCCACAAACCACGTTCGAGGTCCAGCCCACCGAGCGGTGCATTAAGGACATAAGCCTTCTACTGTCCGCATAATTGCTACTGTCAACTTTCAACTATATTTTCACTAGGAACATATCTAAAACAGTAGAACTAAAGCGCGAGCTATGACATAATTTGCAAAGGGCTTTTGACTATGTTCAGGATAATTAAGTTCATCTAATGAACTCCCACTCAGATAGACATCCCTCTTAGTCATCTAAGTGATTACATGATCCGAGTCAACTAGGCCGTGTCCGATCATCACGTGAGACGGACTAGTCATCATCGGTGAACATCTTCATGTTGATCGTATCTACCATACGACTCATGCTCGACCTTTCGGTCTCTTGTATTCCGAGGCCATGTCTGTACATGCTAGGCTCGTCAAGTCAACCTATGTTTTTCGCGTGTGTAAATCTGTCTTACACCCGTTTTATGTGTACGTTAGAATCTATCACACCCGATCATCACGTGGTGCTTGAAACAACGAACTTTCGCAACGGTGCACGATTAGGGGAACACTTTCTTGAAATTTTGATGAGGGATCATCTTATTTACTACCGTCGTTCTAAGCAAATAAGATGTATAAACATGATAAACATCACATGCAATCAAATAGTGACATGATATGGCCAATATCATATTGCTCCTTTTGATCTCCATCTTCGGGGCTCCATGATCATCATCGTCACCGGCATGACACCATGATCTCCATCATCGTGTCTCCATGAAGTTGTCTCGCCAACTTATTACTTCTACTACTATGGCTACCGGTTAGCAATAAAGTAAAGTAATTACATGGTGTTGTTCAATGACACGCAGGTCATACAATAAATAAAGACAACTCCTATGGCTCCTGCCGGTTGTCATACTCATCGACATGCAAGTTGTGATTCCTATTACAAGAACATGATCAATCTCATACATCAAATATCATTCATCACATTCTTCTTGGCCATATCACATCACATAGCATACCCTACAAAAACAAGTTAGACGTCCTCTAATTGTTGTTTGCATGTTTTACGTGGCTGCTATGGGTTTCTAGCAAGAACGTTTCTTACCTAAGCAAAACCACAACGTGATATGCCAATTGCTATTTACCCTTCATAAGGACCCTTTTCATCGAATCCGTTCCGACTAAAGTGGGAGAGCGGCACCCGCTAGCCACCTTATGCACCAAGTGCATGTCACCGGTGGAACCTGTCTCACGTAAGTGTACGTGTAAGGTCGGTCCGGCCGCTTCATCCCACAATACCGTCGAAACAAGATTGGACTAGTAACGGTGAGCATATTGAACAAAATCAACGCCCACAACTACTTTGTGTTCTACTCGTGCAAACAATCTACGCAATAGACCTAGCTCATGATGCCAATCAGAGGGGAACGTGGCAGAAATTCAAAATTTTCACGCATCACCATGATCATTCTATGGAGTAATCTAGCAAAGATGGGAAGGGGAGTGCATATACATACCCTTGTAGATCGCTAAGCGGAAGCGTTGCAAGAACGCGGTTGGTGGAGTCGTACACGCAGCGATTCAGATCGCGGTCGATTCCGATCTAAGCGCCGAACGGACGGCGCCTCCGCATTCAACACACGTACAGCCCGGGGACGTCTCCTCCTTCTTGATCCAGCAAGGGGAGAGGAGAAGTTGAGGGAGAACTCCAGCAGCACGACGGCATGGTGGCGATGGAGCTCGTGGTTCTCCAGCAGGGCTTCGCCAAGCACTATGGAGGAGGAGGAGGTGTAGGAGGAGGGAGGGCTACGCCTTGGAAGAGGTATTGCTGCCCTCCCACCCCTCCACTATATATAGGGGCAAGGGGAGAGGGGGAGGCGCCCTAGGGTTTCCCCTAGAGGGCGGCGGCCAAGCAGGTTGGATCTCCCTAGGGAAAATCCTAGGGAGACTTGCCCCCCAAGCCAAGTAGGTGGAGGCTTGCCTCCCAAGCCAGGTGGAGGCGCCCCACCTCCCCAAGTAACATGGGAAAGGGTGTGGGGGCGCACCACCCCTTAGTGGGCTGGTTTGCCCCTTCCCCTTTGGCCCATGAGGCCCTCCAACACTTGCCGGGGCCTCCGAAACCCCTTTCGGACACGCTGGTCATCACCTGGTACCCTCGGAACAATTTTGGACTCCAATACCCTTCGTCCAATATACCGATCTTCACCTCCGGACCATTCCGGAGCTCCTCGTCATGGCCGGGATCTCATCCGGGACTCCGAACAACCTTCGGTAACCACATACTATTTCCCATAACAACTCTAGCGTCACCGAACCTTATGTGTAGACCCTACGGGTTCGGGAACCATGCGAACATGACCGAGACACCTCTCCGCCAATAACCAATAGCGGGATCTGGATACCCATATTGGCTCCCACATGTTCCACGATTATCTCATCGGATGAACCACGATGTCGGGATTCGATCAATCCCGTATTCAAATTCCCTTTGTCTAGCGGTATTGTACTTGCCCGAGATTCGATCGTCGGTATGCCGATACCTTGTTCAATCTCGTTATACCGGCAAGTCTCTTTACTCGTTCCGTAACACATCATCCCGTGATCAACCCCTTGGTCACATTGTGCACATTATGATGATGTCCTACCGAGTGGGCCCAGAGATACCTCTCCGTTACACGGAGTGACAAATCCGATCTCGACTCGTGCCAACCCAATGCAGACACTTTCGGAGATACCGTAGTGCACCTTTATAGCCACCCAATTACGTTGTGACGTTTGGTACACCCAAAGCATTCCTACGGTATCCGGGAGTTGCATAATCTCATGGTCTAAGGAAATGATACTTGACATTAGAAAAGCTTTAGCATACGAACTACACGATCTTTGTGCTAGGCTTAGGATTGGGTCTTGTCCATCACATCATTCTCCTAATGATGTGATCCCGTTATCAACGACATCCAATGTCCATGGTCAGGAAACCGTAACCATCTATTGATCAATGAGCTAGTCAACTAGAGGCTTACTAGGGACATGGTGTTGTCTATGTACCCACACATGTATCTGAGTTTCCTATCAATACAATCATAGCATGGATAATAAACGATTATCATGAACAGGGAAATATAATAATAATAACTAATTTATTATTGCCTCTAGGGCATATTTCCAACAGATGCCTATCCCGCATCCTCGTCGTCGAGTCGGCGGAGGACGACACCTGCCTGACCAGATGGGCCATGTCCGGGACTGGGCTCCGCCGGGGTGGTACTGGGAGGCGCTACCTACCGGGGGGTGCAGGTTGGTGAGGAGCCAGCCTGTCGTTGACCCGAACCTTCTTTGGTGGCGGTCGCGTGGGCCAGTGACGGTCTAGAGGCTCGAGGACTCCGCGGAGGTGGTGCGTCACCGTGTCAGTGAGGAGGACGCGCACGTCCGTCGCTACTTGTTTGCGTTGGAGCACAGGTTCTCCAATACCTGGCAGGTTCTCCAGGGATCTCACTGGAGCTATGATCCCGTGATGGTTCCTTCTCTGTGGGTGTCCACCGCCCGCGCCGATACCCGTCGTGTGCTAGGGTTTTAGTTGTATTAGTGATGTTATATGTATGACACTATTCGTGATGTATTAGTGATAATATTCGACGATGTACGGACGCATGAGATGATTTACTTTTGCTTATTGAATGCATGCTAATTTGAGTCCTATAAGATATTTTGAAATGTATATCTTGTGTTGCTCAATATCCAAGTGGCCGGTCATGTTTGCAGTTTACACCTCCGAGTGGCCTATGTTTTGCCGGAGTGTTGATTCATTTCCGTTCCGGCAAATTTCAGACGCTCGATATGTCCTATTTTAGAAAAGGTCATGCCGGATTTTTCCGTGAATTTTGGCATGACTTGTGCCAGAATATGTAGGAAATATCGAGTGCCCCGCATTTGTGTGTTGAGTATCCTGGTAGTTGTCTTCGATCGATTTTCAATTAATGTTTTAACTATGAACATAGGAAATGTCTGACGACGAAAAGGATTTCGGTATTTGCAAATACTGCGAGCAAATATTTCGGCCTGTGCGACGGAATCTTCCTAGATGATGATAGGCGCTTCAGCATCAAGCTGGACGAGAACTTCGAAGTGGATACAGTAAGTCATAACGACAAGTCTTTTTTCGTAATTAAGCATGACATCTGCTTCATTTGCTTCAACTTATTTTTTTTACTATTCTACTAGCGTATCCCCTGCCATGCAAGAGTTTTTGTATTGGATAAGATAGGTTTCAGTCATACTACGGAGGTAAAGAAAGTTTATTTGAAGACCGAGCATGGTTATATTTTCCATGCAAAATTATACAATTCAGACGACTACACCTATTTTGGATGCAAAACATGGCGAGCACTATGCAAGACTTATGCATTTGAGCCTGATATGGTTATCACCTTTGATATTCGTCCAGAAGATGATATTGAAGGTAATACCGACATCTGGGTCGATGTGCGACGCCTCGATTATACCATTATGTAAGTTTCTCAACCATATTTATGTCTTTGATATTGTTTATTCAAAAATAGTTGACAACTAATTTGTATTGTCACTTATTTCGGTGCAAGCAAACATGTCCAGCGCTTGGTAGACAGGACCTACTACTGTCCCGAGGATGAACTAAACTGCGAGGAGCTAAGTCATTATGTTTCATGGCTTGAGGATCTTGATCTTGTCAAGACAAATTTTCTTCCTGGATTTAGAAATGTTAGTACTGAAAACGCATGCGACCAATAGTGTTCGTATTGAACTACGGTCACATCTATTTAGGAAGGATGGTAAGATTTTTACTATTTGTCCTCGGTGCATCTTTTTCCATACATTATTTTTGAAGCTAAACTTCATTGCTAAATGTGTTACCATACGATGTTCTTCAACAGGGACTCCCGATGAATGTTGTGCCTTATGGGATCGAGACTAAAGGTACCATGAGTATTATCACCACGGCCAAGATATCCTATAGATTACTTTAGTGCATTCAAGATTAGCGACGGAAGCTTAATAGTGCAAGACTGGACCAAATATGTGATGGGGAGCGAGAGAAGTACTAGGGGCAGCAAACTGAGGCGCTACCCACGATTAGGAGACAGGTTCATCTGCATGCTCCAACTTGATCAAGGAGGAGAGCTACACATGTTTTATGTTGTTTTACCTAAGAGAGAGCAGCAGGAGTGATTAGCTAGCTAGAAATGAGTTTGAGGATGATGATGTGCTACACATTTACTATGATGATAAAATAGCTAGTGTTGGTGGTAATGACTATGATGATTATTATTAGCTAGTGTTAGTGGTGATTAAATAAATAATGTTGGTGGTAATTACTATGATGATGATTAAATAGCTTGTCTTTGGCGGATTAGATTCAAGTGGAGGCAACATGTGGTGCACATCGAAAGTACTACTAGTCCAAACTAGATCAAGTTTGGATTAGTAGTATACTTTTGACATGCACCACATATTGCCTCCACTTGAACCTAATCCATCTTCATTTGACTATTATGGACATAATGATGTAAACCTCATAACTAGTATTGTACCAATATTTGTACGATGGAGAGAAAACCCCATAAATACACTAAAAAAATGAATACTAGTAGCGATGGACAGAAAACGCGCTGCCACTAGTTTCATTAGCAGCAGCGTTGGGATGAACAAACGCTACAGCTATTTGTCCTAGCAGTAGCGCGCGTCGGCACGCGTTGCTGCTAAGCAATAGATGTAGTGCCTTATTAGTAGCGCTCCTACCCGCGCTACTAGTGAGCACAAAACCAGCGCTACTGCTAGGGTTTTCCCTAGTAGTGATATGCCGCCTCCTGCAGCCGGATAAGTAATGTGTTGGCACCTAAAGCTTCCTATGTCAGAATCCGCAGCTCGCGGAGCGACTGAATGGCGGGCAGGGGTTGCAACACAATGCCCACATGAAAAATGGCTAAGGAAAAAACGTATATAGTCGAGGTCGGCACCACACCTGTTCGGCCGGCTGCCGAGCAGCCGGCCGGCCGGCCTCTGTTTCACTTGACAAAATCTCCAAACGGCTAAGTACTTGCCCTCCCGCAAAAAGCTAAGTATTCAAACCAGCCGCAGTCCGCAGAGCGGCTGCCTGACTGGCAAGAGGATAGCTAAGGGAGGGCGGCAAAGGAAAAAAGCAAGGAGTATAAAGCAAAGAAAGACAGAAGTCGGCAAAGCAAATACTGCGATAAGATACTTACATAGATAAAGGCCCATCGTCCGGCATTCAACAAGTTTGATATACACCCCATGGGTGGAATTGCGCGAATTTAATCACAATGTCCAGACTAGCAAGCAAGAAAAGAAAAAGATAAACATCCTAAGGAGCAGCGGAAGATTCCGGCTGGGCGTTGGGGTTGGCAGTGCCGGTTGGCGCGACGGGCGGCTCCGGCTGGGCGCTGGGGTCGGCAGTGCCGGTTGGCGCGGCAGATGGCTCCGATTGGACGTTGGGGTCGGCGGTGCCGGTTGGTGCTGCAGGCGGCTCCGGCTGGATGACGGAGTCGGGCCACGCTGGCCGGCGAAGAAAGCGGCTCCGGGCACTGGAGTCTGCGGCACCGGTCGGGATGGCGGAGGGCTGGATAATAGAATCTGTGCCGCCCGTCGGAGGTACGGGCGGCTGGTCGATCCCCGCCTGGCCGCCTCCAGAAGTAGTCGGTGCTTTGGAGCGCGGATCGTTGCTTAAGGCCCGGTCAGGTTGGGGCTGACCATCCACCCCAGCTTCCGGCATGTTGTCATCGCTCTCCTCTTCCTCCTCCTCCTCCTCCTCCGCCTCCTCCTCATCACTGGAGTCGATGACCTCGGCCGAGTCCTCGCTGTCCTCCGGATTCAGCCCGAGCCACTCCTGCGGCGCTTCGACGCCTTCTTCGATCACCTCCGGAACGAAGATGCTGGTGTCGGTGAAGTCGGCAATCGCGACCACCCTGTCGATAAGCTCGGCTTCCACCGCCACCAGCTCCTCCTGCGCCTGCAGCCGGAACATGGCCAACTGGGCTAGATCTAGCCCAGGATACCACGCCTTGACGAACTCAAGGGCCCGGCGCGCTCCTGCTCGGGCTGCAGAGCCTTTCCAGGCCTCTGGTGGCCCGGCCGCCACCTCGGCCGGTCGATGGTCCGACTTGGGTGCGCGGAGCCGGCAAGCCTGGCCAGAGGGCGGAAATTGCACAGGCCCGGCCTTGAAGACGGCGCAGACACTTGATGGGCGGGCGAAGACGGGCTGGATGCTGAGGATCTGCTCGTTGAGGGTCCGGGGGCGCCAAGACAATCTGCACGCGCCTTCCGCCTCCGCTCCTTGCGCTTAGGCCTCGATGATTTGGTTGCGGCGATGGAGTGACCGGGAAGAAATCTGTTCAAGGTAAGGCAAGAAAGAACAAAGTCAGAAACAAGCAGTCGGCTTAGACAAAGGCCGGCAGCTCAAAACAAGAAATAAGGAGAATAAAGCTTACCGTCGACCAAGTCCTCGATGCTACTGAAGCAGGCCGTCGTCTGCGCCTCCTTGTCGGCCCAGGCGGCGCGCTCGGTTTCAAACTCGGCGAGGAGATCGGTCTCCTTTGCCTTTGCCTCCCGCTGGGCCGTCTTGAGGGCCTCCGTCTGCTCGGCAAGCTGAGCGACCAGCCGGTCTCGCTCCTCGGTCAGCTTGCTGCACTCCGCCTCCTTGCCACGCAGAGCGGTGTTGGCTTCGCCCAGCTGCTACTGCAAGGCGGCGTTGGCCTCTGTAAAAAGAAAAGAAGAAAGAGCATTAGTAAAAAAGGACAAAAAGGGATGCAGTTGCCGGGGAGATCCGGCCCGACTGCTCAGCAGTCGGCCCGAATCTCGGGGACTACAGCCGTGGGTGCGCCATCGCGCCCCCGCAGAGAAGAAGTAGTTAACAAAGGTAGAGCCACTGAGGAGATTCGGCCCGACTGCTCAGCAGTCGGCCCGAACCTCGGGATTAGACCATGAGTGCGCCAGCCACGCCATGAAAAAGAAGAAAGTCGAAGCTTACTCCGGCTCTCGGACAGATGCGCGGTCTGCGTCTCCAGCTCCCAGACCCTGGAGTTGAAGGTGACCGCGCGGAGATTGTGGTAGTCCTATAGAAGGGATATCAGTCGGAGTCAGCGTTTGACACATACAAGTTAAAGTTCCGGACCGCCTGCTCAATAGCCGGCCCGAAACTTGGGGACTACACCCAGTGGGTGTGCTAGCGCGCCCCCACGAAGAAAGCAAGAAGATCAAGAGATAAAGAGAAGCGAAGAAAACTTACGCCGATGGCTGCCCGCGACTCCAAGAAGGCCTCGTTGCAGCGCTTAAGGGCTTCGGCTTCAGCCCGGAGTTTGGCCTGGACGTCGAGGGACGCCTGGTTCAGGGCGCCCGTCCCCCCCCCCCCCCCGTATCCAGCCAGCAGGCGCGGCGCTGGTCGCCTCGTTGTTGGGGACCGATGAGCTCGCGGCACTGGCCTCCAGCGGCCGCGATGCTGAGGCCGCCTTCCCAAGACGGCGGCGCGCGGGTGTGCGGACCTCGGGAATCAGGTCAGTCACCATCGTGTCCCCGACTGGTGGCACCGGCGGCACAGCCGGCTGCTCGTCCCGCGTCCCGCTAGTCGGTGACGGCGGCGGCACAATGACGTCCGGCATGGCCACGTCGCCGCCCTCCCGCTCCCGGATCGGCTGCTCGTCGCCGGCTCCCTCGGTCGTCGCCTCAAACTCTGGCGGAGGTGGCGCGGTGTTCAAAGGCGTCACGAGCAGCGGCTCCTGGCGGCGTGCAGCCTCCGCGAGCCGCTCCCTCTCCGGCTGCCGGCCTGCACTGCGCCAACTTCCTCAGCGGATCTTTGCGGCCTTGTCCGCCTCCGCCTTCGCCAGGCGGTCGGCTTCTTCCTCACGCGCCTCCCGCGCATTCTGCTCAGCCGGGCCCTGGGATAAGAAGACAAGTCAGAAAAGTTTTTTCAGGCCGGATCGGCGAAGAAGCGGAAAACATGGGAAGGATACTTACGCTGACACCATAACCGGCACCTTCGGTTGCCTCTGATATTTGGCCACCTTGGCCGCGGCTTCCTTCCGCCTGGTCGATGCGGCCGGGTTCTTGGGCTTCTTCGGCGCACTGCCAAACAGGGCAGCACCTTGCCTCCGCTTGCGTTTGCCGCCACGGGCGGGCGGCCCAGTAGAGGGGACTGCGCCGGTGTCGGCAGTGCTCCGGGCGGGGCGCGGCTCATCTTCGTCGTCGTCATCGTCGGGCCAAGTCTCCACGCCGCCGCCCTCCTCGGAGCCGCCTGCTCCACCGCCGCTACCTGTTGCGTCGTCCGCCAGGGCGGCCGTCCCCAAGTCGGGGTCGTCTACATCGCTCACTGCCCTGTCCGGCAGGTAGTCACCACCCGGCCCCATGATGGCAGCCGTCGTCTAGGACATATAAATCTGCACTCCAGAAGGGAGTCGCATCATGACAAGAACAAGACTGAGAAACAGAGCTGAAGGAAGAAATGAAGGAACTTACGGCAGGCGGCGGCTCATCACGGGAGTACGGCCGCTTCCTGTACCGCCAGTCTTTCTCCGACACCTTGAGGTCGAAGATCTCGTTGACCATCCGCGCGACCTCAGCAGTCGGCATCTCCTTCGTGCACAGCCGGCTGGGGTCGCGGTGCCCGCTCATCCGGAAGATCGGATGAGGGCGGCCCTAGAGCGGGAGGACTCAACGCTCGACGACGGCGATGAGGAGGTCGGAGGCCACGAGACCCTCCGACTCCTGGAGCACCCGGAGTCGGCCGATGGCGGCCGCGGCATCCGGCGACACCGGCTTCGGCTTGTAGCCCCAGTTGGGCCGGAGCCCGGTGGGAGGGCCGGCCTCGTAGGCCGGCAGGTTGATGAAGTCGACAGCCGGATCGATGTTCTCGACGTAGAAGTAGGATTGCTGCCACATCTTTACAGACTGTGACAACTTGATGACGGGGAAGGCGTTCCGTTTCGTCGGCCGGCGCACGGCGACAAACTCACCTCACTCGGCCGCCGTCTCCTTGGCGGAGGTGTCGAGCTTCCCGTAGAAGAACGCTCCCCACAGCTCGAGTGTGGGGAGAATGCCGATGTAGCCCTCACACAGCGTGACGAAGGCGGAAAGCAAGGTCATGGTGTTGGGCGTAAGATGATGAGGTTGGAGGTGGTTGAAGTCGAGGAACGAGCGGAGGAAGCCGCTCACCGGAAGGCCGAAGCCGCGGAGGAAGTGCGAGCGGAAGACGACCCGCTCATTCCCCCTCGGCGCCGGCGAGATCTCCTCCTCCAGCGGTACCCGCGCCTTGACGAATGCCGCGTTGGGCATCCGGCGCGTGGCGCGGAGGAAGGAGATGTGATCCTCAATCACCGTCGACCCGTCCCAGTCGCCACCCTTCTCGCGTGCCATGGCTTCGAGCGGGCCGCATGAGGAGGAGGGGTGCGTCGGCGGCGAATGGCGGCAGCACCTCGGCAGCACGTAGCGGCAGTGGCAGCGATAGAGTAGAGAGCAGAGGAAGAAGAGAGACTGGCAGGGGGCACGCGAGCTTAGCCGCACCCCTCCCTCCCCCTACTTATAGCCCTCAGACTCTGGCCGAGGCGGGCGTGGGTCATGGGATTAACTGTGCCCACGATCCCCATGACTCCCCGTTTACTGCGCGCATTTACCACGCCTTGAGCGGTCGTGGGAATCGCAACCGCCTCCCTCGGCACAGTGGATCCGCCCGTGTGCCGAGGCGCGGTAGTGGCGGGCCCGGCCCGCTGTCACGTCCCATCAGGAGTGTGGGATGGCAGGCTGGCCGGGCTGGCACGCGCCGCGTGGCGTGCCCATGGCGGGCGGCGTCCTGGGAAGCTTAGCAGGCACGCCACCTGTTTCTCCCGCCTTGGAATTCAAAATCGACCAAAAGTCCCGCCTGGCCAAAGCCGACTCCAGTAGTCGGCCAACCGCAAGGCGGATCGAGCATTTCTCCGGAGCTCGGTGAGGAAGGAAGCCGCTGAGACTTTGCGGTCCCTCGACCACAACGCCTCACCGGCTTCGGGGACTACTGTCGGAGTAATGGGCCACGGGTAGCCTCACCCGAGTCCCTGGATTCATCAAGACTTTGGGCCAGCTTCGCCTTGCTGTGCTCCAAGCTGAAGCTCCGCCCTCCGGGGGCCGGCTAGCTCGACGGCCGGCCACCAGAGGGCGGCCAACCACCAGCCGACGGCACCACGAGCGGCCGCCTCCAGCCAGCCGGCCTCTAGAGAGGACGGCATCGAGCAGGCGGCCACCTCGCGCCCTCAGAGTTTGTGCCCCCATCAAAAGGATGAGATGGGGCATGGCTACAGTGAAGCCCTCACCCCCGAATCTTGGGTTTAGCGTGGCCACAGTGTCCCGTACAGGCGGAGATCTCCGCCTTTGCGGCACTGTTGCCACCTTCCATTGACATCACTCTTGGCGGTGAGCCTGTTCCCCTGACGGCTTTGTTAGTGCGGCCCGCGTCTGCAGGCCCTACCGGCGATGACACCCCAGAGGACGGCGCACGCCGAACCAATCGGACCAGGGGAGGGCCGGCCTCCAGCAGGCGGCCGTCCCCTCCCTCGAAGCAAGTGCACCATTAACCTGATGAGACCAGGTGTGGCTACAGTGATCTCCCACTGTGCAGCGGGATCAGTAGCCACTGGCTGACTCAAGCCCGTCATTAGCAAAGACGGCTGGTGAGCAGCCACCAACCAGACCCACCAGGCGGGAGGCGGCCTGTCGGCTCCGTGCCGGCCCGGGGCCCACCAGCGGCGAGCCCCAAGAGGTCGGGGAGAAGCTGGAGGCCAGAGACGCTGACAGCCGGGCCCAGCAGCCGGCCAGATTACCATTGTACCCCTGGGGGGTAGGCCTATATAAACCCCCCAGGGCACCCATGCAAAGCGTTCCCACCCTATTAGACCTAGCCACATTCCTAGAGCAGGAGAGAGCTAGCCTTGCCTTCTCCTACCTCTAGCATACAGCTCAAGGAGCAATTTTGTATCACTTGTGCCTTTAGTGCTCATGCGGAGACCCCGTAGAGCAGGACTAGGGGTGTTATCTCCTAGGAGAGCCCGAACACAGGTAAAGTACGCCGGCGTTCATGTCTACGCCTCATCCCGCTTCCAGGCACCGGGGATGTTCTACTCGCTCCCACCATGATAAGCCATCCTTTGGCATATGTCGCACCCAACCCCCGACATGCATCTTCACTGTCTCGACTTAGTCTTGATATTGTGTTATTATAGAGGTTGTATGTAATTGGTATCATCTTGAATAATATCTTTATAAAAAAAAAGTCATTAGCTAATTGTTTGTTGGCTCTATAGGATTGAATGAGAGTAACTGGTAATTTTCCATCAGTTGTTCTTTATACCCTCTTTAGTTCTTGTGCATTGGACAATAACTACCTATAACTGTGATCCAAGCGAGTATCATAGGAACTAAATCATGTTTAGACTAATCTGTCCCAATGGTTTATCAAGTAGGGTATGATACATTCCTTGAATAAGTTTGGCATATCACGCGTGGATGAGAGGTGGGTTGCATCACTTTTGATTCCACCCATGTTTGTCTTCATCCGTGCTACCAAAGATTCCATAAAAGCTTAAAAACTATTGAGCCCACCCTATCACGTAAATATGTCATTGTGAAATGCGAGGCAACAACAGATGGATGTGGTCATTGCAAGGGAAGTCAAGAGTAACTCGGACTACATGTCTAAGACATGAGATAAGGGGGATACTATATCAGAGCGCCACCCATTTGCAGGAAATATAGGTTATGAGGATGATGGGAAGAATTACCCCAACATATATAGCCAACACAAACATATAGTTGTGACCACACATAAATTACTTATTTGTGCCTGTGTTAACTAATTTTGAAAGTAAGGTTGAGTCGTTTCTTCTTTTGACTATAATATATCATCAATATGATTGCAGTGAATCAAAGATGTGCCAAAAGATTGTTGGAAGGATTACTTTCAAGGATAGTGCGGTCCCTTGACAGGTTGACAACTACTATTGCTTCCAAAGTTAATTGCATACAACCATCACATTATAGGCTAGGTTTGTAGGAACCAAGGTCTTATGTTTATGTGGTAAAAGACACCATATCTTCGGTAATCTAATTGCAGAAAGTATTGATCGATATATGCAGCCCGTTTGATCGGTTTTACGATAGATGGGGTCGACACATGATGATGTGGCATAACGGCTGGGGTGAATGATGTTTGACCAAAAACTTCGTCCCTTCCTAAACAAATTCCCAAAATAATCATCTCCGAGCTGCCGCCTAGCCCCAAACCTTCCTCCGCCACAGTCTAGCGCACCCCTAGCTGCACAAGCGATGGCGGAACTAGGAAAGTCTGTTGAGGAGGGTTGAGTGTTGCCAATCCTTGTTAGGGAGCGTCAGCTCATTAGAATACACTATGTTAGCAGTAATTAATCATCAGTTGACATGCATATTAGGCTTAACACAATAATGTTAAGGGGGAGGGCCCTGCTTTGGTCCCCTGTCTCCGCCACTCACGCGACAGGCCCTCCCACCACGCATCTTGGCGCCACAGCCATCGTGCCCTACGCTCGATTCAATGGGATCTGCCTTCACCGCACTCGCCCAACAACTTTGGTCCGGCAGGATCTAGTCACTCTGATGCTCACTAGTGCCGAACCCACCCAGGGGCCAATGCGCAACGATGTTGTCCAAACCAACGCATAACCGCCGATCCTCTGTCCCTCGGTCACGAAGGAAGCCTCTGCTTTGTTCGTTGGTACAGATTCCCCGAACCCCTTCCTCCTTCGATTCCCCCTCCCACGCTCGCCAAGGTTTCGATCAGATCCCCTTTCGCGCTTTGTATCCAGTTTTATGCATAGACATACATCAGTTGCCAAGTTGGTGTGCAAATTAACTTACTTTTCCTTGTGAAATGTTCTGATGATCTTTTCTAATTCCGTGTCAGGTTGCTTGACAAGAGGAAATATAATAAACCATGCTAGCTAGTGTGGATACAGAAAACATTATCCGCGTCTCGTCGGAACTAGGAAGACGCACAAATCAGTGAATCAATAGCTGGTCTTAGACATCCATCAAGTGCCAAGTTCACATGCATCCACATGAGACATGACCACATCCAGTGATAGTAGACAATTCAAGTATGGAACACCCCGTAAGACTTTTTTTTATGAAACACCTCGGAAGACTTACTTTTTTTTTTGAGACAACCACCTCGGAAGACTTACTAGCACTCATTTTTGAGTGTGAATCTGACCTAAGTAGATGCAAGCCCAGCAGCCCGTTTAAGCCCAGTTCCACGACAAAGAGAGCAGACCTACCTCCCTCCCCTCAGCGCCGCCGTCGCTACCACCACTCACTCCTCTTCCATACGGCGGCCATGGCGCCTCCCCACCGCGGCCTCCCGGACGAGATCGCCATCTGGGAGATCCTCATCCGTCTGCCCCCCAAACCCCTCCTCCGCTGCCGCGCCGTCTGCCGCGCGTGGCGCTGCGCCACTTCCGCCCGCGACTTCCTTCTCGCCCACCATGCCCGCCAGCCCACCCACCCCATCCTCTACAGCCACGAGCGACGAGTAGGCGACGACGTCTCGCACCTGGGCATTGCCTTCTTCGACCGCCGGGCAGCCGACCAGCTTCACCCCGTCGTGCGACTTGGCCATGCCTCCGAATTCTATCACCCGGACGCGTGCTGCGACGGCCTCCTCCTCCTCTCCAGCAACGGCAACAGGGGCCCCTACGACAACCGCTTCTTCATCTGCAACCCTGCCACTCGTCAGTATGCTCCCCTCCCGCTGGTTTATGGCTCTACCGTCTGGTGCTCGCTCATGGGGATGTACCCGCACAGCCCTACCGGCGACTACCGACTATTGCTGCGCATGTTTGATGATGAACTGGACTCTGACTTTCTTGATGATGAGTTGGAGTCTGACCCCATTGGCTTCTATGTCTTCACATTAGGCTCCGGCCAGCAGCCAAGGCAAATAGGGAGCCCTGATGCGGATGCGAATGAACCATTAGTCTACCGCAGATCTGTCCTGTTCCATGGTAACCTGCATTGGCCCCCATCTGTCAGCTTCATAACTGTATTTGACACCACAGTTGAGTCGTTTCGGCAGATGCGCGCTCCGACTGTTCCTGGCTATGCTGACCCTGACCTGTTTGAGATGGGTGACACGCTTGGAATGTTCAGTCCTAATGATGAATTGACGTGCGTTAGTATCTGGGCTATGGAGGACTATGAAGGTGAGGTCTGGGCCTTAAAATACCTAGTCGAATTACCGGTTGCCGAGATCGGGCTCCGTGGAGTTTGCAGCAGCAGGTGGCAGATGGTGGTCGGTTATGGGGATGGTGATATGTTCGTGCTGGTCAGATTTTGTGGCACACTATTTCAGGTGGACATCAATGGCGAGTTGGTTGCCAGTTTCCCTTGCAGATACCTTAGTTCTCCACTTTGTCTCAAACAAACTCTAGTTTCGCATACCTTCTTTCCAACACTAGAGGGTTATGCTGTCAACGCTTCACCTTTGGTCTGACAGCTGTTGTGTGAGGTGGTGATTCTAAACGGCCTTACTGTCAGTACCCTCATCAGCTGCAACGTGTGTGAACTAGGTCCACTATGGGCCGGCCAGTTTCACTTTGATGTTTGCAAGTTATGATCAAGAAGCTATGACTGTTTTATGGTTGTGTTTGGGCTATAGTGGCTGCTGTGAGTGTTGATGCTAAAATTGCAAGTCACTTGGGTCAGTGTTTCAAATGTTTGCCAGTTGCTCTGTTTTATTGAACTCGAGAATGAACTTCTTTTTAGCCCTCTATGCAGTGATCTTCTCAGTCCTAAATAGTTAGCAGTCTAGCTGCCTCTTACCTCTGTTTATTTAACTGAAGAATCAACTTGTCCTTTTACCAAGTCTTTTTTTTCAAATTGTCGAGTGGTCTTCTTAGTACTAAAATTTAGCAAATATACATGTATTTCCTGTTTCTATTTTTTGCTTTGCTGGCGATGAAATGAGGCAGATATCCTCCTTGTTGAATAGCAAGTTAAGCCAGATTTTCTTACAAGATCGGCTTGAGCACTAATTGAATAGAAAGATCACATTGTAATGAAATTTTTCATGAAATGTTCTGTTTGCAATTATTCTTGTTCATGATTCATTTCATCTGGTTAGGTATTGAAACATATTAAAATACCCCCTTTGTGTTGCACCGTTTGCAATTATCTTTTATCATTTCACTTTAGCTGGTAGCCATTTTAAGGAATCAATGCTTCATGTGATGTTCCAGCTAAGCTCGGGAAATGGAACTTGTCTTTGCGTTGGACTGTTGGTGCTAAAATTATGAAGTCGTTTTGGTCAGTGTTTGAAATAGTCGCTAGTTGATTTGCCTCATGTCTCTGTTTTTCTAACTAAAGAATTGACTTGTTTTTTCTGCCAAGGTCTTATTTCTTAGAGATTAGCCAGTGATTTTCTAATACTAATATTTGGCCAATATATATCAGTTAACCATTTCTTAGTTTGGGCATAGCTGACGATGAAATTGGACCAGATTATCCTCTTTGTTGACTAGCAAGTTGAACCTGATTTTTAAAAGAACATAAGGCACCGGTCGTTAAATTGAATAATTTCATTATTAGTCAACTTCTTGGTGAAGAGTTCTGCGGTTAGGTATTGAGATGCTCTGTTATAGTTATGTCTTTGTTGTTGCATTGGTTGAGATTATCTCTATCAGGGCCAGGTTCAAGTCCCAGATTCTGTTGCGCTTCACACTGTAAATGTTAGTTATGCCTCCTTTTCACGTAACCCACCAGGCCACGTCTAGTACCATTTGTCGAAAGCAGATTTGTTCACTATGTTACAGCATGTATGATGAGCCATTCCTGCTGGTTACTTGCTCTCACATCACTTGTAGGCTACTCCTTGTTAATTATCTGTTGTGTGCATGCCTCTTCAGGCACAGGTTTTTCAGGTTGCCTAAAGAAAAGATAGCAAGTCACGCTTAGTGTACATTCCTGAAAGCATTATCTGCTCGCTGAAACAGGAAAGACATAGAACAGTACTCAGCTCCAGGAAAGCACAAAATCAACGTCCAACCAGGGCAGGTCCTAGGTTGTGTTGTTGTGCTTCAAACATTGAAAGACCGACATCGCCGGGAATTTTGTGTGGAACAGATTGTCTCAAGTTCACTCTGGCCATTTGTTACTGGATGTATTATGTCATTGTAGGATCACTTGGATTGGGTACAAATGTTCAGTTTTCTGTAGCATGCCACATACTGGCGACAAAATTCTCTGTGTGTGTGTGTGTGTTTGGTTTCAAGGTTTTTTTTTTCATGATCAATATCTCTGAGAGAAACGCATGGCTCGGCCATGGGTTCTGCCCAGTGTTATTATTATCTAGCCTGTACCGTCCCAGTTGATAATTTTCAACGGCCCATTCTAGAGACTGTTAAGTATTTCCTTTCAGGTACAGTTTTGCTATTCCCTCCGGTTCACAAACTAGATGAAGATTTTAAAGACACAGTATTATTTAATAAATAGAATATGTTATTATAGACAATAAGAATTGTTGGGATGGCCGAGTTGGTCTAAGGCGGCACATTAAGGGTGTGTTCCGAAAGGGCGTGGGTTCAAATCCCACTCTCAACAAAATAAACCTTTTTTTGTCTTCTATAATGTAAAACGTTTCCCTCTTTAATTTCCTGGATTATTCGTTGTACGTAGTCCTCCAGCGGGGGCGACCGAGCGAGACAGAGTCAGCTCTCGCTGAAGGTGCTGGCCTAAATGGGCCGGCCCAGCTCCCGCAAGGCTACTGCCCCTTTTGTTTTGTTTGACTTTTTGTCTTTCTTTTTATTTTTCTTTACTTTTGTTTACACTAACAAAAATTCTACACATATATATTAAAAATATACTTTTGGTAATGTTATAAAAAGTATTAATCATGCATTTGAAAAATGTTAAATGTGTATAGAAAAATATTGACTATGTATACAAAAAATATACAATATGTGTGAAATGAGTTGATCTTGTATTTCAAATATGTTAGCCAACCATTTGAAACAAAATAAACAAGTTTTTAAAAATTTAATCAAGCAGTTGGAAATGTTAAATCTGTATAGAAAAAATGTTGACCTTGCATTCAACAAAATGTTAATCATGCATTTAAAAAAATGTTGATAAATCATTTGAAAAATTCATTTGAAAAATGTTAAATGTTCAGAGAAAAAATGTTAACCATGCATTAATTTGTTTTTTGATAAAGCATTTGAAAAATGTTAAATGTTCATAGAAGAAATGTTAATCATGCATTTCAAAAATGTTGATAAAGCATTTGAAAAATGTTATATGTTCATAGAAGAAATGTTAATCATGCATTTAAAAATGTTGATAAAGCATTTGAAAAATGTTAAATGTTCATAGAAAATGTTAATCATGCATTTCAAACATGTTGATGAAGTACTTTAAAAATGCTAAATGTTCGTAGATATAATGTTGACCATGTATTATAAATTTTTTAATCTTATATTTGATAAATGTTAATCATGCATTTCTAAAATGTTGATGAAGTACTTTAAAAATGTTAAATGTTCGTAGATATAATGTTGACCATGTATTATAAATTTTTTAAGCTTGTATTTGAAAAATGTTAATCAAGCATTTGAAAAACAAAGTGTGTATAGGAAAAAGACCATGTATTCAAAGAATGTTAATCTTGTATTAAAAACTGTTAATCAAGCATTTGAAAAATGTAGATGTGTATAGAAAAATGTTGACTATGCATTGGAAATTTTTTAAACGTGTATTAGAAAAATGTTGTTGAGATACAAAAAGAGTGGAGTAAAAACAAAAAGAAACAAGGAAAACCAAAAATATGAAACCCGGAAAAAAAGAAAAGATAAACAAAAGAAAAGAAAGCATAGTAATTCAAAGTTCCTATCTTCCCATATTAAAGACCTGCTCGAAGCTTTACACACTTCACGTGATTGAGAAGCAGGTGGCGGGAATGTATCTGGTGCACCTGCACTTGTGGTGCTACCGGTGCACCGGATACCATAAAACATTTCTAAAAATCTGAAAAAAAATTAGCACACTAACACAACGTCAATGTTTGGTGTTACAAAATTTCGTATCAAAATTTGAAACAGTTTTTAAGATACAAAATGACAAATTTAACATCAGTGTCATAATGGAAAATTATTCGTGCTTCATACAACTAAATCTCATCGAAATACATACAACAATGCGTGGGTATCATCAATTCTTAATATACTAAACCTAGCTAGGTTTGATTTACCCTGTTTTTTTTTTTGACTTTTTCCTATCAGTGAAAATCTGACCAACCGGAACATGCCACGTGTTTTATTAGGGGACCTGGTAGGGTGCATTTTCGTGTGCATCTAACAGGTTTCCGTGCGATACGTATCAGATTTTTCTATCGTTGTACATGTGCGCTGGATCCACTGTTTTGATTTGATTTGACTACATGTAGGCGGTTGCCGCTTTGATTTGTGTGTTCTGGTCGTTTCTCGTCTGCGCCGTTGGCTTGCTGCATAGCCTATATAAGATAATATTGTTGCTTCGCTGATATGGGAAAATACAGTTCTTAGTTAACTAGCGACAGTATTGTGCCTGATTATCTGAAGGAAGTAGCTGCGGCATACGAGTGTCCGAGGGAGCTAGGACTCTGGTTTCATAGATTTTCATAGACGCTTAAACCACAAAGACCGCTGATAAGTGATAACTGATGGTTCAATTTGGTGACTACTGCCTATATCCTTTCCGTGCAAACAGTGGGCCAGTCAGCTGAAATCCCATTTTGCACCTTTGTTTTTTTTTCAGAAATTTGTACTCCTTCCTTTCTTAAATATAAGTTTTTCTAGAGATTTCAATAGGAACTAGATATTATACACATATTTTCAGTGCAGATTGACTCATTTTTCTACGCATGTAGTCAGTATTGGAAGTAGATAGTATGTAAATTATGATCTCAGTAACAAAAATAACATCTAAATATTACGTGTCTTATAAGTAGTATTATATATATAAATGTTTTATAGTTTAGAGGAATACAAATATTTGTAAAGTTTTATATTCACAAATATTAAACTATTAATACAAACATTTATATCTAACACACAAATAATTGTAGTTTAAATTTTAAATTATGATTTTTAATTATATGAACATTAAACTAAACAAATGTGTTTACAATCATTCATATTTTGTATAATTAAAATAATAATTTCTAAAATTAAATGTTTACAATTGTGTGTATTATTTTAAATTATAATAGATTTCTTAATTGATAAATATTGTATTGAATATACAAATATTTTTATGATAACAAATGAACCATTCCAGTGAAAACTTATTGCAACTTCTTATTACAGTGTGTTTGTATCTCCATGTAAGCCTACTGTGTAGGGTGAGTTGTATATGGTTTCAATAAGTAGTTCTTGTTCCCCTAAGAAAAGTAGTTCTCTAATATTAATTGTTATGTTCGTAATAAATCTACTTCTTTGTCATCTTCAACCTTTTTATGTACTGTTATGTCTCTTTTTAATTGATAGCAAATAACTATTAATTACTCTATTGCTTGGATCATAGTCTACATAGTTACGACTGATCGACGGGCGCGGCGTGTCGCCACACGGGCTAAGCTAGTTTTCTCTATGTATATGAAAGTTCCCATTGGAACCCATCGCACTCGAAGACTAACTAGCACACGTGACGTGAACAAATTGGATTCTCATGAAACAAAATAGTACTGGTCCCACAACATTCAACCATGCAGATTCTTGATTGCACTGTGTGCGCGCGCACGCATGAATGTATAAAGCTTCATCTTCTCTCAAGTAGGATCGATAAAGCTTTGCTAGTCCAAAGTCCAAACACATCTCTCGCCACTGGCAAAAAGGCCGTGAACTGGAAAAACAATGGATCTAGAGGCACAGAGAGACGAGTTAAGAAAGGAAAATGTGGCTACTCATTTGGGAATAGGAGATATTAGGAATGGGAGAAACTCTGCACAGTTCACCAGGTGGCCTTGCATATACTGTATCGGCACTGCAGTATCAAGAACACCCTCGAGTCCGAGAGCTGTGACTAGCACCACGTCGTTGTGCTTGGAGCGAGGCACATCGGCATGTCTAAACCAGTATACACGGCGCCTCACTGATATTTTATCACCAAATGACTGCCGCGGCTATCCTACTACACTGTCAGTTCACTGCATCACAGCTGATCCAGTGATGGCTGCCGATCGGTTGAGGGCCTGCATAAATCGAAAATGCTAAACGTACGGGGTTGTTACAAAGCTTTACGAGAACCTTCCCTCTAATCCTCTCCGGCCCCGCCTGATTTTTAGGTGGGTGGGGCCCTCACTCCCCTTAATCCAATAGTAATTTGACAACTCAAATCCATTCCGTAAAACCCCGTAAGGTTCCGTCGATGTAGCATTACTCTGCATAAATACCCAACAAATAGAGATGATGCCAGACCTAGCAGAAAAACCACGGCAAAAATCATCTTTGCTAATTACTATAGGGACTGTCTATTCAACAATCGACTGATTTGTAATTGGTTATCACTCAAATTTTCCAACCTATTACTGTTGACAGTTGTATATCTGTTTTTCCTGAAGAAAACGGGTCGGGCTGTATATGTAACCCGTCAAGCGACTAACAGCGAGAAAAAGTTGAACCAGTAGCCCCTACTGTCCTTTCCTTGACCCGTCAAAAGCACCTGACAGGAAAAAAATCAGAAAAAAAAATGGCTAATAAAATGCACAAACCATTCAGGTAAAAATAGCTAATAATGCACCAGAAAAGCATTCCCAGTAACAAAAGGAACCTAAAACTGTTACAGGGGTGATGATACAAGTTATCGGCCTAAAAAGCACATTGAATCAGAACATTCTTGGACCAATAATACTGTTGTATCAAAATAGCTAACACATCATGAAAACTATACGAAGCTAATAAAGGATGGATGAATCTCCAGTCTTATTGACCACCAAGAAAATCTTCACGCTAGACCACCATATTGGTTCTCCACATGGGAAAAGCACTATTAGCACTGTTGAAAGCATTAGCAACACACTCTTCATTAGAACCATTCAAAATCATTTCCTATGTGAGAGAAATGAAGACCGAAGTAAGACACCTTACATTAAAAGGAATACAATTCACAAACAATTATAGAAGAACAAAAATACATACAAGAAAGTAGCAGAAGAACAACTTACACCAATATATGAGAAGAAGAAATGCTTCTTAGAAATGGAAGGGTGAGCTTCATTGAATAGATAACGACACACGCACAAGATCAAGAAATTGTCTACACGGGCTTTGAACTGGAGAGAAGAAAGATTACGGTAACTGCGGTAAGCTCTTTCATATCGAATTGCTTCATACACTGAAGAGGTTAGAACAAAAGAAACGGAACAAAACTTATGTGCACCATTCTGGATGACTTGCAATCTGAATCATGGCAAGATGGTGACACCTTTCTTGAGCAGAAACCGAATAACGATTTACTTGAGGAACATAGGGGTCAGAGTTAAGGGGATGAATTTCCTTTTCAACTGAAACTCAGAAGCACATATGGGTAAATTTACAATGTAAAAGAGGTGTATGATTAATGTGCAACACCATACAAAATTACACCGTAATTATCAGTCAAATTACTGTGTAAAAAAAGGCATTCGAATTACATTGTAGATATGGGTAATTTTACACTGTAAGAAAGGTGTAGGATTACAACCTAACTACCATACAAAATTACACATGATATGGGTAAATTAGTGAGTAAAAAAAGTCATCGGATTACAGTGTAGATATGGGTAAATTTTCACTGTAAAAAGAGGAGTAAGTGTTACAATGTAACTAACATACAAATTACACAGTAACTATCAGTCGAATTACTGTGTAAAAAAAGGGGCATCGGATTACAATGTAGATATTTGTAAATTTACGTTGTAAAAAAGGTGTAGGATTACAGTGTAGCTACCATACAAATGACCCAGTGATTAACGGAAGAGGAAGAAAGACTTACAACATTCCTTCTGCCAGCAGATGATAATTTTCTCTTCAGGTACTTGACTTTCTGATCAAAAAACAAAAAACATAAATCATCAAACCAACATATGAAAAAATATGGATTAAAAACATCAAACTCTTCATCATCACCAGAAACATGAAAAAATGGCTTACATTATTCACATAGAAATTGTAAAGTACTTTATCAAACTCTTCATCATCACCGGGACAACCCTGCAAAAAGAAAAAAAAAGAAAACAAGAACAAAAATAAATAAAGAAAGAAAAATAGAAAAGAAAATGAAAACAAGATAAGAAGACAAATAATAACTACCAAAGACATAGCATTAGAACCATCATCAGCAAAATCATTAGGCACATAAGGGTCTTTCAAGGAATCAGCGCTCTCAACTGAAGAAACTAGGGGAACATCCTTGCAACAGACTTTCCGCAGTCTACCCGTTGAGATATTACTTGAAAAACAATAGAGAGAAAAAAATGGGCCTCAAAATGAAGAAATGCAAATAGCGAGCTAAGGGAAAAAATA
Source organism: Aegilops bicornis (assembly GCA_021605145.1). Lineage (NCBI taxonomy): Eukaryota > Viridiplantae > Streptophyta > Magnoliopsida > Poales > Poaceae > Aegilops > Aegilops bicornis. Next base: position 796,667,078 of record CM038671.1, on the reverse strand, counting down.
CACTATAAGAAAAAGGGTAAACTTACGATGTACAAATACATAAAGCACACAGTGACTAGCATACAAATTACACAATAAATACGGGAGAAATTACAGTGTAAAAACGCATGAGATTACAGCGTAACTAGCATACAAATTACACAGTTATTATGGGTAAAAAATACTGTGCAAAAGCGCAACAGATTACAGTGCAAAGGCAGCAGGCTTCCGAATTGGATGCGGCGCAACAAAACAACCTTCAGCAGAAAATGTGATGTAAAGATATTTTAGAAGCCTCACGTCACTAGATACAACAGTGATGGCGATATCGAACAAACTAGGAAGACAAAATCCCAGAGTTGTTAGCAGAACCAAAATTGACAGACAAATTCCCAAAGAACTTCTAAAGTGGTAGTTCACAGAAGCAAGAGCATCTGCTGCCAAACATGTGACCAGTTTACTGAATCTTACTCGCAGATCAAGCATCTGCCACCACACATGAGTGGTCAAAAGCACCACAGATTTCACAAAATCAAGACTTCACAATCTTATCCATCGACTGCTTAGTAAGGTTCAGAAAATAGACAAACAGAAGTCATGGGATCATTCAGATTTCAACAAAACATCAAGACTGCAGGGCTCCACAACAAACAGGGTGATCTGCGAGGCCACTCATGCATAAAGCACAGGGTGACTGGCATACAAATTACACAATAAAATACGGGAGAAATTACAGTGTAAAAACGCATCAGATTACACTGTAACTAGCATACAAATTACACATTTATTATGGGTAAAAAATAATGTGCAAAAGTGCAACAGTTTACAGTGTAAAATATGGGCAAACTAGGAAAAACAGTCAACTGAAAAATAGCAATCGTGCAAACTAGGAAACTGATAAAAACTGCAAGGCATGCAATAATTACAGTCCTCAACCACACAAACTACAGTGTAGTATTCTAGGGAAATACAGTGTAAAACTCTGGTGAATTACGAATGTAAGACAATTACAGTACTCAACCATGCAACTTACAGTGTAATAATACTCTAGTGAAATACAATGTAAAACTATAGGGAATTACACTGTAAAACTCTAGGGAATTACATAGTAAAACACTGGAGAAATACATTAAAAGTCATGCAACAATTACAGTCCTAACCCACATATTACACTGTAAAACTCTGCTGATTTACAGTGTAAGCCCAATAGGAAAAATATGTTGTACAATTACAGTCCTAACCCACACAAATTACACTGTAGAACTCTACTATTTATGGTGTAAGCCCAACAGGAAAAATACACTGTACAATTACATTCGTCTACCACAAAAATTACAGTGTAAAACTCTGCACATTTATGGTGTAAGCCCTAGGAATAATACACTGCAAGCCCTTCAACAATTGTAGTCCTCACCCACAAAAATTATAGTGTAAAACTCTACTCAATTACGATGTAAGCCCTAGGAAAAATACACTGTAAGACCATACCACTAATTACAGTCCTCATCCACACAAAATACAGTGGAAAACTCTGCTAATTTACAGTGTAAGCCCTATGGTTAATTGCAGTGTAAAAGTCTAGCAAAAATACACTGTAATCCCTACCGCAAATTACAGTCCTCACCCACACAAATTACAGTCTAAAACTCCAGGAAAATACATTGTAGGCCCAATTACAGTCCTCAAACCAAGCTAGTTACACTGTAAAACTCTAGGAAAATACATTGAAAAAAATATGGTTATTTACATTGTAAGTGAATCTGTAAAACTACGGTGAATTATAGTGTAAGCCCTACTACAGTTACAAGACTGCTAATTACAGTACCATACAAAGTACAGTGTAAAAATCCGGGGGAAATACAGTGTAAAACTGTAGTGAATTACACTGTAAGCCCTAAAACCATACAACAACTACATCACTCATCCAATCCAAATTACAGTGAAGGGGTATTATAGTGTAACTTTGAGGAGGTACAGTTAAGAAGCACAAGAAATACATAGGAAAATAACCTATGGGACTACAATCAAACATAATACAGTGAACTTCAGAAATACATTACAAAAATTCATCAAGCATAAAACTGCAGCAAAAGAAAACTAGGGGAAATACAGTCTAAGTCATAGATACATCACATAGAAATTAAGAAAAATACAGTCTAAATCATACTATGATGAAGGCAGTGCTACTACACATGCACAGTGAAGAACAGGGGTATTACAGACTAGAACAAGGGCAAATACAACAGGTGTAAAATATGGGGTAATTACAGTGTAATTCAGATAATACAGTAACAATACATGGAGCACGACATGCAGCACAACAGTACAGTGATGAACATTCAGATAAATATCAAACCTAACAGTGGCAAATACATGGAGCACAACAGTACAGTGATAAACATTCAGATAAACATCAAAAAGCTCCGAAAACGACCAACCTAACAGCGCCAATGAGGAGATCAAACCTAAAACCTAAACCTAACACTGGAGCACAAGGGATCCGCGGCGAACTGAAGCGAGCAAAGGGAACCCGTGGCAGATTGACGCGAGCAGAAGGGATTACGAGGCCAACAGACAAGAGCAGAGGCAATTTCCAACGGGAACTGACCGGAGCAAAGGGAATCCACGGCGAACTCCATGGATGAGCGTCGGCTAACAAAAAACTACACTAACCAATAGCTAAACAACATCGAAAAGAACCAGGATCCATAGGAACCACAACAAAATCGATCCGCAAGACCTAGATCTGGAAGCTACACTACCAAAATCGAAGCACGGGGAAAGGGAGAGAGACAACGGAAACTAACCAACGAATCGGGGAGAACTCTCAAGCTGGAGGAGAGAGGGATCTCGCCACCGCCATGAACCAGACTGAAATCGCCTCATCCCCTCCGCCACTCGAGCGCTTCCTCCTCTCGCTCCCTCTCTGCCCTTTCGAAAAGGGGGAAATGAAAAGGAAAAGAGACACGGGCGTCCATTAACGGGCTGAACAAAAAAAAAACACGCCCGACAAAAGAAAACCGAACCGGCAACAAAAGAAACCCGCCAGGAAACCAGAGAACTAAGCGCGAATCACAGAGCGCGATCGGACGGCCACAAATTCGAATGACAGCCAATTGGAAAACACTCGACTGAAAAATAGCAAAACCGTTACTATATGCAAGCATGCAGATCACATTGTTGATATTTAAACTCCCATTAATTTCTCAGTTGACATCCAAAAAGCAATGTCACGGTGGCAGAAGAAGTGTAATATAGTGTGTCATTACGGAATGTCCAAAACTAAAATCGGCTAAACAATTAAGCTTATAGTGAAGGGAAAATATATATTCGAAAAAACCAGGTGAATGCATAACCTCCTACTATGTTTCCACTAGAAAAGTGTTCGATCACATGGCCTCGTACGTCTTTACGCTCTTGGTCCCATCCGCACACGACTCTCAACTTCCGGCTTCTTTAACAGCGAACAGGTAATTCAATTAGTTGTTACTGAGAAACCGTACTAGCTGGCCAAAGGCAGCATGTCGTAGGATGTGTTCTTCTCGTGCTCAGCAGATACCTTACAATCCTGTGTACGCATACAGACGCCCTTTTCTTTTTTGACGTCGTAGCTTGGGATGAGCATGGTGATCTACCGTTCGGCAAGGGTCTCAGGCCGCCGGAGGAGAAGAAGAAGGCTGCATCGTCTGAGGGTTCTTCGTCAAAAAACCAGAAAGGACAGAAAGACAAGCAGGAGTCGCATTTAACTCGAGCAATGCAGCAGATGGAGCAGCCGAGGTGAACTCACCAAGGAAAAGGAATCAGGCACCCAAACGGAAGGGAGTGCCGCCAACGCAGGTCTATAGGAAGGTGACTATGCCCCTACTAACAAACACTGCAGCTAATGAAGGGGAAGGAGTCGCCACTGATACGGAGCTGACTGTGGTTGGAGTTGAAGAGGATGATGAGGGCACATAACGAGTGTCGAAGAAGAAGAAACCAACTCCGAACTCGACAATCCGGCGGAGGCTGCAGGGCAGCCCTGCCGGGAGCAATGAATTGTATCATTTGGAACTGCCGGGGCTTGGGAACCCCGAGACAGTTCGTGAGCTTCGCAATGTTGTGAAGCAGGGAAGGTCCCGCCTTCTCTTTGTGATGGAAACTAAGATTAGGGCTGATAGAGTAGAGAACCTGAAGTTTACATTGGGTTTCTCTGGTTATTTTGCTGTCAGTAGCATAGGACTCAGTGGGGGCATAGGGCTCTTTGGTCCAAAGATGTATCTGTTGAACTGAAAAACTATAGTACCGGCCATATTGATGTTGTGGTGCGGAGGGTTGAACAAGACTCGGATGCCTGGCGGTTTACAGGTTTTTATGGCGCGCCAAGAGTAGAAGACGGGCATCGCGGTGGCGTTTTCTTAGAACTCGTTTCTCTTTACAGCATGATGCATGGATTTGTATGGGAGATTTCAACGAAGCGTTATATCTTGTGAATACTTTAGCCGCTCAGCTCGGGCTGAGTGGCGAGATCTGCGGGCGTTTCGCGAAGCAGTTGATGATTGTGCACTCCAGGACCTTGGTTGGACATGTGTTCCTTTCACATGGGATAACCGAAAGGATGGAGGTGCAAATGTGAAAGCTCGGACTGATCGGGTGTTGGCCAACGAGCAATTCCGACAGTTGTTTAGTCATACATGTGTATGTCACATTAGTGCTGTTGAGTCTGACCACTGCTTTGTCAAGGTGGAGTTCAGGAAGCAGCTAAGCGATCAGAGAGGACGGGGGAATAAACCGTTCAGATATGAAAATGTGTGGCAGACGCATAGCGACTATGAGCGAGTGGTGACCGAGTGCTGGCTTCAACAACAACGAGCACCCGCCTACAAGGTGTGGTCGAATCATTGGGAGCCTTGCAACAGCGATTGGGACTGTGGGGACAAAGGAATTGGCTGCCTCGCCAGGACAGTCCGACAACTGAAGCAAAGACTTGAGAAACTAAGACGTCTATCAGTGGGACGAGGCCCAAGTGATGAGGAAAAGCGGACAGTAATTAAGCTAAGCGAGGCTCTCCGGCAGGAAGAGATATGGGTTAAGCAGCGATCGCGAGTGCTCTGGCTTCGCGACGGCGACCGAAACACCGAGTACTTCCAGGCGCAGGCCAAGCAGCGACAACATACAAATAAGATTAACGGTTTGTGCAGGATGGATGGTACAGAATGTGCTGATGTAGACGAGGTGAAAACAGAAATTCAACATTTCTACCAACAGCTATATACTTCGCGGGGGCCCTCGGAGGAAAGCGAGGTTTTATCATATGTTCCAACGCGACTTACTCCAGATATGAACACAGTCCTCGACAGACCGTTTGAGCCGGAGGAAGTGCGCAAGGCCCTGTTCCAAATGGCGCCGTCAAAGGCACCCGGTGTCGACGGATTCACGGCAGGATATTTTCAGAAGCATTGGGACCTGCTTCGGCATGAGGTCACAACTGCTGTTCTGGACTTTCTCAATGGTGGAAACCTACCAATAGGGTTCAATGACACCTCCATTACGCTAATCCCGAAGGTACGGAATCCACAGAATATTACACAATATCATCCTATATCACTTTGTCCTGTTCTATACAAAATCGCAGCCAAGGCTATAACTAACAGGATGCGATAGTTTATGGACGAGATTATCAGCCAGGAACAAAGTGCTTTCATTCCCGGTAGGCTAATAACCAATAATGTCCTTGTCGCATTTGAGAGTGTCCATGCGATGAAGAGAAGACGAAAAGGGAAGAATTGTGCCTGTGCTGTCAAACTAGATATGATGAAAGCCTATGATCGTGTCGAATGAAGCTATTTGGAAGCGATACTTCGGAAGATAGGCTTTAGCATCAACTTTGTGAGACTGGTAATGAAGTGCGTGACTTCGGTCAGGTTCTCAGTACGGGTGAATGGAGATCTACTCCCCTTCTTTCTACCATCCTGTGGTTTAAGGCAGGGAGACCCCATGTCACCATTCCTATTTCTCATATGTGCAGAAGGCTTCTCCTCCCTTCCTAATCATTATGGACAGATTGATAGAGGAATTCGTGTCAGCTATCGAGCCCCATGGGTCAACCATTTGCTGTTTGCTGATGACAGTCTCATATTCATGAAAGCTGACAATCAAAGTGCACTGCGATTGAATAATATTTTGCAAGTGTATGGTGCAGCTTCAGGACAGTGTGTCAACAGAGATAAGAGTGCAGTATATTTCAGTCCCAGTACGACTGACACTAGTAGGCACACGATCAAAACAACGCTCAATATCCATGTTGAGGCGTTCACTGAGAAATATCTTGGCCTTCCTACTGCAGTGGGAAAGATCACGAGTGGCACTTTCGACCACATCGGCGAGAGGTCGAGGAGCAAGATGCAGGGTTGGTCGGAAAGATTGTTTGCATGCGCGGGACGCGAGACCCTTATCAAATCTATTGCACAAGCAATTCCTACCTTCAGTATGAGTTGCTTTCTTCTGACCAAAAAGGTATGCAAGAGTCTAACGTCATGCATGGCAAAATATTGGTGGAGTAGCTCAATTGATAAACGCTCGCTCCACTGGATCTCATGGGAGAAACTGTCTACACCAAAGTGCAAGGGGGGAATGGGTTTTTGTGATCTTCACAATTTTAACCTGTCCTTGTTAGGAAAACAAGGATGGCGGCTCCTAACAAACCCCAACACTTTGTGTGCCAGAATTTTGAAGGGAATGTATTTCCCTGACTCTGATTTCATGCAAGCGCCAAGACCCAAAATTCGTCCACAACTTGAGAGCTATCATCTCTGGAAGGGAAGTGCTGCTTGCTGGATTGATCAAGAGAGTAGGGGATGGGACAACCATTGCGGTCTGGGATGATCGCTGGATCCCATCCACCACCACGATGACTCCACTGTTCCGCCCCCCCGAATGCAACTGTTTCCACGGCCGATTTAACTGATTGATACGGAAACCTGGACATGGAGGAGACAGCTGGTGCGGGACACTTTTATTCCACAAGATACGGAAGCAATTTTGAACATTCCGATTCGCTCTGGAGGAGGAGAGGATTTCTTCGCATGGGCACATGAGCCCTCAGGCAACTACACCATCAAATCGGCGTACCGAGCTCTGATGACTCAAAAGGAGCATAACGCTCTGGAGGAAGGGCAGGCTACCGGTCCATCAACTCACAATCAACGGATGTGGAATGCTTTGTGGAAGCTAAATGTGTTGCCAAAGGTTAGGGTGTTCTATAGGCGGGTGATTCGGGGTATTTTGCCGGATGAAGACACTCTTAAACGCCGGCATTTGAGAGAGATCAGCAGATGTAAAATCTGTTTGGCAATGGATGAAAATCTTGAGCATGCCTTGCTAAAGTGCTCTCATGCACAACTATTTTGGGAGGAGGCCCAGCGGTTGTTTGACTTCAGTTTGCCTCACATACATCCTAATACATGGGCTCAGGATATTATATGTGACGACCGATTTTCATGCAGAGACCGAGCCATCATAGTTTCTGTTATATGGTCGATCTGGCACTCAAGAAACAAGTTGACACATGGGGAGGATAAAACTGGATCCGACTACTTCAGTTCGGAGGACCAGGGAGACACTTGCACTTCTAGATGTTCCCCGGCGTCAGGATTTTGTGTTACCAGGACATGGTTGGCGCCCCCCGAGGCCGATCTCGTGAAGATCAATACCGACACTGATGTTCAGCGCGAGGAAGGGAAAGGCGGAGGAGGTGGCGTGGCAAGATCATCAAGATCCTTCTTAGGAGCTTGGAGCAAACCATATCCAGGTGTGACGGATCCTCTCATTGCGGAGGCGATGGCAGTACGCGACGGTGTCATCTTCGCCAAGCTGAGGGGCTTTACGAGCGTCGTCCTTGAGACGGATTGTTTGGAGGTTGTAAACCTCTGGACCAAATCGCCACGACTCGCACGCAGTTGTGGCACCAATATTAGTAGAAATTGGAGAGCTAGCTAGCACTTTTATCTCTTTTGTAATTGAACATGTACCCAGGTCAGCGAACGGTCCTTCTCACCTTTGTGCCAAGCATGCTTGCACAATTGACGTGACTGAGAGCTGGCTGGACAGTACCCCTAGCTTCCTGATCAGCAGCCTGTTGGCTGACTGTGATGCGAACGCTTTTATCTAATAAAGCTCTCGATTATCTCCCGCAAAAAAAAGCTTCCCTTTGAACTGAGATTAGTAGACGAACCATTGAGAAATGTGTGTCTATGCTCCGAGCATTAATATAGTTTGCGATGTTCTACTATCCAGAAAAACGAGACCCGGCGAAACATCTGGCTCCTCAGCGATTTGGGCCTCCTGGCCTTCCGATCGACTTGCTTGATGCGATTCTGGCCGTCGAATCGAGCCGCTGGAAGATCTCGTCCGTCCGATCCAATCCGGTCCCCCTGTAGCATAGCTGATCCCGTTTGGCTCGCGGTGTCGCTCGCTTCGTCCATTCGACCGGGGCTCGCTGACTTGTGGGACCCCTCGCGTGTGGGCCGCCCCTGTCAGCGGTTGTGGCTAGGCAAGCGCCCTGTGTAAGTCTTTTGCGTTCCAAATATCGTGCCACCGCCAGGAGTTTTGCCACCTCACGAGGGCATTTGCGAGATTTCATGTGCGTGGCCGCGCGTGGCGTCGTGTGGGTGGTTGCGTTTGGCATAGGAGTGAGGAGGGTCCCCGATTGGGTGAGAACCCTAGCCTCTGCCGCGCCCCTCTCCCCTTCTCTACCGCAGCCGCCGCTATGCTCTCCATCCAAACCCTAACCTGTGCCCGTCTCCCTGCCCCCCGCTCGCCGCCCGGAGCTCAGCCCGGGTGGTTGCCACGGGGTTCCTGGCGGGCTTCCTCCTCGGCCTGCTCGCGCTCGCAGAGGCCGAGGCAGCCGCGTCGCCTCTGTCGCCGGCAGGAGGGGGCCCCGGCAGCAGCCTCTGTACCGGCAGCCGCCGCGCAGCCCGACGAACAGGAGCTCCCCGGCGTGGTTCCCTCGACGCAGGGATGCTTCCTCCGTCCACTGCCTACTCCATGCCGACGTGTGCTTCCGCACGGCCTGCCTCAGCGCCGCCATCGAATGCTACACCGATGCGGGCGCGCACCCCCCAAAACCTCCTCCTTCCTCCCCCAATCTCCTTCTTCCTGGTCAACAGCTCGATCCGTGGAATCCCAGGCGATTTATTGATTGGTTGATTGGCTCGTTTGCTGGTTTCCATGCAATTGCGCTCTGCCCCTGCGTCGTCATGTACTGGGTGAACCAGGGCATCTGCCACTTCCGCCGCAAGGACGGGCCGTCGCTGGGCTGGATCTGCTGTCACGCTCCTTGATCTGTGGGTAAGCCTTCGTTTTGACCTGTTCTTCGTCATCTGCTTCACCTGAGCCGGGATCTTGACATTTGTTTTGCTGTCGACTGGTCGTAGTCGCTCCTTCTTTTGGTCGACCCCTCGCCCGGCTCATCGTTGGATCTGTGCAGCCTTCGCATCTTGATCCAGGGACCTGCAGGTTGACCCTCTTCTCCTTCTCTATGCTGAAGTTGAACGGTGCTTTGGCTTGCACTGGAGATATTCTGCTAGGTTCATGCGTAGTTAGTTCATGCAGAGGACATGTGGCTTGGCTCGTACAGCTGTGATTCTTCTTGTTTCTCTGGAATCGTCGTCTATATCTTGCTAGGCACCTAATCAGGTGTGTCCTGCTGTTTCGTTTAGTTTCTTTGGTCACCTTGTGTAGGTTTCTGCAGAGTTGATGTTTGTTTTATCACTCCATTAGGTGCTTGGATCTGCCTAGGTTCTTAGGATTTGTTTGTTGCTGGCTTTATACCAGCTTTTGTTTGCTTAATAATTTTGTCAGGTACCTGCCCTTTTACTTATCAGGGGGCTGGGGAAGATCTGTTTTAGACTTATCTTTCTTTAGTTTTGTAACTTTGTTCGGTCCCTCGGTTAGGTTCCTCTGTAGAGAATCTTTGTTTGTTTCCTGTCCCGAAGATGGTCAGGTCAGAGAAGCTTTATTTGTTTGCTTAGTGAGTGATAAATCAGGGTGATGGTTTGGCTATGAAATGGCTACTACATTAGATTATGTGTTTTATCCATCCGGGGTTTATTTATATGTGCTTCTTGATGTATCCGGAGATTGTGTGTGTGATTAGAGAAGGTTCATGTTAGAAACTTGGAATATGTTGACTTGCTAAAAGTTCTACAAGAATATAATCATATGTGTACTTGTACCAAAAATACCAAAGTCTGTATGCTTTATTCTGTCATTAAGTATGTTCCTTTTGATGCGTGCAACACAAGTCTACAATTTTTGTGAGAAATTTTGAAATGCTCAAGTGTGCAGCCAAATATAGCTGTATATGATATTATATAAATATAACATGTTTGTAGTTGTTAGTAATTAATTTCACCCATGTAATAATCCGTTTTCCTAAGGCTAAATGTTTTATCATCCATGCTGTTGGTTGTGTGACAGGTTCAGATGGCATGGGCGAGCTCTAATTTATTCATGGATCTAGCACAAATGTTTGAGGTTGTTCTGCTCTTCCGGTTTCTAGCTTCTTATGTAGATAGGTCGTATTATGGCCCTTTGGAGTTTAGGTGCGGGTATGTATGTATGTATGTATATATTTTTGGATGACGTGATCTATTTTCGCATTGTTGATTGCTTATGAGGGTGCTGCTTTCCAGGTAATTAGATGCCTGCAGCAATTGTATGGGTTTGTCGTTGTAGATTACAACCACACGACCATGATCACCTGTCGAGAACTTGCTCGCTCTGTGATTATTCTAGCCATGTCGTCAGTTAGATTTACCATTCCAATTGCTATTTCATTCCTTTAAAATGCTAGGTCTAACTATTGTGTGCTTATGGCAGGGGTTCTCAGACATTTAAAATAGTCGACATGAATTTTGACAGTTTCTGTTCCTGCAGGAACTTAGATACCTAGATAGGAGTATGCATATATCATATTAGTTATATTATTGTTACTTCCTTGGTCGTAGGAACATATTCATCCAATTAGGCATCTGAAGATGCCTTGATTTACAGTGTTGAAAAATATTTAGGTGAACAATCTTGAAAAATATTTTACTCTTTCATTCACATTCGAGATGACAGATCATGCTAACAACCAGTCCATCTGATGATCCATTAATCATTTTGTTGAAACAACATTTTCTAAGTAAACTGTTTTGTAGTTAGAAGATACATGTGCCTCAATACCATGATGAATCAATTCCACCAGTTTGATCTGTTCTGAATCTGAATGTGTTCGAAAACTACACGTCCTTTCTATTGTTTATACTTTAATAACAGCATGTGCTTGAGAGTCAATCAAATATAAAATACATTGTATTCATGTTTACTTTATATTTTGTACTTCGGTGAGGACCGCTTTTCTCAACCTTTTCCTTTTTAATGTTTGCTTTAATTTACAGTGAACTGACCAGATGCAAGGTACAATGAACTGAAAGAAGAATGGGCATTTTCATCAAAAGGAACATTTATTGGTTTGTCCATCTTCCTACTTTTTACTTTCTGCTCACTCCGTTGACGGTTGCCTGAAGGAGGACCAAGACGTCGAGTTAAGATGGGTTGCCTCTGATTCACCCTATTGCAATTGGGGTGCCTCGCCTCCTTGACACCCTCCTTGAGACTCAACATGAGGCAAGGTGAGCTGCTGTTGGTTCTTAGGTTGAGAAGGTTTGTAAATGATTGAAGTGGTGTGTGTTGGATGATTGTACAACCCAGGAGACCGTAGCCACCACCAAACCCCCCACGCCGTGTCCTCGTGCTCCTTTTGCCGTGTGCATCTGCTGCTGCTGCTGGTTGCCTTGCCTGCCGCTGCTCTGTTGTTCTGCTAGGCGCTGCTACTGCTGTTTCCTACTGCCGCTAGCTGTTGCTCCTACCGCTGCTGCTGCTGCTCCATGCACTGCTGGCCCGCCTGCTGCTGCCGCTGTCCGTCACTGCTACTGCTGAGTGCTGGCCATGGCCGAGCGGCTATTTGTGTGTGTGTGCAGTGCGCGTGTGTGTGGACGATTGTGCCCCTAGCAAATGGGGCCAGCACTATTAGTTTAAATCTAATTAGGTTTGACAATTAAGATGCTCCTGGCAAATGGGGCCAACCCTCTAATGTATCTGTTATAATGTGATCGTGACAGAAACATATTTATTTGTTATATACCTGCAACTCACTTTGTTAACTTCCACAACACCATTTCATTTTTTGACAGTGGGTTAGACAAGTGTTGTTTTCAGATGTAGTTGCCTAATTGTCTTTTTTAGTTTTCCTGTGTCGGTTTCTCTGATCTGGCATATAAGTTACTTAGTTTGATTACTACATCTACAATTTATTTCTACTTCTACTTCTATTTCTACTTTATTTCTGTATTTACATTTAAATTATTTAGGCACCTACTTTATTTCTCTTCGCTCTCTGTGTGTGTGTGTAGTTCTCGATTAGGCTTATCTGAACTAGTTAATGTGACAAAATATCTTAAACAAGCTCTGTGATTTCCTATGCTTTCTTATATTATCAAAGAAAAAAGAACTGCTCTGTTGTTCTGCTAGGCGCTGCTACTGCTGTTTCCTACTGCCGCTAGCTGTTGCTCCTACCGCTGCTGCTGCTGCTCCATGCACTGCTGGCCCGCCTGCTGCTGCCGCTGTCCGTCACTGCTACTGCTGAGTGCTGGCCATGGCCGAGCGGCTATTTGTGTGTGTGTGTGCAGTGCGCGTGTGTGTGGACGATTGTGCCCCTAGCAAATGGGGCCAGCACTATTAGTTTAAATCTAATTAGGTTTGACAATTAAGATGCTCCTGGCAAATGGGGCCAACCCTCTAATGTATCTGTTATAATGTGATCGTGACAGAAACATATTTATTTGTTATATACCTGCAACTCACTTTGTTAACTTCCACAACACCATTTCATTTTTTGACAGTGGGTTAGACAAGTGTTGTTTTCAGATGTAGTTGCCTAATTGTCTTTTTAGTTTTCCTGTGTCGGTTTCTCTGATCTGGCATATAAGTTACTTAGTTTGATTACTACATCTACAATTTATTTCTACTTCTACTTCTATTTCTACTTTATTTCTGTATTTACATTTAAATTATTTAGGCACCTACTTTATTTCTCTTCGCTCTGTGTGTGTGTGTGTGTGTAGTTCTCGATTAGGCTTATCTGAACTAGTTAATGTGACAAAATATCTTAAACAAGCTCTGTGATTTCCTATGCTTTCTTATATTATCAAAGAAAAAAGAACTGCTCTTATACTATATTTGTTATTTTATCTAGGCATTTGAATTTATTCGGACGTGTTATGTTACCGTATGGTGAACTTAGATCAACTTATGCATACACACAAAACACATGCACTTAGACTCATATAACTTGGTCATCACAACATGAGTTAGGAACAATTGCAGTGCTGTAATTTTGAGGAGAGAGAGAGAGAGAGAGAGAGAGAGGGAGGGAGGAGGGGAGGGGAGGGGAGGGGAGGGAGAGGGAGAGGGAGAGGGAGAGAGGGAGAGAGGGAGAGAGGGAGAGAGAGAGAGAGAGCGAGAGAGAGAAGTGTTGTTTTCAGATGTAGTTGCCTAATTGTCTTTTTTAGTTTTCCTGTGTCGGTTTCTCTGATCTGGCATATAAGTTACTTAGTTTGATTACTACATCTACAATTTATTTCTACTTCTACTTCTATTTCTACTTTATTTCTGTATGTACATTTAAATTATTTAGGCACCTACTTTATTTCTCTTCGCTCTGTGTGTGTGTGTGTGTGTAGTTCTCGATTAGGCTTATCTGAACTAGTTAATGTGACAAAATATCTTAAACAAGCTCTGTGATTTCCTATGCTTTCTTATATTATCAAAGAAAAAGAACTGCTCTTATACTATATTTGTTATTTTATCTAGGCATTTGAATTTATTCGGACGTGTTATGTTACCGTATGGTGAACTTAGATCAACTTATGCATACACACAAAAACACATGCACTTAGACTCATATAACTTGGTCATCACAACATGAGTTAGGAACAATTGCAGTGCTGTAATTTTGAGGGAGAGATAACTTGGTCATCACAACATGAGTTAGGAACAATTGCAGTGCTGTAATTTTGAGGGAGAGGGAGAGGGAGAGGGAGAGGGAGAGGGAGAGAGGGAGAGAGGGAGAGAGAGAGAGAGAGAGAGAGAGAGAGAGAGAGAGAGAGAGAGAAGTGTTGTTTTCAGATGTAGTTGCCTAATTGTCTTTTTTAGTTTTCCTGTGTTGGTTTCTCTGATCTGGCATATAAGTTACTTAGTTTGATTACTACATCTACAATTTATTTCTACTTCTACTTCTATTTCTACTTTATTTCTGTATTTACATTTAAATTATTTTGGCACCTACTTTATTTCTCTTCGCTCTGTGTGTGTGTGTGTGTAGTTCTCGATTAGGCTTATCTGAACTAGTTAATGTGACAAAATATCTTAAACAAGCTCTGTGATTTCCTATGCTTTCTTATATTATCAAAGAAAAAAGAACTGCTCTTATACTATATTTGTTATTTTATCTAGGCATTTGAATTTATTCGGACGTGTTATGTTACCGTATGGTGAACTTAGATCAACTTATGCATACACACAAAAACACATGCACTTAGACTCATATAACTTGGTCATCACAACATGAGTTAGGAACAATTGCAGTGCTGTAATTTTGAGGGAGAGGGAGAGGGAGAGGGAGAGGGAGAGGGAGAGGGAGAGAGGGAGAGAGGGAGAGAGAGAAGTGTTGTTTTCAGATGTAGTTGCCTAATTGTCTTTTTTAGTTTTCCTGTGTCGGTTTCTCTGATCTGGCATATAAGTTACTTAGTTTGATTACTACATCTACAATTTATTTCTACTTCTACTTCTATTTCTACTTTATTTCTGTATTTACATTTAAATTATTTAGGCACCTACTTTATTTCTCTTCGCTCTCTGTGTGTGTGTGTAGTTCTCGATTAGGCTTATCTGAACTAGTTAATGTGACAAAATATCTTAAACAAGCTCTGTGATTTCCTATGCTTTCTTATATTATCAAAGAAAAAAGAACTGCTCTTATACTATATTTGTTATTTTATCTAGGCATTTGAATTTATTCGGACGTGTTATGTTACCGTATGGTGAACTTAGATCAACTTATGCATACACACAAAAACACATGCACTTAGACTCATATAACTTGGTCATCACAACATGAGTTAGGAACAATTGCAGTGCTGTAATTTTGAGGGAGAGAGAGAGAGAGAGAGAGAGAGAGAGGGAGAGGGAGGGAGGGCGGGGAGGGGGGATAGGGAGGGGAGAGGGAGGGAGGAGAGAGGGGGGAGGGGGGAGGGGGGGAGAGAGAGAGAGAGAGAGAGAGAGAGAGAGAGAGAGAGGGATGGAGGGAGGGAGGGAGGGGGGAGGGGGAGGGGGGGATAGGGAGGGGGAGAGGGAGGGAGGGAGAGAGAGGGAGAGGGAGAGGGAGAGGGAGAGGGAGGGGGAGGGAGGGAGAGGGAGGGAGGGAGGGAGAGAGGGATTGATGTGTTGTGAACCCGTGATGTATACTAGGAAGAGTTTTTGTTCATTAGTATGGCCATATGTGTCGTTGTGGCCAGGACCATCCGGAGAGCATTAATTTTGTTGGCCTTTCTTATGGATTTTCATTATTTCTTCTCTTCATAGATGAAATGCACCTTGTTTCTTCTCTTTATATGCTCATGAGGACAGTGCTATTGCATCTGAATTGCCAAGTTGTTGAAAAATCTGGTCTTATTGTGCTTGCCTACAAAGCTTCCAAATCTTATATATATATATATTAAATTATATTTACATCTGTTTTTATTCAACAGTTCAGAAATGCTCATTCCACTACTAGGAAAATGGCTATAGATAGGACTGATTCTAATGGCGCACCAGGTAAGTACTGCGCCACTACTATATACTATGGCGCACCGGTTGCTCGTGCGCCATTAGTGTGGAAGACACTAATGGCGCACCGTGCTCACGGTGCGCCACTACTATTGATTTTTCCCCATTTTTCCATACAAAGTAATGGCGCAGGATGACAAAGTGCGCCATTACTAGTTAGAACTAGTAATGACGCACGACCAAGACAGTGCGCCATTAGTATATAATTTTTTTTACTTTTTTGCAAACCTACTAATGGCGCACTATGCCAAAGTGCGCCATTAGTAGTTTAAACTACTAATGGCGCACTGTGCCACGGTGTGCCATTAGTATAAAATTATTATTTTTACTTTTTTGCAAAACTACTAATGGCGCATGTCTCTGTGGTGCGCATTAGTATGTTGGGTTACTAATGGCGCATGGCTTAGTGGTGCGCCATTAGTAACCTGGGACCAGCTAGATATTTTTGGACAGCCACACCTACACACTCACTTTCCCCACTTCATTCCCCCCACCTCCTTCTCTAAGCTTGTCGGCTGCCTCCTCCTCCTCACCTCATTTGCACCATAGATTCATCAAAATTAAGTGGTGAAATTGCCTTTTTTTGATAGGTAAGTAAGGGGAAAGCTATCTTCATGTTGTAGATCTATTTTGTTTCTCCCTAGCTCGCTCCAACAACGTGCACATGCACTTTTTGTGGCCTAGCTAGATCTATGTATGTTCGTGGTGTTACTTGTGTTTGTGGTGTTGCATATATGTTTGTGTTTGCAGGTACCGGTATTTGAAATGCGATAGTTGCCAATATTTTGCCGGAATGTTGATTCATTTCCGTTTCGGCGAGAATTTTGGCACTATGCATTTTTTTGGTCCTATTTTTAGAGAAGGTCATGCCAAATTTTTTCTTGGTTCTAAAATATCGTTTTGCTCTACCCCGCAGGCGACCATGGTCCGCACGATGACCGAAGGCATCGTGAATAGGTTTTTGAGCTCCGCGAAGGCCGAGATGCTTCAAAAGAACGAGATGGAGATAAGATGTCCGTGTCGAAGATGCAAGCTGAAGAGCCTTATTGCGGACCCGGATTCCGGGCAGGTGCGGGACCACCTGCTCTTGCGTGGTTTCCTGGATGGCTATCGGTGGCAAGGTGATGAAGATGACTATGAAGTCGTCCATGGGGGCCGGGCAAGAAATGAGGAAGGGCAACAAGACAACCACCGCGGCGAGGGCGGGCGAGAAGACGAAGAATCTCCAGGACATGATCACGACGGTGATGATGTACACAATCATCATGTAGAAGATGTCGTACATGATGATGAGGAAGATCAATACGAAGGGCATGATCATGAAGATGAAGATGCCGGAGCAGACGACGATGGAGGCTGGGTGCAGGACCCTCATATTCAAGAGCTGCTTCGCAAGCAGACGGATAACGCAAGAGCTGCCGCCCGAGAGAAAGCCAAGCTGGATCAACTGGAGATAGACGCGGTTACTCCATTGTATGAAGGATGCAGGCCCGAGGATACCCGCCTGAAAGTAACATGGCTCTGGAGATGAAGGTAAAACACAAAATGACCGACGCATGCTTCGACGAGAACATGTCATTACGCACGAACGTCTTCCCAAGGGGAACAAGTGCGGACCAGTTTCGAGGAGGCGAAGAAAATCGTGTGTCCTTTGGATTTACCGCACGTGAAATACCATGTGTGCATGAACAATTGCATCATTTATCGGGACGAGCACGCGAGTCTACCATATGTCCGGTGCGGCGTCACTCGATACAAGAAGAGGAAGAAAGCTCCTCGAAAATCGGTGTGGTACTTTCCGATTACTCCTCGTCTGCAGCGGTATTTCGCGGACCCTAAGGTAGCAAAGCTCCTGCGTTGGCACGCGGATAGGGAGGAGAAGAAGCGGGAAGATGACGGAAATGATCCGGAGATAAATAAAAAAGACAAGATGCTGAGTCACCCTAAGGATGCGAGCAAGTGGCAAGCGTTGAACTTCGAATACCCAGAATTTGGGAAAGATCCAAGGAACATCGTGCTGGGCGCGAGCACCAATGGAGTCAATCCGTTTGGCAGCCAGAGAAGCACACATAGCACCTGGCCTGTGTTTGTGTGGATGTACAACCTTCCCCCTGGTTGTGCATGAAGAGGAAGTACATTCACATGAGTATGCTAATTGAAGGGCCGAAACAACCAGGGAACGACATCAATCATGTATCCGGGCTCTTTGAAGGAGGAGCTAGACACGCTGTGGAAAACGCCAGCCAATACGTCGTGGACGCCGCAGAGAAAGAATATTTCCCTATGAGAGCCGTGACCGCTCACGACGGTGCACGGCTATCTCGATTACGGATATCTCATGAGGCGGTAGTCCACGGATTTTCCGGATGCGTAAGGTGCATGGATGACACAACGTATCGCCCGGCTAGATAGTGATCCCGGGTCTTGAAAACCGTGTTCATGGGACATCGAAGGTGGCTTCGCGACGATGACCCGTGGAGGAAACGCAAGGATCTGTTCGATGGTGAAACCGAACCCAAAACGCCTGTACGAGGAGCGGCGAGGAAATAGACGAGCTGTTGAAAAATTGAAAAGACTGCCCAACGCCGGGAAAAAAAGGCGCGAGCCGGAAAAGCGAAGGCGCCAGAGCCGCTGCTGAAGGTATGGAAAACGAGGTCTATTTTCCGGGACTTGCCGTCTTTGGAAGATCCACCGTGTGCCTCACAGCCTTGATGTCATGCATATCATGAAGAACGGTGCGAGAGTCTGCTTGGTACCCTGCTCAACATGCCGAGAGGACCAAAGATGGGCGAAAGCAAGGGCAGACTTGAAATCAATGGGCATCGGCAGGAGCTTCACGCTAATGATGATGATGATGATGATGATGATGAGGCGAAGCAGGACACGTAAAGTCGCCGAAAGGCAAAAAGGCCAAGAAGACCGGAAATGACTACCTCCCGCTGCGTGCTTCACTCTAAGTCGAGGAGATCGAGCAGTTTTTCACCTGCCTCCTAGGAGTAAAACTTCCTTACGATTACGCTGGGAAGATAAGCAGATACCTAGACCGAAGCGAAGCGAAGTGCAGCGGGATGAAGTCTCACGACCGTCACGCGTCGATGACGCAGATACTTCCGGTTGCAATCCAGGGGATCATGGACGCGCACGTCCGCGGAAATGCTATTTGGCCTATGCAACTTTTTTCGACGTCATCTCTTGGAAGTCGATTGACGTGAGGCAACTCGGAAGGCTACAGGAAGAGATCGTGGTGATACTATGCGAGCTTGAGATGTACTTCCGCCCGCATTCTTGACGTTATGGTGCATCCGCTGGTCCATATCGTGGAGGATATCATCCAACTCGGTCGACGTTCCTGCACAGCATGATGCCGTTCGAAAGGATGAATGGTGTCATCAAAGGATACGTTCGAACATGTCACGCCCAGAGGGAAGTATAGCCGGGGCTTTCTCGATCAAGAGTGCATCTCCCATCGCAAATTATCTAGGCATCGAGGACCCCGTTGGTCTGCCCATCAACAGGCACCTCGGCAGGCTCGCTGGATGGGGTCACCGTGAGGGTCGCCGCGAAATGCATGTCGACTACTAGGGTCGACTCACGACTTTGAAAGAGCAAACCTAGTCGCGCTACAACACATAGACGTGGTCGATCCTTGGGTGGTAGAGCACAAAACCTTTATTGAGAAGACGTACAATGACCGAGGGCAACAGAGGACGGACGGAGATATACTCAAAGAGCACAACTCATGTTTCACGCGTTGGTTCAAGCAGGAGCTTCTGTCGTACCCTTTACATGAGGATTCTTCCGCGGAAGAACAACTCATATTCGCCTTTGTCATGTGGCGCCGAGCACAACGATGACCTATGAGGCGATTTATATCAACGGCTACACATTCTACACCGAGGACAAGGACATGAAGAGCGATGGTTGTCGAACTCCGGGTAACGATGGAATCCTACACCGCAACGACAAGGACAGATACTACGGAAGGATCGAGGAGATCTGGGAGCTGAGCTACTGTTGGAGAGAAGGTCCCGATGTTCGGTGTCGATGGGCCAAGAGCGTCCTAAAAGAAGACCGGTATTTCACCACCATGGTTATACCCGAAGCCAAATCCAAGACCATGGGCATAAACGTCACCGCGAAAAATGAGCCATGGGTACTGGCTTCCCAAGTGGACCAATGATTCTTCATTACCGACCCGTCAAAGCCCAGTCGTGTTGTCGTGAGGAGAGGCAAAAGGAAGATCATCGGAATGGATGGAGTGGCCAATGAGCAAGACTTCGACAAGTACGACGACCCGAAGATCGAACATGACGACGACGGTGAAGTAGCAGCACACACCACAAGAAGAAGCAAGACCACCCTACCTAAAGGACGTCCGTTCCACAGAAGAACTCCATTTGCGAAAAAGAAGGGCAAGAAGATTGTGAACAGATAGCTAGCTAAGATCGATTGTATTTAAATCGTAGTCTTCATTTCTCGATTGTATTTCATAGGCACTTTTGATATCATGAATATTTTTAAATTTCATGGGCACTTTTTGAATTCATGAGGACACTTGATCTCGACCTCCATCTCGATCTCGATTCCCCCTCCATCTCGATCTCGATCCCCCTCCATCTCGATCCCACCGCACCCTCCCCGCTAGCTCCGCCGCCGCCCGCCGACTCCACCGCAACCCTCCCGGCTCCACCGCCCGCCGACGAGCACCCGGCCCCCGCACCCTCCCGCTCCACCGCCAACGGCACCCCGCACCCTCCCCGCTCCACCACCGCCGATGATATTTTCAAGTAACAAATTTGAACATATTTTTTAAAAAATTATTACTGTTTTTATAAAAAATATTACTGTTATGATTTAAACAAGTTTGAACATATTTAAACACAAATAAATATCAAACAACATTTAAAATGCATAAAAAAATATTGGGGAGCCTGGGAATCGAACCCAGGACCTCCTGGTGTGTGTCTTTGCATGCTAACCATCGAGGCTAGTGGGCGGGTTCTCATGTAGATAGGGTTAGGTGGTATATAACCCGACAAGTCGGGCTAGATTAAAACAAAATTCTAATGGCGCACCGAGGGAAGGTGCGCCATTAGAATAGTCAGACTTTATGGCGCACGAGGGGTGGTGCGCCATTAGAACCCTCCCCACTCCACCTAGCTACTGCCTCGTGACTGTCCTCCCTCCTCCCTCGCCAGATTCCCTCGATCGACCCCAATCAGACGCGCCCGCCGCAGGCAGCCTCCGTCGCCAGCCGCCCACGCGCCCCCGCCGCCTCCCTCTCCCCTTCCTCCTCCTCGAGCGCCGCCTCCCCGAGCCCCGCCTCCCATGCGCCGCCCCTTCGTCCCCTCCGTCACTTGGCGCTGCACGCCCTAGGGTTCCGGCTCCAAGGTGGGTGGCAAGCTCGACACGCCGCCTCCTCCTCGACGCGCCGCCTCCTCCTCGACGCACCTCCTCCTCGACGCGCCGCCTCCTCCTCGACATGCCGCCTCCTCCTCGACGCGCCGCCGCCTCCTCGACGCCGCCGCCCTCCTACGACAGCCTGCCGTTATCCCACAGGTGATTCCTCACCTTTCCCCCCTTCCCCTCCTCCCCCCTAGGCTACCTCCCGCAAGTACCACAGCCCTCTTCCCCCGTGTTCTAGGGTTAGCAAATCTGAGTGTCCTCTCGTGAGCCTCTCTTCAACTGTTTTTGCTGCTGTTTGGTTCTGAAGATGAGTAGCAAGTATAGTAGGAAGATGATGCATAGTAGGAAGATGATGCATAGTATTGATGAATTTTTCTTATGAAACTGAAATTATTAACTCCCTCTGTAATTTGTAAGACATCCAGTAATTTTCCTAAGTAATTAAGAAGAATTTATATACCGTAACATAATAAGAACCCTAATTAGTACAGTTTCCGTTAGCACCTTTGGTAAGATATAACTTACAACTTTACAAGTATCTCTAGTCAAGTCTGATATTGCTTTTGCTTATATGCGGTCAATTTCTCAACTTGATAACTAGTAGATCAGTAGTTTATATATTGTCACATTGACTAGGTTTCATACGAAAAAATCCAGGTTACATATATTTGTAATTTTATATGGCAATATTATATAGTGGTGAAAGGCTCAGCTGTCGACTAATGCTATGCAATGTTATAAAATGGCATCCATTTTGGGCTGAAAAAAAATGTTATTTCATGAGTTGACAAACTATCTGCTAATACTTCTTCATTGTGAGTAGTTCCACTTTCAGTTTATAAGAAGTATACTATGCTTATAACTAAGCCAAATGTTTACATTATTCTTATTATTGTGCATGCTGTGATGTTCTAGACAGTTAAGTATTTGCAACCTGCTGCTAAACTAGATCATGAATATGTCATTGCTTTTCAGTGAGCTCCTAAGTGTACTATTATTCATTTATGATAGTTTGTGAGATACAAAAATAGATAAATTTAAGTTTGTAATGGCTAACAGCCACACATGTGAATCTGTTCTTGATACACCTTTTCCCTTTTCTTAGAATCATCATATACATCTGCATATTTCAGGTTTCCAAGGAGGTAAAGGAATTGAAGTTCAGACAGTGCAGCAGCAACAACACCTCCAAGGTGAGAAATATGTTCAGTTAGGTACAGTTAGCATCATGTAAGAAAATGGCCATAATGTGCCCTGATAATGATGTATTTTTTCATAAAAATATATAGTGGACTGCCATGATAATGACATGGTCCTGTGTTTGCAAGCTGTCATAATCTTCAGTTTACTTGACTTTTGAGCCTGCTAGTAGTTTACTTCCATGAGTTGTTTTATTGACATGGCACATTTGCAATGGAGTTTTATATATCTTTAGCCACTGTTCATTAACAGCAAGTCAGTTTTGTTTACAGTTGAAAGTAAGTGTGTGGTTTGAAATTTTGACTGTTGGGGCGTAGTATTGTAACTAGAAGACCATGTATTTTCAGAATTGAGCTAAAGATTTGGGGGGTAGTATTTCTGATTTTAGAGCACCTTTGCTGGATGTATTTTACAGCAGCTGTTGGAATCAAAACAATGCTTGTGGGCTGTCCTGTTAAGTTGAGTGAGTCATTAGAGGGCAGATAGAGTGACCCACACCAATTAATGTTTATGAAGAAGAAGAATAAACCTGTTGCTGCTGCTGTTATGCAACTTTGGGAGGTTCTGGTTTCTGTATCTCCACCAGTTTGGGTTGGTGAATGTGGATGACTTTTTTATCCTGTGAACTCATTGTACTGCTAGAAGAATTTGGTATCATCATGGTGTAATTTTTTTAACATTCTGGTTTTGTTAGATAGTGGCTACACTAATCTAGAGTGATACAATTTTCCTTCCCATTTGGTATCATCATGTTCAGTGTATACAGTTATAACATCATGTGGGTTTTTAAGTCTGTTTACAGTTCATGTGGGTTTTAACATCATGTGGGTTGGTGAATGTGGATGATTTTTTTATCCTGTGAACTTGAATGTTGCAATGCTGTTTTCTTCAGAGGCTACTGTCAAAAACTTGAGCTACTGTCTTGCAAAGATGATGATCATCTTGCTAGTTTGCTGGGTTTTGTCTCCGACCATTGTGTCGTGATGAATTTGCAGGTAACCCAAGAGGCCCTTGAGTTTGCCGGAATGTCGATTAACTTCCGTTTCGGCAAATTCGGGTACTCCATATGTCCTATTTTTAGCAAAGGTCATGCTAAAATTTTCCGTGAATTTTAGCACGACTTTGCTAAAAATAGGACATATGGGGTACTTGCGACTAATGCATGGCCGGGGTATCTTAGTACTTAGTTAAGTAGGATCAACTGCCCTGCCATTCTTGCTGCATTAAACCATAGGTGGCAATAGAGCCAAGTGATTAGGCCCAACTTAGAATTCTCCTTAGCATCGATAAACCCTAGATGATAAACCCAACATAGGTGGCAATAGAGCCAAGTGATTAGTGCCAAGTGATTAGGCCCAACCTAGGGTGCCTCGGCATCGATAAACCCTAAATGATGAAAACTTAACTTGGCTGCCCGGATGCCTCGGTGTCGATGAGATCCTAAATGATGTACGCTTAGGCTTTTAGGGTGCCTCGGCATCGACAAACCCTAAATGATGAAAGCTTAGGCTTTTAGGGTGCCTCGGTGTCGACAAACCCTAAATGATGAGACCATGATCTTGTTCATTGACAATAACCAACTTTTTGACCAAACTTTTTTCCTATTTAGAGCGAAACATGGCCCACAACGATGAGGCCGGTGGTTCGGGCGGCAAGCAATTCTGGGAGCTGTCCCAGGAGATGGAGGAAGAACCTCACCGCTATGAGGTCGCCGCGGAAGACACCGATCCTGATTACACAATCCCTAGTGGCGTCGGGGATGACACCACTGATGGTGCCGCCGAGGATGCCACCACTGATGATGGCGGCGCACACACAGATGGCAGCCAATCGAAGAAGCAAAGGAAGGACCGGCGTCCGAATGCGCTCCGCACCGTCAAGGACGAATTCACTCAAGTGGACTCCTCACGGAATCCAACGGAGCCCAAACATATAGTCAAGAATTTTCGGTTCAGCTCGGGTGCATTCTCCGAGCACCGTCTCGATCAACACCGAGAACCTTAGGCATAAGGACCGGGGAATTTGCGCAACCTCCTCTTCACGAAGCTGCACGAACGATACAAGTTCCCCGCCGAATTTGAAAACACACGCCTCTCAGGGAATAAAGTGAACAGTGTCGCCCTCACGAAGATGAGCACGACCCTGTCTACTTGGAGAAGCGCGGTGAAGAAAATGATTGATAAAGGTGATAGTTATGAGAAGATCAAGGCGAAATATCCTTTGATGAGCGAAGATGAGTACAAGGAGTTCAAGATCAAGTGCTCGACCAGTGCAACCTCCGAATCAAGTCAGTGGGGGAAAGAAATGCGGGAGTTGAACTTAGGGGAACACAAACTTGGTCCCGGCGGTTACAGAGTGGCGGAGCCTATATGGGACAAGGAGGACGCGGAGCGTGCCGAGCAAGGCCTACCGCCCGCCGAGAAATACATCGGTAACAAGCAGATCAGGAACTATGTCAGGCCCGGTACAAGGAGGACCCGATAACAAAGGAGCTTACCACGGATCCGAAGACCAGGCGCTTGACCTTGTTCTGGTAAGGAATACACCCCGCGTAATTAGCTCCATATGGTTGCACTCTAATTAATCCCCAATATTTCTAAATGGTTCACGTTCCTTTCGCAGAAAGCTGAAAGCGATGGCAGCGGGTCGTCTCAGAGCACCCCTTTCGACAGCCCTTTAAATAGGGCGTTGAATATAATGAAAAGCAAGGATAAGCTCACTAAGCCAACGTCAGCTGGTCGTGTGGCCGGCAAAGGCTTGTCCACAAAATGGGGGTCATAATATACCGCTGGTGTGCGGAAGGAGAAAAAGGCCAGCTCGGAAAGCCAGACGCGCGAGGTTGAAGCACTCAAGGCACAAGTGGCGTGGATTCCCGAGCTTGTCCAAGAGCAAGTGGAACAACAACTGGGAACGAAGCTCAACGCCATGGTGCCTACGTTGATTCATGGGTCGACGACGTGGATTGCGGGCGGCCAACAGGGCCTCCCGGTTCCCGGCTTCACGGCCAAGAACTTCGACAACAAGTAGCGGCGCTTATTGGTGTCTCCGGCGGAGGCGGTATTCGTGTCTCCGGCGGCGCCATTGGTGTCTCCGGCGGAGGCGGTATTCGTGTCTCCGGCGCCGGCACGGGCATTGGAGCTTAATGCACCCGGGTGTACGCCGGCCGACACCTTGCCAGCAAGCTCCCCCTCCGTCAGTTGCACGCCCGCCGTTGGCGGTGCCTCGACATTAGCCGAGCTCGACGGCATCACGGTAACTAAGCCTCTCGGTCGATGACTTCATCTCCTTGCCTTTGACTGGGGATCCCTAACGCCCTGTACATGTTTTCGCAGGGCACCGCCGACGTTCCTTACACTCTTACGCGCCGTGGGCGCCGAGTTGGTCGATGTCGCCAAGGGCAGAATCGTTCAACCGGGCAAACGCATGTTCCATGGTAATCCGATGCCACCCACAATGTATAGGGTTGAAGTGGTTCGGGTGCTGCCAGGCTGCGACGAGCTGTTACCTCCGGTTCGACCCGCTGGGGCCGACGAAGAAGATGAGATGACCCTCAGCGCCTGCGTAAATCGGCGCTGCTTTGGCCGAAGAGCCAGATTCGTTTGGGGGCGGGGGACACCACCCCACAGACAAGACCGCCAGTCGTGCCGGCGCCAAGCCATGGCAAGAATGCCGCAACGCTACCGGACCTGCCGGACATCCCTATGTCGGACATCCCTATGGCACAGGATCCGGACAGCCCTATGGCACAGGATCCGGACGACGACGACAACAACGACGGTACATTTACCAAAGTCGATAAGTACTTTGCCGAACATGGGTACGTTGACGAGTTCTGCGGGCCTCTTTCTCAAGAACCCAACCAAGACGACCGCAATCTTGCTGGTACGGCGGAGAAATCCAATTGCAATAGGCGTCTATGGCGTTCAGTTCTCGTGGAGACGCCCAGCTCCCGCTTTCACCGAGCCTCGAGATAGCTGAGGTGCGAAATATTATCAGCCCCAACACGCTCAAGAAAGCGATACGTGAGCAGAACTCGGTCCCATTACAGGAGATCAAGAAGAAGGGACGGAAGCGAAGACTAACAAGGGCGGCGGTTTGAGCCACCGGCACCGAAGTTCGATCCGTGCTCGGGACGGGCCACCTTCACCTAAGGATATCTCGAGGAGGGTGCATGTGGCGGGTAGGGCGATGCTACCGCCAAATATGCTGAATGCTGCAACCCGGTGCTATGCGGAGTCTGCACGACAGTGTTCTTTCTTTGGAGAAGCGGCGTCGAGAGAGAATGATGTGGCATACCGGTTTTCGTGGCCAAGGTGCGAGAGGGCAAGGGCTTTGCGGATGGCGACATCGGGGGTACGATCGTCCTGCGGTTTGATGACATCTTTGCTATGTTTAACCTTCATCCGCTGCACTACACCTTCGTTCGGCTGTTTTCGCTGAGTATGGAGATGCGGATCATTAGAGACAAGACCCCGAACATCGTGATAGTCGACCCCTTCTACATGCATGCCAAGCACTTGAACAGCGCTGGGGACCGCCAAGTTGCGAGTTCACACCTCGAAGGCGTCATTCTGGCAAACCCAGATAAGGATAACTTCCTTGTGGCTTACTTTCCCGAGTAAGTCATCCCTTAACCGCCCGTAACATATGATTTCTTAGATTTCAATCGTTCTTTTTTTTTCTAACATTCCGTGTTCTGTGCAGTGACACACATTGCACACTCATCATCTTAAGCCCGAAATATTCCATGGCCATGTATTTCGACCCGAACCGTAACTCCAAGATAGACTACAAAAATGTCAAGAAAGTTCTTGATGATGTTCTCCACGGCTACGCCAAATCTGGAGGCACCTTCACGGGGCAGTTAAAGTACGGCAAGCACATGTTCTCACACAATGTCTGAAGTTCTGCTGTCAAGCAGCCGCCTAAGCGGTCGAAGGATGCCTAGTACGCCTCCATCAACTTCGCTACCAGATAATCTCAAAGATTGGGTCATGAAGCTTGTCGGCGGTCCAGGACGCGGACCTCAGACAAGAATTCTTTCGCATCCAGTCGGAGTATGCGGACATCATCCATCAAGATGTGCTTCATACCTCGGGGCAGTTCTTCCTCAGATATCAACCGTCCAACAGTGAGATAGATGAAACGCTACAAATGCAGGGTGACAACGACCGCGATTTCATGACCATCACGACAGACGGCGGCTTCATCCACGCTCCTGTCCGATGAGTCGAGTCGAAAGTAGTGATGTGTAGTTCTGAAACATTGATTAGCTCATGTTGTAATTAAACTTTAATGAATTCGTATGTCTCTTTGGTTTGGACAGTCATTCAACTTAGATGTAATCGATGCTATTTATTAGTAGGACCATGAATCGTGCTATTAATGTCTTGCTTTTCTCTTTCGATCCTTTTGTTGCATACTTACATATTGCTTATGTATTGTCTGTTGTTTGGCTTGTGCATAGAGATGCCGTCGTATGTCGTGTACAAGGGTAAGGTTCCCGGAGTCTACGACGACTGGGACGAGTGTCGGAGACAAGTTCACCGTTTCAGCGGTAACAGTTACAAAGGGTACACCACTAGGGCGGAGGCCGAATCTAGATATGCCCGCTATCTAGCGGGAGAGAGGAGGGAGCGTTGGAAGAACCGGATGAGGACCAGTTTGATCGCAATGATGCTCATCGTGATGACCACAACTCTCTTTTATGTGATGGTAGTTTAGATGATCGATATCGACTTGTAATGTGAAGACAAACTCGATACTCGCGGTCTTGAGACTTGTAATGTTTTATCTTTGTTCGGTCTTTTGAATTCGGAGACTAATATGATGAATTGTATTCGGAGACTAATCTTCTATTGTATTCGATGAATCTGATGTTGCTGTGTGCTGCTGTCTATATTCTGTCCAATAATATATTTTGTAACCTGTGCAAAAATCAGAAAAGCAAAAAAAACAAATATTCATACTAATGGCGCATCAAGGCAGAGTGCGCCATTAGTATGCCAAAGGATACTAATGGCGCATCAAGGCAGAGTGCGCCATTAGTGTGACAAAGCACATGGTTACATATGTCCCCCCAGGAGGCATATGGAGTTACATACTAATGGCGCACTGCCAGGTGCGCCATTAGTAAAAAATTCTAATGGCGTGCTACTAATGGCGCACCGGTAGTGCACCATTAGTAGGCAAAACCGGTGCGCCATTAGTAGGCCTTTTCCTAGTAGTGTTCATGGAAATCTCTATGTTCTCACTAAAAAGCACGGACACGGGAACGGAAAGACGGGGATACGGGATACAACATTTTCCAAAAACAGCCATTCGGGGATACGACGAGTATATATAAAATAAAATAAAAATATGCCATGTAATATAGAGTTAAGACAGAAAATTAAAGAGAAATAGATCAAAATAAAGAATAGACTAGAGTACTACCCCATTTGGTGTCTCTTTTATCAAGTGCTTGATCGATCCTCGTCCCCCCATCTCATTTCAAGTTGCATCTTGCAAAACACATCAAACACAAATTGTAAAGAAGATTAGAAGATATATTCTGTCCCACAATAAGAACACATGGAAAACAGTAAAAAAGATGTTTGCTTTGCTTAGTGCTTACCCAATTTGCAATGCCATTTGGCTCCCAATTGCAGAATGGTTTGGCAATCTCAAGTTCTCAACACCATATTTTAAATACAAACCAAACCATAGCAAATTGACAAGCTCACATAGTCCACCAAGAGTCTAAGAAAATGACAAATAGCAAGGCTCAGATGGCCACATAGTCTCATACACATAAAGTTCAAATGGCAAATAGGTAGTTCATAAGTCGATTACATAACAACTACAAACATAAATGGAGAGAATGACTGATAGTCTCATTCTCTCATGGCTGAAGGAGCGAATGGCAGCAGACTCAAGTGAGAGAGCCAATGATTTCCTCCTCCAATTCTGGTTCATCAAGTGAAAGATCTGCAGCTTCAAGCATGCCAACACCAGAAAAAGACTCAACTCCATCACCCCCAACATCCCACATTCGGCTTGGCCCAGTTTGATATGCTTGAGAATTCCTTGAAAGAAGGCGATGGTTGTTGTGTGTGCACCAAATCGGAAGCTCTAGCAGGTGTTAGCTTGTTTCTTTCAGAACTGTGGATGAAACCATATGTGCTCCAATTCCTTTCACAGCAAGAGGAAGATGCAGGCTGCCCAAGTACCTTCAATGCCAAATTTTTTAGTAGCCTTGTGCTGACTCCATGAGTGCCCCACCATTGTTTAGGTTCAAAATCAGCTCTATCTTCAATAGAATCTGGATTTTCAAAGGCATTCATGAAAAGAGCAAAATCGGCAAATTCCTTCTTGATGGTTTTGAAATCCTCTTGATCTGGATAGAACTTCCGAAAGCACTTGTTTCTCATTTCTGTAACTTCATGGTCATCATTGGGGCTTATACGGCCAGGGACTTCATTAATCCAAGATGGACTATAGTACCAATAATATGAAGTAAATAAAATCAGCAAGCATGTTCAAGTTAAAAAATTTGAATGAGAAACAATGAAGATTAATATATTATACCTTGGGTTTAGTGAGTGAGCAAGACAATGTAAAGGGGTATTGCTCTTGGTCCATCGGGAAACAAGGAGCTCTTTAATAATGTCATACAAGATACACTCGTCACCTTCCTCCTTTCCTTCAAACCTATAGATGGGCATTTTGACCTATGAAAGAAGCTACAAATAAAATCAGCATGCTCCACAAATGAAAACAGCATGCTCCACAAATGAAAACTTGAAAGATGCTTGAAGGCTTCAAGCAACTAATCATTTACCTTCTCTATCATGGAATCCCACATTTCATAGATCAAATGGAGACATGGCTTGTCCGTGTCAGCCAACCTTATCATTGCATAAATAGGCTCGGTGAAAGAAACGACATATTCAATTCTGTCCCACCAAATATCATTGAGAACAAGCTCCTTAACCCTTTGAGCTTTAGCCGTATCATCCTCCCTATAAGCAGCCCAATTAGGATGAACAACCATTTGAACAAGTGCATCCTTTATCAATGTAAGCCTCTTGAGCATGATCACAACACTTGCGAATCTAGTTTCTGCAATTTGAAGAAATTTGAGCTTGCTGAACTCGTTGAACATAGACAACCTCATGCTACGAGTCATGACAGAGTTCTTGATAAAAGAAGCTTCCTCGACCACCTCTTTGATGAACCAAAGATGGAAATTGTCTCCCTCGTTGTTCTTCGGATCACATATGTTCTTCAATGCAAGATTGAGAGTGTGCACTATGCAAGGAGTCCAGAATATGTTCTTGTACTTTGCTTCAACCATCAACCCAGCAGCTTTGCAGTTTGCAGCATTGTCGGTCACCACTTGAACCACACACTCAACTCCAACTTCCTCGATCACTTCCTTTAGCTTCTCAAAGATGTATTCCTTGGTTTTTATCTAGCAATGAAGACAAGTCAGCAAGCAATATATGCAACTAAAAGGAACAAAAGACAAAGTAAATTATGTAGGTACAAAGATTTTACCTCTCCCTCGGTGTCAATTGCTTTTAGGAACATTGGACCACCTTCTGTCACAGCCATGAAGTTTAGAATGGGCCGCCTTTGAGGATCAGACCACCCATCCGTCGCAATGGTCAGTCCTTTGTAAGGCCATGTTGATTTAATAGGCTCTAGGCTCCTCTGAATATGCTTCTTCTCTTGATCAAGAAGAGTTGTCCTCAATGAATTATATCCTGGAGGCACATACCCACCCAAGTTGTTGTTTGCAAGGAAGGTCATGGCTGCCCTAATGTCAGGGTTCCTTGCAAGATTGAATGGAAGCCCTACAAACACAAACCACCAAGGTAGCAACTCATCATTCAACAAATCAGCAACACATAAATGATAAATCTATCCATGTTTGACAAGAAAAGAATGCACACCTACAGTGTAAAACATCCTAGCAATATGAGCATCAGCTTGTTGCCGAACTTCAGCATTAAAACTCTCTGCAATAGCTGTTTGCTTTCGTTTTCTTGTTGGAGTAGATGCATCATAGGGGGGTAAAGGAATTGTATGCCTGGTTGGACCATTTTGAAGGAGTTGAGCAGCTGCTCTATCTTCCTTGCAAAGTTTCTCAAAGGCAGCATGTGGTATTTTGTCACATGTAGCTACATCTTTCTTTGTTATCTGAAGAAGATGAGGCTTCACTCTTGAATAGCTGCACAGGTAAATTTTCTTGCAGAAATTGCAGCGGAACTAGGCGTTTCCTCCACGGCTACCAGAGGCAACAGCTGCACCATCACCATTTGCTTCTTCCGTACAAGCTTACGCACATAAGCCCATAGAGAATACCTTGGATCTACAAAGCACCAGGACCAAGACGGCCTTCACTCTCACCATGGACGATTGGCTACCAGTGTGGCGCTCCCAGATGCCATGCCACTTGCTAGTTGCTACCTATCAACAAGTACGAGCACATCACAACAATGAGCACTAGCACTAGCAGGACAATGAACAGTTGAACACTTGAACAACAAAAACAATGAACACTAGCAAGTGTGCAGCAACACAAGCTGTTAAATTCAGAAGTAGGCGGTAGCACTAGCAGGCTAGCAGCAGCAAAGATCAAGACAAGCGGCAGAAAGCACAAATGAAGCAAAGATAACAAACAAAGAAAGAAGACAAGCTGAGAGGTAGCAGCAACAACAAGCTAGCAAGCATCCGGACTCAGACCTTAATCCCTTAATAATGGAACAAAATCTGAATCAAGAAGAATAAGAGGAAGAGGTTGAAGAATGGAGAAGCTGCTGGGTTACCTACAATCGCGAGGAGCTGAGGAGGCGAGGAGAGACTGCTGGTGCTGGTGCTGGATGGAGGAGTCGCCGTCGAATCCAGGAGTCACCGGCGCCGGCGGCGGCGAGTCCAGGTGGTGGAAACTTCGATCCAGAAGGTGGCGGCTCCTTTAGTTTGATCTGGGAGGCAGGGAGCAGCTCGTACTTATGTCTAGGGCACGCTGGAGACACTGGTGGAAAAACAGGCTTCCGTCCAGCCCCATAAGTCGCGAAGCTGTAGGAACCGCGACTAATGGGACCTTTAGTCGCGGTTCTGGAGGTGAACCGCGACCAAAGGCCTGGGCCTGTGGCGCTCGGTGGCATACTGGCAAGACGTGAGGTCTTTAGTCGCGGTTTGCCAGTGACAACCGCGACTAAAGGTTTCGGCACTTTTAGTCACGGTTTGCTGTGCCAACCGCAACTAAAGCCCCTCCCTATATATACCCATCCAGCAGCCAACACTTAGCCATTTGGAGCCATTCTCTTCACAAGTGGGTGTAGGTTTGCTTTTGGTTCCTCTTATGCACATAAGGTGTTTGATGAAATGCCCCAAGAGCATGAAACAAACATGACATGAAGTGTTGGAGCCACACTCCTCGATCGCGGTTAGCAACTTGATGAACCTTTGATGTGTCATTGATAAAATATGCATGTGTGTAGTTCATTGTTTAATTTATATTGTTTGTAGCTAGTTAGTTTAACAAATGCATGATGGTTAATTATATATTTTATATTATAATAATGCAGATGAATCGGCAATGGATGTACGGTAACCGACTCTCCGTGAGTTCACTACGGGTTTGAAAGATTTCCTCGTAGTGGCTAATGCGAACAAGCGGGGGTTTTGTTATCTGTCCATGTGTTATCTGTAAGAATCGGAAGGGTTACTCTTCCTCAAGAGATGTTCACATGCATCTGCTTCGCACGGTTTCATGCCAAGCTATAATTGTTGGACCAAGCATGGAGAAAGAGGGGTTATAATGGAAGAAGATGAAGAAGGGATGATTTCATCGATGAAAGCTATCTTGCTCATTTCGTGATACTTTCATGGAGGATCTTTGAAGGTGAAGGGGAAGGTGAAGAAGAGGCACGTGATGATCCCGTTGATGATCTTGGTCGGACCATTGCTGATGCACGGAGACGCCTAAACCGAAAAGGAGAGGGAGAATTTGGATCGCATGTTAGAGGATCACGCGAAGGCGATGTACCCGGATGCGATGATGGTGCGAAAAAATTGGGCTGCTAATCGGATTTGCTGAAATGGAAGGCAGAGGCAGGTGTAGCTGACTCGGCATTTGAAAACTTGCTGAAAATGTTGAAGAATATGTTTCCAAAGGATAACGAGTTGCCCGCTTGACGCGTCTGAAGCAAAGAAGGTTGTACGCCCTCTAGGTTTAGAGGTTACGAAGATACATGCATGCATCAACGATCGCATCCTCTACCGCGTGAATACGAGAATTTGAATGAATGCCCGGTATGCACCTTTGCATTGCGTTATAAGATCGTGAGGCGATGACCACGGTGACGATGTTGAGGGCCGAAACCGGTGAAGAGGGTTCCGCCAAGGTGATGTGGTATGCTCCTATAATACCACGGTTGAAACGTCTGCTCAGGAACAAAGAGCATGCCAAGTTGTTGCGATGGCACAAAGAGGACCGTAAGTCGACGGGAGTTGAGACACACCGCAGATGGAACGCAATGGAGAAAGATCGACAGATGGTTCAAAGATTTTGCGGTGACGCAAGGAACATAAGATTTGCTCTAAGTACGGATGGCATGAATCCTTTTGGCGAAGCGAGCTCCAGCCATAGCACTGCCCGTGACTCTATGCATCTACAACCTTCCTCCTTGGTTGTGCATGAAGCGGAAGTTCATTATGATGCCAGTGCTCATCCAAGGTCCGAAGCAACCCGGCAACGACATTGATGTGTACCTAAGGCCATTAGTTGATGAACTTTTACAGCTGTGGGGTGGTGTCCGTGTGTGGGATGAGCACAAACAAGAGGAATTTGACCTCTGACGTTGCTTTTCGTAACCATCAACGATTGGCCTGCTCTTAGTAACCTTTCGGGACTGTCAAATAAGGGATACAATGCATGCACGCCTTGCTTACATGAGACCGAAAGTGTACATTTGCCAAATTGTAAGAAGAACGTGTACCTTGGGCATCGTCGATTTCTTCCGAAAATTCATCCAAGAAGAAAGAAAGGCAAGCATTACAACGGCAAGGCAGATCACCGGCGAAGCCATGGAACGACTGCTTGGTCTTGAGGTATTTGATATGGTCAAGGATTTGAAAGTCATCTTTGGAAAGGGTCTGGCGGACAATCAGTTCGAAGGGAGCTGGCAGACGCAGCCATGTGGAAGAAGAAATCTATATTCGGGAGCTAGAATATTGGAAAGTCCTAGATGTCCGCTCTGCAATCGACGTGATGCACGTTACGAAGAATATTTGCGTGAACCTCCTAAGCTTCTTGGGCGTGTATGGGAAGACAAATGATACAAAGGAAGCACGGCAGGACCAAAGAACGTTTGAAAGACCACGATGACCGGCATCCGGAATGGTTTCAAGGTCGTGCCTTACGCTCGACCAAAGAAGAGAAGGTCATCTTTTTGAATGCCCGAGCAGTATGAAGGTCCCGTCTGGATTCTCGTCCAATATAAAGGGAATAATAAACATGGCGGAGAAAAAGTTCCAAAACCTGAAGTCTCACGATCGCCACGTGATTATGACGCAATTGCTTCCGATTGCTTTGAGGGGCTCTGCCGGAAAATGTTCGAGTAGCCATTGTGAAGCTATGTGCATTCCTCAATGCAATCTCTCGTAAGGTAATCAATCCAGAAGTTCCACCACGGTTCTGAGCGATGTGATCCAATGTCTTGTCGATTTCGAGTTGGTGTTCCCGCCATCCTTCTTCAATATTATGACGCACCTCCTGGTTCACCTAGTCGAAGAGATTTTCGTTCTCGGTCCTGTATTTCTGCTGAATATGTTCCCCTTGAGAGGTTCATGGGAGTATTAAAGAAATATGTTCGTGAATCGTGCTAGGCGGAAGGAAGCATCGCCAAGGGCTATGGAAATGAGGAGGTAATTGAGTTTTGTGTTGACTTTGTTCACGACCTTAAGCCGATTGGTCTTCCTCGATCGCGGCACAAGGGGAGACTAAGTGGAAAAGGCACGATCGGAATGAAATCAACGATATGTATGGACGGCCATTCTCGATGAAGCACACCACCTTTATCTTGACCAATTCCAGCTTGGTGGCTCCGTACTTTGAGAAACACAAGAATATTTTACGTTCTGACAACCCGGGGAAGCCTGAATCCTGGATTAGGAAGGCCCACATGGAGACTTTCGGCAGTTGGTTGAGCAAACATTTAATGAATGACAATGATGTTGTAGATCAGCTGTACATGTTGGCCAAGACACCATCTTCGACTATAACGACTTTCCAAGGGTACGAGATAAATGGGAATACATTTTACACGATCGCCCAAGATAAAAGAGCACCAACCAAAACAGTGGTGTCCGCTTTGATGCAGCAACCAAGAATGGGCAAGAGGTCACATATTATGGTTACATAGAGGAGATATGGGAACTTGACTATGGACCCTCCTTTAAGGTCCCTTTGTTCCGTGCAAATGGTTCAAGCTAACAGGAGGTGGGGTAAAGGTGGACCAGCAATACGGAATGACAATGGTGGATTTCAACAATCTTGGTTACCTTGACGAACCATTCGTCCTAGCGAAAGATGTCGCTCAAGTTTTCTATGTGAAGGACATGAGTAGCAAACCGAGGAAACGGAAAGATAAGAAAACGATCAGTACATCATGCGATGATCCAAAGCGCCACATTGTTCTTTTCAGGGAAAAGAAACATCGTGGGAGTGGAGGACAAGATGACATGTCGAAGATTATAATATGTTTGCTGAAATTCCGCCCTTCAAAGTGAACACCGACCCAAGCATTAAGTTAAATGATGAGGATGCTCCATGGATACGGCACAATCGTAAGCAAGCGAGGGACACAAGGGAAGAAAATGATGTGTAATAATTTATTGTACCAAACTTTGTTGAATGGATCATGTGAATTATATTACCCGTGATGTGTTTGGTGTCCATTTTGAATGATTCGAGATACCACCGATGATACATGAAATTTGGAGTGATTTAGTCATACTCCTGCCTAGGCGTATAATATGCATACTCGTAGTCTTCATAGCCGCCGTCGTCGTTGTCTTGGTAGTCGCCGCCTTCTAAGTTGCCGCCGCCGCCGCCGTCTTTGCCGTCGCCGCTGCCGTCATTGTCGCCGGGCGGCGCCGTGGGCTCGAATCGAGGGTAGCGCAGCGGGGATATCGCCGGCCGTGATGTAGTCCATGACGCTCTGCAGTCCGCCATACCACCATAGCCGACGGCCGGCCTCGTGGAAGTTCCCGGAGGCAGACCGTCCTCCTCATACTGGCGGCGCCCTCTCACGCCGATTGATGAAGAAGGCGTCCCAAGTATGCTGGTTATCGGGATGCCGGGATTCATCCGCTGCTCGGCGTGAGGTCGAGGTAGTAGTGGTTCGTGATGGCCGCCCGTGTATGATACCGAGGGACGGGAGGGACTGCACGCCACGGCGCTTAGGCTCCAGCCGGTGGGGACGCCTTAGCCCGGTGGACAAGGGTAGTTCGAGGCGCAAAGCTCCTCCACCTGCTGGTAGGTTAGAGTGGGTGCGGTGGAAGCCATGAGAGAGTGATGAGAGATTGTAGAGATGTGATAATGCTGGCCAAGCCGGGCTACATATATGTAGTGAGAAATGGCGGGAAAAATGGGAGCGGGAAGACAGGAGGCGGGAAGAAAGTGGCGGGAAGAAAGAGGCGGGAAGACAGGGAAGAAATGGCGGGAAGAAGAGGAATCTAGAGCTGGTCATCTAACCTTTAGTCCCGGCTGGTTGGTGCAACCGGGACTAAAGGTTAGACAGGACGCGTGGGTAGCGCACGACGCCCTGTCGGAGGAACAAGACAAAGCAGAAGCGGCGCCGTGCCTATAAAAGGAGCATCGATACGCGTGAAGATAGAGGCGTGAAGAAATGGCGGGAAGACATAGGCGGGAAAGAATGGCGGGAAGACTGGCGGGAAGAACTTGTGGGAAGACAGAGGCGGCCGGGAAGAACTTCTCTGAATTTTTGATATATTATTTGTATTTTAGAATTTTGAAATGAATTAGTTCTATTTTTCTGAATTTTTTGATATATTATTTGTATTTTTAACATATTGAATTGAATTAGTTTTATTTTTGACATATTATTTGTATTTGCCTCGTAGGGTTTGGAGACGGTTCGTAGATACAAAGGACGAGAACTTTATATGCATTAAATTATGTATGGAAACTTGTTCAAAATTGTATATGGTCCTCCGATGATATTGAATATATATTGTATATTCCTCTTGAATTCTTTTGGTTCTAATTTCAAATTTGTTTGAAATTGTACATTCATATGCATGTATGTAGTACCGTAGAATATGTTAAACTCCTTCAAAATTAAACTAAAGCACAAAACAAATCAAACAACACAAATTAAACAGAAAACAATACAAATTAAAAAGAAAACAATACAAATTAAACCGAAAACAGGTTTGGGGGGGGGGGCTAAAACCCTAAACCTGCGGCGGCCATTATTCGCGGTTTTGCAGACCAACCGCGAAAAAAGGTGGGGCTGGAACGCATAAAAAACCCGCCAAAAACCCTTTAGTCGCGGTTGGGCAGGCGACCATGACTAAAGGGTACCTTTAGTCATGGTCTCGTCGCCAACCGCGACTAAAGGGGGGCACGGAACGCATAAAAACTCGCCATAAAAACCCTTTAGTCGCGGTTGGGCAGGTGACCCGCGACTAAAGGGTACCTTAATCATGGGTCTCGCCGCCAACCGCGACTAAAGGGGGCTATAAATACAAGGCTCGATTCTCGTCTTCTCCGATTCCGATTCTACTGTTCGCTCGTCTGCCGCGCCCTCGGCGCCGCCCGTCGCCCTCGCCCTCGGCCGCCGCCCGTCGCCCTCGCCCTCGGCGCCCGCCCGTCGCCTCGCCTACAGCGCGCGCCCGGCCCGGCCTCGTACTGCCGCCTCGCTTCGCCCGCCCTCAACGCCGACCGGCCTCGCCGCCCACCGCCGCGCGCCGCCTCGCTTCGCCCGCCCTCCCTCGCCCACAAGCCGCCTCGCTTCGCCCGCC
Source organism: Aegilops bicornis (assembly GCA_021605145.1). Classification (NCBI taxonomy): domain Eukaryota; kingdom Viridiplantae; phylum Streptophyta; class Magnoliopsida; order Poales; family Poaceae; genus Aegilops; species Aegilops bicornis. Next base: position 796,628,540 of record CM038671.1, on the reverse strand, counting down.
CGAGGCCGGACTCGGCGGCGGCGGAGTAAATCCCAGCGGGACTCGAGGCGGCGTCTTGTGAGGGAGAGGGAGGCGGGCTGAGGGCACAGGCTGGCTGGGCCGGCTGGGCCTCGGTCCAGGGGGGGGCAGCGCTTGTTTTTTTTTTAAATTAAAACAAAACGAAATAAATAAAATATCAAACAAACTCCGATTTAAATAAAACAAATTTTCCCCGACTCCTAAAAATGAGTCGAACAAAATGAACTTTTAAAAACTGCAACATGCATAAAAATCTTAAATGCTCATTTTTGCCTAAGCAAAATAAATCTTTCGAAAACCAAATTTGATTTATTTATAATATCTTCGTTTTTCCTAAATGTTGGGAAAGTCATATTATTCCCTCTCTTGAGATTTTTATAGGAAAACTTTATGAACATAATTTTAAATAAATCCAATGATCCTATTTCCAAAATTTGAGAAATGCCAAATATGAAAATAATGAAACTTCCAACTCTCTCCGAGGGTCCTTGATTTGCGTGAAATTTCCTAGGATCGGAAAATGCGAGAAAATATGATATGCATGATGATCTAATGTATAACATTCCAAATTGAAAACCAAAAACAAATTGTATTTTTTTTACCAAACATTGACAAATGTTTAATTGCTTGCAAAGTTTCTTCACAAAATGACATTCGTGAAGACGTGGTTGTCTGTTGTCCTCGCCTCCCTCTCCGTGTGTGTTGTCCTCGCCTCCCTCTCCGTGACGCCTGCTGCCTGCCGCCTGCCTCGCGCTCACCGCGACACCCTCTCCCACCCCTTCCTCGCCTCCTTTTGCCACCGCCCTTTCGCCACCGCCACCGCCCCCCTTCTTCACTTAATTAATTTGTTTTTACTACATGTTTTCAGGACTGACATAATGGCGGACGATAGAGCTGACCCGATTATGGACAACTATGATCCGGACGGTGAAGCACATATTATCGGCATCATAAACGGCGATATTCTATATGTGCTGACCGGAGAAGAAGAAGATGATATCTCTTCTTATCTGAACCTTGACGGTGAAGATGAAGGGCGCCGTCAGCAAGATGATGCCGAACAAACGTCGATAAACGCATTTATCTTCAAATGGAAGTAGCAACCACCTCCGGCGCCGAGGTATATATATACATTGAGCCTCTGGTGATACAAACTAACTGATTTGAATAAATATGTGTGTACTAACGCCGCGACTCTCTTTCTTATTTTAGCCCTCGGCGGATCGTCGAAACAATCGATGCGTCGTCAAAGCGTGGCGCAACCAAGACGATGAAACAAGGAGAAACATGCACCATCGAGGTTGTCGACGATTAACCGGCAGGCCGCTGGAGCCCCGCAAGAACGCCACCAAGTTTGTCAGCCAATGCGGAGCCATTGTTAGAGACAACGTCTCGATCACCGTCCAGGAGTGGAATGAGCCAAAGAAGGCACGAATTGATGGTTTCACTTTTGTCGATAAGAGAACAAAAAAAGATTGCTTCAAGAAGCTTATGGAACATTTCGTTCTACCTCCGGAATACAACAAATTCGATGAGGAGGGTAACAAGATTGAGGAAAACAAGGAGAGGAGGAGGCTAGTCAAACAGTTCGCTCTTCATAAGATGGCCGACGCATTAGGAAATTCAAGCAAAATCTAGCCCATGACTTTGTCAAGCAGAACAAGACTCCGGATTTCAAAGGACAATATGAGAAACTGAAACATGATTGGCCAGAATTTGTGAAGCAAAAGAAATCGGAGCAGTTCATTCAAATATCGAAAAAAATAAGGAAAATGCGGCTAAGAAGGAGTACAATCATGTTATGGGGCCAGGAGGGTATCGCATTTGGGTGCCTAGGTTGGAGAAGATGGAGGACGAGCTGAGGGCGCGAGGAATCCGTCCAGTGCGGAGGGATGGGACCCAAGGGCCAAAAGCTGGTGGTACGGGCATGGGGAACGCTGAACCCGGAGACAAGGGAGTGTGTTTACCGGGCAAATTAATTAAACCCACCCAAGCCCTTATTGACGCAATGAAGGATGCTCAACAGGGAAGATCAAGTTCAACAGAGAGAACGACGCTACCGACAAAAGCCCTCGGGAATCCTCGAACACGGAGGACGTGTCACGAGGCATGGGGCACATTCCGTGGAAAATAGGGTTCCCCGAGCGATGACCCGTCTGATTCTGAAGCCGTAAGAGAAAGATGGATCGGGAATCAGATGTTGTGGCGCGGTTGGCATCGGAAATGGATGTGATGAAGAAAACCATGAGTGTACTAGTAGCGAAAGAGATGCAGCTCGGTGCAGCATGAAGATCATCCGGCGGATCTCGGAAGCCAGCAGCGGAGAAGCAGCTGTGGCTTTCCACGGAGGCCCCACCGGCTGGTGCAGATGCACCGACGATCGAAATTACTGCACCGGAGCCTCGGTGGTCGAAATTACTGCACCGGAGCCTCCGGTGGTCGAAATTACTGCACCGGAGCCTCCTCGCTACCCGTGGGCGATATAAAGGAGATGAAAGAATGTCATCTCAGTATTATCCTATCGGGAACATGTCCATGAAGGTAGCCATCGGCAGTGCTTTACCATGTTTACTGGAGCACTCCACCACAACAACCCCATTCAAGATGGCTATGCTCGTGTCACGGTGGAGGACATAGTCCAAGGGTTTGAGGACACGGAGATTGACATTGCTACACCTGAAGGGGAGAAAAGACTTGGAGATGTCAAGCGCCATTTCATTCTATGGCAAAAGAAGTTTATCAAGTTTCAGGCGAGGCGCCAAGGACAACAAGTCCACCCCTCACGGTGGTGGTGGTGGCGGTGGCGGTGGTGGTGGTGGTGGTGGTGGTGGCGGTTCACCTACACCTCCATCACGTCAGCCAACGCCGCCCCGATCCTAACGTCCGGCGGGTGATCAGCCGCCCCGATCCTCGTCCGGCGGGTGATCGACGCCACCCCCAATCCACCTCCGCAAAGAAGCGAAGCAGTCCTGGATTATTAACCCGGACCCTTATGTACCTAAGACCACAAAGGTACCGGAGCCATCATTGAAGCCTCTCCCCACAAGGCCTTGGGAACGTAGTGCCGAGGAAGTCGACGCGGCCGCGGCTGCTGATTTGGAGAAATGGAAGGCGGACTGCAAGAAGAAAAGAGAGCCCGAGCCCAAGTCAGTATTTTCTGATGAGCAAAAGAAGTGGGCTAAGTCATTTTTGAGCACACCGTCCCAAGCCGCAAAGAATCTGCCTAACGACTATGCACGTGAACTTCACAGGCAGGCACTCATGTTCAAGGAGAACAAAGAGCGGGAGAAGGCCGAAAGTAAAATAAGCGGAAAACAAGTTGCCCAGCTCGGGAACAAAGTAAACAATCGATTGCCCCGCTTATAGTGGAAGCCTTCCGTCCGGATGCCCCGAGATCATACAAGCTGCGGCAAGACAGGATTAGTATGTAACGAGTGCGGAGAACAAGCGGCCAACTTAGGTATTACTCTTCGTGAACTGTTAGGCCTTGATGAGGCGCCCGATGAAGGAGGTAGTAATTACATATGTCAAGAATGGGCCTCTCGCCGAGCCTCAAGCGCAGAAAAGGATCTACCTCCACAAATGAAAGGTCTGCTGAAATGGTACAAGGGTTACATAAAAAATAAAACGCCAAAGAATATATTTATGCGGAAGTTAGACATGAGCATCACTTCAAACATTACTATGTACAAATTGAACTGAGTGAATTGTTCCAGCTTTTCAATCTGCGTGAGCTCGACAAATCTATCATCAGTTGCTACGTTCTGTAAGTGATTTATTAATTTCTACCCCATCTCGTTCATATTGCCTGCACTATATATATGTCCTAAATATATTGTTGTGTCCGCTATTATACATGCAGAATGAAGATTAAGGAATGCAGAGTAAGGAACATCCATAATGTTGGGTTCATTGACCCACACATCGTTAATGGACATGTGTTGGAGCGTCACCCCGCCGACGTGGAGGCAGACCTGTGGCAGTTTCTTACAAAGCAGGAACTCAAAAGTGATATTCTATTTCCTTACCATTTTGGGTGAGTGTTTCTGTCTTGAGCACATTCTCTTTTGTTTACTCCATGCATGGTATGTGGCCGGCTAATCGATGAGTTATGCATGACATCTTGTGCATGTATCGTGTCCATGAGTTCCTTTGGATTCTGCTAGTAATTAAAGTTAACACCTCGAATGTCTCGTCCACGACTCTCTGAATATGGATCCAAAGCTTTGGGGCGGCATGAGAAGAATGCTGCAGAAGTAATTATTTTCATTCATTTGCGCTCTATATCGATCGGCCTATTTCGTTCATTTCCTAATATCAAGTAACTAATAACTCTCTTGTTCATTTAATTTTCTTTGCCTCGTAGGGTTTGGAGACGGTTCGTAGATACAAAGGTCGGTGAATTCAAAAAAGAGCTAGAATTCAAAAGGTCAAAGCCTAAGAATGCTGGGGATATTCAGCCACCGGAGACCAATCTATGTGGATACTATGCGTGAGATGATCCGGAGATACACCTCTGAGCGGGTTCCGAGTGATACCAATGCTCGGAGGAATAACCTCGGATGATGCTTAGTCCGAAGCTCGCTTCCGACCACTTCAAGAGGAACTAGCTGGATGGTTCAGCAGGAAGTCCTCCATCCTAAAGGAGAACACTATTACGAGGACGTAGAACTTTATATGCATTAAATCATGTATGGAAACTTGTTCAAAATTGTATATGGTCATCCGATGATATTGAATATATATTGTATATTCCTCTTGAATTCTTTTTGGTTCTAATTTCAAATTTATTTGAAATTGTACATTCATATGCATGTATGTAGTACCGTAGAATATATGAAACTCCTTCAAAATTAAAATAAAGCACAAAAGAAATAAAACAATACAAATTAAACAGAAAACAGGTTTAGGGGGGCTAAAACCCTAAACCTGTGGCGGCCTTTAGTCGCGGTTGGCCAGAAGAACCGCGACTAAAGGTCCTCCGCCCCGACGGCCGCCTAGCGCCCACGTGGACGGGCCGTTAGTCGCGGTTCTTAAGCAGCCGCGACTAAAGGTGGGTGGCATTAGTCGCGCTTATTTGGTCGCGGTTGCCCAACCGCGACTAATGGCAGTTGCGAACCGCGACCAAAGGCCTTTTTTCCACCAGTGAGACCCTGCAAAATAGGGTTACATATTGGGCCGTGGCTGGGCCGGGAGTGTTTTTGGGCCAGGCCGTATCCCTAACGTGTCCCCTCGTATCCCAGTGTATCCCAATCGTTTTTTCTTTTTGTTTAATTCGAATTTCGGGGATACTCCAAAATCCACTATCCTGCCGTATCCCGCCGTATCCTCGTATCCCAGCGTATCAGGACGGCAGTTCGGCGATTCCTGGCGTGTCCGTGCTTTTTAGTGTTCTCATATAGCCATATTATTCTCCTACTCATTGATATGCATACAGCGGTTTGCTCGTGTATCTAATTTTTTCTTGCTGGATTGTGGTATTATGCGGTTTGCCTTTCCTGTTTTCGGACAATCCTATCATCAGGAGGATATATGCTTTTATTTCCAAGCTCACCGAGCTTTAACTTGGCCTGGCGCATCTACAGGAGAAGCGCAACATGAAGGGATATAGAGCGACAAATCATATTTTACTATCCCTGTTTCCACATCACGGCGACTCGATCCGCCGCTCTCGGCCATGGCACGCCTGAATCAGTCAAATTTATCGAGGGACAAGACTGGCAAGCGCTCCTTCGTGTCGATCTTCGACCAAGGTAGGTAAGATATACATTCCCATCCGTTTCTTTTCTCTTGCTCTCTTCCAAGATCTGTTAAGCTTCTACAGCTAGGTTGTGGAAGCTAGGTAAAGTACTAGGCCGTTATCCAAAGTAATGATGTTTATTACTTTGGTTGATTTGCGATATGCTGTTGTGGATCCATGTGCACCTGAGCTTTGCTACTCCCTCTAATTCTCTTGTTCTGAAATTATATAAAATTAGTCTATGATAGAATCAAGTTGACCTTAAGTGAAGTGTATAGCTAACTGATCCAACCGGTTCTTGAAGTAGTAACAATATTGCTTAGACTATTGATAAGATTGTATTTCCAGTTTTAGGAAGACATGTTTTTACAATGCAGTATATTTATATTTCCAGTTTAAGGATGAGGCATTTCTCATAGCATAGTATACTTGCGCGGGTTTATGCTTGCCATTGGGGGCTAATTGCCCTGTGAGCTTACTTTATAGTAACTTACTTTTCAAGTTTCCCATTGAGGGAGAGAGAGCGAGGGATGTTTTTATGATGGAACGATGGCATATACCTATGTTGTTATTATTATTATTATTATTATTATTATTATTATTATTATTATTATTATTATTATTATTATTATTATTATTATTATTATTATTATTATTATTATTATTATTATTATCAAACTTCTTTAGTTACACTCTTACTGTACGAACGATCTATATATGTGCTTTGTACTCTGAATCTATCATGTGATTTGAATATTTCTTTATGCACAAATTGGCGATAGCATATGTCTGAGTGGTATTAGTCATTCGAGTTTTAGGTTTTTATTTCATACATTTTGGTTTTGAAATAGTAAGAATGATATATTCAACTAAAAATCCTTTCGAAAGAAAAAAAACTGTTATGTACTAATTTACCCTGCATAAGACGAGCAATACTATTTCTTGTGAATGATATATTCAAATAAGTGAGTCCGGATTTACTTTTATATTGTTTGGATCGTGTTTGCACGTTTTTCTTGGTTGCAAGTGCTCTACAATTTTATATTGACCGCACTTCTAATGCTTAGAGAATTCCAAGCATGAAACCATGGTATGCACAGTTGGTCAGACCATCAAAATTATATGGTCACCAGCTCATCAAATCTTTGAAAATAAAAGGTCTGCTATAACACCTTGCCCTCTTTTATCATGTTGCTTCACATACCACTTGCTCTTTTGATACCTCATTCTACATGTGCCTAATAAGTAATGCATCTTCCATTAGTATTCGCATATGGTTGAGATGATAAGTTGCATCTAATATCATGTAGCTCCAGTCAGAGTTTTCTGGTCCAGTACTTGCCAGGGAGTACTTACCTTGCCATTTGGTGTGATTATGTGCTCTTATGGGGCTGGTCTTGTTGTAGATTGGTGAACTCAAGAGGTTGTTGGAGGGAGGTCAAGTATGTTGGGTTATAGAGGCGAGCCCCGACACCATCAGGCATTCTTACGTTATGCACCTGATCTCTACCATGTAGATGGAATGTTCTATGTGGGCTTGCCCGAGATTGCCCCTATCCGCAGGTGAATTGGGCACTTTACAAACTCGACTTGTGTGCTTCCATAATCAATAGTCCTGATTGAATGAGTTGTATCGGTGATGTAAACTCGCTTCATGTATGTAATCAACGTGACTTACTGTGCACATATAAGCTCTGATATATTGTTCATACACTTCTTATTCCTGTGACTCATCATCTGGATGGTAGAGTAATAATTAGTCATGACGTTTGTTGGCATAATGTATTGAACCTTTATCCTTTTGGTATATCATGTTGCATTTCCTATGAAAACGCACTACTGGTATGTAATAGACTTTGGTATTTTGGACATTTTTGTTTTTCTTAACTTATAAAATATAATCATGCCTTACCGGGCTGGCTATGGCTGGTGGGGATGGGGTGCGGCAAGCCGCACTTCTTATCTAGTATCCATAAAGTCAGGGGACGGGGAGATAAGGAGGGTCGTCATGGCACCATGTGCTTGCTTGCTTGGTCACTATACATTGATCACGTGGCTCTGTGCAATCATTTGTTTGGAGCAAGAATCGAGAGCGAATAATCTAGACAAATCGCTTGTCTTACTTCAGGCACCTACCTTTTGTATCCTTTTGGATACATATAATAATATCAATAGTAGTACTCGATGGGGCTGACATCGTATGAATAAATCTTCACTTTAAGGGCATCTTTATTTTGAAAGATTTATAAATAAAACTTGTGCCTGTAGCCGTCGCTAGATGGTCTATGAATCCGGTAGTGTTCGTTGTACTGCAATGATTGGAGTTAATAGATTGGGAGTGTTGCCGAAAGAAATAGATTCTTTTACAACATACTTTGTGCTTGACTCAGCCTCTTGGAAAGATATTTTTTTCGCTATAATAAAATAATATTGGCACAAATTCAATCTCATTGCAATTATGTACCTTTTCCTATTTCTATGAATCCGATAATTAATCCTTTTTGTAAAAGATTGTTGGCAAGGGTTAATTTGAAAAGATAATATGGTTTGTTGACAGGGGATGACTACTTTGCTTTTTCTCTGACCGTAGGCGGCTTTGGTTTGTGATAAGGGAAACTCTTCCCGTCTACACATTGCCTCCTAAATCGAGCTGGCTAAACATTACCTGTTGTTAGCTAGAAGACGTGAAACTATTGATAAATTACATGTGTTCTTTTTTGAGTGAAGTGCACGACGGTTTGCGCTCTTTGTGCGTTCAAGCAAGGCAAAATTTAGTTCAGTGAAATCTGGAGTGCTTGCTTGGTTTCAATAGGTGTGTCTCTTGTTTATTCACTGCACACACGTTGGACAAGCCCAATTAAATGAAAACATGCTTCAAGTTAAGAAAAAAACTGTTGCTTCATTAGTTACGAAATATTCTCACTGGTTTTAATATTGCGAGGACGTCTTTAGTATAGGTAATTTCAGTATTTATTCTCCATTGTCATCAGAACACATGTAACTATTTAACTTTCATGTATTTCATTAGTCGATTGATTGTTTCATTTTCAACGCATTAGTTGGAAAAAAGATCTTGTACGACCGGGTCATACCCAGCCAAACGGGAGACCACGTCGAGTGCGTGACACATGGCAATACAAATCTCAAAGCAGCAACACCTTCATCGTCCTCGTTCTCCGTTATCAAATCCCTAGCCGGCTAGCCCAGACTCGATCCCCAACTTCTCCAACGCCCACAACTCATGTCGCCGGTGTGCTCCGCTCTGACTGCTCGCCACATCGCCGCTGGCGTGCACCTCGACGCCTGACGCGATTCCTTTGCTCGGCGTGATCCATCCCCGTCGGCAACAGATGCGTTCGTTGTCGGCCAGCTCGCGGTACCGGCGCACCGCCGCCATGGCATGCTCCTCGACGCTGGGCTCAATCTTTCATGCTCATGGCCTCGTATCCCCGCCGGCAACGGCCTCGTTTGTCGGCGGCCAGCTCGCGGCGACTCCCCGGCTGCTTGTACTCGCCGTCCTCGGCGATGCTGCTCGCTGGCATACTAGGCAGTCTGCACACACCAAGCTTCTCGGCACCAGGGAAGATGGAAACACGTCACGGGCTATTGGTAAACGTGCGTTGGCCTGGAACTCAGGACTGCCAGGTGTCATGCGCTCGACGTGGTCTCCTGTTTGGCTGGGTACGACCGGGTCGTACAAGATTTTTTTCCGCATTAGTTAAGCCATGGACGATGGTGTTGGCTCTAATTTTCCTTTTTATTTAATCCTTTTTGGTTGTGTGCATCTTCAATGTCTCGGCTAGGTTTTGATAAAGGGTATTATATTAATCCAGCCTACATGTCTAAGATAAGACATAAAGGGGAAACTATATATGCTACCTTATGTTGATTTTTTTAGCAGGAAATATTGGTAATGAAGATGATGGAAAGAATTACCCCAGCATATATAGCTAACACAAACATATAGTTGTTACCGCACATTCATTAATTAACTGTGCAAAATTAACAAATTTTGGAAGTAAGGTTGATTCATTTCTTCTTTCAGATATGGTAAAAGAACAATGCAACTAATTTTTCACTGATATATGACCGAAAAATTTGGTCGGTATGCTAAAAGGTCCACGTTCCTGCATGAATCAGACAAGTGCCAAGGTTGCGAGACCGCCGAGTTCTTAGAACCATGTTGTGCATCCAGATTCCTGGCTGCTACAAATCCAACTTCATGAACATTTCCATTTCGGCCAATATGATGGTATTCAACTTGGTCCTGGTTGAACCCATACATCTACGGACATTTAAAAGTTAGCTAAATTTCATTTTCAAGTTTCAGCAGAAGGTATGCTTGCAAATATTCAATGGATTCTGATCCTGATCACACACACATATGATCAATTATAACCGCATGAACCTGATCGAACACACAACAACAACAGTGTGTGATCTAAACCAAACTTGTGAGAGAAACCTTTCCTCAATTCATGAAATAGTAAACATGATGAGTGAAGCATGAAGACAGATAAGGCAAAATATGTATGAATATCGAGCAACTAAACGGACTACGTAAGTCTTTTATTCAGTTTTGGTTGTACTTCCTGTGCTTTTCATTAACGAATTCCACAAACAGTTGTGTACTCAATAGGCATAAACTGGATGAAAACTAGTACAACCATCCTATCAATGTCACACGAGTGGAGTCCTTAAAGAAAGTACGGTTGTCGGAGTTGCAGTCTATATGTGTCCTAGAAAACCTCGTTACCGAAGAGCGGAGGTCACATCATACCATACTGATAGGGCTCGGACCTGAAAGTATAGACACCCACTGCTTAAATCCTAACATAGTCGAAGCGGCTTTAGCGAATCGTCGTTAGGAAACATAGTTAGCGGTTATTAGTGTCCAAGCGTCGTACGGACGCATCTGTCCGTACAGGCGCCTCTTTGTACAGACGCCTTCACAATGCGTCCCAAATTCAGAGTATAAATATGTGATTCTCAATCAATGAAAGCATTAGATCATTCGTACAATCACTTTTATCTTTACACGTTATCAGCACTGCTCTGCCGAAAGAGAGAGCCATCACCGGGAAGGACAAGAAAAGGTAGGTCATGGCAGGGAGAAACCTGTCATCTGCGGCTTTCGCTTTCGCTCGCTTTATCCAAAGAGAGAGCCGTCGCCTTTCCCGCACTCCTCGCCACAGTGCCGCACGTCGCCGTCATGGCCTTGGTGTAAGGAGCGGCCCACGTCGCCGCTTCTTCGCCTGGAACCACCGCCAGAACCGCCGCCGTGGATATGCACGCCATGGCAACCACCCTGTGCACCAGGCTGGGCCTTCCGCCATGGCCACTGCTGCAAATGGAGAGATACCTGCAATGCACCATGCCGGGCCTTCGGCTCCGGCAGTCGTCAACGAGTACGTCGGACACGCGACTACACCAACTGTCTTCTCCATCCCTCCGATGGAGTGGTTGCTTGCAGGGCCATCGGCGCCGTTTCTCGGAGAAGAGGAGATGTTCCCTTGTGAACTCGCGCCGCCACCACTGCCCCGTACTGCCTGCAGCACGAGTTTGGACCGTGCCCAGCGCGTACGGGCGCACAACCGCGGCTGCCGTCACCGACGCCGTCGGATGAACTGCCGGAGCACTTCTTCCCTCCTGGATACGGTCCTGTCCCGGATCTCCCGTCTCCGACGCCGGCAGCAGTGGAAGTCCACGCCTACTCCACCATCCCCGATCTGAACATGACCATCAAGGAAGAAGAAGAGGAGATGGAAGGACAGGGCTCGTCGTCGACGCCGCCGCCGCCTCACTCATCACCGGCGACACCACCCTTGCCTCCAGCGCCACCCCTCCCTCCCACACCTCCACCGGAGGCGCGTCGGATACTGCGGCAGTTCGCCGCGGCCATGGCGCAAAACCGCGCAGCCGTCCGGGGCGCGTGGTCGCCGGCGGCCCTCGGCCTCACCAGCGCCCCCGGGGCGTGCAGCAGCGGCGGGGGCCGTGCGGAGATGCGGGGCACACCCCGCCTCCCTTGAAGACGACGCCATGAGCAGAGATGAGACGGTGTGGTGAGGTGTTGTGCCAGATCGAGCAGAGAAGTGGGGAACGGGAGAAGCGGCGCTGTGTGGGAAACCCTCGTGCGTGCTATCCTTATCCTTCTCTCTGTCGGTGCATGGGCCAGCCCAAGTCACGTACGTTCTCACCAAACAGGCCTACAGGCCAAGAAATCCAATAAATGGCTGCTGGCGCTGTGTCGTTTCCAACAGGAAATAGCCATAGTGTATATATTGTACAGCAGCTTGTTCTTTCTATTTGAGAGTAGTATTTTATTGTATTAAGAACCTCTGCTTATCATATTCAGTACTGTATTATAAGTGTGAATATTTAGACTATGTATCGTCTAACATAAAGTCTCAGACTATGTGTACATATTCTATATGATTGCTTCAGCATTTATTTATTTTTAGAATATGTAATTCTTAAGTACAACAATTTTATTTTACAATTCAAAATTTGGGATCACAAGGCAGATGAGGCATCTACTGCACTTTGCAGATTACCCTCATCGCTGAAAGATCTACATTTTGCCTTTTCTATTTTGGCAAAATGACTATCTTCGAGTGCTCTCTCAAATATGCGAATTGATGTGATTACCTCGAATATTATACTTGCAAAGCACAAGGTAACTGTGTGATCTACTGCATCAAATTGCAGACTATCCACTCTTACTGTGAGGTCTACATCTAGTTATTTGACAGATGACTACCTTCAAAGTGTTTTTGAAAAAATGTAGTATGGCACAAGGTAATGGATATATGAACATCTACTGGTCTAAACCAGATTATGTTCTCCATTGCTGTGAGATCTACACCACAACGGTGACTATCTTCAAAGTGTCATTTACATAAAATGAGGTCTACACATATAAGTATAAAGCATCAGCTATACTTCAAAACTTTGTTCCTTCAAAGCATTTGTTGTCACTTATATTTTACTCTCGTAGTAAAACTAATTCATGCATGATCAAATCATGCAGGAAATGGCTAGCGTCATGAACAGAGAATTTCATGAACTTGAACTAGATGGTAGTAACTATTTACCATGGGCTATGGATGCAAAGATAGCCCTTGAAAGTCGTAAACTTCGGTTCCACCATCATCACACCCATTGAAGGCGCCGGAGAAATCCCCACGGCAGCCAAATATACCGCTTTAAGTTTCTTAAGGCACCATCTCCATCCGGACTTAAAGTCGGAATATTTGATGGAAGAAGATCCACTAGTTTTGTGGAACTCTCTCAAGGAGAGATATGACCAACAAAGAGCAGTTATGCTGCGGAAGCACGTAGAGAATGGTCCCTCATAAGGTTCCAAGATTTCAAATCTGTGGCAGCATATAACTCTGCAGTTCACAAGGTTAATTCTAAACTAAGATTTTGCAACCAAGCAATTTCAGAAGAAGATCTTATTGAGAAGACCTTGTGCACTTTCCACCCCTCAATGAGAGTACTACAACAGCAGTACCGTCAACAAAAATACAAAAAGTATTCTGAGCTCATATACACTTTACTTCAGGCTGAGAAACATGATGAACTTCTCATGAAGAATCATCAGACACGCCCAACGGGCTCCATGCCACTCCCTGAAGCACATGCTAACACTCAGTCTACTAAAAAGTATGGGGGAAATAAAAAGAATTTCAAGAAATTCAATGGAAAGTGGAAAAGGAACAACAAGCAGAAAACATTTGGTCAATCTAAAGGTAAAGGTCATTTCAAGAAAGATGACCGAAACACCAAATCCGAGATTTGTCAAAGGTGTGGATGTACTAACCATCGTACTAGCAAATGCCGAACTCCCAAGCATCTAGCGGATTTATATCTTAAATCCACCGGGAAAGGCAAACAAGTTCATGGAAAAGCAGAAGCTCACTTCAACGCTTTACAACAAGAAGAGAACCTTGAAGCTAGCACTTCTCAAAGCGCTCCTCGGGAAACAAGGAAGAAGGATGAAGATCTTCTTGATGTCGACAACATGATGGTGGAATACACCCAAAGACGCATATGGAGATCTCATATAATCTCCACATCACTCATTTGATGTTATCAGCTATTTTATTGTAATAATGGAAGTTATAATTTGTATAACTCTAAGTAGAATAAAGTCCTACGGACCAATCATATTATGTAATTCAGACACAATGTCATATTTATATTTGTAACTGTAATATGAATACTTTGTATGTATTTATATGTGAGTAATGAATAAAATTTCATCCTAAAATATTCTCTCACTCTATATAGATTTTACGGAAAATAATCCAATGGAAGAAGAATTATGTTTGGTGGACAGTTGTACCACTAACACAATATTAAGGGAAATAAAATATTTCCAAACTCTAACTAAGAGAAAAGGGAATATTATGACCATCGCCGGTCGCGATGCGTCGATTATTGGTTCAGGACGAGCCACACTCGTTCTACCTATGGGTACTACAATTGTAATTGAGGATGCACTCTTGTATCCTGAATCTACACGCACCCTTCTAAGTTTCAAAGACCTCAGATCAAATAATTTCCATCTGGAAACAATTTCTGAAAATAATTCTGAATATTTACTTTTAACAAAGAGTACTGGGTCTGAGAAACAAATTCTTGAGAAATTCCCCTTGCTTTCATCTGGATTATATTATAGTTATACAAAACCCGTTCCACATGTTGCGTACAAAATAATTTTTCAAGACCTTGATAAATTCAAGACTTGGCATGATCGCCTAGGTCATCCTGGCATAGGGATGATGAGAAAAATTATTGACAATTCTATTGGTCACAGCCTTCCAACTAAAAACTTCCCTAAATCATCAGATTTTGTGTGCACTGCATGTGCAACTGGAAATTAATTATAAGACCATCTTATCTTAAAGTAAAAAATGAGTCACTTAATTTTCTTGAACGCATTCAAGGAGATATATGTGGTCCAATTCAACCACTATCGGGACCTTTTAGATATTTCATGGTACTCATAGATGCATCTACTAGATGGTCACATGTGTGTCTATTGTCCACACGAAATCATGCTTTTGCCAAGATAATTGCTCAAATTATCAAATTAAGAGCAAATCATCCTGAAAATAGGATAAAAACAATTCGAATGGATAATGCCGCTGAATTTTCTTCACGTGCATTCAATGACTATTGCATGGCTATGGGCATTCATTTAGAACATTCTGTGCCATATGTTCATACTCAAAATGGTTTGGCTGAATCTCTCATCAAAAGAGTAAAATTAGTTGCTCGACCACTATTACAGAATTGTAATTTACCAGCATCTTGTTGGGCACATGCGGTATTACACGCCGATCTGATACAAATCAGACCAACTGCATATCATACAACCTCCCGATACAGATAGTACGTGGCACTCAGCCTAGTATTTCCCATCTGCGAAAATTCGGTTCTTGTGATATACGTGCCGATATCACCACCGCAGCGTACAACCATGGGCCCACAGAAAACTAGGGATCTATGTGGGTTATAATTCTCCGTCAATTATAAAATATCTTGAACCTCTTACAGGACCTGTTTACTGCCCTTCGCTGATTCTATTTTGATGAGGACCATTTCCGGCATTAGGGGAGAATCAAACCACAAAGAATGCCAGAAATCGATTGGAATGTAACAGGCATCCAGTCCTTAGATCCACGTACTAAAGAATCTGAAACTGAAGTTCAGAGGATTATAGATTTGCAACACATTGCAAATAACCTGTCGATGCATTCTTGACCATAAAGGTGTCACTAAATCACATATTCCCGCTGTTAATGCACCAGAACGAGTGGAGGTACCAAGTAAAACCACTCAAACCCCAAATGAGAGTAAGAGGGGGAGAAATCTGGTTAGCCGGAATATAGCTTCTCAAAAGCCTCCGCGGAAACAGAGGAAGTCAAATCCTCTACCAGTAAATGCAATTCAACCTCAAGTTGAAGGACACCAATCAGATGCTCAACATCTAGAACCCAGCATAAATGCGCATACAAATATAATAGCTGGGACATCGGAACACCATGACTCTATTGTTGTGGGAAATCACATAGAGTCTGAAGGTATAAAAGAAATTTCCATAAACTATATAGAATCAGGAGAATCATACAACGGAGAGACTACAATTGTCGACATATATTTTGCCTCGAAATTGCTGAAATTCTTCAACTGGATCCAGAACCAAAGACCGTCGTGGAGTGCCTCAAGCGTCTGATTGGCCTAAATGGAAGGAAGCAATTGAGGCAGAACTGCGCTTCGCTCAATAAGAGAGAGGTATTTTCCTCGATAATACCTACTCCTCATAATGTCTTCCTGTGGGAGCGAAATGGGTTTTGTTCGAAAAGGAATGAAAACAATGAGGTGGTGAGATACAAAGCGAGGCTTGTAGCACAAGGGTTCACGCAGAGACCGGCATCGATTCTGATGACACATACTCTCCTGTTATGAGTGGAATAACGTTTCGATACTTAATATCTATGGCAGTACAAATGAGTTTATCTATGCAGTTGATGGATGTAGTGACAGCATACTTATATGGGTCACTCAAATCGGACATATATATGAAAGTCCCTGAAGGACTTAAAATGCCGAATCCAAAAGCAAATCGCATAGCATATTGTGTAAAATTACAAAAGTCACTCTATGGCTTAAAACAGTCGGGTAGAATGTGGTATAACCGACTAAGTGAGTTCCTTATTCAGAAAGGCTACTCAAATAATGATGATTGCCCTTGT
This sequence comes from Aegilops bicornis, assembly GCA_021605145.1. Classification (NCBI taxonomy): domain Eukaryota; kingdom Viridiplantae; phylum Streptophyta; class Magnoliopsida; order Poales; family Poaceae; genus Aegilops; species Aegilops bicornis. Next base: position 796,612,016 of record CM038671.1, on the reverse strand, counting down.
GTATTTATAAAGAAATCCTCAAATGGATTTTGCATTATCTCTGTGTACGTTGATGACCTCAATATCATTGGGAGTACACCTGATATAGGAGAAGCACGCAATCATCTAATGGCGGAATTTGAGATGAAAGATTTGGGAAAGACCAAATTCTGCTTAGGCTTACAGCTTGAGCACCTTCCCTCAGGAATTTTAGTATACCAACCTGCTTATATTCAAAAGGTTTTGGAGAAATTTAATATGGATAAATCATATCCAACCAAGACACCCATGGTTGTCAGATCCCTTGATATGAATAAAGATCCTTTAGACCTCGGGATGATGACGAAAATATATTAGGACCTGAGTTCCCATATCTCAGTGCCATTGGTGCGCTAATGTACCTTGCAAATTGCACCAGGCCTGATATTGCATTTGCGGTAAATTTACTAGCTAGACATAGCGCTGCTCCAACAAAACGTCATTGGACGGGAGTAAAGAATATCCTTAGATATTTACATGGCACAAAAGATCTTGGTTTATTCTATCGAGAAAAACCAAGATATGACTATGGTAGGATATACCGACGCTGGCTATCTATCTGATCCTCATAACGCCAGTCACGACAGGTTTTGTATTCTTATATGGTGGAACTGCTTTTCTTGGAAGTCAACAAAACAGACTCTTGTAGCAACTTCCACTAATCATTCTGAAATTATTGCATTATTTGAAGCATCAAAGGAATGTGTATGGCTTCAGGATGATTAACCACATTCAAACTGCATGTGGTGTTGGTTCATTAGGATCACCAACTATTATTTATGAAGATAATGCAGCTTGTGTTGCTCAAATGCAAATGGGTTATATAAAAAGTAATATCACAAAACACATTTCTCCTAAGTTGTTCTATCCTCATGCATTACAGAAAAATGGAGAAATTGATATTTTGCAAACTAAATCATGTGACAATCTAGCAGATTTGTTCACAAAGTCTTTACTAAATTCAACATTCCAGAAATGCATTCATGGAATTGGTATGAGACGACTTCGAGATTTGCAAAGTTCAGGGGGAGAAATCTCCTAAAAATATAATCCTTTTTAGTTATCAGCAGATAATGAATATTGTACTCTTTTCCTTTATGAGTTTTTCCAATAGGTTTCTCATAAGAGGTTTTTAACGAGACAATTAAATACAAGCGTTAATGTATGCCATATCATATTTCTCCTTATATTTTTCCTACTAGGTTTTAAAGGAGTTTTTCATGGCACATCTGATTGCACTCTTTTCATTATGAGTTTCTTTGAAAATTTTCTCATGATGTTTTTAATGAGGCAAATATCTTCATAAAGATTATATGCTATACTTTCTATTTTTCCTATGAAGGTTTTTAAAGGAAAGTATCTAAAGCATGTTTATTGTTCTCTAACTCACTAATAATTTTCTCCTTCTTTGAAGATTTTTCTCATATGAGTTATCAAGAGACAATAATCTCTATATGTTGCATCATTTTCTCTTTATTATTTTTCCCACTGGGATTAAAGGAGTTTTAGCAACATATCTATACCATTCTCCTCATATTTTTTCCCACAGGGTTTTTGGAGGAGACTCTCAAGAGATGAATGATAAATATACAAGAAGCTTTCAAAGATGAATCAAAAGAAGAGACGTTGTACAAGGGGGAGTGTTGAGAACCGACATCAACGAAGCGGCTTTAGCGAATCGTCGTTAGGAAACATAGTTAGCGGTTATTAGTGTCCAAGCGTCGTACGGACGCATCTGTCCGTACAGGCGCCTCTTTGTACAGACGCCTTCACAATGCGTCCCAAATCTTGTATAAATATGTGATTCTCAATCAATGAAAGGATTAGATCATTCGTACAATCACTTTTATCTTTACAAATGTCTCGGCTAGGTTTTGATAAAGGGTATTATATTAATCCAGCCTACATGTCTAAGATAAGACATAAAGGGGAAACTATATATGCTACCTTATGTTGATTTTTTTAGCAGGAAATATTGGTAATGAAGATGATGGAAAGAATTACCCCAGCATATATAGCTAACACAAACATATAGTTGTTACCGCACATTCATTAATTAACTGTGCAAAATTAACAAATTTTGGAAGTAAGGTTGATTCATTTCTTCTTTCAGATATGGTAAAGAACAATGCAGCTAATTTTTCACTGATATATGCCCAAAAGATTTGGTCGGTATGCTAAAAGGTCCACGTTCCTGCATGAATCAGACAAGTGCCAAGGTTGCGAGACCGCCGAGTTCTTAGAACCATGTTGTGCATCCAGATTCCTGGCTGCTACAAATCCAACTTCATGAACATTTCCATTTCGGCCAATATGATGGTATTCAACTTGGTCCTGGTTGAACCCATACATCTACGGACATTTAAAAGTTAGCTAAATTTCATTTTCAAGTTTCAGCAGAAGGTATGCTTGCAAATATTCAATGGATTCTGATCCTGATCACACACACATATGATCAATTATAACCGCATGAACCTGATCGAACACACAACAACAACAGTGTGTGATCTAAACCAAACTTGTGAGAGAAACCTTTCCTCAATTCATGAAATAGTAAACATGATGAGTGAAGCATGAAGACAGATAAGGCAAAATATGTATGAATATCGAGCAACTAAACGGACTACGTAAGTCTTTTATTCAGTTTTTGGTTGTACTTCCTGTGCTTTTCATTAACGAATTCCACAAACAGTTGTGTACTCAATAGGCATAAACTGGATGAAAACTAGTACAACCATCCTATCAATGTCACACGAGTGGAGTCCTTAAAGAAAGTACGGTTGTCGGAGTTGCAGTCTATATGTGTCCTAGAAAACCTCGTTACCGAAGAGCGGAGGTCACATCATACCATACTGATAGGGCTCGGACCTGAAAGTATAGACACCCACTGCTTAAATCCTAACATGTGCACATTCGTGACACCTCCCAAGCCCATGGTGGCAGTGTCGCCCACCCGCTACCTTAGCGATATTCGTCTGCACAATATCTCATACATGGTGCGACAAGTCACTTGGGACCAAAGTGCCATGCAAGAATGGACCGACAGTTTTTATGGAAGGAGAGCAACCCTGAGAGGAGGCAGGCAACTGGGGCAATTAAAGAACGATTATAAAGCTAAGTTACTTGTCAGTGTTGCACATGCGCACATGCACGTTGTTCACTTTCTGTTTTTTTTTTCTGTTTTTCAATCAATTTAGGTGTGCCCTATATGAGAGAGAAGAAAGCGTGACATGTTATATATAAGTTTTTTTTGAAAAGGAGGAAACCCCGGCCTCTGCATCTAGATGATGCATGCATCCACTTCTTTACCTAATAATAAAGCAAATTGGGTTTCGGTCGTCTGTCATGGCATTTTTTAGAAAAGTCCCTGTGTTTTGATGAAATCAACCCGCGGTCCGGATTTAAGTCACACCCGAACCGTTATTTTACATTTTTCAAAACCCCCCTGATGTTTTAGGTAATTCATCCGCAGATCATATCTAAGTCAAACAAATGCTTTTTTAAATCATCCATATCTTTTAAACCGTAACTCCGATTTAAACATGTTATATATGAAATTTGATTAGAAAAATATGTAGAATATGAATATGAGATTATTTTTACCTGTTAAGTATTTTAAATATTATTTTGGAATATATTTAAGTCAAACAAATGATTTTCTAAATTATCCGTAACTTCGATTTTAACATATTATATATGAAATTTTATTAGAAAAATGTGTGGAATCTAAATATGTTGTTAATTTTACCTTTAAATATTTTTAAAATATTGTTATGGAAGTAAACTTATAATTTATAGCGCAAGATCCATTTTTTTTCATACCGGCGGCGATTCGGATTGCAAATAAACACCCCACTATAACCATATAGGAAAAAGAAAACATCGCTAACTACACATGCATACCTCTGAAAAATATCACAGGGGAAAACAATAGATTTCTCATTGCGGGAGTGAGAGATAGCGAGAGAGAGAGAGAGGGGGAGAGAGAGACGCCTTAGGATTAACCATATTCAAACACGTTTTTGTTTTGTTTTGTGTGAACACCGAGACCATCGCCGGCGAGGGTGAGAAGGAGGATAAGCGGCAACACAAATATGATGCCTCGTAAAAATAAAGAAGATGGACCTATTGTGGTCATGAGTGATGGTTGTTGGGTTAAGAGCGTGTGTTATGTTCTCTCTCCCGTTGCAATGCACAGGCTCTTTTGCTAGTTATTAATTATTTATAAAAATCTTACAAAGTAAGACATCAGTACGTATGAAGCCACCATCCTGGCAACATCTGTCTCTACTCCCTATCCACTTGATGAAGGGCTGCCGATAGTTCGAACCGAATACCAAACATACCTCGCACCATAGCCTAACATCTAAAACAGGAGGCCCCAACCAAGCCACATTGTCGGGTCTGGGGCACACACCGGTCCGGTGCACTATCAGAGGTCGCCGCCGCCGTCTTTCACCGATCCATCTTCAGAGCTGTACTGACGCATCGATCTTGCCAGGCCTAGCTGCCGTCGATGCCACTACGACGCCGACGAAGAAAGTCATGGCGGCTGCGATTGGAGGTGTTGAAGCGTCGGCGGAACGGTTTATTGGATGCGTTGAAGACTGTGTGCTAGGTGTTTGATGACTTGCAACAACGGCATCGACAAGCGGGGGCGGCAACACTGGAGGATTGCAAATTTGGTGGTGCTCCTCGAGTACCGAGTTTTGATTCCCAGGGTGAAACCTAAGGTCTAGCCTTTACTGGTTGTCCTGGCAATGACCTTGTTGAAGGCATTGTTTTTGTGTGAATTCGGACTTTCTCCAGGGTGAAAACCCAAGATCTTCGATCGGGTAACGACAATGCTTGTGCATTGTTTCCTTCTTGAAGGCGTTGCTTTTGGAGAACCTCTTTTGTAATCCAAGTGTTGTTTTCGGTGGTGGTTAGAGTGTTGTTGTTGCTAGTGATTGATCATCATGGGATGGTCTTTTTTCTTCAGTTCTCTTTATTTTATTTTTGGCTGTGTGTATCCTTGATGTCTTTGGACATCTTGTTGGTACAGAGGCAGGGTGTAATTGATATCTTCACGATATTAATATATCCCCCTTGTCGAAAAAGACAACGACACCATCCTGCACTCGTCCATCATCACGCGCCCACCGCCGAGACCTGCTGCTCCATGCCGTCGAGATACGCTGTTGTCGACATGCCAGATGCCACACTGCTCCTCCTTCATGAACACCACCTGCTTCCACTGGTCCCATCCCCTCTGCATCCAGTTCGTCTAACCAAGCACTCGAACGCCCCTTGCGGTGCCTCCAAGAAGGGCGCGCACATGTAGTGCCGCCGCGTCCAATCTGAGGAGATTTTGGTTCTTCACTCGGGCGTGAGGTCGGGCTGGAGGGCAGGGACCTCGACGGTGCCTGCAAGGAGGAGAACGGCGACCTTGGTCGTCGCCACCGTCGGGATGAGCGAGTCGTCCAGAGTTTCTTTCGGTCCGATCTCACGTCTACTAGCCCCTGCGAACGCACCGAGGCCGACGACCAGGATCACAAGCCACCAAGTGCAGCGGGAGAGAGCCAGCAACAGGAAGGATATCCACCAGCAACTCACCACCCACACATTCAAGACGTCGTCCACCCACCACCCGTGAGCGCCGCCAGCCGAGGGCACCCTCGCCATGCCTACCGGGGCCGCCGCCCTAGGTCCAGATTCCTCCGTGATGACCGGAGCGACGAGATCCACCGCCGTGCGGCCCACGCCATCGCCAAGTCTGCACCGCCCGAGCCCGCCGCCACCGGGAGCCGCATGCTACCAGATGACCTCCACCCCATGGATCAGGGCGCCCATGCACCACCGTAAGCCCAACGCCGCCAGGAATCGCCACGCCGTCGGGAGGGCCGCACCCCGCGGATCAGGCGCTCACGCCCGTCCGCACCCGAGGGAATGAGGAGAGGCCTCTGCTGCCGCCATCGCACCCACGGGCTTTGCCCGGCGCCGACCATCGACAGTGGTGAGGGGTAGGTGAGCGCTTGGGGAGGACTAGGCGGCGGTGGCAGGCAGTCCTGCGAGAGGTCCATTGTCAAGATCGAAGGACAATCAACTTACGGTGGCTACCTCTACTACCAACAATTAATTTAATCGACTTACGGTGTCATGTACATAATTAATTTCCATGAATCTTAGTTAGAAAATTTCAGATGACGCACAATTAAAGAGTATGTTCATGGAAATTGATTTAGAATTAAAGAAACTAAAGAATTATTTTTTGAAATATTAGAACTTGCATAACATTATTTGAAATATTTTTTAGAAAATTATCCAGATCCACTGAACACATCTAGGGCGGCTAAAATAAGAAAGGACCTCCATCTGGCGCTTCGGTCGATCAAACAGAGGCAGGCCCAGCCCGTTTAGGTGCTAGCAACCGAGATGTGAGATGGGCTAAAGCCCAGTCCAAATGCATTTATGTTGTTACTGCGAGAGAGAGGAGGAAGGAGTATAAATAAAATCAGTGTACCTGTAACAGTTATATGAGTATAATTAATATTATAGATGTTTCTAAAAAAGAGAAGTGGAGGGGGAGGTAGGCGGCAGCGCGCTAGGCTTCCTCCTCGCCTTCTTGCGGGGGCGATGCGGGAGGAGGGGAGGGGTCTGTCCACCCCAGTTCCCCAGTTGGCATCTCATGATACAGCTTCATTGTTCCCGCTCAACATAATCTCTAGCTATTTCCATTTGTCTTATGCAGTGAATGCCATGATTGTAGTAACTCATGTTGTAAGGCTCACGTTTCAACTTTTATGCCTCGCCATGGCCACAATGTTGGATGTCTATAAGAACTTCTGACGGCACATACGGTCCTATGTTTTTGCCGACAGAACAAATGAAGAGAATCAGCAATGAGCTTGATTTGGTCCATTTTTCTTTTGCTTAGTGGCACTAGCACCTGGTACTTGGGAACTCATTGTCGCAGGTCGCAACTGACAAATGCATCGTGGGGCTGCTGTCAAGCAGTGACTTGTTCAGATTTTTTTTCTTCGAAACCGAGACATAAGATTTGCCTCATCAATTAAATAAGGAGAGAACAGAGTTTAGAGTTTTACAACACCTACAAGTATGGCATGGAAATTACTCGCCCACAAGAATATCTCCTAATTTCTTTCTGCCCGCGGTCACCCAAAGCTTGGCCTCATCGACGATGGCAGTGAGAAGGATGGTCATTGGCGCACTCTTATGGCGGAACATTCGTGCATTTCTTTCATTCCAAATGGTCCACGAGACAAGCATGGTGAGAGAGGCCATAGCTTGTTGGTGGGGGTTACGATTGTTGGTTCTCTTGTCCCACCATTCGTAGACGGATTCATCCATGTGCCGCTTGGATGTATCTATGTGCGCGAGACCAAGCCTCTCAATGAGAGACTTCCATATCCGAACTGTAAACACTAGTGCAGAACCGGGATATAGCCCCGGTTCGTAAGGGCCTTTAGTGCCGGTTCTATAACCGGCGCTAAAGGAGGGGGGGGGGGGGGGACTAATACCGGTTCAGCACGAACCGCCGCTAAAGGGCCACCACGTGGCACGAGCCAGGGCCGGGTGTGGGGACACCTTTAGTACCGGTTGGTAACACCAACTGGTACTAAATTTTTTGGTGGTTTTGGTTTTATTATTTATTTTTCCTTTAATTTTGTGTTTTCCATTTAAATATTTTTCGTTTGCTGGTATTTTACGATACTACATATTGTACACGTTATGCATATATATAAATATAATTTCTCGTAGAACCGATCATATATATATCATCGAATGTCTCACAACCACACCATTATTCACACATACACATGTATATATATACAGTTTTTCCTACATGTTGCCTTCAGAGCCAGTGGCATTTACCTTGGTGCCTTCGGAGCACGATGACAATTGGGAGTGGTTCATTGGGGCGATAACTCGTAGTAGAATTCCCCTTTGAGATCTATGACCCGGTCGAGCAAAAATCCCGCTATTTCCTCTTGAAGTGCTCGTATGCGCTCCACTGGTAGGAGCTTCTCCCGCACCGATTCGAACTGTTAAGAAGGAGATCAATATGCATGTGTATTAGTTATGTGACTAGATATCGATAATAACGTAAAAATTGTGAATATTGTTCTGTCAAACGTACCCATAGCTGTCTATCTGTTTTGGTCCTTTCGGACGTCATCATGTGAATGTTCTCGAAAAGGTAGTACGCACACACATCAGTCCCCGGCGCCTGCTTCAGGGCCTTTACGAGAATAAAATTTAATCAGATAATAATTAATCAAGCATGATAATTAATGATATTGAAACTAGAATCAAAGAGATGTATGGTAGCTAGCTAGTACTACTTAATTAATTATACCTTGGGTCGAAATCAATACAGCTTTTCTTTCCATGGACCTGGAACCTCATTCCTGAACTTTGCCCAAGCCCTGCCCGCCGGCAAAGAAAATGAATAAACGAGTTATTAAATTGTTGATATCAGGAAATGAAAAACTAAAGAGGCCGACATATAGTTACTAATGATTGAAATTACCTGTCGATTATCCCCTTCACGATTGTGTAGTCTTTCTTATTTTTAAGTAGTGAGTCCAGTACTTCAACTGGTCCTTCGTCAATTTTAATGATTAACAAGATCCAATGGTAACTGCATGCACACACGTTTGCTTGTCTTAATTAAGCGGGCATGTGCATAACACTCATCAACTACCCTAAACCATATACACTTAATTATTAACATCTAGCTAGCTAGTAAATAAAAACAGAATTTGTAGTACAAGAGAGTGTGACTCACGTGTAGTTGTAAGGAAGTAGTATATCTTCATTAGTATTGAGGCGCTTCAAGAACTCTAGCATGTTTTTCTCTACATCGTCTATATACCATTTATATGTCCATGTTTTTTCATTAACGGTATTTGGGTCAATGAACCCAATGCCATAGCGTCTAGCTTTTTTCATTTCGTACATCTTCATCCTGCATAATACCACAGAAAATAATATAGTAAGGATAATTACAGGTAATGATCGATCAACGAGCACTACAACTAGCTTGAGACTTGAATTACAGAAAGAAATCACTTACAGACAATAGCAACTGACGAGAGATCTGTCGAGTGCGTCTTGATTGAATAACTGAAATAGTTCTGAATACTCAATGGACAGAGCTAGCTTATGGAAGTAATACTCTTCCTTGACTTTCATCATGAGGCCCTCTCGATTGTTACTCTTGGTAATTTTCATGTACCAATCATGCAATTCATACATTCTCGTTGGGAGGTTCTTGACCTCCTTAGGCTTGACCAAAGGTTGGCGCGGACATATTTCCGTTTTATGTCCTGCTTTTTAAGCTTAGGCATGGGCTCAATCTTGAGGAGTTGTCCAACAGTGATATCGAGCATTTCAACATGCCTTCTATGCTCGTCGGTTATTACCAGCTGACCGGCGCCGGTACTCTCATGTGTTGGTACAACAAGCGGGGGGATCGACTGCGCCGCCTGTTCTACTAGCTGGGGAACGGTTTTCCGCATTTTGGTCACCGCTTGGCTCGAGCTCGCGCTCGACGCCTTTTGTCGTGCTCGATGTGCCTTCCTGATTTGGCGCTCATAGTCTGAGTCAACAGGCTTGGGAGCCGGTGCTCGCGCCATACGAATAAAGTGGTCAATCTTATCCTCGGGCACTTTCTCCCTTGGTGGCGGTGGCGGTTTCGGTCCAAAATGGGCGTCCACTTGGGCCTTCACTGTGGCTTCGTTTTGCTCCTTGGTCATGTCGTAAGGCCTCTATGGAAGAGGCGCGAGGCTTTTTGGACCATATTGAAATCGCTTGCCTCCGCCTGTACCTCCTGTACTACCTCGACTTGTAGCACTACGCACCATAGCTGCGGCGGCTCTCTTCCACGATTGCTGAGGCAGCGGATATGGATGACGCGGTGTCGAACTGGGAGGCGGAGTGGCACGCGTTGGTGGACTTGGAGGAGGAGGAGTGTCCTCACGCGTTGGCTGAGTTGAAGCAGGAGGAGTGGCCTCACGCGTTGGCTGAGTTGAAGCAGGAGGAGTGGCCTCACGTGTTGGCTGAGTTGAAGTAGGAGGAGTGGCCTCACGCGTTGGAGGAGCGTGAGTCGTCTGCTCCTCGTCACCTCCTGGAATTTCAAGCTCTAGCTGACGCGGTGTCGGTGGCCTTCGAAAGATGATGCAATCCTTTCTCCATAGGACGATACGATGTATGGCCTCTCCCAGTGTGTGCTCCTCATCACCTACATGAATGTCAAGCTGTAGCCCCGAATATTGGTCCACCACCTCATCAACCACGACACAAGCATAGCCGGCTGGAATTATTCTGCAATGGTAGGTTGCTTCGAGGGGATTTGTATAAGCAACGACGTCCGCCGCCTTCACAGATATGTTCTTTATTTTGAAGTGTAGCTCACAGTTAGTGTTCTCCATGATGTCATCCACAGGGTATCTATCCAGTAGTGCGTCGCATGGGGCGGAACCCATGCTGCTTCTTGGCATGGATGGGATGGTGCTATCCAATGATGGATCATACGCTAGCTGCGGCCGCTGCTGAGACCCCCTTTCTTGGCTAAGCGAGTCGATCTGCTGCTGCTGCCACTGCAATTTGAGTGCCTAGTCCGCGTGCGCTCATTCTAGGCCTTGAAGGCGTTCTGCTTCCCTCTTCCTGCTTCCTCTACTCCTCCTTCAGCCTCTTATTCTTCTCCTCCTCCATCTTCCTTGTCGCACGGCTTCTGTAGTCGGTGTTCCACTCAGAAAATCCCTCATACCACGGAACAACGCCCTTGCCTCGTGTTCTTCCCGGGTGTTCAGATTTCCCGGTAGCGTAAGCTCGTCGTTCTCTCATTGGGCGTGAACACTGCCGGTGTCAAAAGCTGGCGGATCTCGGGTAGGGGTCACGAACTGTCGTCCCAAGGCTAATGGTAATAGGAGGCGGAGGACACAATGTTTACCTGTGTTCGGGCCCTCTCTATGGAGGTAATACCCTACTTCCTGCTTGATTGATCTTGATGATATGAGTATTACAAGAGTTGATCTACCACGAGATCGTAGAGGCTAAACCCTAGAAGCTAGCCTATTATTATGATTGTTGTTGTCCTACGGACTAAACCCTCCGGTTTATATAGACATTGGAGGGGGCTAGGGTTACACAGAGTCGGTTACAGAGAAGGAGATCCACATATCCGAATAGCCAAGCTTGCCTTCCACGCAAAGGAGAGTCCCACCCAGACACGGGACGAAGTCTTCAATATTGTATCTTCATAGTCCAACAGTCCGGCACAAGTACATAGTCCGGCTGTCCGAGGACCCCCTAATCCAGGACTCCCTCAGTAGCCCCTGAACCAGGCTTCAATGACGATGAGTCCGGCACGCAGATTGTCTTCGGCATTGCAAGGCGGGCTCCTTCTCCGAATACTCCATAGAAGATCTTGAACACAAGGATCGTGTCCGGCTCTGCAAAACAAATTCCACATACCACCGTAGAGAACACAATATTCCACAAATCTAATCTGCTGACAACTTTTCGTAGCGTGACATCACGCCACGGCCCAGTCATTGGCACGTCTTGTCGAAGCAGAGATCGTGTCCCCTTATCACGGGATTCTCATCAATACGGGTGTGGGTAACCCAACCGCGCCATCAACACGACGCTTGGGGAACGAGCGAGTTTACAGGGCAAGTGGGGAGGCGCATGGTTTCTACCGCCTTTATAAAGAGATAAGGATTCACCTTTTTCCACCCACGCCTTCTTCTTCCTCTGCTCATCTATTCTCCCTCGCTCGAGCTCTAGCGCCCAAGCCTTCTTCTTCTCCGCAAAGTTATTCAAAGCATGTCTGGAGCGGGAGGCAAGTGGATGGCCTCCTCCGTTAAGGAGGAGGGCATCATGAAGCTTCCGGAGGCCGGATACTTGGCCGCGGACATCGCGCACTAATACATCTCCAACGTATCTATAATTTTTGATTGTTCCATGCTATAATATTACCCATTTTGGATGTTTATGGGCTTTACTTTACACATTTATATCATTTTTGGAAATAACCTACTAACCGGAGGCCCAGCCCGTATTGCTGTTTTTTTTACCTATTTCAGTGTTTCGAAAAAAGAAATATCAAACGGAGTCCAAACGGAATGAAACCTTCGAGAGCGTGATTTTTGGAACAAACATGATCCAGAGGACTTGGAGTGCAAGTCAAGAAGCAGTCGAGGCGGCCACGAGGTGGGCGCCCCCCATCTGGCGCGCCCCTATCTCGTGGGCCCCTCGGGCGGCCACCGACGTACTTCTTGCTCCTATATATGCCCACGTACCCCGAGAACATCAAAGGCGACCACAAAAAACTATTGCCACCACCGTAACCTTCTATATCCGCGAGATCCCATCTTGGAGCCTTCGTCGGTGCTCCGTCGGAGGGGGAATCGACCATGGAGGGCTTCTACATCAACACCATAGCCCCTCCGATGAGTTGTGAGTAGTTTACCACAGACCTTTGGGTCCATAGTTATTAGCTAGATGGCTTCTTCTCTCTTTTTGGATCTCAATACCATGTTCTTCTCGATCTTCTTGGAGATCTATTCGATGTAACTCTTTTTGCGGTGTGTTTGTCGAGATCCGATGAATTGTGGGTTTATGATCAAGTTTATCTATGAGAAATATTTGAATCTCCTCTGAATTTTTTTTATGTGTGATTAAGTTATCTTTGCAAGTCTCTTCGAATTATCTGTTTGGTTTGGCCTACTAGATTGATCTTTCTTGCAATGGGAGAAGTGCTTAGCTTTGGGTTCAATCTTGCGGTGTCCTTTCCCAATGACTGCAGGGGCAGCAAGGCACGTATTGTACTGTTTCCATCGAGGATAAAAAGATGGGGTTTATATCATATTGCATGAGTTTATCCCTCTACATCATGTCATCTTTCTTAATGCGTTACTCTGTTCTTTATGAACTTAATACTCTAGATGCATGCTGGATAGTGGTCGATGTGTGGAGCAATAGTAGTAGATGCAGGCAGGAGTCGGTCTACTTGTCACGGACGTGATGCCTATATACATGATCATAATTATTCGCTTTTCTATCAATTGCTCGATAGTAATTTGTTCACCCATCGTAATACTTATGCTATCTTGAGAGAAGCCACTAGTGAAACCTATGGCCCCCGGGTCTATCTTTTATCATATAAGCTTTCAATCTAATTTTATTTGCATTTTACTTTTCCAATCTATATCATAAAATACCAAAAATATATTTATCTTATCATACTATCTCTATCAGATCTCACTTTTGCAAGTGGCCGTGAAGGGATTGACAACCCCTTTATTGCATTGGTTGCGAGTTCTTTGTATGTTTGTGTAGGTGCGTGGGACTTTTGAGGAGCCTCCTACTGGATTGATACCTTGGTTCTCAAAAACTGAGGGAAATACTTACGCTACTATTGTTGCATCACCCTTTCCTCTTCAAGGAAAACCAACACAAGCTCAAGACATAGCAAGAAGGATTTCTGGCGCCGTTGCCGGGGAGGTCTTCAACGTGAAGCCGAAGGTGGTGGTCGGCCAGCAAGCGAAGTGCGGAGGCGCTATGGTGGGCAAAATGCCAATGTCACCTGGCCCGAAGGCTCCTATGTGGAGACCGTGAAGGGGTGGTAATCGGGGTGGTTCTACATCACCAAGCCGTGCGACACCAAGTGGGCAGCGGCCCCCGAATTTCGATCCGGCATCCCCATGAGGTTCACTTCTTGGAAAGAGAAGGGCCTAGCCTGGGGCTCAACGGTGGAGCTGACCGGACTTCAGACCTGCGTCAAAAATATGATAAGCAAGAAAATCAAGCTTGTCAACATGGTCCAGGTCATGCTCTTCGCCAGATCCTTCCGTGCCAAAGACGGGCCTTCAATATGTGGGATTTCGACCCGACCGAACACTAGACGCTGCGAGAGCTCTTCGACACAACGCACAAAGACGCCTGGAAGGTGTTGTTCAAGGCCGCCGAGGTACCTCCTCCCATAACCGAGGATCGCGGACTCAGCGCAAAGCGCCCCGCCAATCCGGTAAGCTCTTTATATTTTGCAAGATGTTCCTTTGCCCAGTATATTCGTGGGAGGATTCTAAGCCTCCATGCCAATATAACAGGACTGGGTAGCGATAGCGGAGCGGATTGACTGTCCAGCTCCACTACCCGAAGATCCAGCAACGACTCTCTTAACGGAGATGTTGTTTCCGGCGCCCTATGAGGTGCCGGAGAAGAAGGCCAAGAAGAAGGCCGCGGGGACCAAGAAAGGTCTCCGGCGCAAGGTTGTATCAGACTCATCGTCCGAAGACACCGAGGCGCGCTCCTCCAACGAAAACGAGGAGGAGGAAGAGGAAAGCTCTCTCCCCCCCAACCGGGGGGGGGGGGGGGGAAGAAAAGGAAGGCCGCCCCGTATGGGGAGACCGAAGGGTCCAAGAAGGGAAAGACCCTCCCTCCGGACCACTCCACCACAACCGCCTACAGCGACGAGGAGTGGTTGCCCAGGAACAATCCCCTAGCGAAGTCGTAAGTATACAGACACTATAATACTTCCGGTATGTTTTGCTTTATTGCTTCTTATCATCTCAAACATACTCGTGCAGTCCAGCCAAAGCCCATATCGACGTATCCTCTTCGGATGGGTCTCTGGACCTGTCGGTGATGAATAGTGATTCACTCCCGGCTGCCTCCTCCCTGATAACCCACAAGTGTAGGGGATCGCAACAGCTTTTGAGGGTAAAGTATTCAACCCAAATTTATTGATTCAACACAAGGGGAGCCAAAGAATATTCTTGAGTATTAGCAGTTGAGTTGTCAATTCAACCACACCTGGATAACTTAGTATCTGCAGAAAAGTGTTTAGTAGCAAAATTGGTATGATAATAATAAATGTAACGGTAGCAAAAGTAATGTTTTTGGGGTTTTTGTAGTAGTTGTAACAGTAGAAACGGAAAAGTAAATAAGCGAAGAACAATATATGAAAAGCTCGTAGGCAATGGATCAATGATGGATAATTATGCCGGATGTGATTCCTCATGTAATAGCTATAACGTAGGGTGACATAGAACTAGCTCCAGTTCATCAATGTAATGTAGGCATGTATTCCGTAAATAGTCATACGTGCTTATGGAAAAGAACTTGCATGACATCTTTTGTCCTACCCTCCCGTGGCAGCGGGGTCCTAGCGGAAACTAAGGGATATTAACGCCTCCTTTTAATAGAGAACCGGAACAAAGCATTAGCACATAGTGAATACATGAACTCCTCAAACTATGATCATCACCGAGAAGTATCCCGATTATTGTCACTTTGGGGTTGTCGGATCATAACACATAATAGGTGACTATAGACTTGCAAGATAGGATCAAGAACACATATATATTCATGAAAACATAATAGGTTCAGATCTGAAATCATGGCACTCGGCCCCTAGTGACAAGCATTAAGCATAGCAAAGTCATAGCAACATCAATCTCAGAACATAGTGGATACTAGGGATCAAACCCTAACAAAACTAACTTGATTACATGGTAAATCTCATCCAACCCATCACCGTCCAGCAAGCCTATGATGGAATTACTCGAGGATGGTTGATGATGACGACGGCGACGAATCCCCCTTTCTGGAGCCCCGAACGGACTCCAGATCAGCCCTCCCGAGAGAGATTAGGGCTTGGCGGCGGCTCCGTGTCTTAAAACACGATGAAACTTTCTCTTTGATTTTTTCTCCCCGAACGTGAATATATGGAGTTGGAGTTGAGGTCGGTGGAGGTCCAGGGGGCCCACGAGATAGGAGGCGCGCCTCTACAGGCGCCCCACACGTGGACAGGCCCTGGGGCCCCTGGTGTATTTCTTCCACCCAGAAATTCTTATTAATTCCAAAAAGTGCCTCCGTGGATTTTTTGGACATTCCGAGAACTTTTCTTTTCTACACATAAAACAACGTCATGGCAGTTCTGCTGAAAACAGCGTCAGTCCGGGTTAGTTTCATTCAAATCATGCAAGTTAGAGTCCAAAACAAGGGCAAAAGTGTTTAGAAAAGTAGATACGTTGGAGACGTATCAACCTCCCCAAGCTTAAACCTTTGCTTGTCCTCAAGCAATTCAGTTGATAAACTGAAAGTGATAAAGAAAAACTTTTACAAACTCTATTTTCTCTTGTTGTTGTAAACATGAAAAGCCAGCATTCAAATTTCAGCAAATATTATGAACTAACCATACTCACAATTACACTTAGCTCTCACAATTACTCATATCAATAGCATAATCAGCTAGCGAGCCATAATAATAAAACTCGGATGACACTTTTTCAAAATAATCATAACATGATGTAACAAAATGGTATCTCGCTAGCCCTTTCTGAGACCGCAAAACATAAATGCAGAGCACCTTTAAAGATCAAGGACTGACTCAATATAAACAAATAGTAATGAATGCAAATGACAGTGTGCTCTCCAGCGGGTGCTTTTAAATAAGAAGGGTGATGACTCAACATAAAAGTAAATAGATAGGCCCTTCGCAGAGGGAAGCAGGGATTTGTAGAGGTGCCAGAGCTCGATTTTAAAATAGAGATTGAATAACATTATGAGCGGCATAATTTCGCTGTCAACGCAACAAGTATGAGATGGCTGTATCTTCCATACTACATGCATTATAGGCAGTTCTCAAACAGAATGGTAAAGGTTTATACTCCCCCAACCACCAACAAGCATCAATCCATGGATTGCTCGAAACAATGAGTGCCTCCAACATACAACAGCCCTGGGGGAGTTTTTTTTAATTATTTTGATTTTCTTTGATCGTTTTGGATCATGGGACTGGGCATCCCGGTTATCGGCCATTTCTCGTGAATGAGGAGCGGAGTCCACTCCTCGTGAGAATAACCCACCTAGCACGGAAGATATAGGCAGCCCTAGTTGTAACATGAGCTGCTCGAGCATACAAAACAGAATTTCATTTGAAGGTTTGGAGATTGGCACATACAAATTTACTTGGAACGGCAGGTAAATACCACATATATGAAGGTATAGTGGACTCATATGGAACAACTTTGGGGTTTAAGGAGTTTGGATGCACAAGCAGTATTCCCGCTTAGTATAGGTGAAGGCTAGCAAAATACTGGGAAGCGACCAACTGAGAGAGCGACAACAGTCGTAAACATGCATTAAAATTAATTCACACCGAGTACAAGCATGAGTAGGATATAATCCACCATGAACATAAATATCATGAAGGCTATGTTGATTTGATTCAACTACATGCGTGAACATGTGCCAAGTCGATTCACTCAATTCATTTAAAGGAGGATACCATCCCATCATATCACATCATAATCATTCTAATAGCATGTTGGCACGCAAGGTAAACCATTATAACTCATAGCTAATCAAGCTTGGCACAAGCAACTATAATCTCTAAATGTCATTGCAAATATGTTTACTTCATAATAAGCTCACTCAGAAACGATGAACTCATCATATTTACAAAAACAAGAGAGGTCGAGTTCATACCAGCTTTTCTCATCTCAATAAGTCCATCATATATAGTCATTATTGCCTTTCACTTGCACGACCGAACGATGTGTATAATAAAAAGAGTGCATGTGCATAACTAAGCTAGAAACTGCAAGCATTCAACTCAAGAGAGAAGACAAGTAATATGGTCTCTAATTTAAATAAACAATCATGCATATAAGAGCCACTAAGCATTTTCAATATAGTCTTCTCGACCCCCAAAGGAAAGAAAAGAAAATAAAACTATTTACACGGGAAAGCTCCCAACAAGTAAGAAGAAGAACTACAAATCTTTTTGGGTTTTCATTTTAATTTCTACTACAAGCATGGAAATTAAACTAACTAATTTTTTTGGATTTTCTTAAAGTTTATCAAACACACAAGAAGAAAACTAGAAAAAGAAATTTAAACTAGCATGGATAATACAATGAAAGAGTATGAGCACCGACGACTAATGTGTGAACATGAATATAAAGTCAGTGAGAAATACGTACTCCCCCAAGCTTAGGCTTTTGGCATAAGTTGGTCTAGTACCAAGGATCACCTGGCTGATATCCATAAGTGAAACCGGGGTTGTACTAAGATGCAGCGGCAACCGCCTCCTGAGTTGCAGCGTGTTGGCGAGCTGCCTCCACTCCCCTCTCGTATTCAGCTGCTTCCTCCCTGGTGACAACATATCTTCCTTTTGCCTGATAATCAAAAAGGTAGGGAGCAGGAAGAGTAACAGGGACGACGTTGCGTCTGTCATAGATTAGTCGATAATGGAGGAATTGTTCATTCCTCTCAAGAAAATGATGATTGAACATAGCTTCTTTATCCGAATAAAATTATATCCCCCTCTCGTGGGGATATATTAAGAAAATTAGCCACACGGGTTGCATAAATTCCTCCAAATAAATCTCCCTTTCTACTATTATTCTGCAACCTATGTGCAACTATTGCCCCCCAAGTTATAACCTTTATAACTTGAAACAGCACTCTTGAGGACACACAGATCAGGGACACACATATGACAAGCTTCGTCTTTACCGTTAATGCATCTACCAATAAAGAGAGCAAAATAATGTATAGCAGGAAAATGAATGCTCCCTATGGTAGCTTGTGTTATGTCCCTAGATTCTCCCATAGTAATATTAGCAAGAAAATCTCTAAATTCAGATTTGCGAGGATCATTAATATTACCCCACTGCGGGAGTTTGCAAGCAGTTGTGAAATCCTCTAAATCCATGGTATAAGAAGTATCATAAATATCAAACATGACACTAGGATAATTACGCGTACAGATATATTGGAACCTCCGCACAAAGGAATCAGTCAATTGATAGTACTAAGGACACTTATCTTGTAAGAAGTCCTCCAGCTCGGCATTACGCACATACGCGTCAAATTCCTCCTTGAAGCCTGCTTCGACCATAAAATCATCGGATGGCCACTCACATGCCCGTACATTTGCGTCCCTCAGCAATTCAACATCTTGCTCACGTATAGCAATCCTTGGCCCTTTCTTTGCCGAGGAACAACCTTGGTACATTCTTCTAAACATAATTATTTTTCTGAAAATTTCTGAAATTTTAGTAACTTCAAAATAAAAGTGAATAAAATTAAACAAGATTGATAGCAACTACTCCTACAAGTGCCTAGAGCCTATATCATGCATTGGAATTCCTTAGGACCTCAAAAAATTAACATGCAAACTCAAGAACAAGGTCACCTATGCAGCAAAATTTGCAATGAATAAAGCACTAGAACAAAAACTAATTGGACCAATGGAGGAGTCACGTACCAAGCAACAGTCTCCCAAAGCAGTTTTGTGAATGAAGCTTTGAGCAAGGAGATCGAAAATCGCAGCAAAACGAGCTAGAACTCGTGCTTGAGCTGGATGGGGATTTTTTTGGGTAGAAGATGAAGTGTGTGGGTGCTGGCATAAGTGGAGGGGGGCCACCAGGGGCCCACGAGACAGGGGGCGCGCCCTATAGGGGGGGCGCGCCCTCCACTCTCGTGGCCTGGTGCTTGCCCCTCCTGCAGTGATTTCAGTGCCTAAAATCCTCAAATATTCCAGAAAAAATCATACTGAATTTGCAGGGCATTTGGAGCACTTTTATTTTCCGACTATTTTTTTATTGCACGGATAATTCAGAAAACTGACGGATAATACTATTTTTGCTATATTTATTCTAAATAACAGAAAGTAAAAAGAGGGTACAGAAGGTTGTGCCTTCTAGTTTCGTCCATCTCGTGATCATCAAAATGAACCCACTAACAAGGTTGATCAAGTCTTGTTAACAAACTCATTCCGAATAACACGAAACCGGAGAAATTTCTAATAACACTAAGTTACCTCAACGGGGATATGAAAATCCCCAACAATAAGAATATCATACTTTTTCTTGACAGTAGGAAGAGGAAATTCAAAACCTCCAAAAATGATAGCTGGAACTTTTTCAATAGAATTGATGCTATGAACTTGAGATTGTTTCCTCGGAAAGTGTACCGTATGCTCATTACCATTAACATGAAAAGTGACATTGCCTTTGTTGCAATCAATAACAGCCCTGCAGTATTAAGAAAAGGTCTACCAAGGATAATAGACATACTATCGTCCTCGGGAATATCAAGAATAACAAAGTCCGTTAAGATAGTGACATTTGCAACCACAACAGGCACATCCTCACAAATACCGACAGGTATAGCAGTTGATTTATTAGCCATTTGCAAAGATATTTCAGTAGGTGTCAACTTATTCAATTCAAGTTTACAATATAAAGAGAGAGGCATAACACTAACACCGGCTCCAAGATCACATAAAGCAGTTCTAACATAATTTCTTTTAATAGAGCATGGTATAGTTGGTACCCCGGGATCTCCAAGTTTCTTTGGTATTCCACCCTTAAAAGTGTAGTTAGCAAGCATGGTGGAAATTTCAGCTTCCGGTATCTTTCTTTTATTTGTAATGATATCCTTCATATACTTAGCATAAGGATTTACTTTCAGCATATCAGTTAAGCGCATACGTAAGAAAATAGGTCTAATCATTTCAGCAAAGCGCTCAAAATCCTCATCATCCTTTGTCTTGGATGGTTTAGGAGGAAAGGGCATGGGTTTCTGAACCCATGGTTCTCTTTCTTTACAGTGCTTCCTACAAACAAAATATCTCTTATCATAATGTTGATTCTTTGGTTGTGGGTTATCAAGATCAACAGCAGGTTCAATCTCTAAATCATTGTTTTTGCTAGGTTGAGCATCAACATGAACATTATCATTGACATTATCACTAGGTTCATGTTCATCACCTGATTGTGTTTCAGCATCAAAAATAGAAATATCATTGGGATTCTCAGGTGTGTCTACAGTAGGTTCACTAGAAGCATGCAAAGTCGTATCGTCTTTCTTTTTCTTCTTTTTAGAAGAAGTAGGTGCCTCTAAATTATTTCTTTGAGAATCTTGCTCGATTCTCTTAGGGTGGCCTTCAGGATACAAAGGTTCCTGAGTCATTCTACCAGTTCTAGTAGCCACTCTAACAGCAAAGTCATTTTTATTATTTAATTCATCAAGCAAATCATTTTGAGCTTTGAGTACTTGCTAACAAGGTGAGGTTCATCTTTAACTCTAGCCAGATTATCACTTACGCGTCCTATCTCGAAAGCATTATTCTTTAACTCTCTACCAACATAAGCATTAAAACTTTCTTGTCTAGCCATAAAGTCATCAAATTCATCTAAGCATGGGCTATGAAGTTTAGTAGAGGGGATTTCAACTTTATTATATCTATAGAGAGAATTTACCTTTACTACCTGTGTCGGGTTATCAAGACAATGTGGTTCTTCAGGCGGTATATTAAGACCATGTATTTCTTCAATAGGAGGTAAATTCTTAACATCTTCAGCTTTAATACCTTTTTCTTTCATTGATTTATTTGCCTCTTGCATATCTTCAGGACTGAGAAATAAAACACCTCTCTTCTTCGGAGTGGGTTTAGGAATAGGCTCAGGAGTTGGCTCAATTGGTTTAGGAATTACTTCAGGAATTGGCTCAGGAAGAGTCCAATTATTTTCATTATTCAACATATTGTTCAATAGTATTTCAGCTTAAATCATTTGTTCTTTCCTGAAAACACAACCAGCACAACTATCCAAGTAGTCCTTGGAAGCATGGGTTAGTCCATTATAAAACATATCAAGTATTTCATTTTTCTTAAGAGGATGATCACTAAAGCATTAAGTAATCGGAGAAGCCTCCCCAAGCTTGTGGGAGACTCTCTTCTTTGATTTGCACAAAATTATATATTTCCATAAGGCAGCTTGTTTCTTATGAGCAGGGAAATATTTAGCAGAGAAGTAATAAATCATATCCTGGGGACTACGCACACAACGAGGATCTAGAGAATTATACCAAGTCTTAGCATCACCCTTTAATGAGAACGGAAATATCTTAAGTATATAAAAATAGCGAGACTTCTCATCATTAGTAAACAGGGTAGCTATATCATTCAACTTGGTAAGATGTGCCCCAACAGTTTCAGATTCAAGGCCATAAAAAGGATCAGATTCAACTAAAGTAATAATCTCAGGATCAACAGAGAATTAATAATCCTTATCAGTAACACAAATAGGTGAAGTAGCAAAAGCAGGGTCGGGTTTCATTCTAGCATTAAGAGACTGCTGCTTCCATTTAGCTAATAATTTCTTAAGATCATATCTATAATTGCCAGCAAAGATTTCCCTATCAGCTTCTTCATTCATAACATAACCCTTAGGAACAACAGGCAATACATAATCATTGGGAGAACCTTCATCATCACTATCATCAATAATAGGTTCTTCAGTATTTTCATTCCCCCTAACTCTAGCAAGTTGTTCATCAAAAAATTCACCTAATGGCAAAGTAGTATCACGCACAGAAGTAGTTTCATCATGCATAGCAGAAGTGGCATCATCAATAACATGCGACATATCAGAATTCATAGCAGTAGCAGGTTTAGGTGTCGCAAGCTTACTAATAACAGAAGGAAAATCTAGTGCAGAGCTAGATGGCAGTTCCTTACCAGCCCTCGTAGTTGAGGGCAAAATCTTGGTTCTGTCGTCTTTCAAGTTCTTCATAGTGATCAACATATATAAATCCCAAGTGACTCAGATAATAGAGCTATGCTCCCCGGCAACGGCGCCAGAAATTAGTCTTGATAACCCACAAGTGTAGGGGATCACAACAGCTTTCAAGGGTAAAGTATTCAACCCAAATTTATTGATTCGACACAAGGGGAGCCAAAGAATATTCTTGAGTATTAGCAGTTGAGTTGTCAATTCAACCACACCTGGATAACTCAGTATCTGCAGCAAAGTGTTTAGTAGCAAAAGTGGTATGATAATAATAAAGGTAACGGTAGCAAAAGTAATGTTTTTTGGGGGTTTTGTAGTAGTTGTAACAGTAGCAACGAAAAAGTAAATAAGCGAAGAACAATATATGAAAAGCTCGTAGGCAATGGATCAGTGATGGATAATTATGCCGGATGTGATTCCTCATGTAATAGCTATAACATAGGGTGACACAGAACTAGCTCCAGTTCATCAATGTAATGTAGGCATGTATTTCGTAAATAGTCATACGTTCTTATGGTAAAGTACTTGCATGACATCTTTTGTCCTACCCTCCCGTGGCAGCGGGATCCTAGCAGAAACTAAGGGATATTAAGGCCTCCTTTTAATAGAGAACCGGAACAAATCATTAGCACATAGTGAATACATGAACTCCTCAAACTACGATCATCACCGAGAAGTATCTCGATTATTGTCACTTCGGGGTTGTCGGATCATAACACATAATAGGTGACTATAGACTTGCAAGATAGGATCAAAAACACACATATATTCATGAAAACATAATAGGTTCAGATCTGAAATCATGGCACTCGGGCCCTAGTGACAAGCATTAAGCATAGCAAAGTCATAGCAACATCAATCTCAGAACATAGTGGATACTAGGGATCAAACCCTAACAAAACTAACTTGATTACATGGTAAATCTCATCCAACCCATCGCCGTCCAGCAAGCCTATGATGGAATTACTCACACATGGCGGTGAGCATCATGAAGTTGGTGATGGAGGATGGTTGATGATGATGATGGCGATGGATCCCCCTTTCCGGAGCCCCGAATGGACTCCAGATCAGCCCCCCGAGAGAGATTAGGGCATGGCGGCGGCTTCGTGTCGTAAAACGCGATGAAACTTTCTCTCTGATTTTTTTTCTCCTCAAACGTGAATATATGGAGTTGGAGTTGAGGTCGGTGGAGGTCCAGGGGGCCCACGAGATAGGAGGGCGCGCCCTCTGGGGCGCCTGTCTCGTGGACAGGCCACAGGCCCCTGGTGTATTTCTTTCGCCCAGAAATTCTTATTAATTCCAAAAAGTGCCTCCGTGGATTTTCAAGACATTCCGAGAACTTTTCTTTTCTGCACATAAAACAACATCATGGCAGTTCTGCTGAAAACAGCGTCAGTCCGGGTTAGTTTCATTCAAATCATGCAAGTTAGAGTCCAAAACAAGGGCAAAAGTGTTTGGAAAAGTAGATACGTTGGAGACGTATCACTCCCCCAAGCCCGCGGACGACACCGAGGTGTTGTCTCAAAGGATACCGGACCAGGGGGAGACTGTTCGGGAGACGCCGCAAGGCAAAATCCCAGACGCCGGGCACATGGGAGGGAAGACCCCCATGGATTCTGATGACGGGGGCCGCAGCAAGTTTGCCCCCCAGCCGGAGATCGCTCGGAACCCCGGTGGTTCCGGATCTGCAGCAGCCTCTCCCTAGGGGGGGCGAGCCGCCCGTGCCGATGACCTTTATCCATCCAGAGGCATTAGACAACTTGCTCGAAGCGCTTGGAGACGCTTCCATTGATGACGAACACCGTACTCTTATGAGTATGGTGATTGAGAAGGTCCGGTCCGCCAAAAGTGGACTGACCGAAGCCTGCGCCAGCCGCCTGACGGGCTTTGAGGTAAGTAATAAAATTATAAGAAAATATCACAGTATATACAGTAGCCCCTGATGCTCTGTTTGGCGTTCAGGAAAAAAGCCGAACATAGGATGAAATAACATCCGCAGAAGTCTAACAGAAAATGTCCATGTGAATAAACAAGCGTCACTGCTGGCCGCTGCCACTCGTACTGCAGAGGTCTCCGGACTGAAGCGGGACCTGGAGCGGACCGAGGAAGATCTCGGCCTCGTGAAGAGGCAGCTCGAGGAAAACAAAGGTACACAATATCCCGTCTGTATATTTATAAAGAAAAAATTGTTGACGCTAATAGGAGCGTCATGAATTTTAATAGGGGCCACAACCGAAGTGGCGGCCCTTAAGAAGGCTTTGACCAAGGCCGAAGACAAAGCGGCCAAGGAACGCGCCGAGCGCGAGAAGCAAGAGGCCCGTGTTGACGAGGTCTAGCAAGAGGTCCAGGATTTCGTCAAAAAGTACGAGTCCTTGGAGCGTGACTCTAAGACGCAAGAGTCCGAGCTTGCGAAGGCCCTCCAGAGCACACAGGATGCCAAGGCCGAAGCCCAAAAGGCCCTCCAAGAGGTTCAAGTGGCTAAGATGATTACGGCGGGTAAGGCATTCAATATGCAAAGCAATCATGTGAAGGAGACTTTCCTTTTACTTACCCGAATTTGGAGCCCTCCAGTAGCATTCGCAGATCTGTCTCGCAGCATATCTGATGCCGCAGAGTTCTACCGAGCTGAAGAAGGGAGCTCAACGGAGAAGTTGTTCTCGTCCCAGTATATTGGGGCCGAGCATCCGGTGCCCTTGAGCGACCAGCTGAAGCAACTGGTCGAACTTCACAAGGCGGCCGAACTGGCCATGAAGGACCTCATAGTCCGGATGTGTCCTGCCGAGCCCCTGCCCAGCAGCTACTTCGGCCTGGTAAAGCGGCTTGTGAATGCCTGCCTGCAACTTGAAGTCATAAAGCAGTCAGTCTGTATTGAAGGCGCACGCAGGGCCTTCGCCCGCGCGAAAATGCACTGGGAGAAGATGGATGCCGAGAAGCTGGTGACGGAGGGGCTGCCGAAGGGCAAGGAGCACCGCCACCCTGAAAAGTATTATGACAGTGTCCTGAAGGGTGCACGCCTTGTGGCGGAGGAATGTGCTAAGGATGTAATATTTGAATGAATGTACTCATTTGATCCTGTAATATGAAAAGAAGTTCATTTGCGCTATATAACGCTTGTTGATTTAAAATTTTACCTTCTGTGCGGCCGTTTCTAAAATCTGAGAGTTGGCCAGTCCTCGGCTTCTGCCCCCATGTAATTAGTACCAGGGTGTTAGGGATAAATCTAAACACTCTTTATCCAAAATTTTGGTCCTTTAAGAAGGTGTTTAAGGCAACGAACAAGGCAATCGGACTATACAGCTTTATCACTCTCACTTAGCCATAGAAGTCTGTAATTTTAAATTTTGGCGTAGCCCCTGGTATTCGAAAGGCCGAACTTGGGGCGCTATACACGCCTAAATCAGACAAGGCCGATTCCTCGCCCAAAGCGGAAAAAATCTTTAAGGATTTGAGACCTCTCGAACAGCGACCAGTCAGTTTTCGGCTTTCTCTACTGAGGTGCTTGTCCGGAAGAACCAGGACACAATCGCAGTAGTTCTCCCTATGCCACCTTAGTCGATGTAGCGGAACGTAAGGCGGCAAAACATGGGAGCCAGGGAAACCCAACTATTGACCCAAGACATGATTCGGAGCTGATGCATATAATGCTATAAGTTCGGGGTGCCGCGCTGTCGAAAGTGTTCAGACATTTCTTGCCGTGTTATGGGGTATACTGAAGCCCCTGCCGAGCTGTACGTACCAAAATGTACGTGTGCAATTTGTAATAAACAATCAAGGAGAAAGAAATGTAATAATAAGCTGATGATGTACATTATTTTGTATTGTTATTTGAATAATACGTCAAGGCGTATGTATACAACTAGTGCGATAAGCAAAATAGGATTATTTGACATGTCCTAACCAAGAGCGAGCTACGTGTGGGTATGTAAAACAGGTATATCGATCGTTATCAGAGACCCCCCGTGGATTCCCTTGTTCAGAGCTCCTTGCTTCCTTGGTGTTTCCATCCCGTGATGGGTCCGATAATCAGGTTATCGGAAGAGCCTCCGGAAAATAGGGACCTGAAAGAAAGAAAAAGGGTGAAGGTATACGGGTCTTGGGGCAGTTGAGCCGCATTGTGGGCCGTACTGTAGTTGTGCCCCGCCTATGCCCATGGTATTTTAAGTGCGTAATTATGTACGCGCGGCACGGATTTTGCCGCTTGACTAGGCCTAGGGCGGAGGCCAAATTGCTAGGCGAGCTCAGGCCGTGCCGGATGATCCTATTGTAGAGTACTTCGGACTCGCTTGGCGGTGTCCGGGGGCTTTATTGCCAAATTGGAGGTCTGCCTAAGAAGGCTTCTCTATACTTCTGCTGCGAGGGCCGCAGTGTGCTCTTCTGTACGGAGGGAGTGCTCTGTGTTTCTGTCGTGGAATTGTCACGGCAGATGTCCTCTTGCAAGGACTTAGTCGTGGAGCCATCGCAACTAGGAAGCTTAAAGGGGTTAATCGGGACAAAGGACACGAGAGGTTTATACTAGTTCGGCCCCTTACGGTGAAGGTAAGGCCTACGTCTAGTTGGGTTGGTATTGCTTGATGTTTCAATGACCAGGGAGCGAGATACGCTATGCCCGGCTCTCGATGAGTTGTTTCTTGCCCTAAGCCGCCAGCGGGTCGTCCCCTTATATACATGGGTTGACGCCCTGCAGCCTACAGAGTCCCGGCCGGCTCATAAAAAGTGTCCGGCTCGGTGACTAGTTAATTCTACCTTACGATACAAGTCATGCCATCATGGCGGTTTACCACTACGGGCCTTAAGTCGCCTGTGGGCTTTAGACCCTTTATTGAACTGCCATCTTCACGCTTGGTCTTGGGCTTCTTCTGATGAATCCCTCTTTGCGTAACCCGGCCCCTCATGGGAGCTTACACAAATGGTTATATCCCCAACATTAGGCCCCAGATTGATTTGAACCGGTTCATGTCAATCTTAAAATACCTTAAAAACAAGCCTTTCTGTCTTCTGTCAGTGCAAAGGTCCTAACCCGCCGCGACTTCATCTTCTGGATCCGTGTTAACCCGCCATGACGTCATCTTCAATTAAATCCCTATTTTATTTTGTCATATCTTCAACGGATCTTGCCTTTACTAACCATCCCGAAAACCGAGGCGTCGGGGTCGCTGGATAATGATGCTCGGTCTCCTCGTTTCTCGCGCCGCCTCAGTCGGCCTTTCCTTATAAATAGGCTCAACCTAGGTCTTCTTCATTTTCTCCCCTCAGTCGTCTTCCTCCGCTCGCTCTCTCCCTGTCGCTCGATCTCCGCCGCTGCTGCCGCCGAGTTCCTCGTCTTCATCAACTCAGCCATTGCATCACCACGAATCTGATCGAGAAACGCGACGAACCTCCGCCGCAGCCCTGCATCTATAAGTCCCTTTTCTTTCCTGTCTTAGATCTGCATTACAGTTTTAAATCGAGTTAAATGGTGTTCATCGCCGCCGCTACAAACCCTTGATAGATCTCACCCCGACGCCTTTTCGATCGCCGGATGGTATAGAAGCTATTGCGGTAGCTGTTTCACCCCCATTTTATATGCAGACGGATCCCTTTTCCTTTGTTCAGAAGCTTCTTTCGAGTGTATGAACTTCTCTGCACTTGTTTTAGGTCTAGAAATTTTTCTTTTCAGAACGACCATTTGATCCAAAATAATTGTTGTAACTTATGAAACCTGTTTGTTCCACACTTAGCCAAAAAACTGCATCTGTTAGATCTGTTTAGCCACGGTAGCCTATGTAGCCGGTTTAAGAAGACAACACAGATTATCCGCCTTGCTTGCTTCTGGCGACTTAAGATAACTTAACTGCTTCTGGAACCCGTAGTAGCTTAAATATCACAACACAATTAGCCATATGTCATTAGGCCCCTTCTTAAGCCGCCATCTTGAATAGATTTAAAATGTTTTCCTCCGGGTTAAATTTGAACCGGAACTTCTTATTTTGTCATAGGCTTCAATTTATACAATGGCACCCAAGGCTCCCAAAGCTCCTGTGACCTGCAACTAGGTCAAATCCACCGTTACAGAAAGCACTTTGTCTGACTTTGTGAAATCCGGCCATCTGCCCAAGAGAGAGGTCATGTCTTATCGTGCTCCTAACCCGTCAGAGCAGAAGCCTCAACCCAAGGAAGGGGAGGTGATCGTGTTTACTGATCACATGAACCGGGGCTTCGCTCCACCCGGTTCAAAATTCTTCAGGGATGTTTTACATTTCTTTGACCCCAGACCTCAAAATTCTCCAATTCCGTGTCAAATATTTGCAACTTCCAAGTCTTCTGTGAGGTGTACCTTGGGGAAGAACCCAACTTACTTTTATTCAGAGAATTGTTTTACTTAAACCGGCAGAACGAACGCGCCAACGGGCCCAGCCTGGGACTTGGTGGCATCTCGATTCAGCGGCGGAGAGACTGCCTTTTTCCTTATCTTTGAACTGCCGAGTCATCCAAAGGATTGGAATCAGACATGGTTCTACTGCGAGGATACTTCTCCGGCTGACGAAAATCCTCTGCCTGGCTTCCGCGCCTTGCGCCTTGATTCCAACCACCCGCTGCCGGATAAACTGACTGCTGTTGAACGGCTGCCACTCGCTCCCACCATTAGTAAAATCAAAGCTCTTTTGGGAAATGGCTTAGATGGTATTGACCTGGTCTGAGTCTGGGTCGCTTGGCGAGTGATTCCGTTAAGCCGCCGCCCCGGCTTAATGTGCACTTACTCAGGCGAGAAGAATGACCCACTGCGTCATAGTCCCGACGACTTACCAGATGATGTAGTGGATGCTACGACCCAGACGTTGCTGAAAGAGGGCACGGTGACCAGTAATGCCTTTGGCTTACTTCCTTTCTGCAAGAAGAACCGGCCCCTGCAGTAAGTCATCAACCTCAATAATTACTCCTTACTGTGTTATACCTTACTTTTATTCATAACCCCTTATTATTCTTCACAGGCCGATGATGATAACTTCGGAAGGTCAAGTATAACCATGAGGCGGCCAAACAAGCCAGAGCGGCAAAAGAGCCGAAAGGAAGGCCGCCAAGACTGGAACTTCGAAGAAGAGGAAGCCAAGCGCTTCAGATATGTTTAAACTTGACGATACTGATGATGATGAAGAAGAGGTAACTTTTTAACTCCTTTGACTCTTTATCATTACCTTGTTAACCTTAAATCTTTTCAGGAAGACACGGGGAACAGCCAAGCCGTCGAGGAAGAGGTAACTATAATCTCCTCCGACTCCGAGCCCCTGCCGCGTCAGAAAATTCGAAGAGTAATCCAGAAAGTTAGATTTTCACATCCTTTGGCTTACCAAGATCCTCAATTTCTTTTGAAGCAACAGCAATTTGAAAGCCGGAGGCAGACCCGGACCAGCAAGGATATAGAGCTCTCCTCCAGCTTACCTGACGTAACCAGGAAGCGTCGGGCTGAGGTTATCTCCGATTTACGTTCTGTTTACCCTTTGGCGGGTTTAATTCGTCAACTTCTCAATTCATCTGACTCCGATTATCAGGATACCTCTCCTTCCTCCGGTGAGTCTATGCAATCTAACATGCCGGCTTTCAAAACTGCCCCTGGGTAATATAATTTTGTTTACCTTATGCTTTACTTTACTCTTGCTTTTGTACTCATCCTTCTGCCTTTGTCCACAGTGTACAAGTGAAAACCAGTAAGAGGGCAAAGAAGAGCAAGCCGTCCCAAGACCCGGTCGTGACTGAACCGGAGCTTGGCACAGCCGCTCCTGATAGTTCTACCCATCAGCCGCCGCCTGAACTAGCCTCTCACACTCCAGTACCAGCATCTGATCCACCCGCTGAAGATACTGTCAACAGCTCTGATAACCCGGAAGCTCCTAGCCAGGCCAAAACAATTGATCTGGAAATTGAGATTCTGAAGACTCAATTTGTTGAGCCGGGGCAATCCACTGTCCTGGCCAAGTGCTCTGCCAAGGAGGAGCTTCGGGAATGCTGAAAGGCCAAGCTAGATATTGCTGACTATACTCATTTAAGTATTGGAGATATAGTCTCTAGCTATATCAACCAAGTACATAGCAGCCATGACCTGGAAGTTAATATGGTGAAGCAAATACAGCAAAAATCTGAGGTACAACTTATGTTACTTCTCTTAACCATACTTACTGTATCAGCCCCCAAGTCTATTGCTTATGAATAAATATGTTGTAGACTTAGAAACCTGCCTAGCACTGCTTTGTCTGGTATATAAAGAAGATATTTAACCCAGTTGTAACATGATACCTTGAATTTGCAATACACATTAGCCCCCAAGTGTCAAGTATCTTTGCTTGAAAAGTGCTTGGGACTTAATTTCGATGAACCGGCATTGTATGTTAAATTTCTTCAGCATACATTAGCCCCAAGTGTCAAGTACCTTTGCTTGCAAAGTGCTTGGGACTTAATGATATCTTACCATGATTCTGACTATAACCCGACATCAATGCAGGCCACCACAAGTCAATTTAAGTCGGAGATTGCTGACTTGAAGAGCCGCCTGGCAGCTCAAGAACTTGAACTTCATAAGGCCAACTCCAAAATTGAATTCAACATCTCTGAACAAGAGAAGTTGAAGAAGAATTTTGATGCGTAGAAGAAAATCTGGGCTGATGAGAAGGCCTCACTAGTGACCCGGGCCGAGACGGCAGAAACGTCACTTGCAGAAGCAACAGCCGAGCTGTCCGGCTTAAAGCGCCAGATATCTCAAATGGTCTCAGCAATCTTCAGTAAGTTACAATATATAACCTTGAATATTGCAATCCTTCCTTTGATGAGTATTTTAATTGTCATCTCCAGCTCACCTTATGTTTATGAATGCAGGCCCCAGGAGCACAAACCTCAAGCAGAACATGTTGATCAACCTGAAGGCGGGTTACACTCTGGTGGAGCAAGTGTATACCGGGTCACAACGTGCTTTGGCCATTGTGGCTTTATCAAATGACGTTCCCCATATCCTGCAAGATGTGCTAAAGCGGCTTGCCGTGCTACCCCAGCGGATCCAAGAGCTAAGACGGGCATCTGCCAGAACTGGGGCTATAGCTGCCTTGAGCCGGGCCAAGGCGTTGCTTCCAGAATTAGACCTGGCAGACGTTGCTCTTGGATATCCCAGACGGCTCTTCATTCGACGAGACAGACTTTACCGCTTGTGTGAAAGTCGTACGTCCTGTTGCTACTATCATTGGGAATGATATTGACCTTACCAAGTATCATCCGGGCTATGACAACGAGAACCGGAGAATTCCAACACCTCACTATGATGACGTCAGCCTGATCCCTCTAACTCGTAAGCACACCTTTGCCCCTGAAGTTGACCCAGCCGGTTTAATAGATGATGAAGCTGAGTTTGAAGCCTTAAGCGGCATTGGCGGGCCTCGTCAACCTTCGAGGACAGGGCAGCGTGAGCGGAGGCGGAGAAGGATAACCCGGAATCTTCAAGCCCACCAAAGGAGTGAACCGCCAGGCATTTATGACTTTGCGAAAACAATGCTTCATTATTCAGACTCGGGAAGTCTTGTAATAGGGTAGAAAACCCTCTCAATTTTTTTCATGCCTTCGTGCATGTTTGTGGCGCTTAATACTTTCGTAAGCCGTCATCACTATATACTTCCAGCTTATGTTGATCTTTCCTTGATGTTAAAAACTCGCTTGCCTTATCCTGCATATAAAACAAACAGAATTCCCTTGGCGTCTTATCGCATCCGGGGTCACATAAAGTATTGATAAACCGGAGTACGAACCAAAACATCATATAAAGGCCGGTTTATGATTATAATCACAATAGCATACCTGCGATCTTTTTGGTATTCTCACGGCTTATGTGACCCAAATCATGAGAGTGAGTTTAACTCACGAAAGTTGGCACATATAATGTTCACCTGGCCCTTAATAATACTTACACTTACACAGTATAATGAATAGTAAACTTAATTTCAAAGGCCTCTGATTCGAATACGACTAGTGAACCGTTCCAAAGGGGTTAACCTAAGATTCGGATACGATCATATAGCCCCCACTGGCTTTGGCGATGCCGATCAAGTTGGTATCGACAGCTATGTTCTCTTTGGTTCGAATATGGCCTATGTTTGAACAGGAAGACCCTAAGTGACCATAAGAGTTGTTTAATGACGCTGATTCGAATACGATCCACGTCAGACCCAAAGAGGTTAAGCTACAATTCAAATATGATCAAGAAGCCCCCAAGTGGGTTTGGCAGTATGCCGATCAAGTGGGTATCGAAAGCTATGTTCTCTTTGGTTCGAATACGACTTATGTTTGAACAGGAAGCCCCCAAGTGATCATGGCTAGATTCAGATATGATCATAAGCCGGACCAAAGGGAAAGCCGGATTCAGCTATGATCCGCTCCCTGTTGGTTGTTTCCACCACCTGATAAAGAAGACATACACTAGTAGAAAACAGGGCTTTCGTCCAGGCCAGTTCAGCCCATTAGTCCCGGTTCAATCCAGAACCGGGACCAATGGAGCTATTTGCCCCGGTTCGTGAGCCCAGGGGGCTGGCCGGGCCACGTGGGCCATTGGTCCCGGTTCATACGGACCTTTTGGTGCCGGTTGGTGGGACGAACCGGGACCAATGGTCCTGGCTCCTGGCCCACCACCATTGGTCCCGGTTGGTGGCATGAACCGGGACCAAAGGCTTCCCTTTAGTCCCGGTTCTTGCCACCAACCGGGGCTAATGGTGCTGCCTATATATAGCCCCTCGCGCAAGAGCAGAGCACACTGCTCTGTTTTTTCTAGCCGAGGGGAGAGGGCTTGGTGGTGCTCTAGCTCACCTCCTATGCACACAAGGTGTTCGATGGAATGCCCGAGCCACACTACTTAAGGTTTCTCCTCTCCAAGCTCGACCGCCAAGCTCCATTTTCCTCAATATTTATCTAGGTTTAGCGGTCCGTCACGCCCCGTCCCCGTCGATCACCCGCGCCGATCTCATCGTCGGCACCACCATGGTGAGCCTCTTGTTCTTATCTTCTTTCTGAAAGGAAAAATATTATTACTTGTTTGTTTAGATAGATACTTGTATTATTTTCTTACTTTTATTATTGCATCTTATATAGTGCGATGGTTTTGGTATCCGCCCCGTCGGCCCTCGTCACATCTATGATTCAGATGTGGTATATATTATCTTTTCATAACTATTGGCTCATTTATTGTTTATGAAAATTATGCCGACCAACGCGACATAGATTTTATTTATCTAGGAGGTTGTTGAACCGGAAATTCCAACCGACGCTATTGTCGAGAGGTTAAATTTAGTTGAAGAAGAAAACAATTTCTTGAAGGAAAAAATAAAAAAACTTGAGGAGGAGAAGATGATATTGGAGTTGCATGTTGCGGATGTCGTCGATGATCACAAGATCAAGATGGATGCAATGCGCTTGAAGATGAGAAAGATTAGAAAATATGCCATCCATACCGAGGCTTGGTATCATTATGCCGTTGGATCAGTTGTTACCTTGGTTGCGATTATGATCGTATTTGTTTTCGCATTGAAATGTTTTACATAGTTTCAATGTATGGTTTAATTAATTTAGATGCTTCTGCAGAGCTTTATGTTGTTAGATGAGAACTATGTATGTACTTTGGTTTTTATGTGATGATGAACTTCTATTAATTTGGTCACTTAATTATCTATTCATGATGTTCTGTAATGATTTTTGACACACTTAATTATATATAATGCACGCAGATGAACCGGCAATGGATGTACGGTGATGCACACACCTCCGAGTACATTAAGGGCATGCATGATTTTCTCGAAGTGGCTGAGGCAAACAAGCAGAATGGTTTTATGTGTTGTCCATGCACTATATGTGGGAATACGAAGTCTTACTCCGACCGGAAAATCCTTCACACCCACCTGCTTTACAAGGGTTTCATGCCACACTATGTTTGGACGAGGCACGAAGAAATAGGGGTTATGATGGAAGACGGCGAGGAAGAAGAGTACGATGACAACTATGTGCACCCTGAATACGGTGATGCTACTGAACATCAAGATGCACCAGACGATGTGCACGATGGTGCTGGAACGGGCGAAGCTGCTGAAGATCAAGAGGAACCAGACGATGTGCCCGATGATGATGATCTCCCCCGGGTCATTGTCGATGCAAGGACACAATGCGAAAGTCAAAAGGAGAAGCTGAAGTTCGATCGCATGTTAGAGGATCACAAAAAAGGGTTGTACCCCAATTGCGAAGATGGCAACACAAAGCTCGGTGCCGTACTCGAATTGCTGCGGTGGAAGGCGGAGAATGTTGTGCACGATAAAGGATTTGAGAAGCTCTGAAAATAATGAAGAAGAAGCTTCCAAAGGATAACGAATTGCCCGACGGTACATACGCAGCAAAGAAGGTCGTATGCCCTCTAGGATTGGAGGTGGAGAAGATACATGCATGCCCTAATGATTGCATCCTCTACCGCGGTGCCTACAAGGATCTGAACGCATGCCCGGTATGCGGTGCATTGCGGTATAAGATCAGACGAGATGACCCTGGTGATGTTGACGGTGAGCCTCCTAGGAAGAGGGTTCCTGCGAAGGTGATGTGGTATGCTCCTATAATACCATGGTTGAAACGTCGGTTCAGAAACGGAGAGCATGCCAAGTTGATGCGATGGCACAGTGAGGACCGTAAGAAAGACGGGAAGTTGAGAGCACCCGACGGGTCGCAGATGGAGAAAAATTGAGAGAAAGTCTGGGATGAGTTTGCAAAGGACCCAAGGAACGTATGGTTTGCTTTAAGCGCGGATGGCATTAATCCTTTCGGGAGCAGAGCAGCAATCACAACACCTGGCCCGTGACTCTATGTATGTATAACCTTCCTCCTTGGATGTGCATGAAGCGGAAGTTCATTATGATGCCAGTTCTCATCCAAGGCCCTAAGCAACCCGGCAACGACATTGATGTGTACCTAAGGCGATTAGTTGAAGAACTTTTACAGCTGTGGAATGTATTAACGGTGTACGTACGTGGGATGAGCACAAAAAGGAGCAGAGCCTAATGCAGGCGCTGCACGAAAGGGTAATGGGGCTAGAGGAACGAGAAGCAGCAGATCACAACAAACGACCTGCCGAAGCTTCCCCCGAAGCTACCCCGCCATCTCAGCGGAGAAGCAGCGTGGCTTCCACCGTCTTTGCTTCAGCCGAGCAGCATGCCTTGACGGCTCCTGCCAGCTATCCCGTGGATGCTATCACGAATGCTGAACATTGCCACCTTATGGCGCAATGGAGCAATTTGAAGGTCAAGGCGGCTGTTGGCTCTGTTTATCCTACTAAACCCGACTCAACTTTTCACTGCCGGCCGATTCTAGAAGGATATGCTAAGGTGATGGTCGATGAAATAACAGAGGGATTTGAGGAGCTCCGGCTTGACCACCCTACCGGTGAAGGGGAGTATCGTCTGGGTTACGCTCACGAAGACTCCATGCCTATGGCGGAAGGATCTCATCAACCTTCCGAACTGGGCGCCTCGCCTCCTCCTCCTTCTCCGTGAGTCGGGGCACTCTGCCTCCTCCACCGCCTCCTCCTCCCGTGAGTGACGATCAGGGCACTCGGCGGATCCTTCTCCGGCGTGGCGGCACTCCGTCTCCTTCTCCGCTTTGCACCGGCGCGCCCGAGCAGCCATCCTCCTCCTTCTCTGCCTCGTCGGCAAGGCGGAAGAGACCCGCCGCCCGCTCTGGCTGCTCCGGCGTCGTAGTCCTTCTCCTCCGCCTCGTAAGCAAGGAAAGAAGACATCCGCTCCGTCTGCCTGCCGGCGTCTAGCGATACAGCCAAAGGCGGGAGGAGATACAGATTCGATCCTTCTCACGAAGACTCGGAGAAGTTACCGTCTGAGAGGAGCGAGGAGGAAAATGCGAAGATCGCGCAGACCGAAGTGGATGACTGGTTTCAAGGGTTGAAAGCAAAGAGACATCCATCTCCGGAGGAGAAGGTAGATCCGGTCAAAGCGAAGCGCACTCTGCTGCCCCGACAAAACCACCCAAGTCTCCGCGAAAGGCAACTATGAGCGCATTATTGGAAAGGCATTTGCAAGCGGAGAGGTCGGGAAGTACTGTCGATGATCAAAGGATGAAAGAACGACGAGCTGGGAAACAAATTGCCCAGCTCGGCGAATAACAAGCCGGCAATCGTGCCCAGCGCTCAAGGTGCCTGCTAGCGACATCCTCTCTCCGAGGATGGTGCCCGGTAATGGCAATCCTGCAGATTACACCCGACGATGTACATTATGATTTCTTGGAGGTGCAGATAAAAAGATACGAGTACCGGAAGCCTCTCGTCAAAGATGAAAGCTCTCTATCAACGATGATGCGAAGATTGCATGATTGGTACATGAAAACCTGCAAAGAGTCTGAGGGGAGGAGTACTTTGTATGTGAGAGTTAAAAAGGAGCATGACCTCCTTGGAATTGAACTGTTGCCTATTCCATTTGAGTAGTTCTATCAGTTTTTCAATCAATTGGCCCTCGATAAAACAACGGTCACCTGCTACTATCTGTAAGTAGTACTACTTCTGTCATTAAGTATCTCTATATAACTCAACCCTTTCATTGCATGTATTTATAAATATCCTCACTATATTATGCAGATTGAAGATCACCGAATTGAAGAAAAGACAAGTGGGTGATATTGGGTTCATTAACACATATCTCATAGATGCAACTGAGGTTAAATTTCGTGCCCAAGATACCGAGGCCAACTTGCTACAATCGTTGGTAATAAATGAACACAAAGATATAATACTCTTTCCTTACAACTTCAAGTGAGTGTTCTTGTCTTGTGGCATATTCGGTTTCCTTATTAGTCCAGGTTATAGTAATGTAATATTGATGAGTTATGCATGTGTGCACAACTACCACTATATTCTCCTAGAGATTAAGCTTGAGAAGGGAGTAGTAACTGTCTTAGACTCCAAGCGAATAGATCCCAATGAGTATGCGGACATGACTGAAATGCTCGAGAAGTAAGTTAAATCGATCATTATCCAACATATCTGCAACTTTGTTCATTTATGTTATCAAGTAATTTTTTTCTTTGTATGGCAGGGCTTGGGGAAAATTCACCAAAAAGCTCGGGACTACCGAAGAAGCTGCAATTTAGACACCAAAGTAAGTACTATATAGTAGCATATTCCACGCGCATCTCCTAGTGATTCAAGCACTAGTTTCATCAATACCATTTAGCATGCTTGCTAATTATCAGTTTGATTGACCTCTGTTTCTTGTAAAGTGGTTGTGGCAGGAACAAGGGAATGATTTCTGTGGATACTACGTTTGCGAGTCCATCCGCCACACGACCTGTGAGAGGGGCTACTCCGACAAACAATATGAAGTGCGTAAATAAAAATATTCACAATTTTATTTTATTACCATCATTTGTGTTGAGTTTCATTCATTCATATATATATATATATATATATATAGGGAAAATCCATCCTACCACCCGGTGGTAGTTACCCCACATATCTCATATACTACCAAGTGGTACTATATATACTATTTTATTATTTTAAATATGTTCATATACTATATCTAAGATATTTAAAAGCAAGTTACGTGAAAAATTGCATATGAGTCCATAGTTTTTGTTATATTTATGAAATACGTACATATTTGTACGTAAAAAAGAGCATACTCAAAAAATGGTACATACTACCTAAAAATTAGTATATATACTACCTAATCATTGTTATATACTACATACTACACATACATACTCTCGGTTTCGACAGATACTACATACAACATACAAAACGCATGAAGTGGTGGTAACTACCACTTTGCTTGTAGGAAACATTTGTCCTATATATATATATATATATATATATATATATATATATATGTATTGACCCCTTTCTTAAAATTAGATGTTTCGAAGCGGGATGAACTCCTAGCACCAGATCGCATGCGAGCAATTCAAGAGGAATTGGCGGCATTCTTTCTTGACCACGTGATCGCTGAAGATGGAGAATACTATGTGGACCACGGCGTCCGTATTGTAAAAGATAATTATTGTATATATGTAGCGGTAGTGTCGGATAGATATCACGAGAACTTGTTGTTCGACCAATCTCTCGAGAGAAGGAGAGGTGGTCGATATCACTTCTCTCTGTATGCATATATGTTCATGACGATCTTCTGTTTGCTTAATTACTAGCTAGCTAAGCGTGTCTAGCTAGTCCTCTCTATACGTATGTATAGTACGAAGCGTCGACCAAGCACGGACAAAAGAGAGGACACTTTTCTCTATTAATTAGCTAGCTATAGCACAATATATGAAACACCTAAATTAACCCCCAAAACCCCCCAACCCCACCCCCTTTTAAAAAAAACAAAACCACAGCCATAGAAATCTTTGTGGCGTGGATGCCTATTGGTCCCGGTTGGTTCCACCAACCGGGACCGAAGGCCCTCCCGCCTCGGGCTCAGCAGACAAAGCCACGTGGAGGACCATCGGTCCCGGTTCGGATAGAACCGGGACTAAAAACGAGGTATTAGTACCGACCCTTTAGTCCCGGTTCAGGAACCGGGACTAAAGGCCCTTACCAACCAGGACAATAGGCCCTTATTCTACTAGTGATATAAACCTTTGAGGGTGAAAAGGACAGAGGTCCTGCTTTATTGCTTTATATAATATATACAGTTTTAAAATATATACATCTTGAGAGCCGGTGGCTCAAGTATAGTAAGGCCGAAGATGAGCGATGTTCCACGGCCGGTTCGTCTCTTCCTCCGACTTACGTGAGTCTTTGTGCTCTCGAACATCGATGAGGTAGTATGACCCGTTGTTCAGATTCTTGCTGACCACAAAGGGTCCTTCCCAAGGAGGGGATAGCTTGTGCATATCGGTGATCCTGGATGAGCTGGAGCACTAAGTTGCCTTCTGAAAGGTTTCGCTTCTAACTTTGGCGGCTGTGATAGCAGCGCAGGTCTTGCTGGTAAATCGCCGAGCGGGCTATTGCCAAGTCTCGCTCCTCATCCAACAAGTCAAGTGCATCCTGACGAGCTTTTTCGTTATCAGCCTCAACGTAAGCCGCCATGCGGTGTGAGTCGTCTTGCGGATGTCACTTGGCAGGACTGACTTTGCTCCATACACCATGAAGAAAGGTGTATAACCTGTAGATCTGTTAGGCGTAGTGTTGATGCTCCACAGTACAGAGGGTAGCTCCTCCACCCAACAACCCAGAGTTCGTTGTAAGGGGACTAAGAGCCGGGGTTTAATACCCTTCAGGATCTCCTGACCAGCTCTCTCTGCTTGACCATTGGATTGAGGATGAGCAATAGCCGAAACATCAAGTCGGATATGTTCTCGTTGACAGAACTCTTCCATGGCACCTTTGGACAGATTAGTGCTATTATCAGTTATGATGCTGTGTGGAAAACCAAAACGAAAGATCACCTCTTTCATGAACCGAACCGCCGTGGCTGCATCACACTTACTGACCGGCTCTGCCTCAACCCACTTTGTAAACTTATCCACTGCCACCAGGTGATGTGTCTTTTTATCCTTAGACCTCTTGAAAGGTCCAACCATGTCAAGCCCCTAGACTGCGAACGGCCAAGTAATTGGAATCATCCTCAACTCTTGAGCCGGCACATGAGCTCGTCGTGAGAATTTTTGACATCCGTCACATTTGCTAACTAGATCCTCCGCATCAGCATGAACCGTCAGCCAATAGAAACCATGATGGAAAGCTTTGGCAACAAGAGATTTTGAGCCGACATGATGACCACAATCTCCTTCATGGATCTCATGAAGTATCTCCTGACCCTCCGCAGGCGACACACAATGTTGAAACGCCCCAGTAACACTGCGGTGATGTAACTCGCCATGAACAATCTCATAGATTTGGATCACCTTATGATTTGTCTCGCCAAACTCTCATCCTCAGGCAACTCTCCCCGGGTCATATAGGCCAAATACGGCATTGTCCAATCCGGGATGACGTGCATGGCTGCCACCGGTGTGCCTCCGTGTCCGCAATCGCTAGTTCTTCCTCTGTAGGTATCTTGACAGAAGGATTATGCAAAACATCGAGAAAGGTGTTAGGCGGCACTGGCTTACGCTGAGATCCCAGCCGGCTTAAAGCATCAGCAGCCTCATTATTCCTTCGATCAATGTGCTCCACTTGATAACCTTTGACGTGCCCAGCCACATCATCAACTTCACGACGGTAAGCCGCCATTAAGGGATCCTTAGAATCCCACTTGCCTGATACTTGTTGAGCTACAAGATCTGAGTCACCCAAACACCTTACCCGACTCAAATTCATCTCTTTGGCCATCCTGAGACCATGGAGTAAGGCCTCACACTCAGCTGCATTGTTAGTACAAGGAAACATAAACCGGAGCACATAACAAAACTTGTCACCTCGAGGGGAAGTTAAAACGACTCCAGCCCCCGAGCCTTCCAACTCCCTGGACCCATCAAAGTGAATAGTCCAATATGTGTTATCTGGCTTCTCATCAGGTGCCTGTAACTCTGTCCAATCATTAATAAAGTCCACCAAGGCTTGAGACTTAATAGCAGTACGTGGCATGTACTTGAAATCATGAGGCCCAAGCTCAATGGCCCACTTGGCGATTCGTCATGTGGCTTCCCTGTTCTGGATGATGTCTCCCAAGGGGGCAGAACTGACCACGGTTATAGGATGACCTTGGAAGTACTGTTTCAGCTTCCAGCTTGCCATAAACACTCCGTAAACAAGCTTCTGCCAATGCGGATACCTTTGCTTGGACTCTATGAGCACCTCACTGATGTAATAAACCGGCCGTTGAACCGGATGCTCCTTGCCAGCCTCCTTATCCTCCACCATGATGGCAACACTGACAACTCGTGAGTTAGCAGCCACATATAACAACAACGACTCTTTATCAATGGGAGCCGCAAGGACTGGCGGCTCAGACAACTGTCTCTTTAAATCTTCAAAGGCAGTATTAGCAGCATCGCTCCAGACAAAAGTGTCTGTTTTCTTCATCATCTGATACAGCGGTAGGGCCTTCTCACCTAACCGACGTATGAACCGGCTTAAAGCTGCAACACGACCCGCCAGTCGCTGAACATCATTGATGCACGCCGGTTTAGCCAAAGAGGTAATTGCCTTGATCTTCTCCAGATTAGCTTCAATGCCTCTGTTTGAAACCAGGAAACCCAAGAGCTTGCCTGCAGGTACACCAAATACACACTTTGCCGGGTTAAGCATCATCTTATAATCCCGGAGATTATCGAAGGTCTCTTTCAAATCAGATATCAAGGTTTCCTTCTCTCTGGACTTCACCACGATGTCATCCACATAAGTATGAACATTGCGCCCAATTTGATCGTGGAGACAGTTCTGTACACATCACTGATAAGTCGCATGAGCACAATTGAGCCCAAATGGCATAGATACATAGCAGAAGGCTCCAAACGGAGTGATGAACGCCGTCTTCTCCTGGTCCTTAACTGCCATTTTGATCTGATGATAACCAAAGTAAGCATCCAAAAAGCTCAAACGCTCGCAACCCGCCATAGCATCAATGATTTGATCAATACGGGGGAGAGCAAAGGGATCAGCCGGACAAGCCTTATTTAAGTCTGTGTAATCCACACACATCCGCCAGGTGCCGTTCTTCTTGAGCACGAGCACCAGGTTAGCCAACCACTCCGGGTGAAAAACTTCCACAATAAACCCATCCGCTAAGAGCCAGGCGACTTCCTCTCCAATAGCTTTCCGTCTCTCTTCGTTGAACCGTCGAAGAAACTACCTGACCGGCTTATACTTCGGATCAATATTGAGAGTGTGCTCAGCGAGTTCTCTCGGTACACCCGGCATGTCAGAAGGTTTCCATGCGAAGATGTCCCGGTTCTCACGGATGAGCTCGATGAGCACGCTTTCCTATTTAGGATCCAAATTGGTACTAATACTGAACTGCTTAGATGAATCGCCTGGAGTAAAATCAACAAGCTTTGTTTCAGCAGCCGACTTAAACTTCATCGCTGGATCATGCTCGGTGGTTGGCTTCTTTAGAGAGGTCATATCCACCGGGTCAACATTGTCTCGATAAAACTTCAGCTCCTCTGCTGTGCAAACAGACTCAGCATAAGCCGCGTCGCCTTCGTAACATTCCAGGGCTACCTTTCTACTTCCATGCACGGTGATGGTGCCCTTGTGACCCGGCATCTTAAGCTGCAGATAA
The DNA here is from genome assembly GCA_021605145.1 of Aegilops bicornis. Taxonomy (NCBI): domain Eukaryota; kingdom Viridiplantae; phylum Streptophyta; class Magnoliopsida; order Poales; family Poaceae; genus Aegilops; species Aegilops bicornis. The sequence goes on along the minus strand of CM038671.1, from coordinate 796,569,187 downwards.
ACATAACACGGTCGTGCCATGAACTTGGCATAAGCCGGCCGACCAAACAGAGCATGATATGGAATCTTGATTTTGACCACCTCAAAAGTTAATTTCTCAGCTCCAGAATCACACTCATCTCCAAAGGCCACTTCCAGTTCAATCTTGCCAACTGGGTAAGCCGACTTACTGAGCACCACTCCACGAAAGACAGAGTTGGACGTCCTCAAGTCCTTATCAGTCAATCCCATGCGGCAAAAGGTCTCATAATATAGGATATTGATGCTGCTACCTCCGTCCATGAGTACCTTAGTGAATTTATATCCACCAACCTGAGGTGCTACCACTAAGGCCAACTGACCCGGATTATCAATCCGGAGGGGGTGATCTTCCCTGCTCCATACAGTGGGCTGTTCTGACCACCTCAAATAACGGGGAACCACCGGCTCAACAGAATTCACGGCCCTCTTATGAACCTTCTGGTCACGTTTGCACAAATTAGTGGTGAACACATGATACTGCCCACCATTCAGCTGCTTCGGGTGGCTTTGATAACTCGATCGCTGCTGTCCCCTATGACCGCATCGGTATTGATTATAGCCGCCTTGATTTCCTTGAAAGCCGGAACTTGAACCGCCGCTCGGGCCATGAAAGCCGCCGGCTCCTGAGCCGCCGCCCGACACATGATTGCCATCAAACATGTTGGAATTCTTGAAAGCCTTCATGATCGCGCAGTCTTTCCATAAGTGAGTGGCAGGTCATTCCCTGGTGCCGTGTCTCGGGCAAGGCTCATTGAGTAACTGCTCAAGAGATGGGCCTGACCCGCCAGACCGAGGGGGCGGCTTGCCCTTACGTCTTTGATTGTTACCCTGTGCATTGGCGTTGGCTACAAACTCCGGGTTACCCTCAGCCTTACGCTTATTGCCTCCTTGATTCGTTGGGTTATGCTGCTGACCCTTTCCATTGCCGTTCTTCTTTCCCTTCCCTTTCTTTTCCTCATCATACGCGGGATCCTTGGTACTATCAGAATCAGCGTTTTTGACTAAGCTGCCATCAGCGTACCCATATCATTGCAATCACGCTTAAGGCGCCCCAGTTTCTGTCTCAGCGGCTCAAAGCGGCAGTTCTTCTCCAACATGAGGACTGCAGAACCGGCATCCATCTTGTCAGACGAATGTATTATCTCCTTGACCCGGCGTACCCAATGAGTCGTGGATTCACCTTCCTCCTGCTTACAATTTGTCAGGTGCACAATCGACATAGATTGCTTGCAAGTGTCTTTTAAGTTCTGGATGAATCGGGCTTTCAATTCTGCCCATGAGCTAATGGAACTGGGTGGCAAGCCCTTTAACTAGGATCGGGCCATTCCATCTAACATCATGGTGAAGTACTTAGCCATTGCCGCATCACTGACCTCCAACAGCTCCATGGCCATCTCATAACTTTCGATCCACGCCCCGGGCTACAAGTCGGCCGTGTAATTCGGCACCTTCCGAGGTCCCTCGAAGTCCTTGGGTAAACGTACATTGCGTAAAGCCGGCACTAAGAAAGGAACATCGCCGGTTCTGGTAGCCACTCCCGCCTCAACAAAAGTCGTGGGATAATCTGGAAGGTCCCGATGAGCCGTTTGTTGAGCCGCTAGCTGAGCCGCCCGCTCGTCCTCCTGACGTATCCGGTCCTGCACCGGGTTATATCCACCGGGCGGGTTACGGCGCTGGTCGTTGCTTGACAAAGCTTCTGACTCCATGTGCCTGCTGTAACTCGGACTCCGGTTTTGACGAGCCGGAGCTAACCAAGGCAGAGGAGTTGAATGAATCCTGTCCCGGCTGTAAGAATAAGTCTCTTGCTAAGCTAGGGCTGTCTGGACGAGGTCTCTGATCCTTCGGGTCTCTACCGCCGTCGGATCATCACCGTCCATTGGGAGAGCCGCCAAACGCGCCGATGCTGCGATTAAGTTCTCCATGGGGTTGGAAAAATGACCCGGTGGTATTGGTACATAGCGGGGCGGGGCCATACTCACATGAGGAGGCGCCATCTCTCGAGGCTGAGCCGGTCCTCCCGCTCCGGCCGTCATAAACTGATTTGCTTCGGGCGGGTTGCTAGGACCGGCACCAGGTGTAGCGAAAAGGTTCCGAGGGTCGTAAACCGGAGGCAAACGGGATTGAGTTTTCTGGTGCCTCCTTCTCATCACCTCATTAGATGCGTTCAGGCTCATATTAAGCTGGAAAGCCTCTAACTAGAGTTGCTGCGCCCGTGCATCCAAAGCCACCCGTTCTAGAGCTAACCTGGTGTCCTCAGCTGCCAAGGCCTCCTTGGCTCGAGCTATCTCCTCACGCACCTTTTCCACCTCCGCGTTATGCTCATCTTGATTTGCAGGAATAACCGTGGCGGTTAACAGGGCCGTCAGCTTATCCATGAGATCCATCTGTTGAACCGGCGGACGAATCACCGTCAGAGAGGACGGCCATCTCACCACCATCTTCAGATCCTTCAGAAAGCTCCTCTCCGTGGATGCAGCCCACGATGGCATGCTTCATGCCGGGTTGAACTTGGGCGGGTCTCGCGCGCTGAGCCGTCTCGACGAGGTCGATGCAGTTGTCCGGCTCAGGGCCCGGCTCGCCAATCCGGCCGATGAAGACGTGGATTCCGCCGAAGGGGACCCGGTACCCGTACTCAATTGAGTCGGCGTCGGGGCCCCAGCCTTCATTGTCGATGTAGATCTTGCCGCGACGACTCTTGGTCATCCGGCCCACTGCGTATCCCTTGAGCCCTTCGAAGCTGCCCTTCAAGAACTCAAATCCACCGTGCGCGGGCCCCATGGTGGGCGCCAACTGTCGTGGAATTGTCACGGTAGATGTCCTCTTGCAAGGACTTAGTCGTGGAGCCATCGCAACTAGGAAGCTTAAAGGGGTTAATCGGGACAAAGGACACGAGAGGTTTATACTAGTTCGGCCCCTTACGATGAAGGTAAGGCCTACGTCTAGTTGGGTTGGTATTGCTTGATGTTTCGATGACCAGGGAGCGAGATACGCTATGCCCGGCTCTCGATGAGTTGTTTCTTGCCCTAAGCCGCCAGCGGGTCGTCCCCTTATATACATGGGTTGACGCACTGCAGCCTCTGAAGAGTCGGCCAGCTCATAAACAGTGTCCGGCTCGGTGACTAGTTAATTCTACCTTACGATACAAGTCATGCCATCATGGCGGTTTACCACTACGGGCCTTAAGTCGCCTTTGGGCTTTAGACCCTTTATTGAACCGCCATCTTCACGCTTGGTCTTGGGCTTCTTCTGATGAATCCCTCTTTGCGTAACCCGGCCCCTCATGGGCGGCTTACACAAATGGTTATATTCCCAACAGTTTCCATTGACTGTTATAACCCCGTGAAGTCCTGGTTTCTTGAGCTTGATGTATGCGTAGTGCGGTACCGCATTGAATCTGGCGAAGGCGGTTCATCCGAGCAGTGTGTGATAACCACTATGGAAGGGGACGATATCGAAGATTAACTCCTCGCTTCGGAAGTTGTCTGGAGATCCGAAGACTACTTCGAGTGTGATTGAGCCCGTGCAACAGGCCTCTACACCTGATATGACACCTTTAAAGGTGGTTTTGGTTGTTTTGATCCTTGAGGGATCGATGCCCATTTTGCGCACTATATCCTGATAGAGCAGGTTCAGGCTGCTACCATCGTCCATAAGGACTCTTGTAAGGTGGAATCCGTCAATGATGGGGTCGAGAACCAACGCGGCCGAACCGCCATGACGAATACTGGTCGGATGGTCCCTGCGATCGAAAGTAATCGGACAAGAAGACCATGGGTTGAACTTTGGGGCGTCTGGCTCCATCGCGTAGACATCCCTTAGTGCACGCTTCCGCTCCCTCTTGGGAATATGGGTTGCGTATATCATATTTACCGTTTTTACTTGGGGAGGAAATTTCTTCTGTCCTCCAGTGTTCGGCAGCCGGGGCTCTTCGTCGTCATCACTATGCAGCCCCTTTTTCTTGTTTTTAGCATTAAACTTGCCGGCCTGTTTGAACACCCAACATTCTCTGTTGGTGTGGTTGGCTGGTTTATCGGGGGTGCCGTGAATTTGACATGAACGATCGAGTATGCGGTCCAGACTGGATGGGCCCGGATTGTTTCTTTTGAATGGCTTTTTCCGCTGACTGGACTTAGAGCCACTGAATCCGGCATTGACGGTCGTGTCTTCGGTGTTATCGCCATTATTGCGATGCTTGTGTCTGTTGCGTCGGGGCTTGCCGTTGCTATCTCTGGCATCTGAGGTGCCAACATTTCTTGATGTGCTGTTGCTACGAGCCAACCAGCTGTCCTCGCCCGCACAAAAGCGGGTCATGAGTGTCGTGAGGGCTGCCATGGACTTTGGCTTTTCTTGGCCGAGGTGTCGGGAAAGCCACTCGTCGCGGATGTTATGCTTAAAGGACGCTAGGGCTTCGGCATCCGGACAATCGACAATTTGGTTCTTTTTAATTAGGAACCGAGTCCAGAATTTCCTGGCTGACTCTACGGGTTGTTGGGTAATGTGACTTAGATCATCAGCTTCCGTTGGTCGCACATAAGTTCCCCTGGAAGTTATCCAGGAATGCGTCTTCCAGGTTCTCCCAACTTCCAATAGAGTTCGCCGGAAACTATTCAGCCAATGTCGAGCCGGTCCTTGAGTTTTAGTGGGAGGTACTTGATGGCTTGTAGATCATCGCCGTGGGCCATGTGAATGTGGAGAAGGAAATCTTCCATTACTTTGTCAGTGAAGCATAGGGGGTGTGCGGCGCCTCTATGTCGGGCTACATCATGACGCAGTTCAAATGAGTCTGGTCGTCTGTATTTGGCTCGGCCGGATTTATATTTAGAGTATCCGGCATGGTGACCATCGTCACACGTTGGGGCGCGCCCCCGTGATCCGTAGATCGACCTTGACTATCCTGGTTTGTTTTCCAACACGTCTCGTAGGTCCTGCGTCTTTTTGTGTGATTGATGACGAGGTGTGGGCTAGTGTTCGGGCTGATATGCCGCTTTGTCTCGGCCACGGGGTGGCTGGTCAGCCGCATCCTGCGCTGGTAGTGTAGGCTCTAGTGCCTCTTCCTCGAATTGAGGTAACAACTTGCGCTTTGGGTAATTTTTGGTTGGGCGCTCGAGTCTGTATTCCTTGGCTGCCAGGACCTCGGTCCATTTATCAGTTAGCAGATCTTGATCAGCTTGAAGCTGCTGCTGCTTTTTCTTTAGGCTTTTTGCAGTGGCTATAAGCCGGCGCTTGAAGCGCTCCTGCTCGACCGGATCCTCAGGCACGATGAATTCTTTGTCGCCGAGGCTCACCTCGTCTTCGGAGAGGGGCATGTAATTGTCATCCTCCGTGTCTCCATCCATTGCCTGTTTCTCAGGGCTAGATTGCCCATCCTCCCGTCCGGCTTGCTCGAAGCTTGGCTGGGCGGGATTGTTTTCGTCTTCGGCACCATCCGGAGTGCTATTGTCTCTTGTGGTGGTATCACTATTTTTGCTATGGCGGGGCTTAGAGCGGCGCCGCTGACGCCGGTGCTTAGATTGCTTCCCAAGGGGATTATCCTCCGTTGCCTCATCTCCATTGCTTTCTTTCCACCATATATATATCATATGATGAGGTGGCTGTCCAGCGCCCTGTGGGCGGTGGTTCCTGTTCTTCTCCGGCATCGTCGTCCATACCGTCAATGTCTTCGGAGTCAAAATCAAGCATGTCGGTTAAGTCGTCGACAGTGGCTATCAAGTGGGTGGTGGGTAGGAGACGAATTTCTTCGTCGTCCACTTCCCACTCAAGCCGGACATGGTTCGGCCAAGAGTCTCCTGACAGGGAGAGAGATTTCAATGAATTTAGCACGTCATCCAAGGGTGAGTGCTGGAAGATATCCGCGGAGGTAAAATCCATGATCGGTGCCCAATCAGGTTCGATAGGCACGGATACGCGCGGTTCGGAGCCTAAAGCCGGAGATGAGTCCGAGGGTCCGATGAGCATACCTCATTGGAGGTGAAGTCTGTGTTCGGTTCTATCGCCGATGAGTGTGCGGCCTCTGTGGCGGGGTCTATCCACCTTTCCTCGGAGGGCACGATCTGTTCCGGATCTAAGGCCGCGGCAGCTGCGGGTGTGATCACCCGAACACCAACCGATGGCAGATCTAAGTCATGCTCATCGTAACTGTTCGGCACACCTGTCATGGGCTCGAATCCGTCGAAGCTCAAGTCTTCGCGGATGTCGGCGGTGTAGTTCAGGCTTCCAAACCTGACCTAATGACCAGGGGCGTAGCTATCGATCTGCTCCAGATGGCCAAGCGAATTGGCCCGTAGTGCGAAGCCGCCAAATATGAAGATCTGTCCGGGGAGAAAAACCTCACCCTGGATCACATCGTGGTGGATGATTGAAGGAGCCATCAAGCCCTATGGTGACGACATAGTGGAACTCTCAATGAAAGCACCAATGTCGGTGTCAAAACCGGCGGATCTCGGGTAGGGGGTCCCGAACTGTGCGTCCAAGGCTAATGGTAACATGAGGCGGGGGACACAATGTTTACCCAGGTTCGGGCCCTCTCTATGGAGGTAATACCCTACTTCCTGCTTGATTGATCTTGATGATATGAGTATTACAAGAGTTGATCTACCACGAGATCGTAGAGGCCAAACCCTAGAAGCTAGCCTATGATTATGATTGTTGTTGTCCTACGGACTAAACCCTCATGTTTATATAGATATCGGAGGGGGCTAGGGTTACACAGAGTCGGTTACAGAGAAGGAGATCCACATATCCGAATAGCCAAGCTTGCCTTCCACGCAAAGGAGAGTCCCACCCGGACACAGGACGAAGTCTTCAATCTTGTGTCTTCATAGTCCAACAGTCCGGCACAAGTACATAGTCCGGCTGTCCGAGGACCCCCTAATCCAGGACTCCCTCAAACACCGCCGTCCGAGCTTCTTCTATTGCTTCAACTAACTTATCATTGGCTCCTTTAAGACATGCCTTCTTCGAAACCTCGTCTGTCTTCGGATCCAACGCCCCCCATGCGCATAGAACCAAGTTCTACACCTGGGGGGCCAACTCAATGTAACTGGAGTGACATGTGCAGCCAGCATCTCTTGTTCAGACTTATCCCACTTAGGCATTGCCACCGCGTAGCCACCTGGCCCCAGCCTACGGAATTGATGCTTTTTTGCGGCATTGGCCTTGTTTTTTCTGGACCGTTCCTTAGATAATTCTGATTCCTTGAATTTCATGAAATCGTCCCAGTGTTCTCTTTGGATCTCCAGTGTTCCTTTGAATTCTAGAGTCTTCTTTCCTGCTTTGACGTAGTTATTCCATACATTTTTCTTGTGGTTGTTGAATGCAATTGCCATCTTCCGAAGAGCAGCGTCCTTGACTTTCTCCACATCTGCAGCTGTGAAATGATCTGGTAGGGTGAAATATTCCATGAGATCTTCCCAAAGCGCTTTTTTTGCTCTGTCGTTGACAAAAGTAAGATCTGGACGGGGCTTTGATGGCTCTTTCCATTCTTGAAGGGAGATCGGTAGTTTGTCCTTCACAAGAACTCCGCACTGACGAACGAACTTGTTGGCAATGTTCTTAGGCGCTATTGGTTCGCCATTAGTTTTGATGGCATCGATGTTGTACTTTAAGCCCTCCTTCAACTTTTTTCCCGGGCCTCGCACTCCGTGTGTAGAAGATTTGCTCAATCCGGAGGGCTGAAAGAAGAAAGTCGATTCGTTAATATATCTTCAAATCATTTAAAACATGTGATGATCACCAGATGCCTGCTTATATAAATATACCTCGCCGGTCTCTGTTATTTCAAGATCAACATTTTCTTCGCCATCATAATCATTAATTTATTCGCCATCATAATCAAAGTCGTCGTCCATGACTTCATCAATTCGGTCGTTGCGATCGAATATCATATCATCACCCTCTCCAGTATTGTTCAGATATTGGGAGCCGTCATCTTCTTCATTTCGATCATCTGGCGCGCGAGGGGAGCGTATGATCTCGAACATGGCCTCTTCTCACTCTCTACCTGTATTGTCTGCCATAACTTTTATTTAACTAATCCAGAAGAAATATAAAACAATTTAGTATTCAAATTACAATATGCATGCATGCAATCAATAAAAGGAAATCCTGAATCATAGTACATGATACGTCTCCAACGTATCTATAATTTATGAAGTATTCATGCTATTATATTATCCATCTATGATGTTTTATATGCATTTGTATGCCATTTTATATGATTTTTGGGACTAACCTATTAACCTAGAGCCCAATACCAGTTTCTGTTTTCTCCTTGTTTTTGAGTTTTACAGAAAAGGAATACCAAACGGAGTCCAATTGACGTGCCAATTTTTGAGGATTTTTTATGGACCAAAAGAAGACCAGGGAGCATCGGAGTTGGGCCAGAAGAGTCCCGGGCTGCCCACGAGGGTGGGGGCGCGCCCCCCTATCTCGTCGACAGCCGGAGACCAGGCGTGAAACCTACGCCAAAAATTCCTATAAATACAGAAACCTTCGAAAAATAACCTAGATCGGAAGTTCCGCCGCCGCAAGCCTCTGTAGCCAGGAGAAATCAATCTAGGCCCTCTCCGGCACCCTGCCGGAGGGGGCCATCATCACCGGAGGCCAGGGAGGGGGATCTCGGCGGGGCCATCATCGCCATGAAGGCCAAGGACCAGAGGGGGAAAGCCATGGAGGAGGAAGCACAAGGGGGAGAACCTCTCCTCCTCTCTCTTGGTGGCACCGGAGTGCCATCGGGAGGGGAATCATCGCCGCGGTGATCGTCTTCATCAACATCACCATCATCATCTATTTTACGCGGTCCACTCTCCCGCACCCCGCTGTAATCCCTACTTGAACATGGTGCTTTACACCGCATATTATGATTCAATGATGTGTTGCCATCCTACGATGTTTTGAGTAGATATATTTTGTCCTTGGGTTGATTGATGGTCTAGATTGGTACGAGTTGTATGTTTTATTTTGGTGATGTCCTATGGTGCCCTCCGTGTCGCGCAAGCGTGACGGATTCCCGTTGTAGGGTGTTGCAATACGTTCATGATTCGCTAATAGTGGGTAGGTGAGTGACTGAAACACAAACCCGAGTAAGGGGGTTGTTGCGTATGGGAATAAAGAGGACTGGATGCTTTAATGCTATGGTTAGGTTTTACATTAATGATCTTTAGTAGTTGCGGACGCTTGCTACAGTTCCAATCATAAGTGCATATGATCCAAGTAGAGAAAGTATGTTAGCTTATGCCTCTCCCTCATATGAAATTGCAATGACGACTATCGGTCTTGTTAACAATTAACTAGGACAATTCTGCACACCGATCCATCATTATTCCACACTCGCTATTTATATTATTTAGTAATATATTCTAACTTTATGATAACAGCACCTACACTAGTGCAGAACCGGGCAATAGCACCGGTTCGTAAGGCCCTTTAGTGCCGGTTCCATAACCGGCACTAAAGTGTGGGCACTAAAGCCCCCCCTTTAGTACGGTTCAAGACGAACCGGTGCTAAAGGGAAACCACGTAACGAGCCAGCTCCGAGGGCTCGAGTTTTTAGTACCGGTTGGTAAGACCAACCGGTACTATAAGGTTTGGGGGGTTTTAGTTTTATGATTTCTTTTCATTTAATTTTGTGTTTCCATTTTAATTCTTTTTTCGTTTGCTGGTATTTTACGATACTACACATTGTACACGTTATGCATATATATATATAAATCTATATATATATATATATATATATATATATATATATATATATAATTTCGAGTAGAACCAATCATGCACATATATATATATCATCACTGTCTCACAAACCATCATATTAATTAATTCACACATACACACATGTATAGCTATATACAATTTCTCCTACATATGCATGTTGCCTTGAGCCAGTGGCATTAGCCTAATTGGTGCCTTCAGAGCACGATGACAATTGGAAGTGGTTTTCATGGGGGCGGTAGCGGGTAATAGTATTCTCCCTTCGGATTTATGATCTGGTCGAGCAAAAATCCCGCTATTTCCTCTTGAAGTCCTTCTACGTGCACCGTTTCTAGGAGCTTCTCCCGCACCTCTGTGAACTGTTAAGAAGGAGATCAATATGCATGTGTATTAGTTGTGTGACTAGATATCGATAATGGTGTAAAAATTGTGAATAGTGTTTTGACAAGCGTACCCATTCCTGTCTTTGAGATCTGCTCCTTTCGGACGCCATCATGCGAATGTTCTCGCAAACGCAGAATGCACACAGATCAGTCCCTCGCACCGCTTCTGTGGCCTTTACGAGAATGGAATTTGATCAGATAATAATTAATCAAGCATGATAATTAAAGAGATGGCAGCTAGCTAGCTAGCTAGTACTATAATTACTTACCATGGGTGAAACCATTTAAGCTTTTGTTTCCATTCTCCGGGGTCACGTTGATGAACCTTGCCCAAGCCCTGCCCGCCGACAAAGAAAATGAATAAAGGGTTATTAAATAGTTCATATCATGAAAATGACGAACTAAATAGGCCGAGATATATAGTTAATAATGATTGAAATTACCTGTTGACTATCCCAAACAAGATGTTATAGTCAGTTTTTCTTTGAGTAGTGAGTCCAGTATTTCAACTGTTCAAGGCCAACTTTAATGATACACAAGACCAGTGAAATCTGCATGCACACACGTTTGCATGTCTTAATTAAGCGGGCATATGTAAGCAAAAACATGTAGCTAGCTAGTAGGCAAAAACAGAGAATTTGTAGTACAAGACAGTGTGACTCCTTTGGAAGTTGTAAGGAAGTAGTATATCTTCATTGTATTTGAGGCGCTTCAAGAACTCTAGCATGTTGTCCTCACGGCCTTTTGATGACGTTGATTTATTTTCCATGTGTATTCATTAACGGTGTTTGGGTCAATGAACCCAATGCCAAAGCGTCCACCTTTTCTCATTTCATACATCTTAATCCTGCATATAATACCACAGAAAAGAATATAGTGAGGATAATTACATGTATTGATTGATCAAAAGGATCACTACAGCTAGCTTGAGACTTAAATTTCATAAATATATCACTTACAGACAATATCATATGACGATAGATTTGTCGAGTGCGTCTTGATTGTATAACTGAAACATTTCAGAATACTCAACGGACACAGCTTTCTCATGGAAGTAATGCTCCTCCTTGACATTCACCATGAGGGACAATCGATCGGAAATCTTGGTAATGTTCATGTACCATTGATGCAATTCATACATTCTCGTTGGGAGGTTCTTGACCTTATGCAGCTCGACTAAAGGTTGGCCGGACATATTTCCGCTTTATTTCATCCTCTCTAAGCACAGGCATGGGCTCGATCTCGAGGAGTTGTCCAACAGTGATTTTGAGAACTTCAGCCTGCATTATATGGTCCTCCGTTATTACCACATTGCCCACCTCGAACGTAAACTGTTTGCCCACAATAATATTGGGCGTAGCGTCTTTATCACGTGTTGTTGGCACAACAAGCGAGGGATCGATTGCGCCGCTTTGTTCTCCCAAATGGGAATGGTTTTCCCGCATTTTTGACAGCTGCTTCTTGTTTGCTCGATCCGAGCTCGCCTCCTATGTAGACGTGCTCGATTTAACTTCCTGATGTGGCGCTCATAGTCTGTGTCAACAGGCTTGGGAGCTGGTGGTTGAGCCATACGAATGAAGTGGTCAATCGTTTCCTCAGGCACTTTCTCCCTTGGCGGCGGTGGCGGTTTTGGTGCAAAATGGGCTTCCACCTCGGACTTCGATATGGCTGCGATTTCCTCCTCGGACCTGTCATAAGACCTCTGCGGAAGAGGCGTGAGGCTTGGACCATATTAATATCGCTTGCCTCACTTTGTACTTCTGTACTACCTCGACTCGTGCCGCCACGCACCATAGCTGCGGGTGTCTCTTCTGCGATTGCCGAGGCGGGCGGAGGCGTCGGTGTGACGGGCTGAGTTGGACGAGGAGGAGTGGCCGCTGAAGCTATGCGGACTTGGAGGAGGAGTGGCCTGAGGTTGTGCCGGACTTGGAGGAGGAGTGGACGTCACGCTGTGGCGGACTTGGAGGAGGAGGAGTGGCCTGACACTTTGCCGGACTTGGAGGAGGAGTGGCCTGACACTTTGCCGGACTTGGTGGACATGCAGGAGCGGGAGACTGCTGACTCGGTGGCGGACATCGACGAGGAGTCAGATGACGCGGTGTCGGTGGCCTTCGAAAGATGATGCAATCCTTTTTCCATAGGATGATACGATGGTTGGCGTCTCCGAGAAAGCGCTCGTCGTCGCCTCCAGGAATGTCAAGCTCTAGCCTCGAATATGGGTGCACCAACTCGTCAACCATGACACGAGCATAGCCCTCTGGAATCGGGATGCAATGGTAGGTTGCTTTGGGGGTAACTGGAAAAGCAACGCCGTCCGCCACCTTCATGGATATGATCTTCATTTTGACGTGTAGCTCGCAGCTAGTGTTCTCCGTGATGTCATCCATGGGGTATCTACCCAGCATTGCGTCGTCCGGGGCGGAACCCACGCTGCTACTCGGCATGGATGGGGCGGTGCTATCCAATGCTGGATCATTCGCTAGCTGCTGCAGCTGCTGAGACCCCCTTTGCTGGCTAAGTGAGTCGATCTGCTCCTGCTGCCGCTGGAATTTGACTACCAATTCCGCTTGAATTGCTTCTAGGCCTTGAAGGCGTTCATAGTCCCGCTTCCTCTGCTCCTCCTCCATCTTCCTCTTCTTCTCCTCCGCAATCTTCTTTCCCGCACGGGTTCTGTAGTCGGTGTTCCAGTCTGAAAACCCCTCATACCACGGAATAGCGCCCTTGCCTCGTGTTCTTCCCGGTGTTCAGGATTTCCTGTGGCACGCGTAAGCTCGTCGTTCTCTCTGTTGGGCTGGAACACCCCGATCGTGCCTCTTCTATTGCAACAAGTATCGCATCGTCGGCTCCCTTCAGACTTGCCCTCGTCGAAACATTGCCTGTCTTGGGTCCAACTCCCCCATGCGCATAGAACCAAGTCGACGACTGGGGGCCAGCTCTTAGTAACTGGAGTGGCTTTGCATCCTCCATCTCTTTCTCGGACTTATCCCACTTAGGCATTGCCACCGCACAGCCACCTGGCCCCAGCTTATGGAACTTATCCTTTTTTCGTCATTCTTCTTGTTTATTCTCGACCGTTCCTTATCTAATTCCGAATCCTTGAATTTCACGAAATCGTCCCAATGAGAACGTTGGTTCTCTAGTGTTCCCTCGAATACTGGAGTCTTCCTTTCTCCCTTGACATACTTGTCCCATTCACGATTCTTTTGGTTCTTGAATGCAACCGCCATCTTCCTAAGAGCAGCGTCCTTGACTTTCTGCGCATCTGCTTCTGTGAAATGATCTGGTAGGGTGAAATCCATGAGAGTATCCCAAAGCAGCTCTTTTTATTCTTGTTGACAAAAGTAACATCCGGACGTGGAGCAGCGTCCTCTTTGCCTTTGTCCTTTGTCTTTTGCTGGCTCTCTCCATTCTTGAAGGGAGATCGGGAGTTGGTCCTTCACAAGAACTCCATGACCGATTTAATGAACTTGTCCGCAATCTTCTTAGGCGCTAATGGTTCGCCATTAGGTCCGATTGCCTCGATATTGTACTTTTACGCCTCCTTCAACTTTTTGTTCGGGCCTCGTTTCGTCCTTTTGCACGAAGATTTGCTCGATCCGGATGGCTGAAAGAACAAAGATCGATTCGTTAATATATCTTCAAGTCATTTAAAACATGTGATGATCACCAGATACCTGCTTATATAAATATATATACCTCGCCGGTCTTTGTTGTTTCAGGATCAACATGTTCTTCGTCATCGTCATAATCGTAGTTCATGACTTCATCAATTCGGTCGCCGCGATCGAATATCATATCACCCTCTCCGGTGTTGTTTAGAAATTGAGCCGTCATAATCTTCTTCATTCTGATCATCATCTCGCCCGCGTATCATATCGAACATGGTCTGTTCTCCTCTCTGTCCGGTATTATGCGCCATAGCTTTTATTTAACTAATTCAAAAGAAATATAAAACAATTTAGTATTCAAATTACATCGTCTCGAATAATAGATATAATCTCGAATACTTCGTCTAGAATAATAGATACAATCTCGAATACATCGTCTCGAATAATATATAATATTGAATAGTACATCACTTTGGCTAGCTAATTAAAGATCGAATACTACAGAAGAATCTAGGACACTCGCGGTTCTGCTGGCGCGAGCAGTGGACACCCAAAGAGAAGGAACCCTCACGGGATCATAGCTGAAGTGAGATCCAGAAGATCTTGCCAGTATTGGAGAACCTGCCGCCCTCTAACGCAACCATGTAGCGATGGACGTGCTCGTCCTCCTCCACGACACGGCGACGTACCTCCTCCCTGGTGCGGGTCCCTCCGTGACCAAACTGGCCCACTCGAACGCCATCAAACGAGATCAGGGTCGTCGACGGGACCCGGGGCCGGGTTCCTCATCAAGCGGCGCGCCCCTCCAGGCAGCACCTCCCAGTGCCAGCCCGGCGGAGCCCAGTCCCAGACATGGGTCGGCTGGACGTCGTCGCGGACGGGTCGACGGCGAGGATGCGGGTCGGGCATCGTCGAGAACAAATACTAGCTATATGCCCGCAAAAAGTAATATTTTTTTAATGATTGGATTTTGATAACTAAAATTTCTAACATTTCTACTATTTCAAAAATCTATATACTATTTCATACTAATTAAGCATCTAACACTAAAACAGAAAACACAACTTCTATACATCCATTAAAAAACTGAAAAACAACATTATATAAAAAATTTCCATACTAATTAAACACTAATTATATCCATCTAACATGCATTCATACATATATATTAGTGAAAAAATAATAATCTAAATAATCTAAACTAATTAAACATACAAAATATGTATATACTAATATATACATGCTTTATTTCATACTTTTGGGTGTGTGTGTGTTCATCTTGCTTGTGTGTGTGTGTGTTTGGGCTCGGGGAGGGGCGGCGCCCTTGGTGGCCGCCGGGGGCGAGGGAGTGGGGTTAGAGGGGGAGAGCTCACAGCGGGGCGACGGCGACGGCGAGGCGAAGCGGTGACGGGCGGGAGGCAGGACGGGCGCGATCGACAGGCCCGGGCGGCGAGACGAGGGCGGCGACGGGACGGGCGGCGAGGGACGGGGCGGCGACGGGCGAAGGCGGAGACGAGGGCGGCGAGGGGACGGCGGCGGAGGCGAGGCGGCGGCGAGGGGCAAGCGGCGATGGCGACGGAGACGATGGAAACAGAGGAAGAACCAGAGGGGGAATGAAAATTTCGAAGTGTTGTATATATAGAAGGCACCTTTAGTACCGGTTGGAGCCACCAACCGGCACTAAAGACCTGTTTTGGCCAGCCCAAGCGGCGGGAAGCGACCCCCTTTAGTACCGGGTGGTGGCACAAACCGGTACTAAAGCCCCCCCTTTAGTACCGGTTTGTGCCACGACCTGGTACTAAAGGCCTCGCGCTGCCACCCTAAAGTTTAGTCCCACCTCGCCAGGCGAAGGGCAGCCGCACTGGTTTATAAACCCAGCCGCGGCTACCACTTCGAACTCCTCTGTATAGCAGGCTTGTGGGCCTAAACTCACAGCTGCCTGTGAGTCCTTTGGGCCTTTAAGGCTGTTATTACACACTGCGTGGCCTATCAGGCCAACAGGCAGCATAATTTTTTTATAGTTTTTCTTTTCTGCTTTATTTTCTTCTATTTATTTTTGCGTAGTTTTTTGTATAGTTTTTTCTTTTCTATTATATTTATTTTCTTCTATTTATTTGTGAGTAGTTTTTCATCTAGTTTGCCAAAATTCAACATTTTCAGAGTTCATTTTGTAGTGATTTTCAATTTCACGGTCATTTTGTAAACGATTGAAAAATAGCAAATATAATTTTTTTTCTTTTCTGCTTTATTTTTTCTTCTATTTATTTCTGAGTAGTTTTTTTTCTGCTATATTTATTTTCTTGTATTTATTTGTGAGTAGTTTTTTATATAGTTTTTCTTTTCAGCTATAGTTTTTCTTTCTTTTCTGCTATTTTTTCTTTTCTGCAAAACTTGATGGTCAAAGTCTGGAGTTATAACTTAAAAAAAAAGAAATGTCGACGTGCAATTAGTTTTTGCCATAACAGAAGAAGTCCGGAGTTGTAATAAGTTATTAAAAATAAAAAAGAGGTGCAATGCTTGTTAATTTGCTTCAAGCCTTTGAATAGTGTAAACTGCCTTTGCGCATAGCTCTGCAGTCTACCGTATTCTGAAGGCCTGACAAGCTAAGCAACGTGAGCATTGATCCTTTTCTTCATCGTCTCGCACTCGGGGCTTATAAACCGCTCCTAGTCCCTCTCACTTGGCGAGGTGGGACTAAAAACAGCTTACGTCTGGTTCATCCATGAACCGGTACTAAAGGTGCTCGTGGGGCCCCAAATTTACGACACAACCTCATTAGTACCGGTTCGTGGTAGAACCGCACTAAATGGTGATGGTGGGGCCATAGTTTGACCGGAGGTCGACATGACCTCTTTAGGTACAAAAATTACAAACTTTCTGTTAGTGCCCGTAGTTTTGAAATTTGAATAGTTTAAATTTTGAATTATTTGAAATTAGTGTGAATTTGTTTGCACATAAAATTTCTTCGCGTTTCAAATGCCAAAACACATAACTACCCTAACTATTACAGAGATTCCCCTCTCGGTGCGAAACACGGAAGAAAGTGATGATAGCTAGTGAAGCCGATCACATCCCAGATCTTTGGGTGTGAAACTTTTTCTTCGCGTGTGTCCCTTTGCGCCGTAACCATGGAAAATCTTCATCATTTAAAGGGATGCTCGGGTCAATATTCACTGTGAATGGAGCAATTTCATCAAACTTTTCATAATCTTCAGACTTGTCTTTCTTGACATCCACTCCCACGATGTTTGTCTTCCGGAAAGAACTATGTGCCGCTTTGGCTCATCGTGACGATGCATTCGCTTCCTTATCTTTTCTTTTTCTTGGCTTGGTAGACATGTCCTTCACATAGAAAACCTGTGCCACATCATTGGCTAGGACGAATGGTTCGATACGCATCATAAGATTGTTGAGATCCTTTGTTGTCATTCCGCATCTGCGGGTCTTCCGTTACCCGCCTCGTGTCATATTGACCCATTTGCACCGAAACAAAGGGACCTTTAAACCACGTCGATAGTCAAGTTCCCATATGTCCTTTATATAACCATAATATGTTTCCTTTCCCGTCTTGGTTTCTGCATCAAAGCGGAAACCACTGTTTTGGTTGGTGCTCTTCTTATCTTGGGCGATCGTGTAAAATATTTTACCATTTATCTCGTACCCTTTGAAAGTCATTATATTCGAAGATGGTAACTGGGACAGCAAGTACAGGTCATCTTCAATAGAGGTGTCATGCATGAGTGCGATACGCAACCCGGTGGCGAAACTCCTGGTTTGTTCACGTGTAATCCAGTCATCGACCGCTCCGGTGTTTGAGCGTAGCAAATTCTTGTGTTCATCCATATCACGGAGCCACCAAGGCGGAATTATGTAGAACTGTGTAGTGTGCTTCGGTGAGAGAATGTCCGTCCATACATATTATTTGTTCCCCTCCTAGCGTGCCTTTTCCATCCGATGCGCCCTTATGCCGCGATTCAGGAACACCAATCGGCTTAAGGTCAGGAATAATGTCAATACAAAACTCAATGACCTCCTCATTTTGATGGCCCTTGGAGATGCTTCCTTCTGGCCTAGCACGGTTATGAACATATTTCTTTAAGACTCCCATGAACCTCTCAAAGGGGAACATATTGTGTAGAAATACAGGACCCAAAGCGTTAATCTCTTCGATAGGTGAACTAGGACGTGCGTCATGATGTTGAAGAAGGATGGTGGGAACACCAACTCGAAATCGACAAGACATTGCACCAAATCATTACGTAACCTTGGTATGATTTCTAGATCGATTACCTTACGAGAGATTGCATTGAGAAATGCACATAGCTTCACAATGGCTAATCGAGCGCTTTTCGGTAGAAGCCCCTCAATGCAACCGGAAGCAATTGCGTCATAATCACGTGGCAGTCATGAGACTTTAGGTTACGGAACTTTTTCTGCCATGTTTATTATTCCCTTTATATTCGACGAGAAGCCGACGGTACCTTAATATCGAGCAGGCATTCAAAGAAGATTTCCTTCTCTTCTTTGGTAAGAGCGTAGCTTGCATGACCATGATGTATGCCGTCTTCTCCGTGCATACGTTGCTGGTCCTCCCGTGCCTCACGTGTATCTTTTGTCTTCCCATACACGCCCAAGAAGCCAAGCAGGGTCACGCAAAGATTCTTCGTCACGTGCATCACGTCGATTGCAGAACGGACCTCTAGGTCTTTCCAATATGGCAGGTCCCAAAATATAGATTTCTTCTTCCACATGGGTGCGCGTCCGTCAGCGTCCTTTGGAACAGTTGTCCACATGGGTGCGTGTCCGTCAGCGTCCGTCAGCGTCCTTCAACTAATGGCCTTAGGTACACATCAATGTCGTTGACGGGTTGCTTAGGGCCTTGGATGAGCACTGGCATCATAATGAACTTCCGCTTCATGCACAACCAAGGAGGAAGGTTATACAAACATAGAGTCACAGGCCAGGTGCTATGGTTGCTGCTCTGCTCCCCAAAAGGATTAGTGCCATCTGCGCTTAGACCAAACCATACGCTCCTTGCGTCATCCGCAAACTCCTTCCCGTACTTTCTTTCAATTTTTCTCCACTGCGACCCGTCGGTGGTACTCTCAACTTTCCGTCTTTCTTACGGTCTTCTTCGTGCCATCGTGACGCCTTGGCATGCTCTTTGTTTTGGAACAAACGTTTCAACCGTGGTATTATAGGAGAATACTGCATCACCTTGGCAGGAATCTTCTTTCTGGGGCGCTCGCCCTCGACATCACCATGCTCATCGCGGCTGATCTTATAGTGCAATGCACCACATACCGGGCAAGCGTTCAAATCCTCGTACTCACCGCGTAGGATGCAATCATTAGGGCATGCATGTATCTTCTGCACCTCTAACCCTAGAGGGCAGACAGCCTTCTTTGCTTCGTACGTACTCTCGGGCAATTCGTTGTCCTTTGGAAGCATATCCTTTATCATTACCAACAACTTTCCAAATCCCTTGTCAGATACACCATTCTCTACCTTCCATTGCAGCAATTCCAGTGTGGTGCCCAACTTTTTTTTGTCAGCTCCGCAATTCGGGTACAACAATTTCTTGTGATCCCCTAACATGCACTGCAACTTCTTCTTCTCCAAATCACTTGCGCAGTTTCTCTTTGCATCGGCAATGGCCCGACCTACATCATCAGCGGGCTCATCGGATGCCTCTTCTTCAACTTCTTCCCGCATTGCCGCCCAGCTTCTTGTCGCATTACCGGCTCAGCTTCTTTCCCCATTGTTGTATCATCGTATTCAGGGAACCCATGGCGGGATAGCTGTCGTCGTCCTCTTCTTCTTCATTGTCTTCCATCATAACCCCTCTTTCTCCGTGCTTGGTCCAAACATTATAGTGGGGCATGAAACCGGACTCAAACAGTGGGCGTGAATGGTTCTTGGCGAGAGTAATTGCGACCATTCTTACAGCCAGCACATGGACAAGGCATAAAACCATCCGCCCGCTTGTTTGCCTCAGCCATAGCAGAAAAGTATGCACGCCCTCAATGAACTGGGGAGAGCATCGGTCATCGTGACATCCATTGCGGCTCATCTTCATTACACAACACCGAATAGACCAAATTAATACAAGTTCATACATAAAGTTCATACAACACTTAAATGCAACAAACAAATAACTCTCTAGCTAAAGCATTTAAATGCAACAACAAATGCGATCAAGATCGCAACTCAGGTAACAATTGATCCAACAGCATAATGATCCAAGCCTCACTATCGATGGCATATTTTCTAATCTTTCTAATCTTCAAGCGCATTTTCTCCTTCTTGATCTTGTGATCATCGCATTTACATCGGCAACATGCAACTCCAATTCCATCTTCTCCCCCTCAATTCTTTTCAATTTTTCTTTCAAGTACTCGCTTTCTCTTTCAACTAAATTTAACCTCTCGACAATAGGGTCGGTTGGAATTTCCGGTTCACATACCTCCTAGATAAAAATATCTATGTCAACTTGATGGGCATAATTTGTCATAAACATGAAATGCAACAAATAGTTTTAAAAGAGAATATACCACATCCGAATCATAACAAGGACGAGGGCCGACGGGGACGGATATCAAAACCATGGCACTATGTATAACAAAAAACGTACGGGTAAGATAATTATTATACGAGTAACTATATATCCAAATCACACAAACATCAATTTTTTATATAAAATTTCATGAAAAATAGGCTCAACACAAGGTGGTGCTGACAGAGACGATGCGAGGCGATCGGCGGTGAATTCTGACAGAGATTTAGAAGGCACTAAGTAAACCACACCTACATATGCAAACTAAGTGTTATTTTGACCTCAAATTGCATATAAATCAAATACTACCACATATAATTCCTCCCAAATTACTAAAACCCACAATTAATCACTATATAAACCAATGCAAGAGCTAATCTAGCAATGAGAGATGAAAGGACAAAGTTGCTAACCTTGGTGATCATTTGAATGGATGAGGGCCTGCAAATCTTGACAAATTTGGGGCAAATTTTGTGATGAACTCGAGAGGAAGAAAGGAAGAACAGAGGAGCGGGAGAGGGGAACGGGGGAAGAAAAGAGTGCGGGTGGACGAAGGATTTATATAGGACGACATTTAGTACCGGTTCGTGCCACGAACCGGTACTAAAGTTGCTGGAAGGGCCCCATTCTGACAACATCCTGCCACCACTCTCATTAGTACCGGTTCGTGGCACGAACCGGTGCTAAAGGTTTGCCACGAACCGGTACTAAAGAGCTCCTCCCGGCTAGCCGTTGGAACCTGCACTAATGCCCACATTAGTGCCGGTTCTGTTACAAACCGGGACTAATGTGTCTCACATTTGACCCTTTTTCTACTAGTGCTACTTTTATATTTTAGCTCTCCGATATCATATAAAGTTATCCTCTTCATACCCACAACGTAGTTTTATTTTTCGTTTCTAGTTGGAAGCAAAATTTCGGTGTACGTACAGTCGTATCAGTGGCAGATAGGGCTTGAGAGAATATTGATCTTACCTTTAGCTCCTTGTGGGTTCGACACTCCATACTTATCACTTCCACCTTTGGAAATTGCTACGATGATTCCCTGCACTTGGGGATTATCAGTACATAATATGCATCGTCTCGAATAATATATTATCTCGAATACATCGTATCGAATATTATATATCGAATACATCACTAGCTAGCTAGCCAATAAAGATCGAATACTACAGAATAATCTAGGCCACTCGCGGTTCCTGAGGCACGGGCGGTGGACACCCAAAGAGAAGGAACCATCACAGGATCATAGCTCCGGTAATCTCCCCAAAGACCCTGCTAGGTATTGGAGAACCTGACATCCATAACAGCCATGTAGCGACGGACGTGCTCGTCCTCCTCCCTGACACGGCGACGCACCACCTCCGGCGGGGCCGGCTCCCTCCGCACCGAAAGTGGCCCACTGGAACGCCACCAAAGGAGTTCAGGGTCGACAACGGGACCCGGGTTCCTCACCAAGCGGCGAGCCCCTGAAGGTAGCACCTCCCAGTGCCAGCCCGGCGGAGCCCAGTCCCGGACATGGGTCCTCTGAAGTAGGACGTCGTCGCGAACGGGTCGATGGTGAGGATGCGGGCTGGGCATCGTCGAGAACAAATACTATACGGCGCAAGTAACATTTTTTAAATGATTGGATTGTGATTTCTTATATGAAAATTCTAAATTTGTATAACTAAAATTATAAGAAACTAAAAACTAACATTTCTATAACAATTTGAAATTAATCTAATTCATCTAGCTAAAACTAACATTTCTAAAATTTCTAACATTTCTATAACATTTCTAACATTTCTATATACTATTTGACATTAATCTAATCTAATTAATCAATTCATCTAAAACTTTGTATGAAAAACAGGAAAAAAACTAAAAACTAAAAATAGAAAAATTGTGTGTGTGTGCGCGCGCGCGCGTGTAGTGTGAGTGTGTGTGTGTGCGCGTGTAGTGTGCGTGTGTGTGTGTGCGCGCGTGCGCGGCCGGCGGTGGCGGCGGCGCGGTGGATTGGAGGGAGGAGAGGCCGGGGGAGGGGCTCACAGCACGCGTGGGCGAGGTCGAGGCGACGGCGACGGCGAGGTCCAGGCGACGGCGACGGCGAGGTCGAGCGGCAGCGGCAGCGGCGAGGTCGATCCAAGCGACGGCGACGGTGAGGCGAGGGCAGCGGCAGGGGCGGCGATGGCGAGATGGGCGGCAGCGCGACGAGACGGCGGCGACGGCGTGGGGCGAAGCGGCGGCAGTGCGGGGACGGGCGGCAGGAGAGAGAAGTGGGAGATGAGAAACTGATTTTTTTTAAGTTTCTTATATAGGTGGCATCTTTAGTACCGGTTGTAGCCACCACCCGGTACTAAAAGGGGTGCGCTTCCTGCCGCTTCGCCTGGCCAAAACAGCGCACCCCCTTTAGTACTGTGGTGGCTACAATCGGCACTAAAGCCCCCTTTAGTACCGGTTGTAGCCACGACCGGTAATAAAGGGGGTCTTAGCGCAGTGCGGTCTTGGCAAGTTTAGTCCCACCTCGCTAGCCGAGGCGCCTGCACCTGTTTAAAAGCCCCGCACGCTGCTCTATCAAATTCCTCTCTATAGCAGGCTTACGGGCCTAACTGCGCCTCTCGCCTGTGGGCCTCTGGAGCCTGCGAACGCATCTGGCCCAACTACGAGGTTGGGTTACTAGTCGTGCAGGCGTTGTGGCCCGATGGGTGGGCTTTTTTATTTAGTTTTTGTCTCAACAAAAATTTAGTTTTTTCTTTTCTACTTTATTTATTTTCATTTATTTATTTCTGAATATTTTTTCTTTAGGTACAAAAAATTACAAACTTTTTGTTAGTGCGAGTAGTTTTCAAATTTGAATAGTTTAAAAAAAATTATTTAGTTTTTGTCTCAACAAAAATTTAGTTTTTTCTTTTCTACTTTATTTATTTTCATTTTATTTATTTTTGAATATTTTTTCTATAGTTACAAAAAATTACAAACTTTCTGTTAGTGCCCATAGTTTTCAAATTTGAATAGTTTAAATTTGAATTATTTGACGAACTAATTTGTAGACGAAGTGCATCCAGTTTTTGCACATAAAATTTCTTCGCGTTTCAAATACCAAAACACATAAGTACCCTAACTATTACGAAGATTCCCTCCGGTTTGTTTGAAGCGGCACTTTCCAGATATATAAGTCCGGAAAGTCAATCAGAAGAAAGTGATGACGGTGAAGCCTATCACATGCCAGAGTAGGATCTTTGGTTGTGAAAATTTTTCTTCGCGTGTGTCCCATTGCGCCGTAACCATGGACAATCTTCATCATTTAACTAGATGCTCGGATCAATATTCACGCTAAATGGAGCAATTTCATCAAACTTTTCATAATCTTCTGACATGTCTGTCTTGTCATCCACTCCCACGATGTTTCTTTTACCTGAAAGAACTATGTGGCGCTTTGGCTCATCGTATGATGCATTCGCTTCCTTATCTTTTCTTTTTATCGGCCTTGTAGGCATGTCTTTCACATAGAAAACCTGCACCACATCATTGGCTAGGACGAATGGTTTGTCTGCATACGCAAGATTGTTGAGATCCACTATTGTCATTTCGTATTGCGGGTCTTCCGTTACCCCGCCTCATGTCATATTGACCCATTTGCACGAAACAAAGGGAACTTCAAACCACCTCCATAGTTAAGTTCCCATATGTCCTCTATGTAACCATAATATGTTTCCTTTCCCGTCTTGGTTGTTGCATCAAAGCGGACACCACTGTTTTGGTTGGTGCTCTTCTTATCTTGGACGATCGTCTAAAATGTATTCCCATTTATCTCGTACCCTTTGAAAGTCATTATATTCGAAGATGGTAACTGGGACAGCAAGTACAGGTCATCTTCAATATCGCCATCATGCATGCCACGTGTCTGCAACCAACCGGTGAAAGTCCTCGTTTGTTCACGTGTAATCCAAATGCCAGATCGCTCCGTGTTTGGAGTGTAGAAAATTCTTGTGTTCCTCCATATACGGAGCCACCAAGGCGGAATTCTGTAGAAGCGTAGTGTGCTTCGGTGAGAGAATGCCCGTCCATACATATTATTTGATCCTCCTAGCGTGCCTTTTTCCATCCAAATGCCCTTATGCCACAATTCAGGAACACCAATCGGCTTAAGGTCAGGAATAAAGTCAATACAAAACTCAATGACCTCCTCATTTTCATGGCCCTTCGAGATGCTTCCTTCTGGACTAGCACGGTTATGAACATATTTCTTCAAGACTCCCATGAACCTCTCAAAGGGGAAGATATTGTGTAGAAATATAGGACCCAAAACGTTAATCTCTTCAAGAAGGTGAACTAGGACGCGTGCGTCATGATGTTGAAGAAGGATGGTGGGAACACCAACTCGAAACCGACAAGACATTGCACCAAATCATTCTATAACCTTGGTATCATTTACGGATCAATTACCTTACGAGATTGCATTGATGAATGCACATAGCTTCACAATGGCTAATCGAACGCTTTTCCGTAGAAGCCCCTCAATGCAACGAAGCAATTGCGTCATAATCACGTGGCAGTCATGAGACTTTAGGTTACGGAACTTTTTCTCGCCATATTTATTATTCCCTTTATATTCGACGAGAAGCCGACGGTACCTTCATATCGAAAGGTGCATTCAAAGAAGATTTCCTTCTCTTCTTTGGTAAGAGCTTAGCCGGCATGACCACGATGTATGTCGTCTTTTCCGCATACGTTCTTGGTCCTCCCGTGCCTCACGTGTATCTTTTGTCTTCCCATACACGCCCAAGAAGCCAAGCACGGTCACGCAAAGATTCTTCGTCACGTGCATCACGTCGATTGCGGAACGGACCTCTAGGTCTTTCCAATAGGGCAGGTCCCAAAATATAGATTTCTTCTTCCACATGGGTGCGCGTCCGTAAGCGTCCTTAAGAACAGGTTGTCCGCCAGGACCCTTTCCAAATATTACCTTCAAATCCTTGACCATATCATGTACATCAGCACCAGTACGGTGGCGAGGCTTCGTCCGGTGATCCGCCTCACCTTTGAAATGCTTGCCTTTCTTTCTTACGGGATGCTGCTCGGAAGAAATCGGCGATGTCCTGTACACATTCTTCCTACAACTATCCAAATATATACTGTAGGTATCATCCAAACAGTGCGTGCATCCGCGGTATCCCTTGTTTGTCTGTCCTGAAAGTTTACTGAGAGCAGGCCAATCATTGATGGTCACGAACAGCAATGCCTTTAGGTCAAATTCTTCCTGTTTGTGCTCATCCCACGCACGTACACCTTTTCCATTCCACAGCTGTAATAGTTCTTCAACTAATGGCCTTAGGTACACATCAATGTCGTTGTTGGGTTGCTTAGGGCCTTGGATGAGCACTGGCATCACAATGAACTTCCGCTTCATGCACAACCAAGGAGGAAGGTTATACAAACATAGTCATAGGCCACGTGCTATGGTTGCTGCTCTGCTCCCCAAAAGGATTAATGCCATCTGCGCTTAGACCAAACCATACGTTCCTTGGGTCACCTGCAAACTCCTCCCTGTACTTTCTCTCGATTTTTCTCCACTGCGACCCGTCAGCGGGTACTCTAAACTTTCCGTCTTTCTTACGGTCTTCTCCGTGCCATCGCATCGCCTTGGCGTGCTCTTTGTTTTGGAACAAACGTTTCAACCGTGGTATTATAGGAGCATACCACATCACCTTGGCAGGAATCCTCTTACTGGGGCGCTCGTCCTCAACATCACCAGGGTCATCGCGGCTGATCTTATAGCGCAATGCACAGATCTTTGAGCGCAGCGTTCAAATCCTTGTACTCACCGCGGTAGAGGATGCAGTCATTAGGGCATGCATGTATCTTCTGCACCTCTAACCCTAGAGAGCAGACAACCTTCTTTGCTCCGTACGTACTCTCGGGCAATTCGTTGTCCTTTGTAAGCATATTCTTTATCATTACCAGCAACTTTCCAAATCCCTTGTTAGATACACCATTCTTTGCCTTCCATTGCAGCAATTCCAGTGTGGTGCCCAGCTTTTTCTTGTCACCTTCGCAATTCGGGTACAACAATTTCTTGTGATCCTCTAACGTGCGCTACAACTTCTTCTTCTCCTTTTCACATGCGCAGTTTCTCTTTGCATCGGCAATGGCCCGACCTAGATCATCAGCGGGCTCATCTGATGCCTCTTCTTCAGCTTCTTCCCGCATGGCCGGCTCAACTTCTTCCCCCATTGTTGTATCATCGTATTCAAGGAACCCATGGCTAGGATAGCTATCATCATCCTCTTCTTCTTCATTGTCTTCCATCATAACCCCTATTTCTCCGTGCTTGGTCCAAACATTATAGTGGGGCATGAAACCGGACTCAAACAGGTGGACGTGAATGGTTCTTGAGTTAGAGTAATTGTGATCATTCTTACAGCCAGCACATGGACAAGGCATAAAACCATCCGCCCGCTTGTTTGCCTGAGCCGCAATCAGAAAAGTATGCACGCCATCAACAAACTGGGAGAGCATCGGTCATCGTACATCCATTGTCGGCGCATCTTCATTACACACCACCAAATAGACCAAATTAAGACAAGTTCATACATAAAGTTCATACAACACTTAAATGCAACATACAAATAACTCTCTAGCTAAAGAATTTAAATGCAACAACAAATGCGATCAAGATCGCAACTAAGGTAACAATTGATCCAACAGCATAATGATACCAAGCCACACTATAAATGGCATATTTTCTAATCTTTCTAATTTCAACCGCATTTTCTCCATCTTGATCTTGTGATCGTCAACGACATCGGCAACATGCAACTCCAATTACATCTTCTCCCCCTCAATTCTTTTCAAATTTTTTTTCAAATACTCGTTTTCTCTTTTAACTAAATTTAACCTCTCGACAATAGGGTCGGTTGGAATTTACAGTTCACATACCTCCTAGATAAAATATCTATGTCAACTTGATGGGCACAATTTGTCATAAACACGAAATGCAACAAATAGTTTTAAAAGAGAATATACAACATCTGAATCATAACATGGACGAGGGCGGACGGGGACGGATATCAAAACCATGGCACTATGTATAACAAACAACGTACGGGTAAGATAATTATACAAGTAACTATATATATCTAAATCACACAAACATGATTTTTTTATATAAAAAAGATAAGAACGAGAGGCTCACCACAAGGTGGTGCCGGCGACAGATCGGTGCGGACGATCGACGGTGGTTACGACGGAGATGGGAAGGCACTAAGTAAACCACACCTACATGTGCAAACTAAGAGTTATTTTAAGCTCAAATTGCATATAAATCAAATAAACTACCACATATAATTCCTCCCAAATTACTTAAACCCACAAATTAATCACTATATAAAGCATTGCAAGAGCTGAAAGGACAAAGTTGCTAACCTTTGTGATCACTTGAATGGATGGGGGCCTTCAAATCTTGACAAAATTTGGGAAAAATGTGTGATGAGCTCGAGGGGAGAAGAGAGGAAGAACAGAGAGGAGGAGAGGGGAAAGGGGGAAGAACAGAGCGAGCTGGATGAAGGGTTTATATGTAGGATGACCTATAGTACCGGTTCGTGGCAAGAACCGGTACTAAAGGTGCTGGACGGGCCACAGTCTGACAACATCCTGCCACCACACCCTTTAGTACCGGTTCGTGGCCCGACCCAGTGCTAAAGGTTCCGCACGAACCGGTACTAAAGAGAGCAGCCCGCCTAGCCGTTGGAACCGGCACTAATGGTCACATTAGTGCCGGCTCAATTTCAAACCGGGACTAATGAGCTGCACATTAGACCCTTTTTCTACTAGTGAAAGCGGCACTTGAAGAAAATGTGGGCACCCATTTCTTGCTCCCTATTGCAAAGTTTGCATATACCACAATTTGGCCAACCTCGTCGCTGTAAACGACCAGCAGTCCAAATCCTATCTTGCATTGCCAACCACGCAAAGAATTTAACCTTTGGAGGTGCCCATGCCTTCCAAATGATACGGTCCAAGGGGGAAAGAGTCAAGCCTAGGAATTGAGCCTTGTACGCAGTGGCCGCCATGTATATCCCGTCGGTCGCTTTCTTCCAGACGATGGTATCTTCGGTTTGCTCATGAAGGTGGACATCATTCAGGAGCATCCAAAGAGTGAAAAATTCCCTAATGTGGGCGGCGGTTACAACCGCGACTTGGTTGATCTTGAGTATCCAAGCATTCCCTTTGAGGGCCTCACGGACCTTCCATTCTTTCTTTTTGAGGCCTCGAAGATGAGCGGTGCAATATCCTTAGGTGTGCGACCAAGAAGCCACGGGGAGTCCCAAAAAGGCATTTTGGCGCCATCTCCCACCATGATAGTCGTAGAAGCATAGAAAAACTTGAAGTACTTGACGGTGCAGGGGTTTCACAGGCCAACCTATAATTTGCGTGGCTCGTTCCATTCATATCACAACCACTGAAGCCGCAAAGCATGCGCGAATTTGTCGGTGTTGAGCACCCCAAGGCCACCATATTATTTTGGTCTACAAACCACCTTCCCGTTGACCTTGCATTTGGCTCCCGTTTTCTTGTCCGCACCGGACCAAAGGAAAGCCCTCTCGATTTTGCTAAGGCTATCAAGGGAGCCCTGAG
This sequence comes from Aegilops bicornis, assembly GCA_021605145.1. NCBI lineage: Eukaryota > Viridiplantae > Streptophyta > Magnoliopsida > Poales > Poaceae > Aegilops > Aegilops bicornis. The sequence continues at coordinate 796,540,287 of CM038671.1, read as the reverse complement.
GCACGATGAGGGGCGTGATGGAGAACACCGCTTGGGAGGAGATGACCGACCTAACAAGAGTCACACGATCGATGGTAGTGATGTTTTGGCCCTCGCGGGAAACCAATTTTCCGGCCGCCTTATCCTCAAGGTATTGGAAATCCATCTTCTTAAGTTGCCAAACTGAAAGTGGTAGGCCTAGGTATTTTATCTGAAAAGTGGCCCGTGTTGCCGCATGCTCTGAAGGATTTGCTCAAGGTCAAGGTGGTTGCAACGAATAGGCACAACTAAGCTTTTTTGGAAGTTGGAGCAAAGGCCCGTCACGTCCCCAAAGCCTCTCAGGATAGAGGCGAGATTTTCGATGTCCCGTTTGATGGGAGCCACAAAGACCGCCGCATCGTCCGCATAGAGGGAGGTACGCACCATGGACCCCCGACCACGGATCTTGTGGAGGAGCCCTTTCCTCGTCGCCAAGTCAAGGATCTTATGCAAAGCGGTCAATCGCAAGGATGAAGAGGACGGGGGAAATGGTGTCCCCCTGACGGAATCCGCAGCCATGCTTGAGTGGGGGGGCGGGCGACCCATTTAACATAATCCGAGATGATGATGATGATAACAGCGCGGCAATCCAAGCCCGAAATTTTGGGGGGAATCCCAACCGTTGGAGAAGCTCGAGGCAGTATCCCCACTTGACTGAGTCGAATGCCTTCTTTATATCCAGCTTGAAGAGGAGAGCTGGCGTTTTGCATTTGTGTAGACGTCGGGCCAAATTCCGAACATATACGAAGTTGTCATGGATACTACGCCTTTTGATGAATGCACTCTGGGTGTTGGAAACAAGGTCATCCATGTGGGGGGCAAGTCGAAGTGAGAGAATCTTGGCAATGATTTTAGCGACGGCGTGGATGAGACTAATGGGTCTATAGTCAGAGATGTCTTCCGCGCCATCCTTCTTCGGCAGCAGAACCACGTTGGCAGAATTTAGCCACTGAAGGTTGGAGGTGTGCAAAGAATTGAAGCGTTGAATGACCCCCATGATCGAATGCTTGATACTTTCCCAACACTTCTTGAAGAACATCCCCGTGAATCCATCCGGACCCGACGCCTTATCGTTCGGCATCTCCTTTATAGCCTCCCAAAACCTCCTCCTCGGTGATGGCGGAGTCGAGGTCTTGCAAAGCATGGCTCTCGATGCCCAATTCCTCCCAATTGAAATCGTTGTTCAAATTTTGATCTCTCGCTGATGGGGAATCCGTTGGTGAAGCAAAAAATCATTGTTACACTCGCAAACTCTGGATTTGTGGGGCTCGCCTCTTTTCGGTGCAGGAAGAATGGGTCATGGTATCAGTTTATTTTGGTCTGCGGCTTTCCCTGACATTGTATCTAGTAAGTACTGCGGCCGACGATCTAGTCGTGTGCACGTCTATAGAGATACTAACTTCCCACGATTTGAAGCGCTCTGGTGCTTTGGGGTTTGTGAGGTCATTGTGGGACCCGCATGTAAGGTTGACTCTTGTTTAGTTTTATTTTCCCTTCTCTCTTTATTTTCTTATAGGTTTTAATTATGAGCGTTTATTAAAATTTGTGAACATTAAAAAGAAAAAAAATTATATTTTTAGCTTCATTAATATTTATTAAATTTATGAGTATTTTGAAGTTCACAGGTGTATTTAAAGTTTGCGAACGTTTTTAAAATTTGAAACTTGTTTAATTTGCAAATGTTTTTTTAATCTATGAATATATTTTAAACTCATTAACATTTTCTACAATTCATGGTTTTATAAATTCACATATTTTTCAAAAATCCTTGAACATATTTTAATTAAACTAACCTATTTATTTTAAAAAATTAGTCCATTTTTTGAGCGAGCAGTGGGGCGAGCGGAAAAAAGCTAACCGACTGAGAGGAATAGGGAGTCAAACTAAGCGAGCGAGAGCTCGTGAGCCGATCCATATGAGTGTTATAGCAGCAATTCCATGATTTTAGCGTGGATAGGACCTCTCAAGAGGCTCAAACGACCACCACCAACTGGCACCGAGACCGACACGTGTAAAGACACCACAACGACACACCAAAAAACTTCATTCTCCTCGAGGAAATATTGTCTCCAACAAAAACCCGACACGATATACAAATGAAAAAACACCTTCATAATGTAATTAAAACACAAGACAACATTGATAAAATCCAAACAAAACAACCGACCGTGGCACTCTACTATATATAAAAAAATTAATCCCATGGGTGAAGAACGGTGCGGCAAAGCGCGCGTTGGCCTCTAGTTTTAATAGAATGCCCATGAAAAAAGAGGACATGTAAGGTTGCCACTAGATGACCGAAAAATAAATAAGACATGATTTTTTTAATGTATAAATAAGACATGTGAAAGATCGTGGATGTCGCCTAGAGGGGGGGGGGTGAATAGGCGCTTTAAAATAATTACGGTTGAGGCTTGAACAAATGCGGAATAAACCTAGCGGTTAATTTGTCAAGCACAAAACCTACAACAACTAGGCTCACCTATGTGCACCAACAACTTATGCTAAGCAAGAAAAACTACTTAGGTGATAGCAAGATATATGACAAGAAACAATATGGCTATCACAAAGTAAAGTGCATAAGTAAAGGGCTCGGGTAAGAGATAACCGAGGCACGCGGAGATGACGATGTATCCCGAAGTTCACACTCTTGCGGATGCTAATCTCCGTTTGGAGCGATGTGGATGCACAATGCTCCCCAAGAAGCCACTAGGGCCACCGTAATCTCCTCACGCCCTCGCACAATGCAAGATGTCGTGATTCCACTAAGGGACCCTTGAGGGCGGTCACCGAACCCGTACAAATGGCAACCCTTGGGGCGGTCACCGAACCCGTACACTTTGGCAACCCTTGGGGGCGGTCACCGGTACCCGTCAAATTGCTCGGGGCGATCTCCACAACCTAATTGGAGACCCCGACGCTTGCCCGGAGCTTTATACCACAATGATTGAGCTTCGAACACCACCAACCGTCTAGAGCGCCAAGCACCCAAGAGGAACAAGCTCAAGGGCACCAAGCACCCAAGAGTAATAAGCTTCTCAACTTGTAACTTCCACGTATCACCGTGGAGAACTCAAACCGATGCACCAAATGCAATGGAAAGGGCACACGGAGTGCCCAAGTCCTTCTCTCTCAAATCCCACCGAAGCAACTAATGCTAGGGAAGAAAATGAGAGGAAGAACAAGAAGGAGAACACCAAAAACTCCAAGATCTAGATCCAAGGGGTTCCCCTCACATAGAGGAGAAAGTGATTGGTGGAAATGTGGATCTAGATCTCCTCTCTCTTTTCCCTCAAAAACTAGCAAGAATCCATGGAGGGATTAAGAGTTAGCAAGCTCGAAGAAGGTCAACAATGGGGGAAGAACACGAGCTCAAAGGATTAGATCTCAAGGGGGAAGAAGACCCCCTTTTATAGGTGGGGAGAAAAACCAACCGTTATCCCCTCACTCAGCCCGCACGACGCGGTACTATCGCACGGAGCTGCGTTACTACATGATCGGCACCGGTACTATCATGCAGGTTGCGGTACTAACGCAAGTGCTGCACAGGCCAGATGAAGGCCTGTTGCACAGGGCAACGAACGGTAGAACCGCCGGAGCGGTACTACCGTAAGGCAGGCAACACTAGCCGCAGAGAAAGCACGGAAGTAAAAAATTACTTCCGTACCTACTTCCGCCGAGGGAGGACCTGCGCAAAAATCCAGCACGGTACTACCGCACACGAAGAGCGGTACTACCGCGTAGGGCGCGGATGTAAAAAATACATCCGCCCCTACTTCCGCTCATGCTGCTAAGCCTGGCCAGAGCCCACGGTACTACCACGCCAAGACGGTATTATCACAGAGGGGCACGGATGTAAAAATTACATCCGCCCTACTACCGCCGAGTAGCTGCGCTGGCACGAGGCCACGGTACTACCACTCCCACAGAGCGGTACTACCGTGAGCACCTTGATACTACCGCAGTGGACTGCGGTACTACCGCAAGAGCCTGCGGTACTACCGCTCCGGAGAGCAGTACTACCGCATGCCCCAGATTAGCAACACTAGGAGTCCTTCATTTTGCAGAGAAGACAACAGAGGGAAACAATAAAACCAGAACTGCCATAACTTCTACAAATGAGCTCCGAATTGAGCAAACTCAAGCTTGTTGGATATAGTAAGAAGAGGCAGAGGAGGTATGCCTAACAAACAAAGGAGTGAAACCTCCAACAGAGAAGAAACGGCATATCCTCCAACATCGAAAACATCATAGAAGATGCATGTGAACTCCGTTTTCGATGAGCTCGAGCTTGTCATAAAAAATGACCATAAGCTCCAAATCTCACAAGGAGAAGAACCAAACAAGAACCAAAATAGATGATGCAAGGATGCAATGGTTTGAGCTCTCTACGAATGATACGATCAAGCTACTCATCGAGAGCCCCCCTTGATAGTACGGCAATCGATCCTATAACCCGGTCTCTCAACTACCATCATGAGACCGGTAAAATAGAAAACCTATCAAGGGCAAACCTTTGCCTTGCACATGGTCCACTTGAGCAAGACGATGACGATCTTGACTCCCTCAAGTTGGACCACCTTTCTTGATTGCGTTGGCTCGATGAAGACTAGTTGGTTGCTCCCCCATACTCCACTATGGGTGAGCCACCCTTCCGCTTATCTTCACAAGTTCATTGTCACCACAATGGACGGCAAGCTTCAAGCACTTGATCTCTTCGTGATGCATCACTTGAACTTGCACACCGCAACCTAACCCCACAAAGAACTCTCACGAAGACCATGGGTTAGCACACAAAGCTTAATGGACAATGCTTACCATGCCATGGGATCACTTGATCCCTCAGTACATCTTGTGCGCTTTGTGTGTTAATCAACTTGATTCACTCTTGACTTAGTCTTGATTAACCTTGATTCTTTCCAACTCTCTTCATTTGGATGATGTCTTGAAGGTAAACATGAATGATCACACAATCTTCTTCTTCAAGACATGCTTGCAATAAGCTCAACACTCACATGACCAATCTTTGGATAATTCCTTAATAGCACCTTGGTCAACACATAAACTCCTTGAAACCAACACATGGACTTCAAGAAATGCCTATGGACAAATCCTTCAAATATAACTCAATGCAACCATTAGTCCATGGAGATGGTCATCAATTACCAAAACCAAACATGGGGGCACCGCATGTTCTTTCAACATGCTTAGTGCATATTATGAACATCACGAAATCAATGGAGTGGCTTCTTTTATTTTGTGGATGAATGGAGTAGGTTTTTTTAGACAACCTTGCAAAGCTTTTATTCATCCGTCACAATGTTTATAAGGACAAAGGTAAGATCACCGGGATTGCCTAACCAAGTACGGCCGCCAACCCCCAAAGAAAGTGCATGCTTTTCTAATTTGTGAGCTCCTACCAATTCTTATCTCTTTCTGAAAGAATAAATAAAAAGAATAAGAAAAAAATACTGAAATTCTTAATTTTTCAAAAATTTATCTCATTGAAATAATTAAAAATTAAGAATGGGTTTAGTTGGTTAAATTCAAAAATTTAATAAAATAACTAGGTAACGAAGTTATTTTATTACCTAAATAAAGATATTTATAAAAATTAAAAAAAATTGAATCATTTTACTTTCAGAGAAGTTTCTTTTGAAGTGGAAACCTCAAGGGCAAATATGGCCCGTAATAATCCAGCTTCCGCGATATAAGATGATTCGCTCGCTATCTGAGGTGTTAATTTACCTACTAAAATATCACCAGTTTCTACCCATGATCCCAACCTAACAACTCCATTTCTGTCCAAATTGCGGAGTAAATGTTCTTTGTGGCATTTCTTTAGTGATGCAGGAAGAAAAAGTAGACGTCAGTGAAAAACATCATTTTCTTTCAAAACTAATAACTTTTTGAGGTAATTCTTAGAAACTACTCCCTCCGTTTTATAATGTAAGACGTTTTTTGACATTACACTAGAGTCAAAAAAACGTCTTATATTATAGGACCGAGGGAGTAATAACGAAAAACATCAAATTTGACGCGGCTAAAATAAAGACCAAACAGAGGCAGGCCCAGCCCGTTTAAGCATTCTAAAGCCCACTCCAAATGCATCTATCTCTTGTTTCAGCCAGAGGTGAGGAAGCCCTGACCTACGGCACTACCTCTCCGCCGCCGCCACTGCCACTGCCACCACTCCTCTTCCACTCCTCGAAAGGACAGCTCCCAGCCGTCGGCCATGGCGGATCCTCCTGCTCTCCTCCCTGGCCTCGCCGATGAGATCTCCATCTGGGAGATCCTCCTCCGCTTGCCCCCAAAATCCCTCCTCCGTTGCCGCGCCGTCTGCCGCGCCTGGCGAGGCGCCACCTCCACCCGCGACTTCCTTCTCGCCCACCACGCCCGCCAGCCCACCCTCCCCATCCTCCGCGACTACAACAACGTCAACGGCCTGTCCCTGGATGTCACCCTCTTCGACCACCGGGCGGGGGTCGCCGCCGCTGACCACCTCCAGTCCGTCGCGCGGCTTGAAGTTGGGCACGCCAACTTCACTCTGGAGAGCTGCTGCGACGGCCTCCTCGCCCTCTCCATCGACGACGACTCCTTGTGCATCTGCAACCCAACAACTCGTCAGTATGCTCCCCTCCCGCTGCTTTCTCAATTCCATCTCATGGGGATGTACCAGCACACCCCTACCGGCGACTACCGACTATTGCTGGCACCTAAGGAGGCTAAACCTCAGGATGGCGCCTACATCTACACCTTAGGCTCCAGCCAGCCGCCGAGGCGCATAGACATACAGTGCTCCCATGTGGACCAAGTGATATGGCCCTCCGGAATTGTCATGTTCCATGGTAGCATCCATTGGTGCATAGACAACATGATAATTGTATTTGACACCACCGCCGAGTCGTTCCGGCAGATGCGCACTACGGTTGATCCTGACGGCGCTGACCTGTTTGAGATGGATGGAATGCTCAGCATGTCCATCTTTAATGATGCAAAAACATCCATTGATATCTGGATAACACGGGACTATGAAAGTGAGATCTGGGCCTTGAAATACCGGGTTGAATTGCCGCTTGCAGAGCTTACCAATCAGTTTGGAAAATTCGACGAACTTTCGTGGCTGGTGATCATGTCTGATGAAGGTGATGTGCTTCTGCTGGTCAAATTTGATGAGTCGGTACTTCAGATTGACGTGGATGGAAAGTTGGTTGCTAGTATACATTGCGAAGACCTCGGTACTACTCGACTTTGGTTCAAACAAACTCTAGTTTCACATACATTCTTTCCAACACTAGAGGGTTATGTTGTGAACGCTCCGCCTTTCATTTGACCAGAAGATTATGTCGTGAACAATTAGTCTTTCATCTGAGGGACGTTGAGTGTGTTGGTGCCTCTTATCGGCCTAGCTCTCCGTATCCACATGAGCTGAAGTATGTATTAGCTGGATCCACTATGTGCCCACTATCTTCTTTGTTGATGTTGAGAAATTATGATCAAGAAGCTCTGACTGTTACATGCTTGCTTTTATATTTCACTGAATATCATTTTGGGCTGAAGTGGCCTCTGTGAATGTTGATGCTAAAATTACAAGTCATTTGCATCAGCGTTTGTAGTGTTCTCGAATTGCCTAGACTAATGTCTATGTTTTCCTGAACTGAAGAACTGAATTTTCTTTATATAGGAGCCTTCGTAGTACTCAATAGTTAGCAATTTAGCTGCCTCTTACCTCTGTTTAACTAAACTGCAGAATTAATTTGTCCTCTTTAACTGAACTGCATAGTCTACTTAATGCTAAAATGTACTCCCTCCGTTTCAAAATAGATGACCCTACTTTGTACTAACATTGTACTAAAATTAGTATAAAGTTGAGTCATCTATTTTGGAATGGAGGGAGTAGCAAATATGCATGGTTTCCTGTTTCTCTGTTTTGTTTTAACAGATGACGAAATGGGGCAGATTATATATTTGTTGACTAGCAAGAGCCTGTGGCATTATTTAAACTGAAAGAATGCATTATAATCAACTATTCAATGAGATGTTCTGTTGCAGCTCATTGTTGGTCATGATTCCATTGCATCTGGTTAGGTATTGAAACAAACTGTTATAATTGTGCCATTGTGTTGCATCATTTGGAATAATATTGTCATTTCACTTTAGCTGGTAACCATTTTAAGGAATCAATGCTTCACGCGATGTTTGACCTTAACATGTGTTCGAGAAATGGAACTTGTACTGATGTGCAGAGCCATGTTTTTTGTTCTGTGACAGACGTATTGCATATGAATTGGGTCCACTATGAGATGACTAGTTTCTTTTTTATGTATACAAGTTATGATCAAGAAGCTCCGACTGGTTCATTATTTGCATGGATAATTGTGTGAGTATCCTTTTGGGTTGAAGTGGCTAGCATGCTGATGCTAAAATTGTCCAGTCTCTTTGTTCAGCGTTCAAAATAGTTGACCTGCCCCATGTCTCTGCTTTTCTCTGAACTGAGTAATTGCCTTGTTTTTTTATCATGGCCTTCTTCTTTCTTAATGATCACCCAGTGGTTTTCTTAATAACTGAATATTGAGTCAATATACATCAGTTTCCTGTTTCTGAATATTTTTCTGAACAATTAAATGTAGCTTATTATCCTCAGGTTGAAGAGAGTATCTGTATGTGTTGATGCTCAAATTGCCAAGTTATTATGGTGTGCATATGAACATGTGCAAATTGATCTGTCTCATTGGCTAAAAACACTGATCTGTCTCATATCTACATTCTCTTATGCAAGACTTGGATTTGTTGTCCTAGTGAGGAGAAGGGATCAGCCGAATGCTCCATCTATTGTGGTTGATGCTATCTTTTGTCTGTGTGCGTGATTCCTTTGTATTACCTCTTAGCAGTGCAGTCTGGTGCTTATATTTTCACCCACTTTTGAATTCTATTCCTGCAAGTGAATCTTTTAACATATATCCTACCTTGTTGTTGTGCGTAGGCTTTTTTATTTTTGCAACGCCTCTTGTTCTCGGCAAGAAACAGGGTATGGATTTGCTTACCAATGATCGGTGGAACTGCTGCACATTGCGGTTGGGCTTGAAACAGGGTATGAATACATTGTGTCACCCCTTTTATTGGTTGCTCATCTATATGTTGTTCCTTGTTGGATTTCTGGGATGATTAGTAGAGCAACTGCTATTAATAAGAACTTCAGTTGTGCTTTGCAGCAAAAAATCTGGGACACGATTTGTAGTTGCTATTGCTATATGGGTTTGATAGATTCAGATGTCCACCCGTTTCAGCCGGGTAGGTGCTGTACTTCTACAGTTTTATCACTGTATTCTGTTAAGCATGCGTTCATTGGAACGTACTATGAAATGGAACAAAAAAAATTAGACATGGACTCAATCTGGAGAGCTCACAATGTCCTTGTAATGCTACAACAGCAAGCAGGGAACGCTGGTCTTTCGAACCAGCCAACATTCAGTGTGCATGGTTGCGATGAGAATAAAACACTCACAAACACGGTCCAGAATCTGCCATGAGCGTAGCATTTTCTGGCCCTCACCAGAGCGGAGATTTGGGGGAGCTGGACATCACCAGGCCGGAATTACGCCTCAAGGCTCAAGCCCATCATCTCAAGTTCACCCTGATCATTTTCCCTTTTTGGGGAAAGTTCAATCTGATCATTTGTTACTGCGTGTATTAGGTGCCACTGCCCACTGGTATTGTGTTATGCTCAGCTGCTCACATCACTTGGAGCAGCGACTGGATGAGGAGCTAGCTCAGCGTGATATACAGCAGACGGATTAATTGCTTAAATATCGCACAGTTATGGCATGATGAGTGCGACATTCAAAAATTCGAATTAAATGTATATCCATATTTTGAATGAACTGAAACAGTTATGCAACTCCCTCCTGGGTTTTAGGCTTATTTGGATTCGCTGCGAAGCAAATTGGGGTGCGCAAAAGAAGCTCTTAGTTCTGATTTGAGCCTGTGCTTTGATGTAATACCTGGATTCCTAATTAGTACTCCCCCTCTATCAAAACTAAGATGTTTTTTAGTCTCAATGTAGACCAAAACACGCCCTACATTTTGATACAGAGGAAGTACTAAACAATCAGACTGTAATCCATTGTTAAGTTAACAAAAAAGCAATGGTTTTTTTTTTCTAACTTTTTACATCACTTGGAGGCCTCCCACGTTCACTATTATGTAGCATGCATTCCCCTTGGCATCTATCTGCTGATCTGCGTGTGTGAGATTTCTTTTTCATTGAGATAAATGTACATATTGGCTTCAAATTTGTGTGTGTTGATGTAATTCTGCTAAATTTGGTAATTAGTGTCAAATCTATCAAATTAAAGGGTAAAACCTGGAATTCACTCGAAGGTTTATCAAGGTCGATCAGGTGCAGGTCCCAGGTCGTGTTACTGCCAGCCATTTTCCTATTATTTTTTGTGACTAGTGAAAGACCATCCGAGTACCATTGGTCGAGAGTGAATTGCCTCGAGCAGCACATCACCAGGAATAGTGTCTCGAGCAGATTGTCTATGTTCATTCTGATCATTTGTAATTGCTCAGTTGCTCACATTCAGTTCTCTGTAGCATGCTTGTAGTCCTGTTAGATAAGTTGTACATACCGGCGACAATTTTGTGTGTGTAGTTACAATTTACTCTGTTGATCGAATATGCAAATTTAACAGCCAAATTAATATATATTCCACTGTGTTTGTTCAATCTGAAACAGGCCAAAAGTCTCTTCATCTTAGCTTGCATGTCGCCAATGCATTAGAGGGTTCCTTGCTTTTGGTACGGTTGGGTTCTTCTAGATGGTGGCATGTAGTGTTAACTCTAATCCACACAGCCAAATCACTCAGAATAGTATGCAGATGTTGAAGTAAATTCTTGAGTCAGAGGCCTGTGCTAGTGTAACTAACAAGGGATGTACAGAGTTTTTGCTGAATGCACATACTGGTCTGTATTTCCAACAATTTGTTATAGTCAGTGGCCAAAATTGCACATATGCTGCACAATTGTGATCATTGTTATGAGGGATGTGCATCTCTAAGCCTGATATTATTATCGTTCAGTTTGAATTCTTACGTACACATCTATGCTAAACGACCAAATGAGCAGGACATCTATTTATAGAACAATACTACAGAAGCTCTAAACTTTCAAGAGCAAGAGTAACATATTTTCAGAGATGTATAGTTCAGATTGTGTGGTCAGCAACAAAAACATTTTTTTTTGCAGCTATACGTATTTGCTAATGACTCCCTCTACTTTCAGTTTCTAATCTGGAACATGGCACAATGATTTTATCCCCTGTTTTTTAGCTTGCATATCTGAAATCAGTGCATCTGCAATTTTGCATGATACATTCGAAATCTGAGAAGAGTAGGAACAAGCATCCATGAGTACCTAGTGACAGTAGGAACTTGGACTAAAACCTCGCTTTCCCATTCAAATTTTGTTTCTTTCACCAATACATCAAACCAACTACCAACACATGTGCAAGAGCGAATTATTAATGTGAATGTCGAGGGGTGGTGCTGCCACCAAGGTACCAACACTTGTGTTCATACCAGTAGATTGAAATCAAAGTTATTGTTTCCTGAGATCAAGAATGCAAATGCTTGCAGTTGCTGGTACTGTCGAAGCAGACTGGGCAGCAGGTGCATTTTCAGATCAGACTTGCTCTTGAGACTGAACGATAGTTTTACAAAACTCGTGGTCCTAATTTCAGTGCTTGATGCATCACACTTCATATCTTTAAGCGACTTAAAATTAGTAGAGGACGATGGAGCTGGCGCATGTAGTGTTGTATGCGTGTGAATGTGCAGTAGTAGTATTCTTACCCAACACTACTAAGGGAGAAGTGCTCGATCATATGGCCTCGTCTTCGGGTCCATGAGATGTTAGTGGTGACTGGTTGGGTAGTAAAAACGGACGTGTTCTTCTCCTGCTTAGCAGATACAGTACTACTGAATTATTGGATCTTCGAAGACAAGACCCAGCGCCGATGGCCTCTCATGCTAGGGTCTACTCATTCCTGGTACCTCCCAACCCTAAGTGCGTATACAGCCCCCCCCCCCCCCCCCTTTTTTTTTTTACGTAAGTAGCTACCCATTGAAGTGAGACTAGTGGCGGAATCATAGAGAAACGTGTGTCTATTCTCTCAACATACATAATTACATATAGACCGTGATGTTCTGCTAGCCATAAAGTCAGTAAAAAAGTAGGTCGGCATGGCGCATTGTGCTTACTTGGTTGGTCGTTATAAATGGATCATGCAACTCCGTGCAATTATTTATTTGAAGTAAGAATTAAGAGGCGTAGAATCTGGGTGACTTTCAAGCATTTGAAATCTCGTCGTCCTTGAGGCATATACCTTTCGTATCTTTTGGAAGACGATAGCAAAATCAATAGTAACAATCGACATGCCAGCGTGGTAGTTACATATCTTCACGTTAATTAAGAGGCATCTTTAATTTGAAGGATTTGATAGATGACTTGGATGATATAATCTGGATGTATTTTTACGAATGTTCTTACTAATGGCCCCATCTTATGTTCTCGCCAATGGCCTCATCTAGAGGTTCTTGCTACTCCCATCAACACGAGCTCTTAAGTTCCGGTTTCTTTTAACACAAAATAGATAATTCAATTAGCTACTACAGGTGACTCGTTATAAAAAAAACTACTCCCTCTAATATATATTACTTGTCGCTGGTTTAGTACAAAGTGACCGAAGGGCGTATTAAAGGTGACTGGTACTAGCCGGCAATGAGTTCTTCTCGTGCTCAATAAAAACCTGACAGGGAGGGACACTACACGGAGGGACATGCATCGGAAGTGCTCGGACATGCCCTCGTGCAGTGCACCCTCTGCGGTCTTGCTCTTGTATTTTGTGAGTTTCTGGATTTCACCATGTGGTGAGAACTTCACTAAGTAAATGCAATAATCTGGAGTTCCACATAATGGTCATTTATAATATGTTGAGCAACACTAGTTGTCATATAATAATTTGAGTTTTAGTTGTTTTGGTTTCATTGCAGATGTTCCCAATACAAATACATAACACGAACCCAAGGCTGAATTTTCATAGATCATACATCACAAATAATGTTCCATAGGCTTAGCTAGCTGACACTGGTGGAAAAAAGGCCTTTGGTCGCGGTTCAAGAATCGCCATTAGTCGCGGTTGCAAGCTCAAATAAGCGACTAAAGCCCCCCTTTAGTCGCGGTTGCTAAGGACCGCGACTAAAGGCTGGCCCACGTGGGCGCCAGCGGCCGTCAGGCGGAGGACCTTTAGTCATGGTCGCCTGCCCAACCGCGACTAAAGGCCTTGTGCTGCCCAGCGCCCAGCGCCTAAATGTTTAGTCCCACCTCGCTAGTTGAGAGAGCTCGAGAGTGGTTTATAAGCTATTGCGCGCCCACCCTCTCGAGCTCCTCTCAACTGCAGGCTTCGGGCCTAATCTGTTACTAGCTATGTGCACTGTGGGCCTACTTGGCCTCCTGCGGGCTGAATCTGGCCCATGTAGGGTTTCTAGTCGTATTCAGGCCGTGGGGGTCCACTAGGGGGCACTATTTTTTTCCAGTTTTTTGTTTTGTTTTCTGCATTATTATTTATTTTTGTTGTTTTTGCTTTATTTTTTAATTCTTTTTGCTTTTAGTTTTAGAAAAATTATAAACTTTCTGTTAGTGCCATTAGTTTTCAAATTTGAAAACACTTTTTTGTTTTCTTTGTTGCTTTATTTATTTTATTTTGTTTCTACTTACAACAAAATACTTATTTTTGCTTTTATTGTTGCTATTCTGTTTAATTTGTATTGTTTTATTTCTTTTGTGCTTTATTTTAATTTTGAAGGAGTTTCATATATTCTACGGTACTACATACATGCATATGAATGTACGATCTCAAATAAATTTGAAATTAGAACCAAAAAGAATTCAAGAGGAATATACAATATATATTCAATATCATCGGATGACCATATACAATTTTGAACAAGTTTCCATACATGATTTAATCCATATAAAGTTCTACGTCCTCGTAATAGTGTTCTCCTTTAGGATGGAGGACTTCCTGCTGAACCATCCAGCTAGTTCCTCTTGAAGTGGTCGGAAGCGAGCTTCTAGACTAAGCATCATCCGGAGGTTATTCCTCCGAGCATTGGTATCACTCGAACGGCCCGCTCAGAGGTGTATCTCCGGATCCTCTCACGAACATAGTATCCACATAGATTGGTCTCCGGTGGCTGAATATCCCCGGCATTCTTAGGCTTTACCATTTTGAATTCTAGCTCTTTTTGAATTCACCGACCTTTGTATCTACGAACCGTCTCCAAACCCTACGAGGCAAAGAAAATTAAGTGAACAAGAGAGTTATTAGTTACTTGATATTAGGAAATGAACGAAATAGGCCGATCGATATAGAGCGCAAATGAATGAAAATAATTACTTCTGCAGCATTCTTCTCATGTCGGCCCAAAGCTTGGGATCAATATTCAGAGAGTCGTGGGCGAGACATTACGAGGTGTTAACTTTAATTACTAGCAGAATCCGGTGGAACCTGCGGACACGATACATGCACAAAGACGTCATGCATAACTCATCGATTAGCCGGCCACATACCATGCATGGAGTAAACAAAAGAGAATTAATGTGCTCAAGACGAAACACTCACCCAAAATGGTAAGGAAATAGAATATCACTTTTCAGTTCCTGCTTTGTAAGAAATCGCCACAGTGTCTGCCTCCACGCCGGTGGGGTGACGCCCAACACATATCCATTAACGATGTGTGGGTCAATGAACCCAACATCATGGATGTTCCTTACTCTGCATTCCTTAATCTTCATTCTGCATATAGCGGACACAACAATATAGTTAGGACATATATATAGTGCAGGCAATATGAACGAGATGGGGTAGAAATTAATAAATCACTTACAGAACGTAGCAACTGATGATAGATTTGTCGAGCTCGCGCAGATTGAAAAGCTGGAACAATTCACTCAGTGCAATTGTTACATAGTAATGTTTGAAGTGATGCTCATGTCTAACTTCCGCATAAATATATTCTTTGGCGTGTTTATTTTTTATGTAACCCTTGTACCAATTCAGCAGACCTTTCATTTGGTCGTAGATCATTTTCTGCGCAGGCTCGACGAGAGGCCCATTCTTGACATATGTAATTACTACATCCTTCATCGGCGCCTCATCAAGGCCTAACAGTTCACGAAGAGTAATACCTAAGCTGGCCGCTTGTTCTACGGCACTTTCGTTATAGTCAATCCATGTGCTGTCGCAGCTTGTATGATCTCGGGGCATCCGGGCTTCCACTATAAGCGGGCAATCGATTGTTTACTTTGTTCCCCGAGCTGGGCAACTTGTTTCCCGCTTTTTTACTTTCGCCTTCTCCCGCTCTTTGTTCTCCTTGAACATGAGTGCCTGCACTGCCAAGTTCACGTGCATAGTCGTCAGCAGATTCTTCGCGCTTGGGACGGTGTGCTCAAAAATGACTTAGCCCACTTCTTTTGCTCATCGTAATATACCGGCTTGGGCTCGGGCTCTCTTTTCTTCTTGCAGTCCGCCTTCCATTTCTCATAATGAGCAGCCGCTGCCTCGCCGACTTCCTCGGCACTACGTTCCCAAGGCCTTGTGGGGAGAGGCTTCATGATGGCTCCGGTACCTTTGTGGTCTTAGGTACATAAGGGTCCGGGTTAATAATCCAGGACTGCTTCTGCTTCTTTGTCGGAGGTGGATTGGGGGGCGGCGTCTGATCACCCGCCGGACGAGGACTGGGGGGCGGCGGCTTATCACCCGCCGGACGTTGTGGACTGGGGGGCGGCGTCGGCTGACGTGACGGAGGTGTAGGTGAACCGCCACCACCACCACCGCCACCACCACCACCGTAGGGGGGTGGACTTGTTGTCCTTGGCGCCTCGCCTGGAAACTTGATAAACTTCTTTTGCCATAGAATGAAATGGCGCTTGACATCTCCAAGTCTTTTCTCCCTTCGTGTGTAGCAATGTCAATCTCCGTGTCCTCAAACCCTTGGACTATGTCCTCCACCGTGACACGAGCATAGCCATCTTGAATGGGGTTGTTGTGGTGGAGTGCTCCTGTAAACATGGTAAAGCACCGCCGATGGCTACCTTCATGGACATGTTCCCGATAGGATAATACAGATGACATTCTTTCATCTCCTTTATATCGCCCACGGGTAGCGAGGAGGCTCCGTGCAGTAATTTCGACCACCGGAGGCTCCGGTGCAGTAATTTCGACCACCGGAGGCTCCGGTGCAGTAATTTCGATCGTCGGTGCATCTGCACCAGCCGATGGGGCCTCCGTGGAAGCCACGCCGCTTCTCCGCTGCGGCTTCCGAGATCCGCCGGATGATCTTCATGCCGCACCCGAGCTGCATCTCTTTCGGCTACCAAGACACTCATGGTTTTCTTCATCACATCCATTTCCGATGCCAACCGCGCCACAACATCTGATTCCCGATCCATCTTTCTCTTACGGCTTCAGAATCGCACGGGTCATCGCCCGGGGAACCCTACTTTCCACGGAATGTGCCCCATGCCTCGTTACACGCCCTCCGTGTTCAGGATTCCCGAGGGCTTTTGTCGCTAGCGTCGTTCTCTCTGTTGAACTTGATCTTCCCTGTTGAGCATCCTTCATTGCGTCAATAAGGGCTTGGGTGGGTTTAATTAATTTGCCCGGTAAACACACTCCCCTGTCTCCGGGTTCAGCGTTCCCCATGCCCGCATTCACCAGCTTTTGGCCCTTGGGTCCCATCCTCCGCACTGGACGGATTCCTCGCGCCCTCATCTCGTTCTCCATCTTCTCCAACCTAGGCACCAAAATGCGATACCCTCCTGGCCCCATAACATGATTGTACTCCTTCTTAGCCGCATTTTCCTTATTTTTTCGATATTTCAATGAACTGCTCCGATTTCTTTTGCTTCACAAATTCTGGCCAATCATGTTTCAGTTTCTCATATTGTCCTTTGAAATCCGAGTCTTGTTACGCTTGACAAAGTCACGGGCTAGATTTTGCTTGAATTTCCGGAATGCGTCGGCCATCTTATGAAGAGCGAACTGTTTGACTAGCCTCCTCCTCTCCTTGTTTTCCTCAATCTTGTTACCCTCCTCATCGAATTTGTTGTATTCCGGAGGTAGAACGAAATGTTCCATAAGCTTCTTGAAGCAATCTTTTTGTTCTCTTATCGACAAAAGTGAAACCATCAATTCGTGCCTTCTTTGGCTCATTCCACTCCTCGACGGTGATCGAGACGTTGTCTCTAACAATGGCTCCGCATTGGCTGACAAACTTGGTGGCGTTCTTGCGGGCTCCAGCCCTGCCGGTTGCCTTGTCGACAACCTCGATGGTGCATGTTTCTCCTTGTTTCATCGTCTTGGTTGCGCCACGCTTTGACGACGTACTCGATTGTTTAGACGATCCGCCGAGGGCTAAAATAAGAAAGAGAGTCGCTGCGTTAGTACACACATATTTATTCAAATCAGTTAGTTTGTATCACCGAGGCTCAATGTATATATATACCTCGGTGCGGAGGTGGTTGCTACTTCCATTTGAAGATCGCCGTTTATCGACGCTTTCTTGACATCTTCTGTCGACGGCGCCCTTCATCTTCACCGTCAAGGTTCAGATAAGAAGAGATATCATCTTCTTCTTCTCCGGTCGGCACATATTGAATATCGCCGTTTATGATGCGAACATATGTGCTTCACCGTCCGGATCATAGTTGTCCATAATCGGGTCAGCTCTATCGTCCGCCATTATGTCACCCTGAAAACATGTAGTAAAACAAATTAATTAAGTGAAGAAGGGGCGGTGGGGGTGGCGGGGGCGAACGGGCGGTGGCAAACGGGCGGTGGCAAACGGTGGGGGCCGGCGAGGACGGGGTGGGAGAGGGTGTCGCGGTAGAGCGCGAGACGGGGCGGCAGACGACGGCGTCACGGAGAGGGAGGCGAGGACAACACACATGTATAACCCTCGCCGCCTCTTATAAAATTCTAAATACATAGCAGGCAAGTGCATAACAGGACAACAGACAGAGCTAGACGTGTTCTAACGCAGCGCTAGGCGATACTGGCGAAGGGGGAAACATCCGGGAAAGTTTTCCCGGTTCCGGACGTCTGTCAGACAGATGAACCGGAGAGGAAAGTTTGCAGGTTCGATAGGTTAGGGGTGTGTGGCAGACGAACGGACTGCGTAATCGGATTCTCGTCGTTCTCGAGCAACTTTCATGTACAAAGTTTTTCCATCCGAGCTACGGTTTATTTTCTATGATTTTCTAAAGTTTTATTGATATATTGTAATTAAAACTAATTCGAGAATAAAGATTAAATTGCTACTAGTAACATAACAGTTTTAACTAACAGACTATTAGTGTTAACATAACAGTTTTAATTAGGTTAATTAAACTCAACTATTTAAGTTAATTAATTAATTAATTAATTAATATATTTTTATTATTCTTTTTTATTCGTGTTACGGCGCGCAGGCGCCGGTTACGGGCGCTGGCGGCGGGCGCCACCTTAAGGCGCCGCCAGCCAACCGGATGTGGCGCTACGCTATAAGACGGGCGGCGGCTGGAAGAGGCCACGGCGGGCGGCGGACGTGCGGGCGACGGGACTTGCGAGCTAGGGGCGACGGACGCCATGCAGTGGGGCGGCTAGGGTCGGGGCGAGGGCGGAAACCCTAGGGCGTCACAGGGGTTACAGGGCGAGGGCGACGGGCGGGCGGCGCCGAGGGCGACGGGCGGGCGGCGCCGAGGGCGACGGCGACGGCGGGCGGCGCCGAGGGCGACGGCGACGGGCGGGCGGCGCCGAGGGCGAGGGCGACGTGGCGGCGCCGAGGGCGCGATTTAACAAAGCGGAATCGGAGAAGATGAGAAACGCGAAAAACGCGAACAGGTATTTATAGCCCCCCCCTTTAGTCGCGGTTGGCGACGAGGACCGCGACTAAAGGTACCCTTTAGTCGCGGGTCGCCTGCCCAGCCGCGACTAAAGGGTTTGGCGGTTTTTTTGCGATCCCGCGCTTCTTTAGTCGCGGTTGGTCAGCGACCATGACTAAAGGTACCTTTAGTCGCGGTCGCCTGACCAACCGCGACTAAAGGGCTTAGGCCGCCTCACGCGCCTAAATGTTTAGTCCCACCTCGCTTGTTGAGGGAGCTCGAGAGTGGTTTATAACCGCCGCGCCCACCCTCTCGAGCTCCTCTCAACCGCAGCTTTCGGGCCTAATCATTACTAGGCTGTGTGCTGTGGGCCTACTTGACCTCCTGCGGGCCTGAATCTCGGCCCATGTAGGGTTTCTAGTCGTATTCAGCCGTGGTTGTCCAAGAGGGGGCACTATTTTTTCCAGTTTTTTGTTTTGTTTTCTGCATTATTATTTATTTTTGTTGTTTTTTGCTTTGTTTTTAATTCTTTTTGCTTTTAGTTTTAGAAAAATTATAAACTTTCTGTTAGTGCCATTAGTAAATTATAAACTTTCTGTTAGTGCCATTAGTTTTCAAATTTGAAAACACTTTTTTTGTTTTCTTTGTTGCTTTATTTATTTTATTTTGTTTCTACTTACAACAAAATACTTATTTTTGCTATTTTAGTTTTCTGCATTATTATTTATTTTTTGTTGTTTTTTGCTTTATTTTTTAATTCTTTTTGCTTTTAGTTTTAGAAAAATTATAAACTTTCTGTTAGTGCCATTAGTTTTCAAATTTGAAAACACTTTTTTGTTTTCTTTGTTGCTTTATTTATTTTATTTTGTTTCTACTTACAACAAAATACTTATTTTTGCTATTTTAGTTTTCTGCATTATTATTTATTTTTGTTGTTTTTGCTTTATTTTTTAATTCTTTTTGCTTTTAGTTTTAGAAAAATTATAAACTTTCTGTTAGTGCCATTAGTTTTCAAATTTTAAACTCACATGATCCATTCAACAAAGTTTGGTACAATAAATTATTACACATCATTTCTTCCCTTGTGTCCCTGCTTGCTTACGATTGTGCCGTATCCATGGAGCATCCTCATCATTTAACTTAATGCTTGGGTCGGTGTTCACTTTGAAGGGCGGAATTTCAGCAAACATATTATAATCTTCCGACATGTCTGTCTTGTCCTCCACTCCCACGATGTTTCTTTTCCTGAAAGAACAATGTGGCGCTTTGAATCATCGCATGATGTCTTGATCGCTTTCTTATCTTTCCGTTTCCTCGGTTTGCTACTCATGTCCTTCACATAGAAAACCTGAGCGACATCTTCGCTAGGACGAATGGTTCGTCAAGGTAACCAAGATGGTTGAAATCCACCATTGTCATTCCGTATTGCTGGTCCACCTTTACCCCACCTCCGGTTAGCTTGAACCATTTGCACCGGAACAAAGGGACCTTAAAGGAGGGTCCATAGTCAAGTTCCCATATCTCCTCTATGTAACCATAATATGTGACCTCTTGCCCATTCTCGGTTGCTGCATCAAAGCGGACACCACTGTTTTGGTTGGTGCTCTTTTTATCTTGGGCGATCGTGTAAAATGTATTCCCATTTATCTCGTACCCTTGGAAAGTCGTTATAGTCGAAGATGGTGTCTTGGCCAACATGTACAGCTGATCTACAACATCATTGTCATTCATTAAATGTTTTCTCAACCAACTGCCGAAAGTCTCCATGTGGGCCTTCCTAATCCAGGATTCAGGGCTTCCCGGGTTGTCGAACGTAAAATATTCTTGTGTTTCTCAAAGCACGGAGCCACCAAGCTGGAATTGGTCAAGATAAAGGTGGTGTGCTTCACCAGAGAATGGTCAGTCCATACATATCGTTGATTTCATTCCGATCGTGCCTTTTCCACTTAGTCTCCCCTCGTGCCGCGATCGAGGAAGACCAATCGGCTTAAGGTCAGGAACAAAGTCAACACAAAACTCAATTACCTCCTCATTTCCATAGCCCTTGGCGATGCTTCCTTCCGCCTAGCACGGTTACGAACATATTTCTTTAATACTCCCATGAACCTCTCAAGGGGAACATATTGTGTAGAAATACAGGACCGAGAACGAAAATCTCTTCGACTAGGTGAACCAGGAGGTGCGTCATAATATTGAAGAAGGATGGCGGAACACCAACTCGAAACCGACAAGACATTGGATCACATCGCTCAGTAACCGTGGTAGAACTTCTGGATTGATTACCTTCGAGAGATTGCATTGAGGAATGCACATAGCTTCACAATGGCTACTCGAACATTTTTCGGCAGGAGCCCCTCAAAGCAATCGGAAGCAATTGCGTCATAATCACGTGGCAGTCGTGAGACTTCAGGTTTTGGAACTTTTCTCCGCCATGTTTATTATTCCCTTTATATTGGACGAGAATCCAGACGGAACCTTCATACCGCTCGGGCATTCAAAAAGATGACCTTCTCTTCTTTGGTCGAGCGTAGTCGGCACGACCTTGAAACCATTCCGGATGCCGGTCATCGTGGTCTTTCAAACGTTGCTGGTCCCGCCGTGCTTCCTTTGTATCATTTGTCTTCCCATACACGCCCAAGAAGCTTAGGAGGTTCACGCAAATATTCTTCATAACGTGCATCACGTCGATTGCAGAGCGGACATCTAGGACTTTCCAATATTCTAGCTCCCAGAATATAGATTTCTTCTTCCACATGGCTGCGTGCCCGTCAGCTCCCTTCGGAACTGATTGTCCGCCAGGACCCTTTCCAAAGATGACTTTCAAATCCTTGACCATATCAAATACCTCGGCACCAGTGCGTTCCGCAGGCTTCGGCCGGTGATCTGCCTTGCCGTTGTAATGCTTGCCTTTCTTTCTTCGGATGAATTTTCGGAAGAAATCGACGATGCCCAAGGTACACGTTCTTCTTACAATTTGGCAAATGTACACTTTCGGTCTCATGTAAGCGATGCGTGCATGCATTGTATCCCTTATTTGACAGTCCGAAAGGTTACTAAGAGCAGGCCAATCGTTGATGGTTACGAAAAGCAACGCCAGAGGGTCAAATTCCTCTTGTTTGTGCTCATCCCACACACGGACACCACCCCACAGCTGTAAAAGTTCATCAACTAATGGCCTTAGGTACACATCGATGTCGTTGCCGGGTTGCCGGACCTTGGATGAGCACCGGCATCATAATGAACTTCCGCTTCATGCACAACCAAGGAGGAAGGTTGTAGATGCATAGAGTCACGGGCAGGTGCTATGGCTGGAGCTACGCTTCGCCAAAAGGATTCATGCCATCCGTACTTAGAGCAAATCTTATGTTCCTTGCGTCAGCTGCAAAATCTTTGAACCATCCGTCGATCTTTCTCCATTGCGTTCCATCTGCGGTGTGTCTCAACTCCCCGTCCGACTTACGGTCCTCTTTGTGCCATCGCAACAACTTGGCATGCTCTTTGTTCCTGAACAGACGCTTTCAACCGTGGTATTATAGGAGCATACCACATCACCTTGGCGGAACCCTCTTCACGGGTTTCGCCCTCAACATCGTCACCGTGGTCATCGCCTCGATCTTATAACGCAATGCAGTGCATACCGGGCATTCATTCAAATTCTCGTATTCACCGCGGTAGAGGATGCGATCGTTGATGCATGCATGTATCTTCGTAACCTCTAAACCTAGAGGATGACAACCTTCTTTGCTTCAGACGCATCTTGGCGGGCAACTCGTTATCCTTTGGAAACATATTCTTCAACATTTTCAGCAATTTTTCAAATGCCGAGTCAGCTACACCTGCCTCGCCTTCCATTTCAGCAAATCCAGCAGCAGCCCAGCTTTTTCAGACCATCATCGCATCCGGGGTACAGCGCCTTTCTGTGATCCTCTAACATGCGATCCAAATTCTCCCTCTCCTTTTCAGTTTAGCGGCGTCTCCGTGCATCGGCAATGGTCCGACCAAGATCATCAACGGGATCATCACGTGCCTCTTCTTCACCTTCCCTTCACCTTCAAAGATCCTCCATGAAAGTATCACCGAAATGAGCAAGATAGCTTTCATCGATGAAATCATCCCCTTCTTCATCTTCTTCCATTATAACCCCTCTTTCTCCATGCTTGGTCCAACAATTATAGCTTGGCATGAAACCCTTCAAGCAGATGCATGTGAACAACTCTTGAGGAAGAGTAACCCTTCTCATTCTTACAGATAACACATGGACAGATAACAAAACCCCCGCTTGTTCGCATTAGCCACTACGAGGAAATCTTTCAAACCCGTAGTGAACTCGCCGGAGAGTCGGTTACCAGACATCCATTGCCGATTCATCTGCATTATTATAATATAAAATATATAATTAACCATCATGCATTTGTTAAACTAACTAGCTACAAACAATATAAATTAAACAATGAACTACACACATGCATATTTTATCAATGACACATCAAAGGTTCATCAAGTTGCTAACCGCGATCGAGGAGTGTGGCTCCAACACTTCATGTCATGTTTGTTTCATGCTCTTGGGGCATTTCATCAAACACCTTATGTGCATAAGAGGAACCAAAAGCAAACCTACACCCACTTGTGAAGAGAATGGCTCCAAATGGCTAAGTGTTGGCTGCTTTGGATGGGTATATATAGGGGAGGGCTTTAGTTGTGGTTGGCACGGCAAACCGGGACTAAAAGGTGCCCGAAGGCCTTTAGTCGCGGTTGTCCTGGCCGCGACTAAAGCCCCTCACGATGCACCAGCTGGCCACCGAGCGCCTGGCCCAGGCCTTTGGTCGCGGTTCACCTCCAGAACCGCGACTAAAGGTCCCATTAGTCGCGGTTCCTACCGCTTCGCGACTTATGGGGCTGGACGGAAGCCTGTTTTTCCACCAGTGTGAGTGAGTTCATGGACAATAACATTAGTCTAATCAATATAACGATAGGTCGTTTTGTACATCCATGAATACCTTCACAACACACCACGTGATGTAGTTGATGTAATGAAGTAGACATACATTGTGTCGACAAGGAAAGCCATAGCTCAATCTTATCAATTGTGATGTAATTTAATGTGGATGTCTTCTTAATGTACCTGGCCATCAAGCTAGCCTATGTGAGGGATATGGCCAACATAGCATAAGGTCCTAGCAATTTGCCCTCCAGGCTCCAGTGCCACTCCGCGGCGCTAACAAATTCATCCATGACATCTCCAAAATGTTGGACTAATTTTGGCTCACAGAAAGCTCTCAAAAGATTGACGAACCTGCTTGCACTAGTAGAAAAAGGGCCATTTATCTTAGAAACCGGGACTAAAAGGTCGTTACTAATGCCCTTGGCTTTTAGTCCCGGTTCTTACACGAACCGGGACAGATGGGCCTCCACGCAGCCGCCATGCCAGCCCAGTAGTAGGGCCTTTGGTCCCGGTTGGTGACATAATAAACCGGGACCAAAAGGCATCCACGTGTCAGCAGCTGGCTGGAGCTGAGGTTTTTTTAAAGGGGCTGGTTTAGGGGTTTTGGGGGTTAATTTAGGTTGTTATTAGCTAGCTAATAGAGAGAAGTGTCCTCTCTTATATCTCCGTGCTTCGTTTACCAACGCTACTGCTATGTTCATTTCACCCGCTGGTATATAATAACTCTTCAGGATCGCATCATGCATCATCATATATAATAACAAGTCCTACTAATCATGCATCATCATACAACTTCTACTCATTATTAATAACAAGTCATACGATCATCATCCTCATAGTCATCGAACCAACCCTACTTAATTGTTCTTAGCACATGATCATCAGTATCAGGTAGGACCTAAATACCCTTAAGGTAAAATAGCATAAAACAATATAGACCCTGACTCTCCATTATGGAGAATGGAGATCATCCTATCTCCAATTCTTGCGCTTCGCTTCCTTTTGCTTCCAAGAACCTCCTTACGACTGTCCATACATTTTTTCCATTCTTTGATTGTCATGTCTCCACTTCTTTTAGAAATCCGGTATGGACAGTTGAGATTCGTAGGATGACCTGGTTGTATGTTCAAAACATCAAGGCGACCATGCTGATACATCAGATGAGGCACACAATCATTCGGGATTATCTGTTGAAAAATATAGTAATAACTTCGTAGTTAGCAATGATGTACAAGTTTTAGAAGTATGCAAAAGATGCACAGATGTCGTAATAGTAAAAAATCTTAGCAGGGTATCTCCATGGTAGTTACCGTAGTTCAACATGTGCACTAGTGGCACGTATTGACCATAATGTTGAGGAGTTCGATTGTAGATATTGTAATTCTCAAGATCAGTACAAAATGCGATCAGATGATTTTTTCTCCTGATAAGTTAATTCAGATCCATCGATGTAGTGGGTTTTGTCTACCATCTTCTGCACAATATTTGAAGAATGAAAATAAGTTGTCAATGGAAATAAGCTGTCAACTATTTTGAAATAAACAATATAAATTACTTAATAACTATGTTTGAGAAGCTCACATAGGGGAAGAATTGGAAGCGTATCAACAAGGACCCAAATGTCCATATTGTCTTGCTCGATTTTAGGATCACCAAGATCCATGGTGAGAAGCATACCCTCATCAAAATCATACATCTTACAAAGTGCTTCCCAATTTTTGCAACCAAAATGGGTTACAATATCAGAATTGTACAGCTTTACTTCAAAATCCACACCATGATGGGTCCTCAGGTGAATTTTTTTGTTTCCATACTTTCATGGTCTTCCAAACCCATCCTCTCCAAGACATAGCGTCTTGCATAGCATGGGATAAGCTAGTCGAATTAAAAAAGATGAAAAGTACACGTTGAAATAGTTGAAGTCGTGCTTAATTACAAAAAAACTCTTGTCGTCGTTGTGTACCGTTTCAACATCGAAGGTCTCCTCGAGCTTAATGCTGAAGCGCCGATCTTCGTCCAGCTCAAGGAACCTGTTGCACATACCTCGGTCATCGTGACACCAGTCGCACTCCCCCGGGCGGTTTTATCGTCCGAGTACGACATTTCCTATGTTCATAATTCAAATATTAAACTTGTACAATTAAATATATGTACTAAAAAACCTGAATTATTCATCACGGGTTGACTATCAGTCTATCGAGCCTTTTCTTGAAAATTCTCAGCTCACGTGGTGTACATATTTGACCATCGATGATGGTAGCTCCTCCTTTCATTCCCGAGTGCATTACACCAAATTGTCTAGCACACGGGAATGAAGGAGAAGCTACCCCTATGACAACAGTCGGTATTCTTCGTCCTCTCATACATATATGGTTGGAGACTCTCCCTCACTGATTCCTCTCTGACATTTGCGACCGTCGGTGATGGTAGCTCCTGCTTTCGTTCCCGAGTGCATTACACCAAATTATGTCTAGCACATGGGAACGAAGGAGAAGCTACCCCCACGACAACAGTCGAGATTCTTCATCCTCTCATATATGGTGGAGACTCGAGAGACTTAAAGTCAACCCGAGGACTCATATTATAGGACTCATATTGACATGGAGATTTGGTTGGTCTCACCTCGAGGTCGGAGGGGGGTCGGTGACGGGGGACGACGGCGCGGATGATGGCGGGGGCTCCTAGATTTCTGTAAAAACAAAAATCCTATAAGCTATCAAGTAATCAAATGCATACGCCTTGCATATATAGTGCTCTCCAATTTTAGCATTCAAAGTAGAAGTATTTTTCCAATTAATTTGAGCATTCTTAATAAGCAAAACCAAATCGTAAAATAAAGTAGTATTCAAATTAGCATGCATTCAATTATAAGAAAAACTACATCATCTCTTGTGTCCGTACATCGTCGAATATTATCACTAATACTCCTCGAATACTATCATACATATAGCATCGCTAATACAGCTAGAACCGTAGAGCCCGACGGGTATCGTCGCTGGCGGTGGATACCCAAAGAGAAGGAACCATCACAGGATCATAACTCCAGTGAGATCCCTGAAGAACCTGCCAGGTATTGTCGAACCTACCCTCCAATGCAACCATGTAGCAACGGACGTGCTCGTCCTTCTCGCTGACACGGTGACATACCACCTCCGCGGTGTCCGGAAGCCTCGCAATCACATCGCCCACGCGACCGCCACCAAACAAGGATCGGGTCAACGACGGGCTGGCTCCTCACCAACCTACGCCCACCGGAAGGTAGCACCTCCCAATATCAGCCTGGCGGAGCTCAGTCTCGGACATGGCCCCTCTGATCAAGCCGGCCTCCTCCGCCGAGTCGACGACGAGGATGCGGGATAAGCATCGCCGACGTCGATGCGGGAATAATTGCTTGAACTAAAAAAATAAATTAGTTCTATTAATTTTCTTGCTAAAAATAAACTACTTCTATATATAGTAAAATAAAGTACTTTTTATTAAATCAACTAGTTCAACTACTAAGCACTTAGTATAAATAAAATAAAGTAGTACTTTCTAAAAATAAACTACTTCTATAGTAAAATAAAATAGTTTTATTAAATTAACTAATTCAACTACTAAGCACTTACTAAAAATAAACTTGTTTAACTAGTTCTATTATATTTAGCTAGTTCAACACAATTTTTTCTAAATATATACAAGACGCAAGACACAGATGTATATATATATATATATATATATATATATATATATATATATATATATATATATATATATATATATATATATATAGGACAAATTTTATCTACCACCAGTGGTAGTTACCATCCACTTGAGTTTTATATGTAGTATGTAGTATCTATCAAATCGGAGAGTATGTACGAGTAGTATGTAGTATATAAGAATGTTTAGGTAGTATATATCCTACCACCTGGGGGTAGTTACCCCACATGTCTCATATACTATCTTATGGTAGTATATATCCTACTTTATCATTTTAAGTATGTTCATATACTATTTTTTGGGTAGTATGTATCATATTTTGAGTATTCTCTCTTTTATGTACAAATATGTACGTATTTCACAAATATAATAAAAACCATGGGCCAACTTGAATTTTTTCATGCAACTCACTTTGGAGTATCTTATATATAGTATATGAACATACTTAAAATGATAAAGTAGGATATATACTACCATAAGATAGTATATGAGACATGTGGGGTAACTACCCCAGGTGGTAGGATGGATTTTCCTATATATATATATATATATATATATATATATATATATATATATATATATATATATATATATATGGGCTGCGCTTTTTAAGTGCGTGCGCACATTTTTACTTAATCTACGCGCTGCCCGCTCCTAATCAGGCGCGGGTAGTGCCACCCCACACAGAGAAGCCATGTTGTGTGAGGGTAATGGCATGTGGAAGAAAAAGTAACACATTTAATTCTATTACTATGTGTTTGTCCGCTACGTCATGATCTTAGGTTACTATTCATCGACAGTAATATATTAAGTATGAATGGTAATGGACCTAGGTTTTTTACTAGGCATTGACATATCGAAGGTTTATCTCTAAACATTGCGAGTAATAGAATATGTATAGATAGTAATGGACCTAGGTTTTTTTATCTTTTGCCAGTAATATATTAAGTATGGATAGTAATGAACCTAGTTTTTTACTAGTCGCTGACATATGAAGGTTTCATCCCTAATCATTGTCAGTAATAGAATAAGTTACCATTGGTAGTAATATATTAAGTAAGGATGATAATGAACCTATATTTTTTACCGGGCACCCCAAAGTGGGTGGAGCAGTTTTGGTCGTAACGTCATTACGGTCGATTATTTCCACACGATCTCGTGCGCGCCCTTGCACCTGGTTAGCGCGTTGGTTGACTCGAAGTGGGCGGAGCATATGATAGGCCACAATGCGAATATTGGCCTATATGGCTTGACTATTCGTCACCCTGGGTGATGAATAATTATTCTTCACCCCCTCTATTTTACCATCAATGCACCGTAATTTTACGTTCTGTAAATTTTTTCTTATTTCTGATGTAAAAAGAGACTGTAAGAAAACATATAGTCACCGTAAAACATATTTTATGTTATGTAAATTTACAAATGTAAAAATATAGTGTAAAATATACATAAACTACAAATTTTCTTGTCTTACGACCTACATTTCTATTTTCTTATGCCAAATTTGACGTAGTGAATCAATAAGAATGTAACTATTTGAATTTCAAACGTAATTTATTTAGGAAGCGATCGTAAGATTACCTCGGGTGAAGAATAACTTATTATGTACCCTGGGTGATGAATAGTAACACTATATATATTTTTACGTACGAGGCGCAACTTTCATATGTTGAAATATTTTTGAGATTCCTTACGGTTTTTAGTTAATTTTGAAAATCGTGCGGTTGGCGACGAGCGACAGCGGCTGTTTTTTTGCAAATTTTTTAAAAACCGCTGGTCAAAATGATTCAAATTATACGCAGTTGGAAAGATATCGATGAGTCGCAACTTTTTCATGTAGAACACTCTCTCCGATTTCTTACGGTTTATGAGTAATTTATATTTTAACGAAACGCGGACACTCTGTTTTTTCGCGACACCAAAATCGTCTTATGTACTACATCAGCCAGAAAACCGCACTTCTTTAAACTAAAAACTGCACTTCATTGGACAAACAAGTGCACTATATGATTTTCTTTTTT
Organism: Aegilops bicornis; assembly: GCA_021605145.1. NCBI lineage: Eukaryota > Viridiplantae > Streptophyta > Magnoliopsida > Poales > Poaceae > Aegilops > Aegilops bicornis. The sequence goes on along the minus strand of CM038671.1, from coordinate 796,510,680 downwards.
GTGGGGCATAATTTTTTTTCAAACGAGGTGGAGTGCACTTCATGTCGAGCGTTGGTGAACCTCAATACTATGAAAAGTGAACCACATTATTTTTCTTTTTATCGCCTCCGTAATGTTTTTTTATCAACGAGTATGCACTGCAGGGACGAGGTGAGTGTACTGCATCAATTGCTTTTTTTCCAATTTTCTTTCTACTGCACACAAACAACAGAGCGAGCTGCATTAAAGAAATCAACTTTTTCCAGTTTGTTTTCTTCCAATTTGTTTTTGCACTTGGCAACATAGTAAACCGCTCGGAGAGAGAAGATCACTATAGCAATGAAACAAGTGAGCTGCACTTTTTTTTTCTTTTCTTCTATGCATGTTTTCGAGAGCCACAAACGAAACAAAGTGCATTACAAAAAGAAGTGAACTTCTCATGGGAATTTATTTTTCGAACTGCTCAGTACAGTCAAGCGAATATCTTCAGTGCGGGTGGTCGGGCGGTGCGGGGCAGGGGATGAAGAAACAGGTCATGGGTGGGTGCGTGCACACGCAGAGGAAGAAAGTGGGGTTGTGAGTTTTATTGTTTTGCTGCGGTTCACTCCCGTGTTTTGTGAAGTGTCAAAGTGTTAGCAGAATAAGCCTGCTATTATTAGAATAAGACTCTTAAGGGTGTTAGCAGAATAGACCCACTCTATACACACACACACACACACATATATATATATATATATATATATATATATATATATATATATATATATATATATATATACATAAATTGACAAAAAACATCTAATTCAACTACTCAAACTAATTTTATTAAACACTTACTAGTATATATACATGGAAAAAATACATGTACGAAAAATAGTGAAAAAAAAGAGCCGGGGCGGCGACGGCTCACAGCCGGGCAGGCGAGGTGGCGGGCGGCTTATGGCGTCGACGACGGTGATGTAGGGGCGGACGGCGTCGGTGTGCTGAGAAGATCGAGGCGAAGGCGAGCCACGCAGGCGGCAATGACAGCGTGGCGACGGGCGGCGTCGGCGTGGGCTCGGGGCGGGGGCTACGACAACATGGGCGGCGGACGGCGATGGCGTCGGCGTGGGCTCCAGGGTGGGGGCGATGGCGACGGCGTCTGGCAACCTGGCGGCATCCTCTCCGCGCGCGTCGTCGGGGGCGAACTACAAGATGGAAACCAAAATTTTCACAAGTGTGCGTTATATACATGAAGCTTTAGTCCCGGTTCTTGTCACGGACCGGGACCAATATCCCTCTTTGGTCCCGGTTGGTGCCACCAACCGGAACCAAAGGCCTCTTTTCAGCAGCCCAAAGGGCGGAAACAGAGACCTTTGGTCCCGATTGGTGGCACCAACGGGGACCAAAGAGTGGCATTGGTCCCGGTTGGTGCTAAGAACCGGTACCAATTCCTCCCATTAGTCCCGGTTGGTGGCATCAACCGGGATCAAAGGTCGTGTGCTGGAACTGACGCGGTGCGGTGCTATGTTTAGTCCCACCTCGCTAGCCGAGAGGGGATCGGAGTGGTTTATAAGCCCTGCCGAACCAACCACTTCGAGCTCCTCTCTACTGCAGGCTTACGGGCCTAAATTCACCCTCTGTGCTTGTGGGCCTATTGGGCCTACTGCGGGCCTGCATCCTGGCCCTAGTAGTGGGTTTCTAGTCGTATGCAGGCCATGGTGGCCCTGTAGGTCGCACTTTTTTTTATTTTTTTCCAGTTTTTTTGCTTTCTTTTTTGTTTCTAATTACTTATTTATTTTCTTTTATACTAATTATTTTTGCTATTAAAGTTTGTAACAAAATTCTAATTACTTATTTATTTTCTTTTATGATAATTCTTTTTGCTATTAAAGTTTGTAACAAAAAAGTTCTTTATGAAAATTCTTTTTGCTTTTAATGATTTTGAATAGAAAATGAACTCTGAAAAGGTTGTAAGTTGGCATGGTATCATCATTTCATCCACATAGCATGTGCAAGAAAGTTGAGAGAGTTACGACCAAAACTGGATGCACTTCGTGTACAAAACGGACAATCTCTTTCGGAGTATCGTGATTTCATCTGAGCTAAATGCATTACAAAGGGATTTCATTTTTTTAAAATTTATTCGAACTCCTGACTTTTTGTGTGTTCAAAATGCACCATTCAAATCCACATCATCAATTCTCAACCCTTTCTGACTTCATTTGTTATTTTTCATGCATTTAATGATTATTTTGAGCTATAAGACCCTGAAATTGAAAAGCATTTCAAATGAACTCTCAAAAGGTTGGAAGTTGGCATGGTATCATCATTTCATCCACATAGCATGTGCAAGAAAGTTGAGAGGGTTACGGCAAAAACTGGATGCACTTCATGTACAAAACAGACAATCCCTTTCGAAGTATCAGGATTTCATACGGAAACTTGTCTGTTACAACAGGCATTTCAAATGAACTACGAAAAGGTTGAAAGCTGGCATGGTATCATCATAATAGTTGTGGAGAAAGTCTTCACTTTTTCTTCACTTGTGTCCTTTCCTTATTGCGCCGTAACCATGGATAATCGTCATCATTTATCAGGATGCTTGGGTCAGCCTTGACTTTGAAGGGAGGAATTTCATGAAACTTTTCATAATCTTCGAACATGTCTGTCTTGCCCTCCACTCCCACGATGTCCCTTTTTTCTGAAAGAACTATGTGGCGCTTTGGCTCATCGTATGATGTATTCGCTTCCTTATCTTTTCTTTTTCTTGATTTGGTAGACATGTCCTTCACATAGATAACCTGTGACACATCATTGGCTTCGTCAGTGTACCCAAGATTGTTCAGATCCACTGTTGTCATTCCGTACTGTGGGTCTACCTGTACCCCGCCTCCTAACAGATTGACCCATTTGCATTTAAACAAAGGGACCTTAAAATCTACTCCATAGTCAAGTTCCCATATGTCCACTATGTAACCATAATATGTGTCCTTTCCCCTCTCGGTTGCTGCATCAAAGCGGACACCGCTGTTTTGTTTGGTGCTCTTTTGATCTTGAGCGATCGTGTAAAATGTATTCCCATTTATCTCGTATCCTTTGTAAGTCATTACAGTCGAAGATGGTCCCCTGGACTACGAGTACAGCTCATCACAAACAGTGTTATCACCTCTGAGACGTGTTTCCAACCAACTGCTGAAAGTCCTGATGTGTTCACATGTAATCCAGTCATCGCACTGCTCTGGGTGTTTGGAGCGTAGATTGTTCTTGTGTTCATCGACATACGGGGTCACCAAGGTAGAGTTTTGTAGAGCTATGTAGTGTGCTTGAGACCAAGAATATCCGTCCCTGCATATTATTGAGTCCCCTCCAAGCGTGCCTTGTCCAGCCAGTCTCCCCTCATACCGCGATTCAGGGAGACCTATCTTCTTAAGGCCAGGAATGAAGTCAACACAAAACCCAATGACATCCTCTATTTGATGGCCCATGGAGATGCTTCCTTCTGGCCTAGCGCGGTTACAGACATATTTGTTTAGGACTCCCATGAACCTCTCAAAGGGGTACTTATTGTGTAGAAATACGGGGCCCGGAATGACAATCTCGTCAACTAGATGAACTAGGACGTGCATCATGATATTGAAGAAGGATGGTGGGAACACCAGCTCGAAACTGACAAGACATTGCACCACATAACTCCTTAGCCTTGGTATGATTTCTGGATCGATCACCTTACGAGAGATTGCATTGAGGAATGCACATAGCTTCACAATGGCTAATCGACGCTTTTCGGTAGAAGCCCTCAATGCAACTGGAAGCAGTTGCGTCATAATCACATGGCAGTCATGAGACTTTAGGTTCTGGAACTTTTTCTCTGGCATATTTATTATTCCCTTTATATTCGACGAGAAGCCAGTCGGGACCTTCATACTAAGCAGGCATTCAAACAAGATTTTCTTCTCTTCTTTGGTAAGAGCGTAGCTGGCAGGACCTTCATACTGCTTTGGAGGTATGCCATCTTTTTCGTGCAAACGTTGCAGGTCCTCCCGTGCCTCAGCTGTATCTTTTGTCTTCCCATACACGCCCAAGAAGCCTAGCAGGTTCACGCAAAGGTTATTCGTCACGTGCATCACGTCGATCGAAGAGCGGACCTCTAGGTCTTGCCAGTAGGGTAGGTCCCAAAATATAGTTTTTTTCTTCCACATGGGTGCGTGTCCCTCAGCGTCACTCAGAATAGCTAGTCCGCCGGGACCCTTTCCAAATATTACGTGTAAATCATTGACCATAGCAAGTACGTGATCACCGGTACGCATGGCGGGCTTCTTCAGGTGATCTGCCTCGCCTTTGAAATGCTTGCCTTTCTTTCGACATTGATGGTTGGTCGGAAGAAATCGACGATGGCCCAAGTACACTTCTTCCTTCATTTGTCCAGGTATATACTTTCGGTGTCAGCTAAATAGTGCATGCATGCGTGGTATCCCTTGTTTGCCTGTCCTGAAAGGTTACTGAGAGCGGGCCAACCGTTGATGGTTACAAACAACAATGCGTGCAGGTTAAATTCCTCCTATCTGTGCTAATCCCACACACATACAACGTTTCCATTCCACAGCTCTAAAAGGTCTTCAACTAATGGCCTTAGGTACACATCAATGTCGTTACCGGGTTGCTTAGGGCCTTGGATGAGAGCTGGCATCATAATGAACTTCCGCTTCATGCACATCCAAGGAGGAAGGTTATACATACATAGAGTCATGGCCCAGGTGCTGTGATTGCTGCTCTGCTCCGCGAAAGGATTAATGTCATCCGCGCTTAAACCAAACAATACGTTCCTTGCGTCATGTGCAAACTCAGCCCAGTACTCTCTCTCGATTTTTCTCCACTGCGACCCGTCAGCGGGTGCTCTCAACTTCCCGTCTTTCTTACGGTCCTCACTGTGCCATCGCATCAACTTGGCATGCTCTTTGTTTCTGAACAGTCGTTTCAACCGTGGTATTATTGGATCATACCACATCACCTTCGCATGAACCCTCTTCCTGCGGGGCTCGCCGTCAACATCACTAGGGTCATCTCATCTAATCTTATACCGCAATGCACCGCATACCTGGCATGCGTTCAAATCCTCGTACGCACCGCGGTAGAGGATGCAGTCATTAGGGCATGCATGTATCTTCCGCACTTCCAATCCTAGAGGGCATACGACCTTCTTTGCTGCATACGTACTGTCGGACAATTCGTTATCCTTTGGAAGCTTCTTCTTCAATATTTTCAGTAGCTTCTCAAATCCTTTGTCAGGCACAACATTCTCTGCCTTCCACTGCAACAATTCCATTACGGTATCCAGCTTTGTGTTGCCATCTTTGCAATTGGGGTACAACCCTTTTTTGTGATCCTCTAACATGCGATCGAACTTCAGCTTCTCCTTTTGACTTTCGCATTGTGTCCTTGCATCGACAATGACCCGGAGGAGATCATCATCATCGGGCACATAGTCTGGTTCCTCTTGATCTTCAGCAGCTTCCCCGTTGCAGCATCATCGGGCACATCATCTGGTTCGTCTTGATCTTCAGCAGCTCCCCCTGTTGCAGCATCATCGTATTCAGGGGGCACATAGTTGTCATCGTCCTCTTCTTCTTCGTCGTCTTCCATCATAACCCCTATTTCTCCGTGCCTCGTCCAAACATTATAGTGTGGTATGAAACCCTTGTAAAGCAGGTGGGTGTGAAGGATTTTCCGGTCAGAGTAAGACTTCGTATTCCCACATTTAGGGCATGGAAAACACATAAAACCATTCTGCTTGTTTGCCTCAGCCACTTCGAGAAAATTATGCACGCCCTTAATGTATTCGGAGGTGTGTCTGTCACCATACATCCATTGCCGGTTCATCTGCGTGCATTATATATAATTGTGTGTGTCAAAAGTAAGAAAATCAGACAAGTATCTATCTATATAAAGTAAGAAAATCAGACAAGTATCTATCTAAAGTAAGAAAATCAGAAAGAAGATAAGAACAAAAGGCTGACGACAGTGGTGCCGGCGACGAGATCGGCGCGGGCGATCAATGGCGGTGAAAATGGGGACGGGGCGTGACGGACCGCTAAATCTAGACAAATCTCGGGGAAAATGGAGCTCCGAGGTCGAGCTTCGAGAGGAGAAAGCTTAACTAGTGTGGCATGGGCATTTCATCGAACACCTCATGTGCATAGGAGGTGAGCTAGAGCACCCAAATGCCCTCCCCTCGCCGGCCAGAAAAAACAGAGCACTGTGGAGTGCTCTGCCACGGCGAAGGAATATACAGGCAACTTATTTGTCCCGGTTTGTGGCAGGAACCGGGACTAAATTCGCCCTTCTATACCGGTTCAAGGCATGAACCGGTACCAATGTCTGTGGGCCAGGAGCGCGGCCCATTGGTCCCGGTTCGTGGCAGGAACCGGGACTAAATTCCCCCTTCTATACCGGTTCAAGGCGAACCGGGACCAATGCCCACGAGGCCCCGGCCGGCCCCCTGGGCTCATGAACCAGGACTAATGCCCCCCATTGGTCCCGGTGTTGGAAATATGCCCTAGAGGCAATACTAAAATGGTTATTATTATATTTCCTTGTTCATGATAAGTGTCTATTGTTCATGCTATAATTGTATTAACTGGAAACCGTAATACATGTGTGAATAAATAGACCACAACATGTCCCTAGTGAGCCTCTAGTTGAGCTCGTTGATCAATAGATAATTATGGTTTCCTGACCATGGACATTGGATGTCGTTGATAACGGGATCACATCATTAGGAGAATGATGTGATGGACAAGACCCAATCCTAAGCATAGCACAAGATCGTGTAGTTCGTTTGCTAAAAGCTTTTCTAATGTCAAGTATCATTTCCTTAGACAATGAGATTGTGCGACTCCCAGATACCGTAGGAATGCTTTGGGTGTGCCAAACGCCACAACGAATCGGGTGGCTATAAAGGTGCACTACGGGTATCTCCGAAAGTGTCTGTTGGGTTGGCACAAATCGAGACTGGGATTTGTCACTCTGTGTGACGGAGAGGTATCTCCGGGCCCACTCGGTAATGCATCATCATAATGAGCTCAATGTGACTAAGTAGTTAGTCATGGGATCATGCATTACGGAATGGGTAAAGTGACTTGCCGGTAACGAGATTGAAAGACGTATTGGGATACCGACGATCGAATCTCGGGCAAGTAACGTACCGGTTGACAAAGCGAATTGTATACGGGATTGCTTGAATCCCTGACATCATGGTTCATCCGATGAGATCATCGTGGAACATGTGGGAGCCAACATGGGTATCCAGATACCACTATTGGTTATTGGCCGGAGAACATCTCGGTCATGTCTGCATGGTTCCCGAACCCGTAGGGTCTACACACTTAAGATTCAGTGACGCTAGAGTTGTTATGGGAAATAGTATGTGGTTACCGAAGGTTGTTCGGATTCCCGGATGAGATCCCGGACGTGATGAGGAACTCCGGAATGGTCCAGAGGTGAAGATTGATATATTGGACGAAGGGTATTGGAGTCCGGATTTGTTCTGGGAGTGCCGGGTGACGACCAGCGTGACCTAAAGGTGTTTCGGAGGCCCCGACAAGCGTTGGGGGGCCTTATGGGCCAAGGGTAGGGGGCACACCAGCCCACTAAGGGGTTGTGCGACCCTCCCAACCCCTCTCACGTAACCAGGAGTGGTGGGGGCGCCTCCCCTAGGGAAGCCGCCCCTCCCGGCTTGGGGGGCAAGTTTGCTAGGGGTGGGGGCGACCAAACCCATCTAGGGTTTCCCCTGTGGCCGACACCCCTCCCCTAGGGAACCCTAGGGCGCCTCCTCCACCCCCCTTACCCCTATATATATAGAGGGAGAGAGAGGGCAGCCGCACACCCTTTCCCTGGCGCAGCCCCTCCCTCCTCCAACACCTCCTCCTCCTCCGTAGTGCTAGGCGAAGCCCTGCCGGAGAACCACGAGCTCCATCGCCACCACGCCATCGTGCTGCTGGAGTTTTTCCCTCAACTTCTACTATCCCCTTGCTGGATCAAGAAGGAGGATACGTCCCCGGGATGTACGTGTGTTGAACATGGAGGCGCCGTCCGTTCGTCGCTTAGATCGGAATCGACCGCGATCTGAATTGCTGCGTGTACGACTCCACCAACCACGTTCTTGTAACGCTTCCGCATCGCGATCTTCAAGGGTATAAATATACACTCATCCTCTCCCTCTCTTGTTGCTAGAATCTCCATAGATTGATCTTGGTGATGCGTAGAAAATTTTGAATTTTTGCTACGTTCCCCAACAGTGGCATCATGAGCTAGGTCTATTGCGTAGATTCTATGCAAGAGTAGAACACAAGTAGTTGTGGGAGATGGTTTGTACAATTTTCTTACCGTTACTAGTCCTATCTTGATTCGGCGGCATTGTGGGATGAAGCGGCCCGGACCGACCTTACGCGTACGCTTACGTGAGACAGGTTCCACCGACTGACATGCATTTGTTGCATAAGGTGGCTAGCGGGTGCCAGTCTCTCCCATTTAGTCGGATCGGATTCGATGAAAAGGGTCCTTATGAAGGGTAAATGGCAATTGGCATATCACCGTTGTGGCTTTGCGTAGGTAAGAAACGTTCTTGCTAGAAACCCGTAGCAGCCATCAGAAACATGCAACAACAATTAGAGGACGTCTAACTTGTTTTTGCAGGGTATGCTATGTGATGTGATATGGCCCAAAAGAATGTGATGAATGATATATGTGATGTATGAGATTGATCATGTTCTTGTAATAGGAATCACGACTTGCATGTCGATGAGTATGACAACTGGCAGGAGCCATAGGAGTTGTCTTAATTTATTGTATGACCCGTGTGTCATTGAATAACGCCATGTAATTACTTTACTTTATTGCTAAATCATTATCCATAGTAGTAGAAGTAATAGTTGGCGAGACAACTTCATGAAGACACGATGATGGAGATCATGATGATGGAGATCATGGTGTCATGCCGGTGACGAAGGTGATCATGCCATGCCTCAAGATGGAGATCAAAGGCGCAAGATGATATTGGCCATATCATGTCACTTTATGATTTGCATGTGATGTTTGCCATGCTTACATCTTATTTTCTTAGAACGACGGTAGCATAAATAAGATGATCCCTCATAAAAAATTCAATAAAGTGTTCCCCCTAACTTTGCACCATTGCGAAGGTTCGTTGTTTCGAAGCACCACGTGATGATCGAGTGTGATAGGTTCTAATGTTCGCATACAACGGGTGTAAGCCAGATTTACACATGCAAAACACTTAGGTTGACTTGACGAGCCTAGCATGTACAGACATGGCCTCGGAACACAAGAGACCGAAAGGTCGAACATGAGTCGTATAGTAGATATGATCAACATGAAGATGTTCACCGATGATGACTAGTCCGTCTCACGTGATGATCGGTCACGGCCTAGTTGACTCAGATCATGTATCACTTAGATGACTAGAGGGATGTCTATCTAAGTGGGAGTTCATTAAATAATCAGATGAACTTAATTATCATGAACATAGTCAAATGGTGTTTGCAAATTATGTCGTAACTTGCGCTTTAGTTCTACTGTTTTAGATATGTTCCTAGAGAAAATTAGTTGAAAGTTGATAGTAGCAATTATGCGGACTAGGTCCGTAAACTGAGGATTGTCCGCATTGCTACGCAGAAGGCTTATGTCATTAATGCACCGCTCGGTGTGCTGAACCTCGAGGGTCGTCTGTGGATGTTGCGAACATCTGACATACACGTTTTAATGACTACGTGATAGTTCGGTGTGTAATGTTAAACGGTTTAGAATTGAGGCACCGAAGACATTTTGAAACATCGCGGAACATATGAGATGTTCCAAGAGCTGAAATTGGGATTTTAGGCTCGTGCCCACGTCAAGAGGTGTGAGACCTCCGACAAGTTTCTTAAGCCTGCAAACTAAGGGAGAAAAGCTCAATCGTTGAGCATGTGCTCAAATTGTCTGAGTACTACAATCGCTTGAATCGAGTGGGAGTTATCTTCCAGATGAGATAGTGATGGTTCTCCAAAGTCATTGCCACCAAGCTACTAGAGCTTCGTGATGAACTATAACATATCAGGGATAGATATAATGATCCTTGATCTATTGGCGATGTTTGACACCGCGAAAGTAGAAGTCAAGTAGGAGCATCAATTGTTGATGGTTAGTAAAACCATTAGTTTCAAGAAGGGCAAGGGCAATAAGGGATACTTCATGAAACGGCAAATCAGTTGCTGCTCTAGTGAAGAAACCCAAGGTTGAACTCAAACCCGAGACTAAGTGCTTCTGAAATGAGAGGAACGGTCACTGAAGCAGAACTACCCTAGATACTCGGTAGATGAGAAGGCTGGCAAGGTTGACAGAAGTATATTAGATATACATTATGTTAATGTGTACTTTACTAGTACTCCTAGTAGCACCAGGGTAATAGATACCGGTTTGGTTGCTAAGTGTTGGTAACTCAAAATAAAAGGCTACGAATAAACAGTGACTAGCTAAAGGTGAGATGACGATATGTGTTGGAAGTGTTTCCAAGGTTGATGTGATCAAACATCGCACGCTCCCTCTACCATCGGGATTGGTATTAAACCTAAACAATTGTTATTTGGTGTTTGCATTGAGCATAGACATGATTGGATTATGTGTATCGCAATACGGTTATTCATTTAAGGAGAATAATGGTTACTCTGTTTATTTGAATAATACCTTCAATGGTCTTGCACCTAAAATGAATTGTTTATTGAATCTCGATCATAGTGATACACATGTTCATGCCAAAAGATATAAGATAGTAATGATAGTACCACATACTTGTGGCAATCGCCATTTGAGTCATATTGGTATAAAACGCATGAAGAAGCTCCATGTTGATGGATCTTTGGACTCACTCGTTTTTGAAAAGATTGAGACATGCAAACCATGTCTATTGGTATATATGCACGAAGAAACTCCATACAGATGGATCATTTGGACTCACTTGATTTTGAATCACTTGAGACATGCAAATCATACCACATGGGCAGGATGACTGAAAGGCCTCGTTTTCAGTGAGATGGAACAAGAAAGCAACCTGTTGGAAGTAATACATTTTGATGTGTGCAGTCCAATGAGTGCTGAGGCACGCAGTGGATATCGTTATGTTCTTACTTCACAGATGATTTGAGTAGATACTAAGTATATTTACTTGATGAAACACAAATCTGAATTATTGAAAGGTTCAAGTAATTTCAGAGTGAAGTTGAAGATCGTCGTGACAAGAGGATAAAATGTTTATGATATGATCATAGAGATGAATATATGAGTTACGAGTTTGGCAAACAATTAAGACATTGTGAAAATTGTTTCACAACTAATACCGCCTGGAACACCATAGTGTGATGGTGTGTCCGAACATCATAACTGCACCCTATTGTATATGGTCCATACCATGATGTCTCTTATCGAATTACCACTATCGTTTATGGATTAGGCATTAGAGACAACCGCATTCACTTTAAATAGAGTACCACGTAATTCCGTTGAGATGACACCGTATGAAATATGGTTTAGAGAAACCTAAGCTGTCATTTCTTAAAAGTTTAGGGCTGCGATGCTTATGTGAAAAAGTTTCAGCCTGATAAGCTCGAACCCAAAGCGGATAAATGTGTTGGAAATATGACCTAGAGGCAATAATAAATTAGTTATTATTATATTTCCTTGTTCATGATAATCATTTATTATCCATGCTATAATTGTATTAATAGGAAACTCAGATACATGTGTGGGTACATAGACAACACCATGTCCCTAGTAAGCCTCTAGTTGACTAGCTCGTTGATCAATAGATGGTTACGGTTTCCTGACCATGGACATTGGATGTCGTTGATAACGGGATCACATCATTAGCGTAATGATGTGATGGACAAGACCCAATCCTAAGCCTAGCACAAAGATCGTGTAGTTCAGTATGCTAAAGCTTTTCTCATGTCAAGTATCTTTTCCTTAGACCATGAGATTGTGCAACTCCGGATACCGTAAGAATGCTTTGGGTGTACCAAACGTCACAACGAATCGGGTGGCTATAAAGGTGCACTATAGGTATCTCCGAAAGTGTACATTGGGTTGTACGAATCGAGATCGGGATTTTTCACTCCGTGTAAACGGAGCGGTATCTCTGGGCCCACTCGGTAGGACATCATCATAATGTGCACAATGTGATCAAAGAGTTGATCGCGGGATGATGTGTTACGGAACGAGTAAAGAGACTTGCCGGTAACGAGATTGAACAAGGTATTGGTATACCGACGATCGAATCTCGGCAAGTACAATACCGTTAGACAAAGGGAATTGTATACGGGATCGATTGAGTCCTTGACATCGGGTTCATACAATGAGATCATCGTGGAACATGTGGGAGCCAACATGGGTATCCAGATCCCATTGTTGGTTATTGACCGAGAACATCTCGGTCATGTTCGCATGGTTCCCGAACCCGTAGGGTCTACACACTTAAGGTTCGATGGCGCTTAGGGTTATAAAGGAAGTTTGTATGTGGTTCTTGAATGTTGTTCGAGTCCGGATGAGATCCTGGACGTCACGAGGAGTTCCGGAATGGTCCGGAGGTAAAGATTTATATATGGGAAGTCCTGTTTTGGTCATCGGAAAAGTTTCGGGTTTTATCGGTAACGTACCGGGACCACCGGGAGGGTCCCGGGTGTCCACCAAGTGGGGCCACCATCCCCGGAGGGCTGCATGGGCCAAGTGTGGGAGAGGACCAGCCCCGGGTGGGCTGGTGCGCCCCCCCCCCCCCACAAGGGCCCAAGGCGCCTAGGGTTTGGGGAGGGGGCGCCTCCACCTGACTTGTGGGGCAACTTTCCCCCTTCCCCCCCTTGGCCGCCCCCCTAGATGGGATCTAGGGCTGGCCGCCCTAGGGGTGGAAACCTAGGTGGGGGCGCAACCCCCTCTCCCCCTATATATAGTGGAGGCAAAGGAGCAGCCCAACACACGAGGTTCTTCTCCTGTTGGCGCAGCCCTACCTCTCTTTCTCCTCATATCTCGCGGTGCTTGGCGAAGCCCTGCAGGATTGCCACGCTCCTCCACCACCACCACGTTGCCGTTGTGCTGCTGGACGGAGTCTTCCTCAACCTCTCCCTCTCTCCTTGCTGGATCAAGGCATGGGAGACGTCACCGGGCTGTACGTGTGTTGAACGTGGAGGTGCCGTCCGTTCGGCACTAGGATCTCCGTGATTTGGATCACGACGAGTACGACTCCTTCAACCCCATTCTCTTGAACGCTTCCGCTTAGCGATCTACAAGGGTATGTAGATGCACTCTCCTTCCCCTCGTTGCTGGTTTCTCCATAGATAGATCTTGGTGACACGTAGGAAAATTTTGAATTTCTGCTACATTCCCCAACAGTGGTATCAGAGCCAGGTTTATTGCGTAGATTCTTTACACGAGTAGAACACAAAGTAGTTGTGGGCGTTGATTTTGTTCAGTATGCTTACTGTTACTAGTCCAATCTTGATTTGGCGGCATTGTGGGATGAAGCGGCCCGGACCAACCTTACACGTACACTTACGTGAGACAGGTTCCACCGACTGACATGCACTTGTTGCATAAGGTGGCTAGCGGGTGCCAGTCTCTCCCACTTTAATCGGATCAGATTCGATGAAAAGGGTCCTTATGAAGGGTAAATAGCAATTGACATATCAAGTTGTGGTTTATGCGTAGGTAAGAAACGTTCTTGCTAGAAACCCATAGCAGCCACGTAAAACATGCAAACAACAATTAGAGGACGTCTAACTTGTTTTTGCGGGTATGCTATGTGATGTGATATGGCCAAGAAGAATGTGATGAATGATATGTGATGTATGAGATTGATCATGTTCTTGTAATAGGAATCACGACTTGCATGTCGATGAGTATGACAACCGGCAGGAGCCATAGGAGTTGTCTTTATTTATTGTATGACCTGCATGTCATTGAACAACGCCATGTAATTATTTTACTTTATTGATAACCGGTAGCCATAGTAGTAGAAGTAATAAGTTGGTGAGACAACTTCATGGAGGCACGATGATGGAGATCATGATGATGGAGATCATGGTGTCATGCCGGTGACGACGATGATCATGGATCCCCGAAGATGGAGATCAAAAGGAGAAAAATGATATTGGCCATATCATGTCACTTTTTGATTGCATGTGATGTTTATCATGTTTATGCATCTTATTTGCTTAGAACGACTATAGTAAATAAGATGATTCCTCATTAAAATTTCAAGAAAGTGTTCCCCCTAACTGTGCACCATTGCGAAAGTTTGTCGTTTCGAAGCACCACGTGATGATCGGTTGTGATAGATTCTTATGTTCACATACAACGGGTGTAAGCCAGATTTACACACGCGAAACACTTAGGTAAATTTGACGAGCCTAGCATGTACAAACATGGCCTCGGAACACAAGAGACCGAAAGGTCGAGCATGAGTCGTATGGAGGATACGATCAACATGAAGATGTTCACCGATGATGACTAGTCTATCTCACGTGATGATCGGACACAGCCTAGTTGACTCGGATCATGTAATCACTTAGATGACTAGAGGGATGTCTATCTGAGTGGGAGTTCATGAGATGAACTTAATTATCCTGAACATAGTCAAAAGATCTTTGCAAATTATGTCATAAGTTCGCGCTTTAGTTCCACTTGTTTTAGATATGTTCCTAGAGAAAATATAGTTGAAAGTTGATGAAGCGATTATGCGATCGAGAAAGCTTATGTCCTTAATGCACCGCCAAGATGTAGAACCCCAAAACGTCCGCTCGTGGATGTTGCAAACATCGGACATACACGCTTTTGATAACTACGTGATAGTTCAGTTAAACGGTTTAGAGTTGAGGCACCAAAGACGTTTTCGAAACGTCGCAGAACATATGAGATGTTTCGAGGGCTGAAATTGGGATTTCAGGCTCGTGCCCACGTCAAGAGGTATGAGACCTCCGACGAGTTTTCTAGCCTACAAACTAAGGGAGAAGATCTCAATCGTTGAGCTTGTGCTCAGATTGTCTGAGTGCAACAAACACATGAATCGAGTGGGAGTTGATCTTCCAGATGAGATAGTGATGTTTCTCCAAAGTCATTGCCACCAAGCTGCTAGAGCTTCGTGATGAACTATAACATATCAGGGATAGATATGATGATCCTTGAGGTATTCGCGATGTTTGACACCGCGAAAGTAGAAATCAAGAAGGAGCATCAATTGTTGATGGTTGGTGAAACCACTAGTTTCAAGAAGGGCAAGGGCAAGAAGGGATACTTCATGAACGGCAAATCAGCTGCTGCTCTAGTGAAGAAACCCAAGGTTGAACCCAAACCCGAGACTAAGTGCTTACGTAATAAGGGGAACAGCCACTGGAGCAGAATTACCCTAGATACTTGGTAGATGAGAAGGCTGGCAAGGTCGATAGAAGTATATTTGATATTCATTAAGTTAATGTGTACTTTACTAGTACTCCTAGTAGCACCTGGGTATTAGATACCGGTTCTGTTGCTAAGTGTTAAACGGAGACTAGCTAAAGGTGAGCTGACGATATGTGTTGGAAGTGTTTCCAAGTTTGATGTGATCAAACATCGCACGCTCCCTCTGCCATCAAGATTAATATTAAACCTGAATAATTGTCATTTGGTGTTTGTGTTGAGCATAGACATGATTGGATTATGTCTATTGCAATACGGTTATTCATTTAAGGAGAATAATGGTTACTCTATTTATTTGAATAATACCTTCAATGGTCTTGCACCTAAAGGAATGGTTTATTGAATCTCGATCGTAGTGATACACATTTTCATGCCAAAAGATATAAGATAGTAATGATAGTACCACTTACGTGGTGGCAATCGCCATGTAAGTCATATTGGTGTAAAACACATGAAGAAGCTCCATGTTGATGGATCTTTGGACTCACTCGCTTTTGAAAAGTTTGAGACATGCGAACCATGTCTATTGGTGTATACGCATGAAGAAACTCCATGCAGATGGATCGTTTGGACTCACTTGATTTTAAATCACTTGAGATATGCAAATCATACCACATGGGCAAGATGACTGAAAAGCCTCGTTTTCAGTAAGATGGTGTTTCCGAACATCACAGTTGCACCCTATTGGATATGGTGCGTACCATGATGTCTCTTATCGAATTACCACTATCGTTCATGGGTTAGGCATTAGAGACAACCGCACTCACTTTAATAGGGCACCATGTAATTCCGTTGAGACGACACCGTTTGAACTTTGGTTTGGAGAAACCTAAGCTGTCGTTTCTTATAAGTTTGGGGCCGCGACGCTTATGTGAAAAAGTTTCAGGTTGATAAGCTCGAACCCAAAACGGATAAATGCATCTTCATAGAATACCCAAAATGGTTGGGTATACCTCCTAATTCAGATCCGGAAGCACAAGTGATTGTTTCTAGAAACGGGTCCTTTCTCGAGGAAAAGTTTCTCTCAAAAGAATTGAGTGGGAGGATGGTGGAGACTTGATGAGGTTATCGAACCGTCACTTCAACTAGTGTGTAGCAGGGCACAGGAAGTTGTTCCTATGGCGCATACACCAATTGAAGTAGAAGCTTATGATAGTGATCATGAAGTTTCGGATCAAGTCACTACCGTACCTCGTAGGGTGACAAGGATGTGTATTGCTTCAGAGTGGTATGCAATCTTGTCTTAGAGGTCATGTTGCTAGACAACAATGAACCTACGAGCTATGGAGAAGTGATGGTGGGCCCAAATTCCAACAAATGGTTAGAAGCCATGAAATCCGAGATAGGATCCATGTATCAGAACAAAGCATGGACTTTGGTGGACTTGCCCGATGATCGGCAAGCAATTGAGATAAATGGATCTTTAATAAGAAGACAGACGTGGATGGTAATGTCACCGTCTATGAAGCTCGACTTGTGGCGAAGAGTTTTTCACAAGTTCAAGGAGTTGACTACGATGAGATTTTCTCATCCGTAGCGATGCTTAAGTCCGTCGGAATCATGTTAGCATTAGCTGCATTTATGAAATCTGGCAGATGGATGTCAAAACGAGTTTCCTTACCAGATTTCGTAAGGAAAGGATGTATGTGATACAATCAGAAAGGTTTTGCCGACCCTAAGGATGCTAAAAGGTATGCTAGCTCCAGCGATCCTTCCATGGACTGGAGTAAGCATCTCGGAGTTGGAATATGCACTTTGATAAGATGATCAAAGATTTTGGGTTTATACAAAGTTTATGAGAAACTTGTATTTCCAAAGA
The DNA here is from genome assembly GCA_021605145.1 of Aegilops bicornis. NCBI lineage: Eukaryota > Viridiplantae > Streptophyta > Magnoliopsida > Poales > Poaceae > Aegilops > Aegilops bicornis. The sequence goes on along the minus strand of CM038671.1, from coordinate 796,493,411 downwards.
AGTGAGTGGGAGCACTATAGAATTTCTGATGAGTATATGTTGTAAACATATTGTTGATTAGAAATGATGTAGAATTTCTAGAAAGCATATAGGGTTTTTTGAAAAGTGTTTTTCAAGGGAAAACCTGGATTAAGCTACTTGAACATTGAGCATCAAGATCTATGAGGATAGACCAAAACCGCTTAATGGTACTTTCAAATGAGAATATACCTTGACATGATCTTGAAGGTGTTCAAGATGGATCAGTCAAAGAAGGAGTTCTTGCCTGAGATGTAAGTTACAAAGTTAAAGCTCGACCACGGCAGAATAGAGAGAAAGGACGAAGGTCGTCCCCTATGCTTCAGACGTAGGCTCTATAGTATGCTATGTTGTGTACCGCACCGGAAGTGTGCCATGCCATGAGTCAGTCAAGGGGTACAAGAATGATCCAGGAATGGATCATTGGATAGCGGTCAAAATTGTCCTTGGAGTAAATAAGGACATGTTTCTCGATTATGGAGGTGATAAAGAGTTCGGCGTAAAGGGTTACGTCGATGCAAGCTTTAACACCTATCCTAGTGACTCTGAGTAGCAAACCGGATACGTATAGTGGAGCAACCATTTGGAATAGCTCCAAGTGGAGTGTGGAAGCAGCATTTACAATATGACCTAGAGATTTGCAAAGTACATACGGATCTGAATGTTGCAGACCCATTGACTAAAACCTCTCTTACAAGCAAAACATTATCAAACCCCAGAACTCATTGAGTCTTAATCACATGATGATGTGAACTGGTTTAGTGACACTAATAAACTCTTTGGATGTTGGTCACATGGCGATGTGACATGTGAGTGTTAATCACATGGCGATGTGAACTAGATTATTGACTCTAGTGCAAGTGGGAGACTGTTGGAAATTGCCCTAGAGGCAATAATAAATTAGTTATTATTATATTTCCTTGTTCATGATAATCGTTTATTATCCATGCTATAATTGTATTGATAGGAAACTCAGATACATGTGTGGGTACATAGACAACACCATGTCGCTAGTAAGCCTCTAGTTGACTAGCTCGTTGATCAATAGATGGTTACGGTTTCCTGACCATGGACATTAGATGTCGTTGATAACGAGATCACATCATTAGCAGAATGATGTGATGGACAAGACCCAATCCTAAGCCTAGCACAAAGATCGTGTAGTTCGTATGCTAAAGCTTTTCTAATGTCAAGTATCTTTTCCTTAGACCATGAGATTGTACAACTCCCGGATACCGTAAGAATGCTTTGGGTGTACCAAACGTTACAACGTAATTGGGTGGCTATAAAGGTGCACTACAGGTATCTCCGAAAGTGTACATTGGGTTGTACGAATCAAGACTGGATTTGTCACTCCGTAAACGGAGAGGTATCTCTCGCCCACTCGGTAGGACATCATCATAATGTGCACAATGTGATCAACGAGTTTATCGGCGGGATGATGTGTTACGGAACGAGTAAAGAGACTTGCTTAACGAGATTGAACAAGGTATCGGTATACCGACGATCGAATCTCGGGCAAGTACAATACCGTTAGACAAAGGGAATTGTATACGGGATCGATTGAGTCCTTGACATCGTGGTTCATCCGATGAGATCATTGTGGAACATGTGGGAGCCAACATGGGTATCCAGATTACGCTGTTGGTTATTGACCGAGAACGCCTCTGGTCATGTCTCAAGATGGTTCCCGAACCCGTAGGGTCTACACACTTAAGGTTCGACGACGCTAGGGTTATAAAGGAAGTTTGTATGTGGTTACCGAATGTTGTTAGGAGTCCCGGATGAGATCCCGGATGTCACGAGGAGTTCCGGAATGGTCCGGAGGTAAAGATTTATATATGGGAAGTCCTGTTTTGGTCATCGGAAAAGTTTCGGGTTTTATCGGTAACGTACCGGGACCACCAGGAGGGTCCCGGGGGTCCACCAAGTGGGGCCACCAGCCCCGGAGGGCTGCATGGGCCAAGTGTGGGAGGGGACCAGCCCGGTGGGCTGGTGCGCCCCACAAGGTCCCAAGGCGCCTAGGGTTTGGGGAGGCGCCTCCACCGACTTGGGGGCAAGTTTCCCCCTCTCCCCCCTTGGCCGCCCCCTAGATGGGATCTAGGGCTGGCCGCCGCCCCTAGGGGTGGAAACCTAGGTGGGGGCGCAGCCCCCTCTCCCCCTATATATAGTGGAGGCAAAGGAGCAGCCCAACACACGAAGTTCTTCTCCTGTTGGCGCAGCCCTACCTCTCTTTCTCCTCATATCTCGCGGTGCTTGGCGAAGCCCTGCAGGATTGCCACGCTCCTCCACCACCACCACGCCGTTGTGCTGCTGCTGGACGGAGTCTTCCTCAACCTCTCCCTCTCTCCTTGCTGGATCAAGGCATGGGAGACGTCACCGGGCTGTACGTGTGTTGAACGCGGAGGTGCCGTCTGCTCAAAGACTAGGATCTCTGGTGATTTGGATCACGACGAGTACGACTCCTTCAACCCCGTTCTCTTGAACGCTTCCGCTTAGCGATCTACAAGGGTATGTAGATGCACTCTCCTTCCCCTCGTGTTGGTTTGTCCATAGATAGATCGTGGTGACACGTAGGAAAATTTTGAATTTCTGCTACGTTCCCCAACAAAATGCATCTTCATAGGACACCCAAAACAGTTGGGTATACCTCCTATCTCAGATCCGGAAGCAAAAGTGATTGTTTTTAAAAAAAGGGTCCTTTCTCGAGGAAACATTTCTCTTGAAAGAATTGAGTGGGAGGATGGTGGAGACTTGATGAGGTTATTGAACCATCACTTCAACCAGCGTGTAGCAGGGCACAAGAAGTTGTTCCTGTGGTGCCTACACCAGATGAAGTGGAAGCTGATGATAGTGATCATGAAACTTCAGATCAGGTCACTACCAAACCTGTAGGTCGACAAGGATGCGTACTACTTTAGAGTGGTACGTAATCCTGTCTTAGAGGTCATGTTGCTAGACAACAATGAACCTACGAGCTATGGAGAAGCGATGGTGGGCCCGGATTCTGACGAATGGCTCGAGGCCATAAAATTCGAGAGAGGATCCATGTATGAAAACAAAGTATGGACTTTGGAAGAACCACTTGATGGTCGTAAGGCTGTTGGGTGCAGATGGATTTTAAAAGGAAGACGAACAATGATGGTAAGTATCACCATTAAGAAAGCTCGACTGGTCGTTAAGATATTTTCAGACAAGTTCAAGGAGTTGACTGCGATGAGACTTTCTCACTCGTAGCGATGCTAAGGGTCTGTTGGAATTACATTAGCAGTTACTGCATTATTTATGAAATCTTGCAGATAGGATATCAAAACATTGTTTCCTCGACGATTTTCTTGATTAAAGGTTGTATGTGATACAACCAGAAGGTTTTGTCAATCCTGAAAGGTGCTAACAAGTATGCAAAGCTTCAGCAATCCTTCTAAGGACTGGAGTAAGCATCTCAAAGTTGGAATATTTGCTTTGATGAGATGATCAAAGATTTTGGGTTTATACAAAGTTTATGAGCAACTTGAATTTCCAAAGAAGTGAGTGGGAGCACTATAGAATTTCTGATGAGTATATGTTGTTGACAAATTGTTGATCAGTAATGATGTAGAATTTCTGGAAAGCATATATTATTATTTGAAAAGTGATTTTCAATGGAAAACCTGGATTAAGCTACTTGAACATTGAGCATCAAGATCTGTAAGGATAGATCAAAATGCTTAATAGTACTTTCAAATGAACACATACCATGAGAAGATTTTGAAGGAGTTCAAAATAGATCTGCAAAGAAGGAGTTCTTGGCTGTAAGGCGTGAGTATTGAGTAAGACTCAAGACCTGACCACGGCAGAAGAGAGAGAAAGGACGAAGGCCGTCCCCTATGCTTTAGACCTAGGCTCCACAATATGTTGTGCTGTATACCGCACCTGAAGTGTGCCTTGCCATGAGTCAGTCAAGGGGTACAAGTGTGATCCAGGAATGGATCACAGCACAGTGGTCAAGGTTATCCTTAGTAACTAGTGGACTCAGGAATTTTCTCGATAATGGAGGTGGTAAGAGTTCGTCGTAAAGGGTTACGCCGATGCAAACTTTGACACTAATCCGGATGACTCTGGGTAGTAAATCGGATTCGTATAGTAAAGCAGTTATTTGGAATAGTTCCAAATAGCGCGTGGTAGCTGCATCTAGGAGATGACATAGAGATTTGTAAAGCACACACGGATCTGAAAGATTCAAACCCGTTGACTAATAACCTCTCTCACAAGCGAGCTATGATCAAACCCAATGGGTGTTGGATTCATTACAAGCACATAGTGATGTGAACTAGATTATTGACTCTAGTGCAAGTGGGAGACTGTTGGAAATATGCCCTAGAGGCAATAATGAAATGGTTATTATTATATTTCCTTGTTCATGATAATTGTCTATTGTTCATGCTATAATTGTATTAACTGTAAACAGTTTTACATGTGTGAATACATAGACCACAACATCTCCCTAGTGAGCCTCTAGTTGACTAGCTCGTTGATCAATAGATGATTATGGTTTCCTGACCATGGACATTGGATGTCATTGATAACAGGATCACGTCATTAGGAGAATGATGTGATGGACAAGACCAAATCCTAAGCAAGCACAAGATCGTGTAGTTTGTTTGCTAAAAGCTTTTCTAATGTCAAGTATCATTTCCTTAGACCATGAGATTGTGCAACTCCCGGATACCGTAGGAATGCTTTGGGTGTGCCAAACGTCACAACGTAACTGGGTGGCTATAAAGGTGCACTACGGGTATCTCCGAAAGTGTCTGTTGGGTTGGCACAAATTGAGACTGGGATTTGTCACTTTGTGTGACGGAGAGGTATCTCTGGGCCCACTCGGTAATGCATCATCATAATAAGCTCAATGTGACTAAGTAGTTAGTCATGGGATCATGCATTACGGAACGAGTAAAGTGACTTGCTGGTAACGAGATTGGAAGAGGTATTGGGATACCGACGATCGAATCTCGGGCAAGTAACGTACCGATTGACAAAGGGAATTGTATACGGGATTGCTTGAATCCCTGACATCGTGGTTCATCCGATGAGATCATCGCGGAACATGTGGGAGCCAACATGGGTATCCAGATCCCGCTGTTGGTTATTGGCCGGAGAACATCTCGGTCATGTCTGCATGGTTCCCGAACCCGTAGGGTCTACACACTTAAGGTTCGGTGACGCTAGAGTTGTTATGGGAAATAGTATGTGGTTACCGAAGGTTGTTCGGAGTCCCGGACATGACGAGGAACTCCGTAATGGTCCGGAGATGAAGATCAATATATTGGACGAAGGGTATTGGAGTCTAGAATTATTCTGGGAGTGCCGGGTGACGACCAGCATGACCGAAAGGTGTTTCGGAGGCCCCGGCAAGCGTTTGGGGGCCTTATGGGCCAAGGGGAGGGGGCACACCAGCCCACTAAGGGGTTGTGCGCCCCTCCCAACCCCTCTCACATAACCAGGAGAGGTGGGGGCGCCTCCCCTAGGGCAGCCGCCCCTCCCGGCTTGGGGGGCAAGTTTCCTAGGGGTGTGGGCGCCCAAACCCATCTAGGGTTGCCCCTGTGGCCGCCACCCCTCCCGTAGGGAACCCTAGCGCGCCTCCTCCATCCCCCTTACCCCTATATATAGCGAGGGAGAGAGAGAGGGAAACCGCACACCCTTTCCCTGGCACAGCCCCTCCCTCCTCCAACACCTCCTCCTCCTCCTCCGTAGTGCTTGGCGAAGCCCTGCCAGAGAACCACGAGCTCCATCGCCACCACGCCGTTGTGCTGCTGGAGTTTTTCCCTCAACTTCTCCTCTCCCCTTGCTGGATCAAGAAGGAGGATACGTCCCCGGGTTGTACGTGTGTTGAACGCGGAGGCGCCGTCCGTTTGGCGCTTAGATCGGAATCGACCGTGATCTGAATCGCTGCATCTACGACTCCACCAACCGCGTTCTTGTAACGCTTCCGCATCGCGATCTTCAAGGGAATGAAGATACACTCATCCTCTCGCTCTCTTGTTGCTAGAATCTCCATAGATTGATCTTGGTGATGCATAGAAAATTTTGAATTTCTGCTACGTTCCCCAACACCCGGTTCGTGAAGAACCGGGACTAATGGGCTGGCCAGGCCCGAACCAAAGCCCTGTTTTCTACTGCTGTTGGGGCACTTAGAGCATTATTCATATCGGTCGTAGGGTCATGCACCCGCATCTCCTTGATAAGAAATGAGCCCTCTTCTTGGATGACCTCTCTCACTTCTTCGACGGAAGGTTCATGCATCGACACATAAAAAGAATCAAACTTTTCTTTGCCGATTACACCCTGATAATAATACCATAAGAACATGAGGACAAATGCTTGCATTCAAAGTTTGCTTTGTCGATCACACGTAATGATGATACTAAAAGACCACGGATATCAAGTAGTCATGTGTTGGTAGCAAATCATATAATGTTATTTAAGAAAAGTAAGGTAGTGTACATCCATGGCCATGACACGTAAAATCTGAGCCAAGGTTTCCGAGATGTGACAAAATTCGGAAGCAAGTCCATCGGAATGCCTCCCTGGAACCAATTTCATTTTATTTTTATTTCAATTTCTTTTTTCTCTTTTGGTTCTTGCCTTTTTATTTCATTTTCAATCTTTTGGTCCTTGCCTTTTTATTTCATTTCCTTTTTATTCCCCATTTTCTTTTTATTGCCTTTTTTTGTTGATTGCCGGAATTATTCGCAGTAAAATAATGCCTACAATTGAGGAGGTCTTATCAATGAAATGTCCATTTACCCCATTTCATTTGTGTATTTTATAGAATGTGCAGAGTGTTCTTTGAAAAAGTTTGTCATGTTTAATCATGTACTTCAAACAAATGTTCATAGTGTAATCTGATAATGGTCATCGTTTATTTAAACAATGCTCATGGTGTATTTAATAATATTGTTCACTGTGTATGAAAGAATATTCATCGTGTTTACAGAAAAGCTTCATCGTGCAATTTAAATGTTCACTCAAAAAATGTTCAGGGTGTATTTAGAAGATGCTCGTCATGCATTTAAAAAATGTTTGTCAGGTACATTTAAAAATGTTCGTTGTGTTTTCAATAAACATTCATCATGATTTGCAAATAATTCATCATCAAGGTTTGCCTAGCTCCGGTGAGGGAGGCAGCAGGAGGAGGAACGGTCCTGATCGATCGAGATGAACGCCGGCCCGGGGACTCCGTCGCTGGCCTGGTCAACGGTGGTCGTGGTGGTCTCCCTCCTCACGGGGGCCTCCGTATGCTAGTCTCTCTCTGCCACCCATCCGTACGTTGCCCCATGCCCGCAACATGTTCGACGCAATGCACGCTCACGGCTCGCCACTCTTCTTTTCTTCTGCTCCACCCGTAGACCATTCCGCCGGTCGGAGGAGGCGTCGGAAATGACGGCAAGAAGAGTTGAGCTAGTTTTGTTGAGAGCACCCGTGGAGACGGGTTATGTTCCTTCGCAACAACCATGTTCTGCACTGCATTGCCATCAAAGATTGCGGAGAGTAAGTTGGTCAGAACACCTCGCTGCAAGAGAAATAACCTTCCGACCTCCTGGAACCAGTTCTTTGGCTCTTAGCTTGAGGAAAAGTGTGGAATCTTTCCTGAACTGTTCTTCATAAGCCTCAAAGACGATATGGAGCCTTTCAAGCCTAGCATGCTCTGTTGGAGTAATTATGCATCTATGAGATGCCATTAGCAGAATCTAATTGCATCTCGATCACCTCACAACATGAATAAAGAAGGGTTTAGGGTTTCCTTACATGTCACGGGAGTGGACATGATCGCCTGCTCGGTGCAGGTGTCGGTGCAGGCGTGATGCAGGGGTGATGTAGTCGAAGAAGAGGTTCTCCTCGATGTCCTGATTCCTTCAGGACGCCACAGTTTGTCAGGACCGGATTTTCGGGATAATTTCCTATAAAATGGCCCTTGTGCTCACCAGCCCCAGGATTATTGTTAGTTGATGAGGCACCTTCTTGATACAGAAATTCCAAGCAAAATAAAAAAAACATAATATGTAGTACAAGACCATTTTGGCCTATGAGTACAACAATTGGTTTCTAGTGGCTGGTGGCGGAAACGGTTTGTGGTCTCTCAGCGTCTATGGGACTCTATTTCCCACAGGAACAGCTGACCTGAATAACTCCAATCTTCACGAGGCTGTTGTTACCATAGCTTAGGTTCCGGGGCTGTCATCGCAACGCTCCTCTCCATGCAAGAAATCTGGCCAAGACAATAGCCAGGGACAAGCCAGTGAGTACTTTGAATGTACTCGCAAACATTATGAACACGGGTATAATATAACAAACGATAATCATGCTCTGAAATATTCTATGATCACAACGTCAGTCATAAAATAAAATCTCTGATGCACGCAAGCAGGTTATTTATATACACATGAATATGCAATAACAGAGTAGTAATAAAATGCACCGATCGGGTGTCTGAAGCGACGCCTCGAAAGGATAGTAAATAACGAGCATGCCTCAGTCGGGCGTCTGAGCGACACCACATAAAGGTCTTATAAAGTGAATAAATAACAGCATGCCACAGTCGGGCGTCTGAGCGACACCACATAAAGGGCTTATAAGTGAGACGAGTAACGAACATGCCATAGTCGGGCGTCTGTGCGACACCACATAAAGGGCTTATAAAGTAAAATAATTAACAAGCGGGCCACAGTCGGGCGTCTCAGCGACACCACATAAAGGGCTTATAAAATAAAACAATGACAGTGAATATCCAGAAGGTAGAACCGTCCCAGGGATACTCAATAATTCAAATAATATAAAGGGTTAGTCCATAATAATAATAATCATAATCATCACAAGTCACAAGTCATGATCCATGTTCTGGTTTAGCAGTTTCTCCTCCGAAGACCGACACTAAGACCGACACTTGACCCATCCTGCATCTGTAGTCCTTAACCATGGACACGGCTATTCGAATAGATTTAATCTCTGCAGAGGGTGTACTCTTTACCCACGAGTAACGGATTCCTTTGGTCCATCGGGACTAATTCCGTCTACGGTCTTTTAATTGAAAACACACCTAACCCGCACACACCAGCTTAACTTACCGGTGTCTGGAATCACCCATGACACCTGTCAAGTAAAACTCTAAGTGGGGAGGCTACAACCTCGATTAGCATGGGATCAAATTTATACATGGCTACTAAGGGGTGCCCCTCTCGGTCCCAACCGAAACACCCATGCCCCGGACCAGGTGGCCTGCCTACCGGCTGCGATCGGTATCTTCCACCATGGACTCTTTATGCGGTGTGTCTTTGGAAAGGGGTTGACAACTTCTTGAACCGTACCCTACACCGCTTGAGGACAAGTGGTAGTACGAAACAAGTATGGGGGTTACTGGAACAAGACTCGATCTATGGCGACTCAGGAGGTTTAAGTATTCCCTGCGTGATTAGCATAACAAATATATTTCATCCAAGAGACAGAATCACCCGTCATCACACCCCATCATGCCATACCGGACACACTCGTCTCGACGAGGAACTAGGGACAAGCTCGGGTCTACCCAAGACAGGGACTTTCCTGGTTTCCTTCCGGTAGGCACGAAAGGCATACGAGGATGATCACTATCACAAGCATGTCCATTTTCAGCAGTAAAGACTCTTCTTTATGCACTCATGCGTATGATTGAAACATCACATAAAATATCGAATGCTCCATGTCAAAATGGTGTGGTAACAGTATCAAACAACACACGAAATTTTTTTGCCAGGGTTCAGAATGCTTGCCTTCAAGAGTATGCAAGTGGGGGTGCATTTCTGAAAGTTGCCTTCTTCTTCAAAATCCTATTTTTGAAAATATTCAAATTAATCAATAGTTTCAAAACAGTACACAAAAGTTGTCTAAATTTTTTCAAATAAACATGAAAATAAACTAGACAAAATTTGAGAGAGGTAGGAAAAAGAATCAACTCATTTGGAGTTATATTTTAAAAGTTAGAGCCTGTCAAAGTTTAGTCAAATTTCTGGTTTTAAATAAAACAGAAAAAGAAAAGAAAATGTTTCGAATAGATACACGTCGAACACGTACTTTGCGTTTACGCCTTCACTTAAACCACGTGGATGGTGCGGGGTCACTGACAGTAGGTCCAGGGGGCCCACTGGTTAGGTTTGACCGGTCGCCCCCGCCTCCCTCCTCCTCTATCTGAACAGGGGCGGGGCTCCGGCGATCGTCGCCGGTGATTGGCGGCTCCTCGCGGGCTCCGGAGGGCAGGGATGGATCCACCAGTCCAGGGCGGTCCTCCCGGTGGTCAACAGGCTGGCGAGGACTAAGGGAGTTGCCGGCGGCGAGCTCAGCGACGGAGGTGGCTTCGGGAGGAATTGGGGGTTCGGGCTATGGTGGTTCCCGGTCGCGTTTGAGAGGCTGGGCAGCTCCGCACGGTCAAGGGAAGTCGAGTGGTGGTGCTGGATGGACGGGGGAGGGCCTGCTCACGACTAACTGAACCGGAGAGTGGCGGCGGCCGAACTGGCCGGAGGCGAGGAAGAAGCTTCCCGCCGTCGTTTGTTGGCCGTGGGGCGCACTAGTGGGATGATACGAGGTTGCATGAGGGTCGAACGTGCTCGGGGGTTCCTTTTATAGCGCGGTTAGGTCGGTTCCACGGCCGTGGATAAGAATGCCGGCGAACCGCCGTTCTGTAGCTCGCAGAACGACGTGTCGAGGCTGGGGATGGCGGCAGGGGCTAGCGGACGAGCGGGTACTGCTCCAGGGGCGAGCTGGCGCGCGCGGGTGGCTCGGGCGGCGCCGTCCAGGGCAGGGGCCTGCTGTGGCCGGCCGCTAGTGGCCATGGCCGACCTGACGGCGGCGCTATGGAGCTCCAGGGGCGGCTCTGTGGAGAGGGAGGGGGCGGGTGCGTTGGCTGCGAGTGGAAGAGGATCAGAACGGGCGTGGGGGAGGCGGCAACGAGACGCGGCGATTCGGGCACACGCACGTGCAAAACGCGCACTCTGGCCACGCCCAGAGCACACCCACTAGGTGCTCGGCGAAATGCCAGTCCTTGTTAGAGAGCTCGAATGATGCTGGTAGTAAACATGCTTAGGTTAGTGGTAGATAGGAGTTTAGTGGACATGGTGGTTAGGCAAAGCAAGCAGGTCCAGTGGACAAACTAAAACTTATGTCAAATCTGACCATGCACACAAGGTGCTTGACAGAATGCCACAGGCACCTAGCCATTTCTTGGGGTGTCCAAAACCCCCAGACCAGTGTCCCTTTAGATGTAGGTGATGGTGGCAAGGTTAGTTTGTTAAAAACAAAAACTTGTTAGTGCAAGTTTTTGAGAAAACCAATTCTGGACAGAATCTAGAGGCTATCTATTCATGGACCAAAAATACCGCAATGGGTCCATTCTCCTGGACTTAAGGGTTTTGCAGGGTGGTCTCTAAACAGGAACAAGAATCATGGGCAGCAGAGCAAAATAAAGTGGGGTTGCAGTAGAAAGTGCCAAACTGGACCAGAGAGCAAAAGAGGATGGTTTGCTTAGATTTTTCAAACAACACCAGTGGATTTTTGCACAAAATTGAATTATGCACTCCTACTGACCTCCCCTAATTTTGGTGGAAGTTTTGAAAGAATACTTAAATAGGTTGTAGTGCAAAAGTGCAATTGGACCAGATTTGAAAACTAGGGGTAAAGCTAAAAATCTCCAAAAGACTAAAGGATATTTTGCATAAAAATGATTTAGGGACATCATATGTCATCCCCAAATTTTTGGTGCGATTTTTAAATGAATTTATAAAAGGGTTGTAGTGCAAATGGGACCCTAAAACCTATAAAAAACAATTTTAGAGAAATAAAGCTCAGGGAAAAATAATTATATAAAATAATCCCACTGATAAAAGAAATGTTTTATTGAGAGAATATATGAGTCCAACAATACTTTTGAAAAGTTTTTACTTGGGGCAGAAAAACTCCACAATATCAAAGGAAAGAAAGGTTCTGAAATCAAAGATAAATCCAGAAAATAAAAGTTTTAATTACCTGGAATTTTTTTAATAAACAAAACATGGTTAACATTTTTGGGGTGTTACAACACTACCCCCCTTAAGAAAAATCTCGTCCTCGAGATTTGATAAGGGTTGTTCTGAAGATATTATTCCTATTAGCTGAAACCAAATGGTTTACTCATAGCACAAACTTTGAGTTGTCGGGGGCAGCTACGCCCGGGTTAAAAATGCAATCGCACACCAACATACTTATATGTGGCTACCATTAAAAATAGGGGCGCACAAGCAAACAACATTTAATCATGGCGATACAGGATCACATAATTACAGGGCGTGGACATAGTAAGACTCGGTACTACTCTAGCGACTCTAGTCTACCTTGTTAATATCTAAGCGAGCATGCCTTGTGGACGTCAAGGCTTCTCCACGGGTTTCACCGTCGGGATTTGCTGAAGAGGGTTGAGGGGCTGCAGGGTCGGGGTAGCGATGATGACCATCCCGGGGATTGTTGGCCACAATCCCGTTGGAGCGTGTTCCAAAAAGGCGACGAAGCACTTCTGGGGACACCAACGCATTTTGGTCGATGGCTGGGGCTGTCCTCAAGGACTCGATCGGTTGTCCGAACAGCACGACTGGGTTGTCGGCGTCGAGCTCATCTTCTCTTCTTGCCGGGGCTCGGCGTATCAGTTCTCCACGAGCTGCGATCAGATCAAGAGTGATTTGATCGAACAGATCCTCTAGTGCACTTACATAGCGCACGGATGCAACAAAGGCAGGATCCGCCTCGTGATCTCCGTTGGCGACACTGGGTGGCCTACCATACCCGCCACGGCTGGGGTAGTAGTAGAAACGAGCGACAGTTAACTCTGGGCGACAAGTGCCGGAGTTGAACTATAGCCTCTCGAGCAGCTAGTTGGATGGCTTGTGGCTCAAAGGAAGTTGTCCTTCTGGTGAACCTGTAGGGGCGTTCTGGAGATAGACCACTACCATAGATGTGCACTGTGGCCCAGAATTGACGGCTCTCACAGCTCATGGGTCCTTGATACACAACATACTCCGGGGGCTCTTCTAATGCAAAGGCACGGCGGGTGAGGTTTGCTAGCACGGTCACAAAACCTCCAAGGTTGTTTGCCGTGGTTTCATTGTGCACGACGGGGCCAGGCATTATGGCTTGGTTTTGGGGAAGAGGTTGTGTTGTGCTGTGTTGAGGCTAGCGTGCCCTTTTTATTGAAAAAGGGGAAGGAGTCTTCCTTCGCACGCTTGCGAATGAGACAAATTGGGTGTCGGCCACTGGCACGTGATCGACAGGCTAGGCTGATAGGTTGGGCACCGACTGCCAAAAGTGTCGGGGTCACTATGTGGCTATCTTGCATGAGAAGCTTGGTCGGGGTTAGGTTAAGGTTTGGTGGGTTGGTTAACCTAGGTTTATCGACCTAGCTAAGATAGGATTAGCCAATGGTCAGCCTGGCTCTGATACCAAGTTTGTCAGGACCGGATTTTCGGGATAATTTCCTAGAAAATGGCCCTTGTGCTCACCAGCCCTAGGATTACTGTTAGCTGATGAGGCACCTTCTTGATACAGAAATTCCAAGCAAAAGAAAAAACATAATATATAGTACAAGACCATTCTGGCATATGAGTACAACAATTGGTTTCTAGTGGCTGGTGGCGGAAGCGGTTTGTGGTCTCTCAGCGTCTATGGGACTCCATTTCCCACAGGAACAGCTGACCTGGATAACTCCTATCTTCGCGAGGCTGTTGTCACCATTGCTTAGGTTCCGGGGCTGTCATCGCAACGCTCCTCTCCACGCAAGAAATCTGGCCAAGACAATAGCCAGGGACAAGCCAGTGAGTACTTTGAATGTACTCGCAAACATTATGAACACGGGTATAATATAACAAACGATAATCATGCTCTGAATTACTCTATGATCACAACGCCGGTTATAAAATAAAATCTACGATGCACGCATAAGCAGGTTATTTATATACACATGAATATGCAATAACAGTAGTAATAAAATGCAACGATCGGGTTATGCGGCGCCTCGAAAGGATAGTAAATAACGAGCATGCCTCGATCGAGGCGTCTGGCGACACCACATAAAGGTCTTATAAAGTGAATAAATAACAGCATGCCACAGTCGGGCGTCTGAGCGACACCACATAAAGGGCTTATAAGTGAGACGAGTAACGAACATGCCACAGTCGGGCGTCTGTGCGACACCATATAAAGGGCTTATAAAGTAAATAATTAACAAGCGGGCCACAGTCGGGCATCTCAGCGACACCACATAAAGGGCTTATAAAGTAAAACAATGACAGTGAATATCCAGGTGGTAGAACCGTCCCAGGGATACTCAATAATTCAAATAATATAAAGGGTTAGTCCATAATAATAATAATCATAATCATCACAAGTCACAAGTCATGATCCATGTTCTGGTTTAGCAGTTTCTCCTCCAAGACCGACACTAAGACCGACACTTGACCCATCCTGCATCGTAGTCCTTAACCATGGACACGGCTATTGAATAGATTTAATCTCTGCAGAGGGTGTACTCTTTACCCATGAGTAACGAATTCCTTTGGTCCATCGGGACTAATTCCGTCTACGGTCTTTTAATTGAAAACACACGACCAAGACACACCAAATTTAACTTATCGGTGTCTGGAATCACCCATGACACCTGTCAAGTAAAACACTAAGTGGGGAGGCTACAACCTTGATTAGCATGGGATCAAATTTATACCTTGCGCTACTAAGGGGTGCCCCCCTCTCGGTCCCAACCTGAAACACCCATGCCCCCGGACCAGGTGGCCTGCCTACCGGCTGCAGTCGGTATCTTCCACCATGGCCTCTTTGCACGGTGTGTGCTAGAAAGGGGTTGACAACTTACTAAACCGTACCCTACCTGCTGCAGGGACAAGTGGTAGTACGAAAGAAGTATGGGGGTTACTGCAACCAGACTCGATCTATGGTCGACTCAGGAGGTTTAAGTATTCCCTGCATGATTAGCATAACAAATATATTTCATCCAACAGACAGAATCACCCCTCCTGACACCCCATCATGCCATACCGGACACACTCGTCTCGACGAGGAACTAGGGACAAGCTCGGGTCTACCCAAGACAGAGACTTTCCTGGTTTCCTTCCGGTAGGCACGAAAGGCATACGAGGATGATCACTATCACAAGCATGTCCATTTTCAGCAGTAAAGACTCTTCTTTATGCACTCATGCATATGATTGAAACATCACATAAAATATCGAATGCTCCATGTCAAAATGGTGTGGTAACCATATCAAACAACACACGAAAATTTTATGCCAGGGTTCAGAATGCTTGCCTTCAAGAGTATGCAAGTGGGGGTGCATTTTTGAAAGTTGCCTTCTTCTTCAAAATCCTATTTTTGAAAATATTCAAATTAATCCATAGTTTCAAAACAGTACAAAAGAATTTGTCTATTTTTTACAAATAAATATGAAAATAAACTAGACAAAATTTGAGAGAGGTAGGAAAAAGAATCAACTCATTTGGAGTTATATTTAAAAAGTTAGAGCTAGTCAAAGTTTAGTCAAATTTCTGGTTTTAAATAAAACAAAAAAAGAAAAAGAAAACGTTTCGAATAGATACATGTTGAACACGTACTTTGCGTTTACGCCTTCACTTAAACCACGTGGACCGGTGCGGGGTCACTGATAGTGGGTCCAGGGGGCCCACTGGTCAGGTTTGACCGGTCGCCCCCGCCTCCCTCCTCCTCTGTCCGAACAGGGGTGGGGCTCCGGTGATCTTCGCCGGTGATTGGCGGCTCCTCGCGGGCTCCGGAGGACAGGGATAGATCCGCCAGTCCAGGGCGGTCCTCCCGGTGGTCAACAGGCTGGCGGGGACTAAGGGAGTTGCCGGCGACGAGCTCCGCGGTGGAGGTGGCTTCGAGAGGAATTGGGGGTTCGGGCTATGGTGGTTCCCGGTCGCGTTTGAGAGGCTGGGCAGCTCCGCACGGTCAAGGGGAGTCGAGTGGTGGTGCTGGATGGACGGGGGAGGGCCTGCTCGTGACTAACTGAACCGGAGAGTGGCGGCGGCCGAATTGGCCGGAGGCGAGGAACAAGCTTCCCACCGTCGTTTGCTGGTCGCGGGGCGCACTAGTGGGATGATACGAGGTTGCCTGAGGGTCGAAGATGCTCGGGGGTTCCTTTTATAGCGCTGTTAGGTCGGTTCCTCGGCCATGGATAAGAATGTCGGCGAACCGCCGTTCTGTAGGTCGCAGAACGACGTGTCGAGGCTGGGGATGGCGGCAGGGGCTAGCGGACGAGCGGGTGCTGCTCCAGGGGCGAGCTGGCGCGTGCGGGTGGCTCGGGCGGCGCCGTCCAGGGCAGGGGCCTGCTGTGGCCGACCGCTAGTGGCCACGGCCGACCTGACGGTGGCGCTGTGGAGCTCCAGGGCGGCTGTGTGGCGAGGGAGGGGGCGGGTGCGTTGGCTGTGAGTGGAAGAGGATCAGAACGGGCGCGGGGGAGGCGGCAACGAGACGCGGCGACTCGGGCGCACGCACGTGCAAAACGCGCGCTCTGGCCGCGCCCAGAGCACGCCCACCAGGTGCTCGGCGAAATGCCAGTGCGTGTTAGAGAGCTCGAATGATGCTGGTAGTAAACAGGCCTAGGTTAGTGGTAGATAGGAGTTTAGTGGACATGGTGGTTAGGCAAAGCAAGCAGGTCCAGTGGGCAAACTAAAACTTATGTCAAATCTGACCATGCACACAAGGTGCTTGACAGAATGCCACAGGCACCTAGGCATTTCTTGGGGTGTCCAAACACCCTAGACCAGTGTCTCTTTAGATGTAGGTGATGGTGGCAAGGTTAGTTTGTCAAAAACAAAAACTTGTTAGTGCAAGTTTTTGAGAAAACCAATTCTGGACAGAATCTAGAGGCTATCATTTCATGGACCAAAAATACTGTAATGGGTCCATTCTCCTGGGCTTAAGGGTTTTGCATGGTGGTCTCTAAACAAGAACAAGAATCATGGGCAACAGAGCAAAATAAAGTGGGGTTGCAGTAGAAAGTGCCAAACTGGACCAGAGAGCAAAAGAGGATGGTTTGCTCAGATTTTTCAAAGAACACCAGTGGATTTTTGCACAAAGTTGAATTATGCACTCCTACTGACCTCCCCTAGTTTTGGTGGAAGTTTTAAAAGAATACTTAAATAGGTTGTAGTGCAAAAGTGCAATTGGACCAGATTTGAAAACTAGGGGTAAAGCTCAAAATCTCCAAAAGACTAAAGGATATTTTTGCATAAAAATGATTTAGGGACATCATATGTCATCCCCAAAATTTTGGTGGGATTTTTAAATGAATTTATAAAAGGGTTGCAGTGCAAATGGGACCCTAAAACCTATAAAAAACCATTTTAGAGAAATAAAGCTTAGGGAAAAATAATTATATAAAATAATCCCACTGATAAAAGAAAATGTTTTATTGAGAGAATATATGAGTCCAACAATACTTTTGAAAAGTTCTTACTTGGGGCAAAAAAACTCCAAAATATCAAAGGAAAGAAAGGTTCTAAAATTGAAGATAAATCCAGAAAATAAAAGTTTTAATTACCTGGAAAAATTTTAATAAACAAAACATGGTTAAATTTTTTGGGGTGTTACACGGGACTGGCCGGGGACGGCTGGCTTAGGTCTTCCCGTCGCTGCAGTGCTCCCCCTGA
Source organism: Aegilops bicornis (assembly GCA_021605145.1). Taxonomy (NCBI): domain Eukaryota; kingdom Viridiplantae; phylum Streptophyta; class Magnoliopsida; order Poales; family Poaceae; genus Aegilops; species Aegilops bicornis. The sequence continues at coordinate 796,475,688 of CM038671.1, read as the reverse complement.
TCGGATGGGGTGAGAATATCGGGAGGAGAGAAAACCGTACGTGAATTATGTTTTCACAAGTGGCCAGCTCTCTCCCGTATCCTTTTATATGGCGCTGGCGACAGGGGACCCAAAACCTGAGTTGGTTTTTGGGCGCCCCCGATCAGGGCGCGGTAGTTCTGATCGAGGCTCACGTACGTTGGTACGTGGACCCCTTCACTTATCGTTATCCCTTCATTTTTTTGTTAGACTAATAGATCTAATCTGGCTTGTTTAAGCCGTCGGATCAAAACCAACATTCTCCCCCTTGATCGTTCGGCTTAACTTCATTCGCCCATTCTACATAGGAATGATGTACTAAAGTGAGGCGTTACAACAGCTTGAAACGCCATAGGACCTCAACACTTATAGCACGCCCGCCTATTTTGAAATGGAAAACATTTTGCTAATTGGGGAGTGGTTTATTTTAATGGTCCTCTTATTCCAGAATCATAAGGCTTCCAGTAGTCCCATGCCGGCAACATGCTCACGAAAAATACTAGGTGGAAAGCCTTTTGTTAGCGGATCCGCAAGCATATGCTTCGTTCTTATATGTTTAACATAAATTGTTTGATCCTGGATTCTATCTTTCACAACACAATCCTTTATGTTAGTGTGTTTGGCAGCACCACTTGACCTGTTGTTACTCGTATAGAAAACTACGGGTTCATTATCACAGTACAATAAAATTTGTTTAGATATTATGTCAACCACTTTAAGTCCGGGAATAAAATTCTTTAGCCATACAGCATGCCCGGTGGCCTCATAACATGCTACAAATTCTGCTTGCATCGTAGATCCAGCAGTTAACGTTTCTTTGGAGCTTTTCCACGATATAGCTCCTCCCGCGAGTGTGAATATATAACCTGACGTGGATCTCTTACTATCCACACACCCGACAAAATCAGAGTCTGAATAACCAACAATTTCTAGATTATCACTTCTTTTATATGTAAGCCTGAAATCCTTAGTTCCTTGCATATAATGCAAGACTTTCTTTGCGGCCTTCCAGTGGTCCGGTCCTGGATTTGATTGGTATCTGCCAAGCATCCCGGTTACAAAACTTAAATCTGGGCGTGTACAAACTTGAGCATACATGATGCTTCCGACAGCTGAAGCATAAGGAACGGACTTCATCTGATCAGTTTCATATTGGTTCCTTGGACATTGAAATGTCCGAAACTTATCGCCCTTAACTATAGGAGCAGGTGAGGGTGAGCACTTATACATATTGAATTTTTTCTGTACTCTCTCAAAGTATGCCTTTTGGGATAGTCCTAACGTTCCTCTGGACCTATCTCGGTGAATCTCGATGCCGAGGACATACGAGGTTTCACCAAGATCTTTCATATAAAAACTGGATGACAGAAAATTCTTGGTCTCATGCAGCGTATCCTTATCGCTACAGCCAACAATATGGCATCGACGTACATGACTAAAAATGTGAACCTATTGCCTTTAAACTTAACGTATATGTAGTTGTCCACAACATTTTCGGTGAAACCAAAAGTTTTGATAATTTTATCAAACTTGAGGTACCACTCTCTTGAAGCTTGCTTCAAGCCATAAATTGATTTCTTTAGACGACATGCTAAATATTCCTTCCCTTCCACAACAAAGCCTTCTGGCTGAGTCATGTAAACATTTTCTTTTAAGTCACCATTCAGAAATGCCGTTTTAACATCCATTTGGTGTAGTTCTAGGTCGTAATGAGCTACTAATGCCATTATGATTCTAAAAGAATCCTTGGTTGACACATGAGAGAAGGTTTGCTTATAATCAATGCCTTCTCTCTGTGTATACCCTTTTGCCACTAGTCTTGCCTTGGAACGTTCGACATTCCCTTTGGAATCATACTTGGTTTTGTAGACCCACTTGCAGCCTACTTTCTTAGCTCCATCGGGAACTTCTACTAAGTCCCAAACGTCGTTTGACCCCATAGACTTCAACTCGTTTTCCATGGCAACCAACCACTTGGACGAATTTTTGCTTTTAATGGCTTCCTTATAAGAGGTTGGATCCTCCACCTTTCCCAGATCATTCATATCCTCAATCATGTATGTGATATAATCATCTGATATGGCTTTCTTTCTCTCACGACGTGGCCTCCCCATAGGAGGAGGTGGTGGAGGAGCATCATTGTTCTGAGGGTCATCTTCATTACCCGACTGGTGGTCCTCTTCACCTTCTGGATTTACATTAGTTTCAGGATCACCATCAGCCTCAGGACCTGAAGTACCAGATTGGGGATGAGACGCCACCATAGTTTGTAGTGGCAAAACAATCTCTTGGATGGTCGGGGATGGAACACACACCTGTTTCTCCTCAAGATTGATCTCCCTTATTTCGGTGGCTTCGTTATCCTCAAAAAATACTGCTTGTCGAGTCTCCACATACTTGGTGGTGTGACCCGGACAATAGAAATGACATCCCTTTCCCCTATGAGGGTATCCAATGAAGAAACAACTAACTGTCTTTGGATCTAATTTCTTAAGTTGTGGATTGAAAATTCTAGCCTCAGCGGGACAGCCCCATACACGTAAGTAATTCAAGCTCGGTTTCTTTCCGCCCACATATCATAAGGTGTGTTTGGTGCTGCTTTAGTTGGAGCGAGATTTAGCACATGTGCGGCCCTCTTTAATGCCTCCAACCATAGGCTGACTGGTAAACTTGCATGACTGAGCATGCTTCGCACCATGTCCATAAGTGTGCGGTTTCGGCGTTCAGGCACGCCATTTTGTTGAGGTTCACCAGGCATTGAATACTGGGCAACAATTCCATTCTCAGAGAGAAACTTGGCAAAGGGCCCTGGAATTTGCCCATAAGGAGCATGCCTACCAGAATACTCTCCCCCACGATCTGATCGTACAACTTTTATTGTTTAGTTGGTTCTTCATACGTCTCCAACGTATCAATTTTTGATTGTTCCATGCTATTATATTACCCTTTTTGGATGTTTATTGTCTTTATTTTACACATCTATATCATTTTTGGGACTAACCTACTAACCGGAGGCCCAGCCTGTATTGCTGTTTTTTTGCCTATTTTAGTATTTCCAAGAAAAGGAATATCAAACGGAGTCCAAACGGAATGAAACCTTCGGGAGCGTGATTTTTGGAACGAACGTGATCCAGAGGACTTGGAGTGCAAGTCAAGAAGCGATCAAGGCGGCCATGAGGGTGGAGGGCGCGCCCCCTATCTCGTGGGACCCTCGGGCGGCCACCGACGTACTTCTTCCTCCTATATAAGCCTATGTACCCCGAAAACATCCAGGGAGCCAGCGAAACACAATTTCCACATTGTAACCTTCAGATCCGCGAGATCCCATCTTGGAGCCTTTCACGGCGCTCACGGAGGGGGAATCGACCATGGAGGGCTTCTACATCAATACCATAGCCCCTCCGATGAGTTGTGAGTAGTTTACCATAGACCTTCGGGTCCATAGTTATTAGCTAGATGGCTTCTTCTCTCTTTTTGGATCACAATACAATGTTCTCCCCCTCTCTTGTGGAGATCTATTCGATCTAAACTCTTTTTGCGGTGTGTTTGTCGAGATCCGATGAATTGTGGGTTTATGATCAAGTTTATCTATGAGAAATATTTGAATCTTCTCTGAATTCTTTTATGTATGATTGAGTTATCTTTGCAAGTCTCTTGAATTATCAGTTTGGTTTGGCCTACTAGATTGATCTTTCTTGCCATGGGAGAAGTGCTTAGCTTTGGGTTCAATCTTGTGGTGTCCTTTCCAAAGTGACAGAGGGCAGCAAGGCACGTATTGTATTGTTGCCATCGAGGATAAAAAGATGGGGTTTATATCATATTGCTTGAGTTTATCCCTCTACATCATGTCATCTTGCTTAATGCGTTACTCTGTTCTTTATGAACTTAATACTCTATATGCAGGCAGGAGTCGGTCAATGTGTGGAGTAATAGTAGTAGATGCAGGCAGGAGTCGGTCTACTTGTTGCGGACGTGATGTCTATATACATGATCATGCCTAGATAATCTCATAATTATTCGCTTTTCTATCAATTGCTCGACAGTAATTTGTTCACCCACCGTAATACTTATGTTATCTTGAGAGAAGCCTCTAGTGAAACCTATGGCCCCCGGGTCTATCCTTTATCATATTTGCTTTCAATCTACTTTTAATTGCATCTTTACTTTTTGCATCTATATTATAAAATACCAAAAATATATTTATCTTATCATACTATCTCTATCAGATCTCACTTTCGCAAGTGGCCGTGAAGGGATTGACAACCCCTTTATTGTGTTGGTTGCGAGTTCTTTGTTTGTTTGTGTAGGTGCGTGGGACTTTTGAGGAGCCTCCTCTTTGGATTGATACCTTGGTTCTCAAAAACTGAGGGAAATACTTACGCTACTTTGCTGCATCACCCTTTCCTCTTCAAGGAAAACCAACGCAAGCTCAAGACGTAGCAGTTCTCAACTTCGGCTTTGAACACTTTGAATTTGTCCCAAGCTTCCGATCGATCACGTATAGGATAAATATATCCGTATCAAGAGAAGTCGACTGTGAAGGTAATGAACGAATCAAAACCATCCATAGACTTAACATTAAGGGGTCCACATATGTCAGTGTGTATGAGTTCAAGGACACCCGTGGCTCTTACCCGTCCTTTCTTAATCGTTTTTGCGTATTTACCTTTTATACTGTCAATGCATTTGTCTGCATCAGAGAAGTCTAATGGAAGGAGTACGTCATTTTTAATAAGTCTTTCAATTCTCCCCCTCGAAATGTGCCCTAAACGACGGTGCCACAATTTCGAAGAGGTACTCGTACCCTTCCATTTCTTCTCAATATTACATACATCACTCACATGCAGGATAGAATCATTCAATGATAACATATATAATTGGCCTCGTCTGACGCCGAGGCCTACGTTCTTATTACAATAATTCAAAACTAATTGTTTGTTCCCAAACTTGCTCTCAAACATGTTATCATCTAGGCAAGAGACGGAAATCAAATTCCTACTTAAGGTAGGGACATAAAGAACATTATTTCAATGACGACGGAAGCCAGTGTGGAGTTCTAAGGTGATTGACCCTATGGCTTCAACATCAACTTCGACTCCATTTGCCACCTTAAGTCTTCTTGCCCCCTTTGCCATGGTTTGGATTATATTTGAGTCCTGCATAGAATTGGCAACGTGAGAAGTTGCACCTGAATCAATCCACCAAGAGGTACTAGAGTAATCAACATATAATATTTCATCAACGAAAGTAATTTCATCAGTACCTTTCTTCATCAACCATTTGAGAAATTCTGGACAGTCTTTCTGATAATGACCCTCATTATTGCAGAAGTTGCACTTGTTTTCTTTAGGCTTATCGTCCACCTTCTCCTTTGCTTTATATGAGTTTGATGAATGTTTCTTAAAGAACTCAGCGCAAAAAAAATGTTTCTTAAAGAACTTCTTTTGTGGGTGTTGCTTAGAAGAGCTTGCTCCATCATGTTTTCTCTTGGAGGAGCCAACCAAAAAGGCTTGGTCCTTTCCTTGCCTCTTAATCCTCTCTTCTTCCTCAACAATTCTTGGAGATATCTCATGATTGTCCATTTCTCTTTAAAAGAGTTATAGTTAATCTTAAATTGATCAAACTCTTCAGGGAGGAGTCCAAGATCATGATGACAAGGAGATTGTCATTGAGCTCATATTGTAATGCCTTCAATTTGTTACAAGCATACGCAATATTTAAAATGTGAGCCCAGACAACACCAGCATTATTATACTTCCCAAGGAGCTTGTGAAAAGTTAGATAAGCATAAACCTTGCTCGGAGCCTTTGAATTGCTCCTCCAAGGCTGCCATGAATTCCTTAGGAGTATCTTTCTTGGGTAGTGCCCCAATTATGTCAGGTGATATGGATGATCTCATCACAAGCATAGCAATGTGATTTGACTTTTCCCATATTTCCATCTTGGAATCATAAGTTCTCTTTAGTTCAGCATACCCTGTGACACCAGCAGTGGGAGCCACGGGTTTATCCTCCCGTAAAGCATAATCAAACTGATGGACGGCAAGGCATAATTCCATCGAGTTCTTCCGACGAGGGAAGTTACTACCCGTCAACGGTTCGACAGTAAACGCAACGGAAGTTGTAATGGACATGAAAGGGTTTTATGAGTAATTGACATGAATATGAAATTTTACGTTGGTAAAATAAAATAGACATGCCATGTATTTTATTTCAACTCCATGTCAAAACACCGTTGGGCAGAAAAAAACATGGAATTAAAATATCATAAGTGATGACTCATAATAATAAAATAACGTTGGTCTGAATTAAAATCATAGTCATTTCATTCTCAATTAAGACATCAACATAAGAAAAATATCATTTTTTTTATGTCTAAAAAAATTCATCATGCAAACACATAATAAATCCTGAATAAAATATCTCGTTGGCTCAATTTTACGCAGAATAATAGCATGTTTTAATTCATTATTATCTCAGATATTTTCTGGCTAAAAAAACAGTGCAAAAACATAATGTGTATTGACTTGAAATGCACTGGAAAAAACGGCCAAAAGATATATGCCCGAAATCCCCACAGCTACACGTAAAATGGCCCAGCCCAGAAGAAGTTTTTTTTTCCGCTGGACTGACATAACCTGCGCCGCAGCCCACAGCCGGAATTGGCCCATTAGCGCCCGCCGGCCCAGCAGGGAGCCGCGCGATGCTCTGAGCCGTCGGATTGAGCCGACGGCTCGGATCGCCCCGCAACTGAGCGAAAGTAGCGGCCGGGTCAAACCCTAGGTCATTTCCCCCTCTCCCCCGCATTTCACGCTCCCGAGAGCGGCGACAGCGTTCGACGGCGCCTCGAGGCACGCCGGCCATGGCGGCGCGGCGGCTGCGCTCGCCGGAGGAGCGTGCAGCAGGATAAATCCCGCGCGCTCCCCCGTCGAGCGTGGCCCCGGCATCCACGCAGATGGCGCTTCGTTCGGTGGTTGAGGGTGCACCAGCCACCGCGGTGGTTGGGGTTGACGGCGACGTGCAGGGCGACGACCCGTACACGCGCGCGTTCGTAAGAGCGGCGGCAAGGCGCAGGAGCATTCCGCACGTCGGGCAGGGCATGACGGCGTCACGGCGTCTCCACCCTCGCTCAGCGGTGGGTGCTGTGCAGGCCCCAAAGGGAAAAGGCGGCTACGCGGCGCATTTGGTGAGAATTTCTCCTCATTTTCTTCTCCAATTCGTGTACATTAGTGCTTGATGTGGGGAAAAAACAATCCTAATTTTAGAATTAGGGTTCTACCGAATTGGGGAAAAAACTAGGGTTCTTGAACAAGGGATTTGCTATTGTTGATGTACGTGTATCCCTCTGCCTTCTAACTTGATGTCCAAACGGAAACAACACTTAAGAAAATACTCCATTTTAATTAGCAAAAACTTAATCATGAGCATTAATTCTCTGGAAGCATAAATAAAACTGATTAGGCATAATAGGCGGTAGAGATCCGTGACAAATTAGTTTATAACATGATGATTTACAGAGGGCATCAAGACAGTAGCATGCATATTTGGGCTAACCAGGGGCTAAAACTTTCAATCTTGATCATGAACCTTAAACATGACATTGATCTTAACATGATAGTGATTACTGATCAACAATAAAGGGATCTATTGCAATCAAGATTGGCGACTGATACCATTGTTGGAGTAATTATGTATCTATGAGATGCCATTAGCAGAATCTAATTGCATCTAGATCACCTCACAATATGAATAAAGAAGGGTTTAGGGTTTCCTTACATGTCACGGGAGTGGACATGATCGCTTGCTCGGTGCAGGCGTGATGCAGGGGAGATGTAGTCGAAGCAGAGGTTCTCCTCGACGTCCTGATTCCTTCAGGACGCCACCGGGACTGGTCGGGGACGGCGGTGGCGGCTGGTTTAGGTCTTCCCGTCGCTGCAGCGCTCCCCCTGATTGGATGGGGTGAGAATATCGGGAGGAGAGAAAACCGTACGTAAATTATGTTCTCGCAGGTGGCCAGCTCTCTCCCATATCCTTTTATATGGCGCTGGCGACAGGGGACCCAAAACTTGAGTTGGTTTCTGGGCGCCCCCGATCAGGGCGCGTTAGTTCTAATCGAGGCTCACGTACGTTGGTACGTGGACCCCTTCACTTATCGTTATCCCTTCTTTTTTTTTGTTAGACTAATAGATCTAATCTGGCTTGTTTAAGCCGTCAGATCAAAACCAACATGCTCATCAATGTCATACGCCGGGATCTTGTTACTTGCAAGCACTCCAGGAGCCTGTAAAGATAAGGATCTTGCTTATGCATCCAAAAGTAATGGAACAAATCAACCCGTCGAGCAGCGTCAAACTTAAACCTTTGAAAGCCAATACAGGCTGTTGGACGAGCAGACAAGATGCAAGGAGCCACTAGTGAAGAGCCTCTCGTAAAACGACCCTGGTGTGACACCGGTCACGACAACAAGGTCATTTCCTCGATGGAGCGTGACCAGGCTCTTCATCACCGTGTTGAAGTCGTTGTGGGGGAGGTCATTGAGGAGCACACATACTTCTGGTGGTGGATGTATGAACTGAAGGCAGTGATTGTGTATGGCCTGGACAGCTATCGACACCAGTGTTAGAGCGTTGGGGCCAGAGGAGCAACCCAGATCGGCGATCGCCATCTTCGTTGGCAACATGGTGCTGGTGCTGGTGCATAAGTCAAGGATGGCTGCTTCTATTAGGGGTCTCATCTTGTTCTGTTCAACAATCTGCAGTCAAGTCTTAGCTAAATGGTGTGATTGGGGTCCTTCTTAACTTCCCCGTTTCTTCTTTATAACTCATCAATAATATAAGCTAAGTATGAGCAAGTTCTTGGTGAAGCACTTTCGATAGTACAAGTGGCATAGAACAAAAGAGAATTAGTTGAGACACCTGAGCACTGGAGTTGCGAGCATAGCTTGTTTCCCCTTGTCCTCGATTCATATGCAGCGTCTGTTTGGAGGCCATGGCTTTGCTTGGAGCAAGCTAGGCTAAACTCCAGACCTTGAATCTGCTCAACTCCAGATCTTGAAGCTTCAGAATCTAGGCACGTGGCTACTTAATGGGGGCAATAGTAAGTCAGCGTGCTTTATTATTTTAATCTTATGGCTAGCATTGCGACCTGTCTGTCACTGAAAGGCTGGTAAAATCCAGATCATAATACAATACTAACGACCTGTCTGTCACTAGCAGGGCATCATTTATTTCAGACTAGCAGACCAACATGGTATTCAATGGAAAAAAGCAAACAGGAAAAACATTTTAGATGAGCAGTGCACAGGCACACTCTTTTTTGTTTTGTATGGTATAAATTTACTTATTTATAGTGTCTGTGCACTTATGAAGCTAAAAAAATCTTGAAAACGCCAATAGACACAAGCACACAATTAATGCACGCCAATCAAGCAGCCGAACAATAAATTAGTATGCGACCTTAAGAGAATGATGCTTCAGAAAGAAAACAAAATGGAAGGATATCATGACAAAACTAAGAAGTTTCTTCATGCTTACAAAATTACCACAAAACTAGCAAAAAGACTCGTGCGTTGCAACGGGAGAAAAAAGATCCTCTCATATCTCTAGCTGGTCAGTTGGACAAACTGTGCGTGGCCGGTTCGCAGATTATGAGATCGAACCCTCCCATCGGCAATTTTGTTTTTTGCCAGCTCTCCGGACCTGGGCCTCAGTGCGCCGCCAGGTGAGCTTTCTCCGTTTGGCCAAAACGGGTGGCAAGTAACGAAACCAAATAGCGTACGCGAAATTAATTGAAGCGGGACCAAATGAAGCAGGATGAAACTAAAAATATCACCTCCCTTTAATAATAGGTAGGTATAGATTTAATAGTAGGTATAAATAGATATAGACATATAGATAGAAGAAAACACTAATTGTTTTGTGTTTTTTTTCTACTGCCCAATCGAAGAATAAATTGTGACGGGCCAAGGCCCAAAGCATGCCCAGTCCAGTTGGTTTCCAGTGCCTGCCTAGTGCGAGCACGCACGCATGCGGCTCGGCAGCCGGCGTTAACACACATGCATGTAGCCGGCTAGCGCGTGCATGTATGCGGCTCGGCAGCCAGCACGCCCGGCCAGAGCACGCGGAGGCGGCGCCTAGCGAGCACACACGCCGTAGTTCACGCCGCTCGCCTGCCTGCCCGTGGTGCACGCCGCCCGCACAGAGCCTGCACGCAGCTCGTCCACCTATCCGCATGCAGCTCGCATGCTCTCCTGTGGTCGCATGCCACCTGTCCTCACGCTCTCCCGCAGGCGACCCCTGCGGCGGCTCGCCTGCCTGCCCTCACGCGCTCCCATACATGACGGTATCGGCGGCTCGCCTGCCTGCCCGCACGCATGTGGCTGGTGGCCCTCCTGCGCACGAACGCCTGTTGGCGTCCAGCACGTGACCGTGACCCGCACGCTCGCCCACAGTGCATGCCGCCCGCGTGCTCGTCTGCGCGCTTGCTGTTCTGCACCCACACGCAGTCCGCCCTCCTAAATGGAACGTATGCGGTAGCTCGCTTGCCACGCACGCAGTCAACCCTCCTGCGCACGAACGCCCCCCGGCGTCCATCACGGGGCGGCAGCCGGGCGAGCGCGAGCTCTGCGGTGACGCGGGCACGATGGGCTATGGCACGGCGCGAGCTAAGGGTCCGATCTTGGCGCAGGTGACGACTCCGTGCGGTGTGCACGAGTTCCTTCCCGCGGTTTTCTGGTCAAGATGACCTAATAAGGCTTCGTGGATGGTAAACGTGTTTGACTTATTGGGCCGAGAATCACTCAAGTGTATGCGCTGGGCCAGTGCTCCGGCGAAATTTACTTTTACGGATGAAACGTCCGTGGTCAATCAACGCTTTAGTACCACCTCGCGTATATATTTTAAATTCAAACTGAAAACATAAATTCACAAGAAGACAAATACCCGTGCGTTGCAACGGAAGACATAATTGAAGTGTATTTAAATTTAGTTAGAATTATATGGGAAAGCATAATGATAGTTCATGTGAAATTTAATGCTCACCAAAATCCGTAGACCAACACAATAACAATTTATATGCTAATTCCAGATGGATTTCAAATTTATTTATATAGAGCTATAATTCATCATCATATTCTAATTTAAAATAGAACTGGTTATCTTTGATCACAGCTTGAAATATATTTCATCATGGTTGTAGAGGTGGTGTCGGCATGTGTTGGGTGCCTGGTGAGAACCACTTGTCATCGACCCATGTCGTTGTCACACAATATTAACAAAACAAAAAATAATAAAGTGGAAATGCTGGGATTTTACACAAACAATTCTACAAAACAAAAATAGTAGGTAGCAAGCTCCAGAGGACCTAAAAACACGTGTTTCAATTATGAAAAGATGATACAGATGTCATAAACTTTTAAGGAGAAGATGTACCGACTTATCTATATAAATAAAATTAATATTAATAAAAAACATAAATAATGAGATCACACGATTGATTGACACATTAATATTATTTATGGCAGAGGATAATGGATATACTTGGGGCTCAGTAGCATGAGATTTGCTTTTATTATTGGGCTTGTTGATATTTTTTGTTTTTTCTGTTTTCATGTAGCTTAACATTATTAATCCCAGAACTATGGGTTTGATCATCATACTGTATCACAAAGCTTCGTGAGTCTCTCTTGCCCACCAACTTATAATTTTGTCTCTCTTGCCCACCAACTTATAATTTTGTGGACTTAATGCTCCTAGTATATTAGTTGATATTTCAAACCGGCAAGAGTAAAAATCTTAGTATAAAGAAATAAAATCATTAATATTTTAGCCGTACAAATACAACATTAATTAAAAATTTATGTTGTTATTTTTGCCGTGCTCATTTTCGTTCCTCCATAAATATCGTTGTGTGCACCCTCAACCTTCCTTTTTAGCCTCACACAATCCTGATTCCGCCCGTTTAAATCCTTCCTTGTTAAATCCTTCCTTATTAAATCATTCCTTTTACTTATTAGCCTCACATTTAGTCTGTGCACTTATGAAGCTAAAAAAATCTTGAAAACGCCAATAGACACAAGCACACAATTAATGCACACCAATCAAGCAGCCGAACAATAAATTAATATGCGACCTTAAGAGAATGATGCTTCAGAAAGAAAACAAAATGGAAGGATATCATGACAAAACTAAGAAGTTTCTTCATGCTTACAAAATTACCACATGAAGGAAAGGGCATATCCTATCTCTGTAAAAATTACAGTGCTCATTAGCAGACAAATAATGAACTAGCATACGCCCTTTTTTACATATTATTGCACAGTAAGGAAACATCAATGGCAAAATACCATGACAAAAACGTAGAAGCCTTTTCCGAAAAAGGGTTTCCCCCCGCTTTGTATACAAAGCAACCAACCGAAACATCCAACGATAGGTCTTTGGAAGCAAAGACAACACGCCCAAAAGAAAAGAAAGAGAAAATACAAGAGAAACAAACGCCGACAACGGCGGATCGACAAAGAGACGAAGAAGCCTCGTGGCTGCTGCACCCACCGGAAATCTCCCACCAGACTCCGAGCCTCCGAAGCACCGGTACCAATCAACACCTCCAAGAAGGGACGCGACGAAGACGACGCTGCTGCCAAGGGTTTCCAGACATGGTGAGGAGAGAGGAAGGGTAGCTCCGACGCCCTCCAGGAAGGTCTGGCGGCACCCACAAGCGCCACCGCGTCGATGTCGGCCAAGCCAACAGAGATTTCTCCCGATCCCAACCTCCAACTCAGGCACTCCGAAGCTCGCCGCCAAACAGACCATCACCCTGCGCCAACCCGGACACGAAGCGTTCAACGTTGTCTCATCACGGCACCGTGAAGCATGGTCGGCACGAGGAAGAAGAGGAACCGGGACAAGGCAGCAGCACCGTCGGCACGCGGGAGGGCCCCACCTCCACCGCCGAAGACGGTAGCTAACCGGACGCAATGGCAGGAACACACCAGGCCCATGGCGACAGCCCGGCCGGAACGCAGGCCCGTAAAGTTCCCGCCAAGGCGCAGCAAGACGCTGCACGCTGCCGCCCGCTTCGCCCATGCCGCCCCTTCCTCCCCACACCGAAGCCGCCATGGAGGCACCACCACCACGCCGCACCGCCGCCACCATCACCGGGTCGCCGGACCGCCATCGCCGAGCCGCACCACCGCAGACGCCCACGACGGAGAGGAACCACCGCAGCCGCCAAGAGTCTGCCAGCGGACCCGGCCGCCGCCACGCCGCGCTGCCCGCCGCCGCCGGCGGAACTGCCGCCGTGGCGGCGCGCTCCATCACAAGAGCCACGCCGACCACGCCGCCGAGGGTCACAAGGCCAGGTGCTCGCGCCCGCCCGCGAAGGTGGGACCAGCGTCGCCCCCAACACGCGGATGAGGAAGAGTAGGCCTCACGCCGCCGGGTCACGGCTAAGCCAGCGCCGGCGGCGGCGAGGGAGGAGGGAGGAGGAGGGGAGACCGGCGGCGGAGGGATCTAGGCGCCCGCCCCGGCCGCCTCGCGGGTGGCGGCGCGGGGGGGAGGGGGGAGGGGGAGAGATCTACTTCAAGCAATGTTTGACCCGTAGAAGTCTTTTTGATACTTCCAGGATAATCATATGAACAGAAGGGTTGCGTAATAATCAGAAAAACTTTTTTTGCTTTTCTTTGGGCTTGTTGAGCTGTGTCCTCAGCATTAACCTTGGTACCTTATGTTGTGTGTGTGTGTGTGTGTGTGTGTGTGTGTGTGGACCTCCACGCCTTGGGCGTGTTGTGGCTGAACTCGTGTGCTTGTTTGTGGCTTGGGCGGTTTGCTTTATATATAAAGCGGGGCGAAAGCTTTTTTTGGTAAATTCAGAAAAACTTCAGTAACAAACTCAATCAGCAAAACTTTTCTATCAAACTTAGGCGAACACCAACTTCTTCTCCTTTGGTTCTCTCATCTCCATGCCGGATTTGGGAAGAGCTACCTTTGTATCGTTCTTGTGTTGGATTTGGATCATGTTTACCCTTTCTGTTATGTGGATTTAGCACATGTGTGAGTGTTTCATGTTGATTATAGTGTTTGCTCTCTCCGTGTTCTTCGTGTTCCTCGCAGGAATCCACTCCACACGTGAAAGATCGGCCGATCGGGGCTCCACCCCGTATAAAATTTGGGACAGTAATTGGATCCCACGGGAGCCTTTGCTCCGATATCTACTGCCACTGATACAAAATCCGCCTCAGATGGTCCATGAGTTGATCAATAGTATGAAGCAACATGGAACTCGGGACTGGTCAGACAAGTGTTCTTGCCGATGGATGCGGAAGCAGCTATATGAAGAAGCGAAAGCGTAGAATATTTGTGTCCCAGCGCTGGTTGTCTTGGACATCCAGGACTCATCATGCATGGAATCACTCGCTTGCAGGAAGGGTTTATCTTTGGCTAAGATCATTTTTTTTTTTGTGGGGAATCTTTGGCTAAGATCTAAGCATTAGCAGAGTGTCAATTGCATCTGACTGCGCAATGGTGGTGCAGGATATTAACAATGGATCTTATGGAGTTTATGCTGCTATTATCAGGGAGATAATTAACCCTCAGAAAGACTTAGTTAGATAGTTGATCTTTCATCCATGAACGTACGAATTTCACAGCCTTGCAAAGCATGCTACTTCTGTAGGTATAGGATGTCATTTGTGGCTTGGTCATCCATATGACCCAAGTAGTGTACCTGTAAACATCCTTGATCAATAAAGTTGCATGTGTTTGCCTCAAAAATGATTTACCATGGCACAATCTTTCTTAGACTTGATGCAGCACTTCGAGGTGAAGAATTTATAGATGCACAGTGAGATAATGCACCTGGCATTCTGTGAATCACCTTTGACTCTCACCCGCTGGTCAATGTTCCAACTACTACTTTCAATTATGAGCTTATTCTTGCCTTTACGAGGACATGCTCAAGTTCAAGACGATTGGTTACACCTCCATGGTCCGAAGTATGATCAAATCACCACAGGTATATCCCAGGTTAAGAAACATAGACGTAAAACAGAGGGTGTGATTATATACACCCCAAACGCGCACATTTCAACAACCCTGCCGTGACTTGTGACTACCTTTCAGTTCTTGTTAGTGCGCAACCAGGCAAGCTTGAAGATGGCCAGCTATATTTCTCAACAACAGCATCAACTGCTTTTCATTTTGATGTGGACCAGCGCATGGCTAGGCATCCATGATGTCATCTGATTTGCGCATGGCAACATCAGATGACACAGCATGGAGCAGAGCCGCACATCTGTCCGACGAAAATCCTAACGTTCACGCCCTCTAAATTCAGTTTTGTTTTCTCATATAATAGTTCCAGCTGCTGGTACACCCAACAGAAGAATTTCCTGCTGGCAGTATATTGTTTTCAGGTCTACAAGATGTTGATCCCATCCAACTAAGCTTCGAAAATCCCACTATACCTTTACTGACAATGCTAAGTAGTGAAGAGATCTGAGCTGACAACTGAGCTGCAAACTGTCTATTTTGAACAGAAAAATAAAATAGAACAGTATGCCACAGTTTGAGAGACAAAGCTACTCCGGAATGCATAATCCCTTACCATAATTAATTCATCAGAAAGAGTAATTCAAATAATGAAAGCTTCACTCACATGCCATCTAACTACCTCAGCACTTCTGCCACCCAGCATAATGCCCCAAGGCTTACAACAGTCTACAAGTCTACACTCTACAGACTATGGTGACATCAGAACAGCACAGGCATCTCTTTTTAGAGCACTGTGTGGAACTTTGGTCCTGTTCGTAAGTATGTATATACCTCAACAACATCAAGAACAGATGTATTTAACAAATTGCTGCCGGTATGCAATATATACCACATTTCTTGCCATGGTTAGTGAGTGTTATATTGACAACCGTGCCATACTTTTTCGTGTTACATACAATGTTAGAATCGTAAGCCATGATATCTCAAGGCTGAAGCACATGATAAATATATAACATAGCTTGTATATCAGTTAACTTCAAACAACACACAGGCTACTAGTTAAAATTCCATCTCCAAATTGTATATCTCAATACTTGACGAATAGTGACACTTTCAGATATGTTAAAGCATCTCTTACAAGTTGACTAATCCGGGCCATCGCTAAACACCGTGCTCCTAACAACAGCATGAGTACATAACTCCATATAAACTACACATGTGCTAACAAAACTTCAGCCAATAAAATAGAGACATGAGGCAGATTAGTTGACAAAATATTTCAAAAGTAGAGCAAAATTACTATGTTAGTTTTAGTATGAACACACACAGCAGTCACTTTAGGCCGAAAGTTTACCGAGACAAGCCAAGATTTCATGCAACTACATAAAAATCAAAACTTCTGATCATAACTTGTATACATCACAGCAAAAAGAAGAAGAGGACAGAAGGCTCATAGTTCATCAATTTTCATAAATATTTCAGTTCATGAGGATACGATTCCTAGGCAGAAAAAAACCAATACCTCACTCAACAGTGGGCAGATGAGAGGCAAAGCCTTCACAGCATAACCTTCTAGAGCCAGGAAAAACTATGCTGAAGACCTGAAGTAGACTTTGCTTAAGCTGACATTTAGAGACACGGAGGTCTCAACGACCAAGGTGAAGCATTCACAACGTAACCTTCTAGAGACGGAAAAAAGGTATGCTGAACAAGACTTTGCTTGAGCCGACATTTAGGCAGATGGACGTTTTTGCAACCAAGATTGAAACTGTCAAGCAATTCACCATTGCTGTCAACGGGAATGAGATACTGATCAAGAAAGAAGAGCACAAGCACATCATCATCCCATGAAACAACGTCCAAAGAATAGTCACTGTGGTTCCAAAACTGCTCCCTGATTTCTGTAAGCGGCAATGTGATTCGGTATTTTAAATCCCAAACCTCATTTTCGTAGTTCCGCAACACCCATATATCAACAATATCTTTTTCTTCCAGAAAGGGATAAACATCAAATTGTTTCATTGCATAGTTACGCTTGTAGATGCCAAGCGTACCATCCATATCAAAAATATTTGCCTTGGTGGAAACAACCGGAGCATGCATTCGTCGGAACGACTCAGATATGGTGTCGAATACTACTAGCGGTTTGCTGTCACTCTGATGCTGCAATGGGTTGCTTTCACTCAGACAATAGGATGGGTACCAATGCAG
This sequence comes from Aegilops bicornis, assembly GCA_021605145.1. Taxonomy (NCBI): domain Eukaryota; kingdom Viridiplantae; phylum Streptophyta; class Magnoliopsida; order Poales; family Poaceae; genus Aegilops; species Aegilops bicornis. The sequence continues at coordinate 796,458,473 of CM038671.1, read as the reverse complement.
GCTATCACGCACCAGGACAGGTACGTCAAACCACCACAACGCTGTCTCCGGACAGCCAATGTACCTGGGTGGCTGATCAGAGCCCAATGGAAAGACATAGCAGCCGATTTGGTCTTCAGGCGAGTCCATGTACCTCCGTAGCAGTAATAGCCGGTAATCGTCGGTGGATTGGCGTGAGTATATCCCCAAAATGTCGAAGTGCCACGATGGCATGCTGAGTGAGGCATGCTCACGTGTGGCCGGGTTGCAGACAGAGAGCCAGGTGCGAATGCCAGCCAGGCAAAACTTGGAAAGAACGACAATGCCGTCACAGGAGGCCTCCAGATGGAAGGCCCCGTCATCGTCATCGAGGCCGGCCACGGTGTGGAGCTGGTCGCCTTGGGCGGCGGCGGCTGCCCGGTGGTCGAAGGCGCGGATGTTATTGTAGCGGACGCCGAGGATCTGGTCGTAGGCGGAGAAGATGGGGAGGGCGGGCTGGTGGGCATGGTGGGCCAGGAGGAAGCAGCGGGTGGAGGTGGCGCAGCGCCAGTCGCGGCGGACAGCGCGGCAGCGGAGGAGAGATTTGGGGTCGAGGCGGACAAGAATCTCCCACACGACGATCTCATCTGGGAGATTGCCTACGCCTAGGAGAGGGGCCTCCGCCATGGTCGCCGGCTGGGAACGAGACGAGTTGTGGAGTTGTGCTGGTGGCGGCGGCGGAGATGCCTTGATCGAAGGGCTTAGCCCAGGTTCGTTTGCAGATTGCAGTGTAGAAGAACAGGCCGGGTTAGCCGACCAGGAGAGATTACATGTTAACTTAGTGGTACAGGTTACTCAAAAAAAAAACTTAGTGGTACAAAATATTTCTTCCTTGTCTTGAAAGATGAATTATTCCTATTTTCTAAAATGCAGATTTCTTTTAAATAAAGTAGGTTTGCTTTGGAGGAGAAAATTAGAATTGCGGGGCCCAATCCAGAGCGAAGAAACTCAAGAGGTGTGCGGGTAAGAGCATCTCCAGCCGTTCGGCCCCCAAGCGCAGCGGCCCCAACCTTTAAACTACCGGTAGTTCTTTTCTTTGTTTCTCTTCTAAAATCTACTAATGATTTTTTGCTACTGTAGTTGTTTATAACTTGACTTCTAACCATTTTCGATCTGCTTTTTCACCTACATTTTCCTTCTATTCTCTCCACACGATTTTCTGTCACTGCTCTTCTTCCTTTTGGTTTGGTTGCGCTGCCTCTCATTCGTGTTTCATTGTTTTTCACCGGTTTCTGCTTGGTGTTTCTTAACAGACTTTCAGCTTTAGTAAACCTCGCTTCAGCTTTCAGCTACTAAACAGATGGCCTTACATAAAGCTCACGGACAAACTAGAATATGAATCAAGGACTGCATCTGAAAAAAAACTAGCCAGCTCATAGTGGGCCCAATTCTTAATCTTCTGCTCATCAGTACAAGTTCCATTTCTCGAGCATATGTTAAGGCCGAAGATCACATGAAGCAATGATTCCTTAAAAGTGGTTAGCAGTTAAAGTGAAGTTATATATGGAAATTCCAAACGGAGCAACACAATGGAAGAATTACAACACTATGTTTCAATACCTGACCAGATGTCAATAGAATCATGTCATGAATGATCTGCAACAGAACATTGACTTGAAAGTTGACTATAATGCAATCATAAAAAAAAATTGACAACAGCCATAGCCCAGTTTTATATAGGCTACTGTAAAACATAACAGTTGGCGGTAAAGTAACTCTAGGCAACATTTATAAACCGTAAACAGTAAAAGAGCTCATCCAGCAGTCAAGCGACTTCATTAGGAGAGGAGCAAGCTGTGCGTTGGATCTGCCTGAAGCGTTTTTCCTTTAGGCAACCTGGGAACCTGAAACGGAAGTACTGCTAGCTAGGATCATCCCAGGAAGTACTACGCAACATCACTTTAAACTCCCGATAGTTTCTTTTATTTCTCTTTTCAATCTATAAAATTCCCACCAGTTTTTCTATGTTTATCCGAATTGTATTTCCCTACTGTTCACATGCTTTTCTTAACTTACTTTCAGCTTCAACCACAGTCCAGCTCCACCTACTAAATTCAGTGACCTTATTTACAGCTTTCCTTCCGATTCCTATGCTGAGGGCACAATCTACATTCTACCAGGGGTACTGGACATGGCCTTGCGCCGGTTAGGGCAAAAACATGTGGACATATGAATCTACAAAACCCATTGAGCAACAGCAACTACAAATTGTATCCCAGACTTCTATATGCAAATCACAAGTTCTTAACAGCAGTTGCGCTACAAATCGTCCCAGAAATCCAAAACAGAAAAAATCACAAGAGCAATCAGTACAAGGGGTGAAGCCTAGACACCAGCGAGCATTACGAAAAAAGAACATGAAACATTTTATTCATAACCTGTTCCAAGCCCGACCACAATGTGCAGCAGTTCCATGGACCACTGGTAAGCAAATCTATACCCTGTTTCTTGCCTAGAACAAAAGACAACTGCAAAATTAACAGAGAACAACAAGGGAGAGTATACATTTAAATATTCAGTCGCAGGAACCGAATTCAGAAATGGGCAAAATTTGAGCAAACATTTTGTACTGCAAAATATAAGCACCGGATTTCATTGCTAAGATGTAAAACGAGGGAAGAAGAATCGCGCACACACAATAGATGGAGCATTAGGCTGATCCCTTCTCCTAACTAAGACAGCGAAGTCAATTCTTCCATTAAAAAATGGATATATGAAATAGATCAGTTAGCACATATTCAAATGCCCACCATAATAACTTGGCAATTTGAGCATCAACGCACACACACTCTCTTCAACCTGGAAGAGTATCGAAGCAAGCATTAATTTTTCCAAGCAACCACATGACAGTGAGGGCTTCTTGGTCATATCTTTATATGCATCAACAAAGAAGCTAGTAGATTCATAGCGGATAAAATTCACACATAGGGTAGCTCACGAGGATACAGACATTTAGACCTTTAAGAAGCACCGACACACTCAACATCTTTGAGATGAAAGGATGAGCATTCACGACATAACCCTAGTGTCGGAAAAACAGAACGTGAGACTTGAGATTGTTTGAGCTGATGTTGAGTAGGATTGAGACCTCTGCAATAAAATGGAACAGATTTAAGTCTCACGAGTTACATATTTTGTTCTAAAAGAAAACAAGTTTCATAGTTCAATTTTAGCCGCGTTATTTGAGGTTTCACTGGATCTGGAACTGGATGTCAACATAGCAGCTATTGATTTTGTGCTGGATGTTTTGCATCCTCCCAGTTTCAGGGAGAAGCAGACAATATTTTCTGCATCTACACTAAAGGTAAACTGCTAGCTAGGATCATCTCACTCTAAACTAGTGGTAGTTTCTTTTCTCTCTTTTCACTCTAAACTGCTAGCTAGCTAGACTACATTTCCCACCATTTTTTTCTACTGTTATCCAAATTGTATTTTCCATAATGTTCACTGTGCGGAGCAGAAACGTCTTACCCTTCGAGGGGGACGTGGTACGTGTTATATAGGAGATTGCGAGTCCCTGATACGCGTACAACTCTGTTGGAGATACATAACTTGAGGGAGAAGAAGTACATGAGATAAGAAGTATAGTTACAACTGAATACACAATTTGAACTACCATGCGGCTATCTATCTTATCTATCTCCTCGTACATATCTCGTTTGACACCCTCCCTTAATCACAACTTCATCAAGTTGAGATTATGCTTGAAATCTTCGAAACTCCTTGTAGGCAAAGCTTTTGTAAACCCATCTGCCACTTGATTCTGTGAATGAATGAAACGAATGTCCAAGAGTTTATTAGCAACTCTTTCTCTGACAAAGTGGAAATCTATTTCAATGTGCTTTGTTCTGGCATGAAATACTGGGTTTGCAGGCAAATAGGTGGCACCAAAGTTATCACACCATAAGCATGGAGCTTGAGAGCTTTTCACACCTAGCTCCTTCAAAATAGATTGTACCCAAATGATTTTTGTTGTTGCATTGGCCAAGGCCTTGTATTCTGCTTTAGTGCTTGATCTGGACACTGTGGCTTGTTTTCTGGCACACCATGATATAAGGTTAGGTCCAAAAAATACTGCAAAACCACCAGTGGAGCGTCTGTCATCCAAGCATCCTGCCCAATCTGAATCAGAAAAGGCACTGACAAGAGTAGAGCGTGACTTGCTGAAATTTAGGCCGACATTCAAAGTATACTTGACATATCTGACAATGCGCTTGGCTGCAGTCAAGTGAACTGTGGTGGGTGCATGTAGGAACTGACATACTTTGTTGACAGCAAAAGAAATGTCTGGCCTAGTCAATGTTAAGTACTGAAGTGCACCTACAAGACTTCTGTATTTTGTATAATCCTCTGAACCCAAAAGTGTTCCCTCTGTAAGAGATATTTTTTCCGTACTAGAGAGAGGAGTGGGTGTGAGTTTACAACCTTGCAAACCTGCCTTCCTTACCAAATCTGTTGCATATTTTTCTTGAGAGAGATGTAGCCCATCCTTGTGCTGCTTCACCTCAATTCCTAGGAAATAATGCAATTCTCCTAGATCCTTGAGAGCAAATTCAGCACCTAAATCCTTCAAGAGTCCTGATATTGCCTCATTAGATGAGCTTGTGACAATAATATCATCAACATATATAAGAACAAACATGGAGGTGTTGAACTTGTTATAAATGAACAAGGAGGTGTCAGATTTGGAAGGAACAAAGCCAAGTGTCTGCATCTTTTTACTGAGACGGGAATACCATGCCCTTGGAGCTTGTTTCAGTCCATATAATGCTTTATCTAGCTTGCACACATAGGAAGGTGTATGTTTGCTTTCAAACCCAGGAGGTTGTTTCATGTACACTTCCTTTTCCAGAACACCGTGAAGAAACGCGTTCTGTACATCTAATTGTCGAAGGCTCCATCCCCTGGAAATAGCAATAGACAATACGAGACGAATGGTAGCAGCATTTACAACTGGACTAAAAGTATCCTTGTAGTCTATGCCATATCGTTGTTTGAAGCCTTTTGCAACTAGTCTAGCCTTATAGCGATCAATGGTTCCCGTCAAACTTTCTCTTAATTCCAAATACCCACTTGCAGTCAATGAGGTTTTTACCTTGCTTTGGGGGAACCAAGTGCCACGTTTTATTTCTTTCAAGTGCCTTATATTCTTCTACCATTGCCTTTTTCTACTTTTCATCACCGAGAGCCTCTTCAATTGTGTTGGGCTCACCTGGTTCACCTGTGGAACAAACTAGACCATATTTGGTTATGTGTTTGTAATTTTTCGGTTGAATCAAACCTTGCTGCAGTCTTGTGCGGCGTTTTGGCGAACCAGCAGGATCTGCGGCCATAGAAGATCCCGCAGGAGCCAGATCAGCAGCAGAACCCAAGGAAGATCCACCCGCCACTGTCGGTTCCAGATGCATGGGATTTTCTGTGGCTGTGGCCTGAGGCGATGGTGGGGAAGACGCCGCAGGAGCCGCAGACGATCCGGAGGCGCCGACCGGCTCATCATGGGCTTGTGATTGCGTGGGCCCGTCTGAATCAGGGGCTGACCCCGCATCTGCCTGACGCGTGAGGCTGCGCCGCTTGTAGCAGACCAGCTGGTCTGCAAAGCGCGTGCGGTCGAGGCCACTGTCGCGCTGCCACGTGGCGGCGTGAGACCGGCGCGGGTTGGGAGGCGCATCTCGCCCTGTCGGAGGGGGCCGCGCGTCATGCAGCGGGCTGCTGGCGCCCACGCGACCGACCGTGCCTGGTGCGTCTGGCGCGGGCATGTGGCTGGTCATTGGCATAGATCCCAGAGGTGATTGTCTGGGTACCTGCAGCTCCGATCCCGAGGGGGATATGCTTCCCTCGCCGCGACACATGTGATGAGGCCCATCTGGATGGATTTCTTCACCGTTTGGGTTGATTTCTTCGCCATTTTCTTCTCTGTCTCCATAGTGTGGTGCTCCTGTAACATCATCAAATGACTCATGCGCAAGAGGGTCAGCCGACATATGATCACAACAATTATCAACACCCCCTTGATCATAACCAGAGAGATTTGGAGGAAGCAAAAGAATTTCTTTTTGAAGTAGAGCACCAGCGTTTAGATGAAGATCAGAGAAAGGGAATTTAGTCTCATTAAAAACCACGTCACGTGATATATAGAATCGACCAGTGGAGATGTCAAGGCACTTTACACCTTTGTGTTGGGCGCTGTATCCAAGAAAAGCACATTGGATCGACCGAAACATGAGCTTGCCTTTGTTGTATGGGCGTAGGTTAGGCCAGCACGCACACCCAAAGACACGAAGAGTGGAATAGTCAGGTTTGACATGAAGAAGGCGTTCTACTGGAGTTTCATTATTTATGACACGACTAGGGAGCATGTTGATAATGTGAACAACAGTAAGAAATGCTTCGTCCCAAAACTTCAATGGCATGGAAGCATGAGCTAAGAGAGCAAGGCCAACTTCAACAATGTGATGGTGTTTGCGCTCAGCAGAGCCATTTTGTTGGTGAGCGTGGGGGCATGACACATGGTGTGAGATGCCAAGGGTTTGGAAGAAGGAGTTCAACTTCTCATATTCCCCTCCCCAATCGGATTGGACAGTGATGATTTTAGAATCAAATTTACGCTCAACAAGTGTTTGAAATTTTTTAAACACTTGGAAAACGTCGGATCTTTTCTTAAGAAGATAGATCCATGAAAACTTGCTATAGTCATCGATAAAGCTTACGTAGTAAGTGTGCCGACCAACAGAGCTAGGGGTCGGTCCCCAAACATCAGAAAAAATCAATTGCAATGGTTGAGTAGACACACTGGTAGAGATTGGATAGGGGAGCTGATGACTCTTAGCTCGCTGACAGGAATCACAAATAGTTTCAACATTACGCTCACCAACATACGGGAGCTTATTTTTCCTAAGAAGTTTTTCAACTAAAGCAAAAGAAGCATGTCCTAAACGATCGTGCCATCGTGTTGACGAGAGTTTGACAACACCAAAAGCCTGTTTATTGAATCTTGTGTTCTCTGGAATCAACGGGTAAATCCCTCGAACACATCTACCTCGATAGAGAATTCTCTTCGTGGCCTGATCCTTGATCAAAATGAAATATGGATGAAATTCGAGAACAACGTGATTATCAAGAGAAATTCTATGAACAGAAAGAAGGCTTTTATTGGCACTAGGAACATGCAAGATTTTCTTAAGATGAATATTTCTAGGGGGGTATGAAAAATTGAGTGACCAATGTGGTTAATCCTCATACCTTCACCACTAGCTGTGTGGATTTGATCCTTGCCACGATATTTCTCCTTCATTGTCACCTTTTCAAGTTCGTTGGTGGTGTGGTTGGTGGCGCCAATGTCGACGTACCAGTTGATGTCGATCACATAGGAGCCATCCGCAACAGCGGAAAGTTTGTCCTTGTCTTGGGAGGAGTCGTTGTCGTCGTCGTAGCGATACCAGCAGTCTTTGGCCGTATGCCCTAGCTTGCCACAGATCTGGCAGGGAGGTGCATCTAGCCATGACCTGGTGGAGCCACCGCGACGGCACCTGTTGTTGCCAGAAGAGGGTCGTCCGCCGCCACGAGTGATGGAGTTGCTGTTGCCGTGTCCCCCGCCCGAGGTCTTGCCCCTGTTGCGAGGTGATCCACGCTGATGAGAGGAGCCGCCGCTGTCGTGGTTCTAAGTCTGACAGTAGAAAGGGGGGTAGGTATGGAGAGGCAAGATCCTAGCTATGGAGTAGTTGTACGCACAAGGAGTTTATGAGTTCAGGCCCTTCTCGGAGGAAGTAACAGCCCTACGTCTCGGAGCCCGGAGGCGGTCGACTGGTATCATGTGTATATGAGTTACAGGGGTGCGAACCCTTTACATTGAGGAGGGGGTGGCTTATATAGAGTCTGCCAGACCCCTCCGGCCCTCAGTTATGCAGGGTTTAAGATACATTAAGATCGGGCGTTACTGGTAACGCTACAAATAAAGTGCTATGATGACCATAAAAGCTACCTAATGACCGACCGTTTGCGTGCCGAGTAACTTTAGGTCTCCTGGCTGTCGAGTGGATGGCTCCATGGTCGAATGTCTAAGTCCGTCGAGTGGAACATTTCTGGGTTGACTGAAAGGTGGTTTCTTCTAGAGATGTCCTTGGGGAGGGTATCTTGGACAGGTCCATGACCCTACCCTGGGTACATAGCTTCATCATTAGCCCCCGAATGGATCGAGGTTTGAGTGGGGAAGGAGTTGAACACGCTTCCGGCCCATTTTCGTGCTACGCGTATGTCTTGTTCTGGATCAATGAACTTTAGGTGACGGCACCAACTTCTTTTTCAGTCGCCTTGATCCATTCTTTGTATTCGTCGAGTGAATCTTTTTACTTGGGGAACATCCGAACGACAGAGCGGAGGAGATCTTCCGTCTGACGAGTTATTCTGCAGCTCGCGGACTTAGCGGGATTCGTATTTTCAGGAAGCGCGCGGGGCGGAGGAGGCCGCAGTAATCGGATGGGATAAGGCAGGGACGCCTCGATCTCCGCGCCACCTTTTTCACCACGTATCGCGCACGCGACTGTTGCGGGATTTGACAGGATCGCCCGGGCCTACAAGTCAGTCACTCGGAAGTAACCTCATATAAGGCGCCGGACTGGGGTTTTTGAACAGTGCGTTCTCATTTCCTCCTCTCTTCCCCAGACTTATCCGCCGCGTTCGCTTCCGTCTCAGTGCCGCTGCCCCGTGCGTGTCTCGCCGGCGACGATGGTGAAAGAGAAGACGGCAGCCCTGGAGCGGGCGAAGAAAGCGACGACGAAGGCGAAGGGAAGGGCGACCAGTCGAGGCGGATCTTCATCGAGGGCCGGCTTGCCGCAGGGCTGGATCCAGGGCGACTGGATCCGCTCGACGATTCGTCAAGAAGATCTTGACGACCTGGCCGATGGGGGACTGATCCCCCATGGATCGGTGCGGCTCCCGGGGAAGGAGTCTGAGCCGCAGCCTCAGGAGGGTGAGTGCGTTCTCTTGGCCACCCATGTCGACCGTGGGTTTTCTTTGCCGCCTCACCCTTTCTTTCGGGGGATTTCTGAATTTCTTTGGGGTGCAACTCCACCACTTCACACCCAACACCATCGTGTACCTCGCTGCTTTCGTGTCTTTGTGCGAGAATTTCTTGGGTTGTTGGCCTCATTGGGGTCTTTTCAAGCACATCTTCACTTGTCGCTCCCAGACGGTGAAAAAGGCCAATCCGAGTGACGAGAGAACACAAGTGATTCAGATGTGTGGGGGTCTTGGGGTTCAAATGAGGGGGAAAAGTGCTTTTCCGGCCATGATCCTACCCGACTCGGTCCGTGGATGGCAGTCGACTTGGTTCTACTGCAAAGACCAGCCGAAGCCAGGGCAATCGACCTGACTCCCTCCTTTTTCCATGGACCGAGTGAGGAAGCCTTCCTCTTTGAAGGTGGTCCCGGAAGAGAAGGCGCAGGTTAAGGTGCTGGTCGAACGTGTTGTCCAGCTTATCCGTGACGGGGTGACCGGCATGGACCTCTTGGAGGTCTTCCTCCGATGACGCATCGAGCCGCTTAAAGCTCGAGACCATCCGATGTGGTTGTGTTCTGGCACTGAGGACACCACTCGGATCCACCCAGAGGATATTGACGATGCCACGCTGGAGAGGTGGCTGGCGAGCATCACAGGGAACAAAGACAACCCACGAGGAGCCAGGAGGATTCCTCCACTCGACCAATCATACGAACCGCATAAGGTCCAAGTGCATCTCGATCGTGGATCCTGCTTTCTTCCTTCCATTTTGCTAAAACTCAGTCGACTGACTTTTGTCTTGTTTGTTGTCTTCTAGGCCACTACTGAGATGTACTCGATGCCCAACGGGGCGCAAGAACAGGCCGAGGAGGAAGAGGCAAGCGGAGGTGAAAGTGAGGAGGAGTGGCAATCTGATGGTGAGGGGGAAGAGGATGGCGATGGCTCCAGTGAAGAGGAGGAGGAGGAGGAAGTCGATCCTCCTCGCATGGAAAGGCGATCCAAGCTCACGCATGATCCCGCGAGTGAGCGTGGCAAAGAGACTGCGCCCGTTGGGCAATCGTCGAAGCGCCCTCGAGGGGCCTCTCCGGCGCCGACTGAAAAAGCGCCAAAGCATCCACGAGCGGCGCCATCAAAGCCGTCGGAGGCCTTGCCCAAGATGAGAATGGCCATTCCCACCATTTTCGGGTAACAGCAGAACTTGTGTTTTCTCGTTTAGCACGGACGAACTCTTGGTCGACTCATTGACTATCCGACTGGTTTCTAAAATCTGCAGTGCTGCTACTTCCGAGACCTCCGCCAAGAACGAAGACCAGGAAATGGAAGACGCTGCCACTTCCAACCTTGGTACGCTCTCTGTAGTTTCACTTTTGGTCGATTGGATTTTCGATTTCAACTTTGGATTTTTCTTGTAGTTCCTCCTCATGTCATCGATCTCCCTGATGATGACGACGAGGCGCCACTGAGGTCGAGGAGGAATAGAAAGGCGCCGGCTGGCAAGACTACTCAGACTGCATCAGTGCCTGAGACATTAGTTCCAGAGGGTGGCAAGATCACTCGGAACTCCGTGTCCTTCGTTGTGCCGCTGACGAGTGCCAGGCCTTCGTCGTCGACTGCTGACCCGCCCTCCCTTTTTGCCACACACCATGTCCCAGAGGACCAAGCGGGTGCTGCTAAGGAGGCTATACGCCAGGCGGGGATCATGATGGAGCAGGTGAAGGCGATCGGGAAGCCAGCCAAACGGCCTATGATGCTAGCTCATCCCTTCAGAGCAACGTCTAGGTTAGTTGGTCACCGCTTGTTCTGTTAGGATATCCTGTCTGAAGACTTTCTTTCCGAAAATCTTTGTTTCTGTACACCCACTGGGTGTGTCGATTGAATTTTTAGATTGGTGGGGGCACGCTGAGTGCACCCACTGGGTGTAGTCCCCGAGACTATGGTGGGCTGCTGGCAGTTGACTGTAGTCTTTGTATCTTGAATTTCTTCACTCTAACTTCTTCACTCGGTCTGGTCGGACCATGTCGAGTGGAATCTTTGAACCGGTGGGGGCACGCTGAGTGCACCCACTGGGTGTAGTCCCCGAGACCATGGTCGACTGCTGGCAGTCGACTAAGGTCTGAAGACCCTGTTTTTTTAGATCATGATGAGACCATGACCGATCACCGCGCTTAGCTATAGTGCTATAGTTTTAGGATCATAACCTCTTTGTCTCTTTCGACCGATCGATCGCATCGAAGTCAAGAACCAAAGGGGGCACGCTGAGTGCACCCACTGGGTGTAGTCCCCGAGACTACTGTTGAATATTTTGAGTCGGCTGTAGTCTTAGAAATGCTACAGTTTTTCTCTTAGTCGCTCGGAAGTGACCTATCTTTGATGTCTGTCGACTGATCTTTCGCAGAAATCTTGCAAGCTTGTGGCTCGCTATACTGAGTTGGAAAACAAACATATCCAGCTCGACCTTGACTTGAAGCTTGTTCAGGAGAACTTTCAGAAGGCGAAGGACGAAGCAAAAGGTATGATTGGTGAGAACTTGACAACTGTCTTTATCTTTCTGCCCATTCCTGATTCTGATCTCATTGTCATTTTGCAGATAAAATGAAGGAGGCTTTGAAGAAGAAGGACCACGCCCTTGCCGAGGCGCAGAAGGCGGCTTTGGAAAAAACAAAGCTTGCGGAAGAAAAACTGGCTTCAGTCGGTAAACTTGAAGAGGAGAACGCCAATCGGAAAGCTGCTCTCGACGCGGCCAACAAGGAAGTCACCATTCAAGAATGATAAGATAGCTCTGAATGACAAGGCTGGTGAACTGGTGGGGAAGAAGAATGATCTGGAGGCTTATCTGGGAGGGCTCGCCAAGAAGTTATTCATTATGCTTGAGGGTAATCTCTCCTACCCGACTGACCTGTAATCATCGACTTATCGCAGAACTGCTAGTTTATCTTTGAGTTGTGTTTACATAATTCTGTCAAAACTTCGAGGAGGAGACCAGTCGAGTGGAGACTGGCTTGGACCCCATTAACTCTCTTGTGAAGGACGAAGCTGCTATGAATGTGCTCCGACTGGAGTCTCGTGTTGCTGGTGTGGTTGACTACCTTGCTCGACTGAAGGTTGCAGCGTCGCGAATCGACACGACACTCTGGTCGGGAGAGACGCTTCAAAATGACCTCGAGTCTCTAATGACTTGACTGAATGAAGTTCCGGGTCGAGTGCAAGAATGGAAGAAGTCTTCTGCCAGGTGCGGTGCTGATGTTGCTCTGTCCCTGGTCCGTGTTCACTGCAAGGATGCGCGAGAGGACAAGCTGGCGTCCCTCAAAGTGGCCAATACCAAGAAGCATGACTTCCAATCTTTCATGGAGACCTTCATTGCTGCTGCCACTCGGATTGCTGATGGAATCGACCTAGGCCAGTTTGTCGCGCCTTCCAGTCCTCCACCCGAGGAGTAAGAAAAACTTCTATGCTTCGCCTTAAATTTGCCTCGGAATGCCGAGTGGTTTTGTAACCGATAAACTTTTACAGGCTTGATGCCTGAGCACTTCTGAATCCGTAGAATGTTATCTGAACTTGGTTTATCGTTGAATATGCTCGCATTTGCCTTCGAGCGAACTTTGTTCTTCACTCGGAATATACTTTAGTGCTTGTGACGCAGCTCTGAGGTGGAAAATCCAGTCGACCTGCACCTCATCGCTCTTGCAGGTAGGGATGGAGCGCAGATTGTAGTCGACCTGCATCCTTGCGGATCAAGATGGAGCGCATGTTGTATTTGTGGAATAGCTCCGAAGGAGAAGGCAACAGTCGACCTGCACCTCGTCGCCCTTGCAGAGCACATGTTGTATTTGTGGCGTAGCTCCGAAGGAGAAGGCAGCAGTTGACCTGCACCTCGTTGCCCTTGCAGAGCGCACGTTGTATTTGTGGCGTAGCTCTGAGGGAGATGGTAGCAGTCGACCTGCACCTCGTCATCCTTGCAGAGCGGAATGGATTTCATACTTAGGTGAGTACTGGACTGCAGCTAAGCCCCCGAGTGGGAGGGTTGCTCTCCACTCGGTAGGATTTACGAATACTTAGGCGAGTACTGGACTGCAGCTAAGCCTCCGAGTGGGAGGGTTGCTCTCCACTCGGTAGGATTTTCAAATACTTAGGCGAGTACTGGACTGCAGCTAAGCCTACGAGTGGGAGGGTTGCTCTCCACTCGGTAGGATTTTCGAATACTTAGGCGCGTACTGGACTGCAGCTAAGCCTCCGAGTGGGAGGGTTGCTCTCCACTCGGTAGGATTTTCAAATACTTAGGCGAGTACTGGACTGCAGCTAAGCCTCCGAGTGGGAGGGTTGCTCTCCACTAGGTAGGATTTTCAAATACTTAGGTAGCATCGACTGCCGCTAAGCCTCCGAGTGGGAGGGTTGCTCTCCACTCGGTAGGATTTTCAAATACTTAGGCGAGTACTAGAGTGCAGCTAAGCCCCCGAGTGGGAGGGTTGCTCTCCACTAGGTAGGATTTTCAAATACTTAGGCGAGTACTGGACTGCAGCTAAGCCCCCGAGTGGGAGGGTTGCTCTCCACTTGGTAGGATTTTCAAATACTTAGGCGAGTACTGGACTGCAACTAAGCCCCCGAGTGGGAGGGTTGCTCTCCACTATGTAGGATTTTCAAATACTTAGGTGAGTACTGGACTGCAGCTAAGCCCTCGAGTGGGAGGGTTGCTCTCCACTTGGTAGGATTTTCAAATACTTAGGCGAGTACTGGACTGCAGCTAAGGCTCCGAGTGGGAGGTTTGCTCTCCACTCGGTAGGATTTTCAAACACTTAGGCGAGTACTGGACTACAGCTAAGCCCCCGAGTGAGAGGTTTGTTCTCCACTCGGTAGGATTTTCAAACACTTAGACGAGTACTGGACTGCAGCTAAGCCCCTCGGTGAGAGGTTTGCTCTCCACTCGATAGGATTTTCAAACACTTAGGCGAAACAGATTCGCAGCTAAGCCCCCGAGTGAGAGGCTTGCTCGTCACTCGGTAGGGATTTTTTTTTACAAACTTAGGCGAAACGGATTCGCAGCTAAGCCACCCACTGGGGGATTTCTCACGTAAACAAAAGCGACAACAATCACTGGGAAAATTATAACACTCTTGTCTTTGATAAACAAACTACAGAGGTACTTTTTATTACATCTCATCCGAGTGAGTACTTAAGTATAAAAGGGGCGGAGCAGTTCCGCATTCCAAGCTCGTGGCTCATCAATCTGGCGATCGACATTGTAAAGACGGTACGCTCCATTGTGGAGAACTTTGGTGACGATGAAGGGGCCTTCCCAAGTAGGAGCGAGCTTGTGCGGTTTCTGTTGATCCACTCGGAGGACCAAGTCTCCTTCTAGGAAGACTCGACTCTTCACGTTTCTGGCACGGAATCGACGCAAGTCTTGCTGATAGATGGTCGATCGGATCATAGCCATCTCTCTTTATTCTTCAAGAAGGTCGACTGTGTCCTGCCGGGCTTGTTCTGCTTCACCTTCAGAGTAGAGCTCGACTCGGGGTGCATTGCGAAGCAGGTCACTCGGCAGAACTGCTTCAGCTCCATAGACCAGAAAGAACGGAGTTCGCCCAGTCGACCGATTAGGAGTGGTCCTCAATCCCCAAAGAACTGAAGGAAGTTCGTCGACCCACGCGCCTGCTGCGTTCTTGAGATCACGCATCAACCAGGGTTTCAGTCCTTTGAGAATTAGGCCGTTTGCTCTTTCTGCTTGTCCATTCGACTGGGGGTGGGCGACGGAAGCGTAGTCGACTCGCGTGCCTTGAGAAGCACAAAAGGCTCTGAATTGGTCGGAATCGAAGTTTGACAAATTATCAGTGATGATGCTGTGCGGAACTCCATATCTGAATATCAACTCTGTGATGAAGCTGATAGCAGTGCTGGCATCAAGATTCTTGATAGGCTTAGCTTCAATCCACTTAGTGAACTTGTTGACTGCCACCAGTACATGGGTGAAGCCACTCCTGCCAGTTCTCAGTGGTCCAACCATATCCAATCCCCAAACAGCAAAGGGCCAGACGAGTGGAATTGTCTTCAAGGCTGAGGCGGGTTTGTGTGACATATTGGAATAGAACTGACATCCTTCGCACTTGTCGACTATCTCCTTCGCCATTCCATTCGCCCTTGGCCAGTAAAACCCCGCTCGGTATGCTTTAGCCACAATGGTCCGGGAGGACGCAAGATGACCATAGGTCCCCGAGTGGATATCGTCAAGAATTATCTAACCTTCTTCTGGTGTTATACATTTCTGACCGACTCCAGTCGCGCTTTCCCTGTACATCTGTCCCTTTATCACAGTAAAGGCTTTGGATCGACGGACGATCTGTCGAGCCTCTTCTTCATTCTCTGGGAGCTCTTTCCTTAGGATATACGCGATGTACAGCACCGTCCAGTCGGGAGTGATGACCAAAGCTTCCATGATCAGGTCGACCACAACTGGAACTTCAACTTCAGTCGGATCCGTGGCACTTTTTGGCTGCGGGGCTTCTTCGGTGAAAGGATCCTCTTGAACTGATGGTGTGTGGATGTGTTCCAAAAACACATTATCGGGAACGTCTTCTCTCTTGGAACCTATTTTTGCCAAATCATCAGCCGCTTAATTTTTCAGTCGGGGTATATGATGAAGCTCTAACCCCTCGAATTTCTTCTCTAGCTTTCTCACTGCGTTGCAGTAACCAGTCATGGCCAGACTTCTGACGTCCCACTCCTTCATCACTTGGTTAACCACTAAATCTGAGTCACCATAGACCATGAGGTGATGGACGCCGAGTGAAATGGCCATACGCAACCCATACAAAAGTGCTTCGTATTCTGCTTCATTATTGGAAGAATCAAAGTGAATCTAGAGCACATATCTGAGCTTATCTCCTCGGGGGGACACCAACACTACCCCAGCACCGGAGCCATTCAGCATCTTAGAACCATCAAAGAACATGGTCCAGTGCTCCAAGTGAACTTGAGTCGGCAGTTGCTGCTCAGTCCACTCGGTGATGAAATCCGCTATTGCTTGGGACTTGATGGCTTTCTTTGCCTCAAACTTGATATCTAGGGGAAGGAGTTCAATCGCCCATTTTGCCACTCGACCAGTTGCATCTCTCACAGTTGTAATATCTCGACAATGGAGCGTCACGACGATCGTAATGGAATGGTCGAGAAGTAATGAGCAACCTTCTTCGTGGTCATATAAATCCCATATACAAGCTTCGATAATGAGGGTATCTTTGCTTTGATGGGGTCAAAACTTCGTAAACATAATATACCGGGCGCTGAACTTTAAAGGCTTTTCCTTCTTCTTCCCGCCGATTGTAAGCATCAGATCGACGACTTGTCCCATGCCTGCAATGTAAAGCAGCAAAGGCTCTTCGCTAATTGGGGCAGCAAGCACCGGCTGGGTGGAAAGCAGGGCTTTTATCTCTACAAACGCTGCATCAACTTCAGGAGTCCACTCGAACTTGTCTGACTTCTTCATCAGTCGGTAAAGAGGCAATGCCTTCTCACCGAGACGAGGGATGAATCGACTTAAAGCGGCCAAGCAACCAGTAAGCTTCTGGACATCGTGTACACGCATAGGACGTTTCATTCGGAGTATAGTACCAACTTTTTCTGGATTGGCGTCGATTCCTCGTCCGGAAACGAGAAAACCGAGTAACTTTCCGCCAGGAACTCCGAATGTGCACTTTGATAGATTAAGCTTGATATCATACCTCCTGAGGTTGGCAAATGTCTCAGCAAGGTCAGTCAGCACGTCGGAACCTTTCCGTGACTTTACCACAATATCATCCATGTATGCTTCCACATTCCGACTGATTTGAGTGAGCAAACACTTCTGAATCATCCTCATGAACGTGGCTCCGGCATTCTTGAGGCCGAATGGCATGGTGACATAACAGAAGCACCTGAATGGAGTGATGAAAGCTGTTTTGATCTCGTCGGGTCCATACAGACGGATCTTATGGTAACCGGAATAGGCGCCTAAAAAGACAGCGCTCACACCCCGCAATGAGTCGACTATTTGGTCGATGCGGGGGAGAGGAAAATGATCTTTCAGGCAGGCCCGATTGATATGTTTGAAGTCGATGCACATGCGAAGTGACTTGTCCTTTTTGGGGACCATGACAGCATTGGCGACTCACTCGGAGTGGTAAATCTCTCGGATGAACTCCGCTGCTAAGAGCCGAGCCACCTCCTCGCCAATGGCCTTCCTTTTCTGGACGGCGGACCGTCTCAGATGTTCTTTGACAGGTTTCACTTTTGAGTCGACTCGTAGATGATGCTCAGCCAGCCCCCTGGGAACACCCGACATATCAGAAGGCTTCCATGCAAAGATGTCCCAGTTCTCACGGAGGAACTGGATGAGCGCTTCTTCCTATTTGGTGTCGAGTGTTGTAGAGATATGAGTCGGAACAGCATTGGGGTCGATCGGATGAACGTGAATCGGTTTTGTCTCACCGGACGACTAAAATGTTGATTCCGTAGCGGGCTTCTTGGCTCGCAACAAATCACTCGGGTCTGCAGTTTTCTGGTATTCCTGCAGCTCCACCACTGCCATCTGAGCATCGGCGATCTTTGAGCCTTTCTGAAAGCACTCTTCTGCCTTCTTCCGATTGCCAGTAATAGTGATCACACCTTTGGGACCAGGCATCTTCAATTTGAGGTACACATAACATGGTCGAGCCATGAAACGTGCATAAGCTGGCCTGCCCAAAATAGCGTGATAAGCACTCTGGAAATCCACAACTTCAAACGTCAACTTTTCTTTGCGGTAATGCTTGGAATCGCCGAAAACCACATCAAGAGCAATTTGGCCGAGTGACTCAGCCTTCTTTCCAGGAATGACTCCATGGAAACTCATGTTGCTAGTACTGAGTCTGGACATCGGAATGACCATCCCTTTCAGCGTCTCTGCATATAATATATTTAGGCCGCTACCACCATCCATCAAAACCTTAGTCAGTCGTGTGCCTTCGACGACTGGGTCGACCACCAAAGCTTGCCTCCCAGGGGTGGCTATGTGTGTTGGATGATCAGACTGGTCAAATGTGATGGTGGTCTGAGACCATTTCAGATAACTGGGTGTCGCCGGAGCAACCATATTCACTTCTCGGTTGATAACTTTCAGTCAACTTTTGCTTTCAACATCAGCAAAAATCATCAGGGTGGAATTGACATGGGGATATACTTCATCACTATCCTCTTTGTCCTCAACTTTGTCCGACTCCTTTTCCTTATCTTTGGGTTGTTTCCCCTGAAATTGCTGGATCAAGAGCCGACACTGCCGAGTGGTATGTTTCGGGTAAATGAATTTACCCTCCTCATCTTTCTTCGTGTGGATGTGGCACGTCAAATCCATCACGTCATATCCTTCCTTGTCCTTCACCTTCTTAGGGTTCCAAGACCCTTTGGGCTTCCCTTTAAATTTTCCTTGAGTCACGGCCAAGGCTTCTCCAGGAGCAGCTGGCTCGGCTTTCCGCTTCTGCTTCCAACTGGAGTTCCCTCCTCCGGAGCCGATCCTCTTCTTCACCATTGGCATACTTGGTGGCAATCTCCATCATTCGACTCAGAGACATGTCTCCGGTTCGACCGAATTTCAAGTTTAGCTCTCTGTACCTAACGCCTTCCTTGAAGGCACATAATGCCTGGTGATCAGATACATTCTCTACCGTGTGATGCAACGCGGTCCATCTCTGGATGTAATCCCTTAAAGTTTCATTCGACTTTTGCACAAAAGATTGCAGCTCTGTCAACCCTGCTGGTCGCTTGCAGGTTCCTTCAAATGTTCTGACAAACACTCGGGCAAGATCCTCCCAAGTGGAAATGCTGTTGGGTGCTGAATGATTCAACCATGCTCTGGCCGAGCCCTCCAACATAAGAGGTAGGTGTGTCATGGCCACCTCATCATTGTTGCCGCCAATCTGAACAGCCACTCGGTAGTCTTCAAGCCAAGTATCAGGCTTGGACTCACCAAAGGAACTTATCGACTCAACCACCAACCTGAAGTTGGGAGGAATCACCGCGGCCCTGATGGCTCTGCTGAAACACTCTGGTCCTGAGACGTGTACTCTGCTGCTGGTGGGTATATCTCTCTCATGACCTTCTTGGTGAGCTATGTTCCTGTCGACCAAACCTTGAACGATAATGGATCTCGCATCAAAGTCTGGTTCCCTGGGGTCGACTGGAATCCTTCGCCCAACACTGTGATGGCGTCTATCATCATGTTGTCGAGGCGCGTACGATCCACCCCTTGGGGGAGGGGTGGGCACTCGACGTCGATCATTGCGATCGATTCGGTGATCATACTGCTCACGGTTCTTGTACTGATCACGCCGGTCTCCATGTTCCTCACACCTCGGGGGCGATCTTGGGCTATGGGCCGACTGGACTGTATTTGCAGCGACGGATCTGCTGTGAATCCTATTCCGCGACTGCGATACAGCTGAATTTTGATCTCCTGCTGCCCGGAGTAAATCTCTGGTCTGTAACAAGCCTCTGCCAGCCTCTTACTGGGAAGGCTGAATCGACTCTGCTATACGGGCTGCAGCCGCTAAATTTTGGATCGGAGTTCGATATACCTGAGTCGGTGGTGGAAAGAGTTGACATCGACTGGATTCTGGAACCCGTTGCCGCGCACGCTCGTCGAGTGCTCGCTGAAGGTTCTCCAGTCGAGTGTGCTCAGCCAAGTTAGCCAAGCGCGCGTCCTCTAAGGCACGAGCCTCAGGGGTTTCTCCAACGATAGGAGTGTACAGCGCATCCATGTTTTCCGGCGGCGAAGATCTTCCCTCTGCAGCGAAGTGAGGGGCTCGGGGAAATATTCCTCATGGACATGTGACAGATCGTCTCTGCCATCGCCTCCGTCGGCACGGGGGAAACCGGGAGGACTGTGTGGTCCATCGACCATCAGAACCTCCGCCGTGGGATCATTGTTGTCACACTCGGATGCAGTCTCTACGGAGCCAGTCGACAGGTCAAACAGGCCGTAGAGAGATTCGTCGGGCTCGATTGCCGCGACTTGGGGGGTGGCCGACTGGCGATCCACCGCGCACCTCACACACCGTTGAAGCCTCGACCGACCGGAGCGCTTGGGCCGGCGGGAAACAGGGAGGGAGGACGACATAGGGACCGACCGATACTGGGTCGAGGATTGCCGCAGGAGGACGCCACGGACGCATGCGCGAAAGTGCATCGCTCCGCGGACTGGGAGCGCGTCGATGTCGAGCGGAGCCTCCTGAAGCCAAGCGGAGTCGTCGGCGATGAATGTGAGCGCACCGAGACGGATCTCGCGGCCCTCAACCAGAACTCCGCCTGAAACCATGATGAAGGAGATCGGAAAAATCGCAACTTCTCCAATAAGTTGCTAAGACACCTGCCCCACGGTGGGCGCCAACTGTCGTGGTTCTAAGTCTGACAGTAGAAAGGGGGTAGGTATGGAGAGGCAAGATCCTAGCTATGGAGTAGTTGTACGCACAAGGAGTTTACGAGTTCAGGCCCTTCTCGGAGGAAGTAACAGCCCTACGTCTCGGAGCCCGGAGGCGGTCGACTGGTATTATGTGTATATGAGTTACAGGGGTGCGAACCCTTTACACTGAGGAGGGGGGTGACTTATATAGAGTCCGCCAGACCCCTCCGGCCCTCAGTTATGCAGGGTTTAAGATACATTAAGATCGGGCGTTATTGGTAACGCTACAAATAAAGTGCTATGATGACCATAAAAGCTACTTAATGACCGACCGTTTGCGTGCCGAGTGACTTTAGGTCTCCTGGCCGTCGAGTGGATGGCTCCATGGTCGAATGTCTTTAAGTCCGTCGAGTGGAACGTTTCTGGGTCGACTGAAAGGTGGTTTCTTCTAGAGATGTCCTTGGGGAGGGTATCTTGGACAGGTCCATGACCCTACCCTGGGTACATAGCTTCATCAGCCGCCGCGGCCACGGAAGGCGGCGTTGGCCGACGACTTGAAGCCGCCCAAGGACTGGAAGAGCGCAACGCGCTGGTCGAAGTTGCTCAGCATGGAGAAGAGCTCGTCGAGGGAGACAGGACGATGCGGGCGTCGAGGGCGGACACCAGGGGCTGGTAATCCATGTCCAGCCCATGGAGGATGTAGGAGACAAGCTCGTCATCTAGCAGAGGCTTGCCGGCCGCGGCGAGTTCGTCCGCGAGGCCGCGCATGTGGGCAAAGTAGGTGGCGACGGACTGGTTCCCCTTCTACATGTTGATGAGGGCCGTGCGGATGTTGTTCACCCGGCTGAGGGACTGCGATGAAAACATGCCCGCCAGAGTAGCCCAAAGCGCGGGCGACGTGGTGATCGCGGTCACCTGCACGAGAACCTCTTTGGACAGATTGTTGAGCAGATAATCAAGTACCTGTTGGTCCTCCCGTGCCCAGATTGGGTGGAGAGGGTTGGGCGTCGAGGACTCCTTCCCGTCTTTGTCCTTGGTGACGAGGAGTCGAGCCGGCTCCGGTGTGGTGCCGTCGGCATAGCCGAAGACACCGGCGCCCCGCAGCTGCGGCACGATCTGGGCGCGCCACAGAACATAGTTTGTGCGGGTAAGCTTCTCCGTGTCCTGTTGGTTGAGGTTTGGGTGGGACGAGCCAGAGGAAGACATGGCTAGGGCACTAATGGCGATGAGCTAGGCTAGATGAGATTGGAAGAGGAGGCTCTGTATACCATGTGCGGAGCAGAAACGTCTTACCCTTCGAGGGGGACGTGGCACGTGTTATATAGGGGATTGCGAGTCTGTGATACGCGTACAACTCTGTTGGAGATACATAACTTGAGGGAGAAGAAGTACAAGAGATAAGAAGCATAGTTACAACCGAATACAGAATTTGAACTACCATGCAGCTATCTTTTTTTTTCGAAAAGGGGGAATTCCCCGGCCTCTGCATCAGAATGATGCATACGGCCATCTTATTAACCAAGCAAGGATAGTGTCAACAAAGGTTCGAAGGTCTCCAAAACAGAAAAGGTAAAACAAGCTCGCATAGAGCCAAAGATCGGCTAGAGACCAACTAGCCAAAAACAAGAGGCCACAACCGGCTGGCTACGAATGGATAAGTATACTAGATGCCTATCCTATCACATGACCGCCATCCAAACCGGTTGAATATATCCCGAGCTACCATCTCCCAGCGGATGGATCCAATAACCAAATGCTCCTTGGCCTCCGTCCGAGTGAGTGGCGACCACAAACGGATCCGTGCCGTAGTTCGGAATATAACCTGCAAAAAGTGGATACATGATATTCTGTTAAAGATGAAATCATTTCTGCAAGTCCAGATAGTCCACAGCAACGCACAAACCCCAACCCGAATGTGTTTCGCTAAGTCAAGCTGAACCCCATTCAGCCAAGTCCCAAATAAGGCGTTAACAGAATTCGGTGGTTTGATATTAAAAGCAATATGAACCGTCTGCCAAAGGACTTTGGTCAACGGGCAATCAAAAAATAGGTGTTTTATAGTCTCATCCCGATCACAGAAGCTACACCTAGTAGGTCCTGTCCAATTACGTTTTAACAAATTGTCCTTGGTTAAAATAACTTGTTTGTGGACAAACCACATAAACACTTTTATTTTCAAAGGAACTTTGACATCCCAAACATGCTTGGAAGTAGGAATGGAGCTCGAATTAATAACATCAATATACATTGATTTAACTGTGAATACTCCAGACCTAGTCAGTTTCCAGCGTAATTCATCGGGTTGTTGGGAAAGCTGGACCTCCATCAGTCTCCTAACTAGACGGAGCCATTCTTCCCAACGATTGCCCGCCAGCGTCCGTCGGAACTGAATATTAAGGGGGATCGATTGAAAAACAGAATCTACGAACACCTCGCGTCGTTGAACAATACGGTACAACGAAGGGTACTGGATGGCCAAGGGCGTCTCGCCAACCATGCAGCTATCTATCTTATCTATCTCCTCGTACATATCTCGTTTGACATTCACATGTTTTTCTTACTTACCTTCAGTGTCAACCATACTCCAGCTCGAGCTACTAAATGTAATGAGGTCCTGCTTAATTTACAGCTTTCTTTCCAATTCCTAAGCCGGCGGTACTAAAGCCAGCAAGGTCCTGCCAGAGAGAAAAAGGAACACGGCTGACACTTACAGTGTCTCAAGGAGAACACACTGACCATTTTAGAGATGATCGCAAACAATGCGACAGCAAAATGCAGAATTTGTACCTAACCAGACGCAGCAGATACATGAAGAAGAATGAATTGCAACAGAACATTTCACTAAGTTGGCTATAATGCAATCATGTAATTTAACGAGCAGCACTCCCAGCTCTTCCAAAAATCAGGTTCCAGTTGCTACCCAACAAAGAGGATAATCTGCCTTAAATGGATCAGTGGTATATTGGCTAAATATTTAGTATTAAGAGAAACCACTGGATGATCTTTAACAAAAAAGACCTCGGTAAAAAACAAGATAATTTCTTCAGTTCAAGGGCAAAGAGACAATTTTAGCATCGACATGCTAGGAACTTCAGCCCAAAAGGATATTCACACATGTATAAATTTCATGCAGCCATGAAACAGTCAGACCTTCTTGATCATAGCTTGTATACATTAAAATGAAACTAGCCGGCTCATAGTGGACCTAATTCTTAATCTTCTGCTCATCAGTACAAGTTTCATTTGTTAATCATATGTTAAGATCGAAGATCACATGAATCAACGATTCCTTAAAGTGGTTAGCAGTTAAAGTGAAGGGAGAATTATGGCACTATGTTTCAATACGTGACCAGATGCAGTGGATTCATGAACAATAAAAAACTGCAACAGAACATTGACTTAAAAGTTAACTATAATGCAATCATTCAATTTATCTAGTGTTGCAAAATCTTCTGAAATCGGTGCAACTAGCTAGTCAACAAGGGGATAATCTGCCTTATTTCACTGTCAGCCAAAAGGCCCAAAACAAACCATAGAAACAGGAATCAACTGTACATTTTCCAATATTCAATATTTATTGACAATGGGCAAACTCTAAAAATGAAGACCTCAATAAAAAAGACACGTCAATTATTCGGTTCAATAAATAGAGACCAAGAGGCAGCTAGATTGCTAACAATTAAGTATTAAGGAGACCGCTATATAAAGAGGGAAAAAGCAAAGTCCATTCTTTAGTTCAAGAAAACATAGACATGAGTCAGAGCAATCAGAATTTCAAACGCTGATCCAAATGACTTGTAATTTTAGCATCAACACTCATGACAACCATTTGATCCCAAAATGATGTTCAGAGAAATATAACACAACCACGCATCAGCCTGAGCTTCTTGATCATAACTTTTTGTACATCAACAAAGAAAGCTATTGGGTTCATAGAGGATTGAGTTAATACATACTGTAACTCATGTCGATACTGAGAGTAAGGCCATTAAAAAGCACCACCACACTCAACAGCCCTCGAATGAAAAGCTAAATAATATTCAGAACATAACCATCTGGTCAGATGAAAGGTGAAGCATTGACAACATAACCCTCTAGTGCCGGAAAGAAGGTGTGTGAAACTAGAGATTCTTTGAGCCGAAGTCCAGCATGCCAGAGGTCTCTGCGATGGAGACTAGCAACCACCTTGCCATTGATGTCAATCTGAAGTAGCGAGTCGTCGTCAAATTTGGCAAGCACTATCGCATCACCATCCCAGTATGCAGCCTCCACATTCCAAACACCATAAAAGTTTTCAAGTTGCATCACTATCTCTGTAATCGACAATTCAACCCAGCCTTTGGAGGCCCACACTTGGCCTTGATAGTCCTGCATCACCCAGATATCAACAATGGTCTGTTCCTTATTAAGACTGTACATGGCAAGCATGCCACCCATCTCAAACAGGTCAGGAATGACATGGCCGGGAACAATCGGAGAGTGCATCTGCCGAAACAACTCAGTGGTGGTGTCAAATATCATTATCAGGTTGTCTGCGTGCCAATGCAAACTACCATGGAAAAGAAGAGACCCACGGGAATTCATCACTTCTTTGGAATCAGGTTTCCTTATGTGCCTGGGCGGGTAACCAGAGCCTAATGTGAAGACATAGGAGCCACTTGCTTCCAGGTAGAGCAATAGTCGGTAGTCGCCGGTAGGGCAGTGTGGGTACATCCCCAAGAATCTAAAGCCATCAAGCTGGTGGAGGGGAGCATATTGACGAGTGACCGGGTTGCAGATGGAGAGGCGCCTCTTATCATAGGTGCGTAAGACGAGAAGGCCATCACATCAGGCCACTGGAAAGAAGTCGTCGGCATCATTAAGTCGCACGACGGACTGGAGCTTGTCGGCTGCCCAGTGGTCGCTGGTGACAATGTCTAGGGACGATGTGTCATCACTGTCGCTGTAGAGGAGGGGGGACGAGGGCTAGCGGGCGTGGTGGGCGAGGAGGAAGTTGCGGGCAGAGGTGGCGCGGCGCCAGGCGGGGCAGACGGCGCGACAGCGGAGGAGGGATTTGAGGGGCAGGCGGATGAGGATCTCCTAGATGGTGACGTCATCCGAGAGGCCAGGAAGGAGTGGCGTCGCTCCTGCTGCACTGGCGGCCTCCGCCATAGGCGCTCTGTACATGTCTGGATCGATCCGTGCAAGGAGGAGCGACAGCAGTGGTAGAGAGGAGTTGTGGCGGTGACGGTGGCGGAGAGGAGACCTCACCTCACCGGTCATCATTTCTCTCGCTCTCGCGGTCGAGGACACAGGCATAAAGCACAGATGCGTGTGGGCTGGGCTGTTTCTTATGCACTTTGACATTGGAGCTCTCAAGGTCGGCCCAGTTTATTGCAAGTTTTGGTCATGAAACGAGAATATCATCATGCGACTAGACCGAGCCATTCTCGCTTCACCTCAAAATTTGGCAAAAATCAATTTGGATGGAGCGGTCGCCCGCAACAGGCATGGGGGTGCAGTTGCTGCGATATGTCGTGATCAAAATGGCATGTATTTGGGGTCTTCATGATAGATCTCATGGATCGGGTAGGTCAAATCGATCCGGTAGTCCTACATTCTCCTTGGGTTGAAGAGCTCGAGCCGGTGCCGGCCATGGTGAAGTAGTGGCCGGTGGTGGCAGAGAGATGGCGGTGGTGGTGTGCTTCCCGTGAGCACCGCGCTAACCCTAGATCGGTAGGGAGCGTCGATGGGGTTTGTGGCAGCGATTAACCTTGTAAGTCATGCCCCGGCCCCCACCTCTATTTATATATAGCGCGGGTCATAGGGGCCCATCAACTACAGTGAGTTGAGCGCCCCCGATCAGGGTGTGGATCTAAGGGTCCGGTGGGCCGTTGGGCCCACACAGTGGAGATCAATCTAACATTCTCCTCCTTGATCTCAACTTTACTTTTAACCTCGTACTTTCTAGTTTATTTGTTTCATCGCATATTGGTACATAGAGCATGTTTCATTGTCATAGCTTAACTGCCGATAGAATCATACAGCTACAACATATGTTCTGTTCAGAAACAAATTCTGTTCCTTTTGGGCCTATCTAGGAATCATAGGCTTTCCCTTAAACCCATGCCGGCTAAGTGTTCCTTAAACACATTGGGTGGTAAGCCTTTCGTTAGCGGATCCGCAAGCATATCCTTTGTCCTTATATGCTCGAGAATAGTTTGATTCTGGATTTTATCTTTCACAACATAATACATTATCTATGTTATTTCGGCAGCATTACTCGACTTGTTGTTGTAAGCATAGAATACTGCGGGCTGGTTGTCACAGTACATCTTTAGTGGTTTGTGAATACAATCTATCACTTTCAAGTCGGGTATAAATTTCTTTAGCCATATCGCCTGCCCCGTGGCCTCGAAGCATGCTATGAATCTGCATATATCGTAGATGATGCAACTATCGACTGTTTAGAGCTTTTCCACGAAATAGCTCCTCCAACGTGAGTGAATACGTATCCTGACATGGATTTTCTATCATCTCTGTCCCTCGCAAAATCTGCGTCAGAATACCCTTTTATCTATAGGAAATCACATCTCATGTATATTAGCATGTAGTCCTTCGTGCCTTGCGCATAACGCAATGCTTTTTTTACCATCTTCCAGTGCTCTATGCCTGGATTCTCTTGATATCTACCAAGTACCCCGGTGATAAACGCTAAGTCAGGGCGAGTGCACACTTGTGCATACTGTAAGCTGCCAACAGCTGAAGCATATGGTGCTGCTTTCATTTGATCGATCTCGTACTGATTCTTGCGACATTGGAATTTCCCAAAACTATCGCCCTTGACTATAGGAGTAGGTGTGGCTTTACTCGCATGCATATTATACTTTTTAAGAACCTTTTCTAAATATGCCTTCTGCGATAGTCCTAAGACTCCATTGTTCCTATCTCGGTGAATTTCTACACCCAAAACATATGATGCTTCACCAAGATCTATTATGTCAAAATTTGAGGACAAGAACTTCTTTGTTTCTCGTAGAAGACTAACATCACTGCTAGCAAGCAGGATATCATCCAGATACAAGATTAGGAAAATATATTTCCCATTTTTAAACTTTGCATAAATGCAGTTATTCTCAATATTTTCTTTAAATCCAAAACTTTTAATCATTTGATTAAACTTTAAATACCATTGTCTAGAGGCTTGCTTTAATCCATAAATGGATTTCTTCAGGCGACATCCCATATTTTCCTTGCATTACTAGGGAAAAGCCTATACACAGAATCTTACCAGCAGCGCTCCTCAAAATACGATGCTACTGCTATTTAGCGGCAGCGCTTGATAGCAAAACGCGCTGCTGAAAGGAAAACAGCGGTAGCACGTCCACCACAAAACGCGCTACTGCTCTAATTGTCATGCCCCCCCCCCCCCCCCCCGCTAGTTATAACAGTAGCGCCCTATAATGAACCGCGCTACTGCTATGGAAGTTAGCAGCAGCGCGCTTCGAAGAAAACCGCTACTGCTAAGATCATCCCACAAGTTTGGTCCCACCTCGCTCCGTGAATAGCGTGTTTACCACCTTAAATATGTTATTTCTGAAACTATCACAACCAGTTGGTCTTCACTGAACTCTATGTGTAAAATTTGTGGCCGCAATATGAGTCCTCTCCGGTTCCTGCCGGAGAGGACTCATGTTGACAATTCAGATTGTACACAAAAAGATCATTGATGGCCAATGTATTTTTGCATTGACCTATTTTTGTATAGTTACACTTAGCAGTAGCGGTTTATATGCAAAGCGCTACTGCTATTCAGATTAGCTGTAGCGTGTTTTGGCAAACGCGCTACAACTATCCCTACCTTATCCCCACGCACACAACCGACCCTCTCTCTCACTCACACTCTCACTCTCGCCCGCGTGCCGATAACCGTCGTCGTGCGTCGCTGCCGCCGCTGCCTTCGTCCGTCCGCCGCCGAGGTACTCCCCTCCTTCTGTCCCTCCTCCCTCCTCCTCGCACATCCTCCCTCCACCTGCGGCCGCCCCTCCCTCCTCCTCCGCCGCCCTCCTCCCTCCGCCCGCGGCCGCCCCTCCTCCCTCCGCCGCCGGCAGCCCTCCTCCCACCGCCTCGACCTCACCGCCACCCGAGCCCACCCAGCACCTCCGCCTCCCGATCCCGATCCCGCCCTCGGCGCCCCAAGCGACCTCTCCGTAGCCCCCCCCCCCCTGCCACGAGGTAGTACGAGCTTTAGGAGTAGGAGATGGTGATTTTGGGTTAATAGCTAGTACTAGATGTTGCTTAGTTAGTACTAGATTTTTAGTAGTAGTAGATGTTAATTACTAGTAGTGATGGTACTAGTTAACTAGGGCAGTATTATTAATAGTAGTTGTAGTTGAACTACTTTAGTTGTAGTTGAACTAGTTTAGTAAGTAAATTAATAAACTAGTTGAACTAGTTGAATTAATAGAACTAATGTATTTTTAGTAAGATAATTAATATAACTAGTTGAACTACTTTATTTTTAGAAAGAACTAGTTTTTTTATTTATAGTAAGTTTATATTTAGTAAGAACTTATACGGTTTCAGGTGACCACCGTCGTCCCCGTCACCGACCCCCTCCGACATCCCCGCCGTCGTCCCAGTTACCGACCCCCTCCGACATCAAGGTGAGACCAGCCAAATATCCTTGTATATCTTGTGTTGTTGCTCAAATAGGATATGTGGTTGCCCAAGTGGCCGTTCATGTTCAGTTTACATCTCCGAGTGGCCTATGTTTTACCGGAGTGTTGATTAATTTCCGTTCCGGCAAATTTCAGGCGCTCGATATGTCCTTTTTTAGCAAAGGTCATGCCGGATTTTTTCGTGAATTCTGGCATGACTTGTGCTAGAATATGTACACGTTTAATCTTTGAATTATGAACGTAGGAAATGTCGTACTCGGACGCATTTACAGTCTCCCGGGGGAGTGCAGCTGGTGCCACGACGATCGAGGTATGTGCGACAGGTTTTGTTGAGCTGGACGAAGATCGGCGCTTCAGCATTAAGCTCGAGGAGACCTTCGATATTGAAACGGCACGCAACAACGACAAGTGTTTTTTCGTAATTAAGCATGACTTCAACTATTTCAAGTCTATTTTTTATATTTTACAATTCGACAAGCTTATCCCATGCCATGCAAGACGCTATGTCTTGGAGAGGATGGGTTTTGAAGACCATGAAAATTTTAAAACAAAGAAAATACACCTAAGGACCCATCATGATATGGATTTTGAAGTAAATCTGTGCAATGCTCAGAGCGTAACCCATTTTGGTTGCCAAAATTGGGAAGCACTTTGCAAAATGTATGGTTTTTATGAGGGTATGATTGTCACCATGGATCTTGGTGATCCTGACATCGAGCAAGACAATATGGACATTTGGGTCCTTGTTGATACGCTTCCGATTGTACCGCTATGTGAGTTTCTCAAACATAGTTATTAACTAATTTATATTGTTTATTTCAAAATAGTTGATAGCTTATTTCCATTGACAGCTTATTTTGATTCTTCAAAGATTGTGCAGAAGATGGTAGATAAAACCCACTGCATCGATGGCACCGAATTAACGTATAAGGAGAAAATCATCTGATCGCATTTTGTACTCTTCTTGAGAATTACAATAACTATTATCGAACTCCTCCAAATTATGGTGAATACGTGCCACTAGTGCATGTGTTGAACCACGGTAACTTCTCTAGAGATACCCTGGTAAGATTTTTTACTATTATGACATCCGTGCATCTTTTGCATACTTCTAAAACTAGTACATCATTGCTAACTACGAAGTTATTATTATATTTTTCAACAGAAACTCCCGATGGATTGTGTGCCTCATCTGATGTCTCTGAATGGTCGCCTCTCAATTCTGAACATACTGCCAGGTAAATCTAGGGAGCTCACCTGTGCATATCGGATTTCTAAAACCGGTGAACACATGTTCATCAAAGAATGGAAGAAATGTATGGACATTCGCAAGGAGGTTCTTGGAAGTAACATTCAGCGAAAGGCAAGAATTGGAGACAGGCTAATCTCCATTCTCCATAATGGAGAGTCATGGGCTATCTTGTTTTTTGCTATTTTACCTTAGAAAATGTAGTAGGTCTTAATTGAATGTAGTAAGTCCTATGAGGTACAATATGTTTATTATGTGGTAAAGTGTTAGAGTTGATAATGAGGAGTACTTGTGATTATGACTAGTCACCAATTTGCTATGTGATGTCATTGATGAAAATGATGATCTTGAGGAGGTGTTATATGACAATGATGTATTATGATGATAAGTTGTTAATGATATGATGATGATGATGATATTATTATATCATTGGGTGAAAGAATCATGATTAGTTTCAAGTGGATGGACATCCACTTGAAACTAGTCCACGGTTCTTTCTCCCCGTGATGTAATAACTCATTATGATGTAAAAACAATCTCTAAATTCCTGTTGTATGAAAACTTGTGTAAAGGTGTATGAATACAACATGAAATAAAAAAGAAATAAAATACTAAATAACAGTAGTAGCGCGGGAAAGGAGAAGCGCTACTACTAATTACCAGTAGCGCTGTTACGAAGAAGCGCTACTACTAAGTCAATTTAGCAGTAGCGTGGATCTAGGCGCGCTATTGCTAAGCTTTAGCTGTAGCGCCTTATCAGTAGCGCTCCTTCCCGCGCTACTGATAGGCCTAAAACCCGCGCTGCTGCTAGGCTTTTCCCTAGTAGTGTTGCCTTCCGTGATAAAACCCTTGGGTTGTTTCATGTAGACATTTTCTTTTAAATCCCCATTGAGAAATGTCTGCCTTTACATCCATTTGACGTAACTCTAAATCAAAATGAGCAACTAATGTCATTATGATTCTAAAGGAATCCTTACATGACACTGGAGAAAATGTCTCATTGTAATCTATCCCTTCTCTTTGGGTAAATCCTTTTGCCACAAGTCTTGCTTTATTTGGAGTCATACTTAGTTTTGTAGACCCATTTGCAGCCTACTGTCTTGGCTCCTTTAGGAATTTCATGTAAGTCCCAAACATCTTTGGAACTCATCGATTTCATCTCGTCTTCCATTGCCTTCATACACTTTGATGAATGAGGGCTTCTCATGGCTTCTTCATATGAGGTAAGATATTTTTCCATATGAACCATTTCTGTGTTATAAACTTTAAATTCAGTAGAAATAGCTGACTTTCTTGGTCTTGTAGACCTTCTAAGAGCCTTAGTTTCTGGCACATTTTGTGCCTCAAATTCTGGCACTTCTTATAAAATTTGTTGCTACACCTCCCTTTCATGCTCAACAACGGGTTCAGTCGGCTCCAGACAGACATGCTCCAGGTCTACTCCCATAGTTGTCTGATGTCTACTACACAACCTTCTTCTTATAGACGTTGTTGGGCCTCCAAGTGCAGAGGTTTGTAGGACAGTAGCAAATTTCCCTAAGGTGGATGACCTAAGGTTTATCAATCCATGGGAGGCGTAGGATGAAGATGGTATCTCTCAAGCAACCCTGCAACCAAATAACAAAGAGTCTCTTGTGTCCCCAACACATCCAATACAATGGTAAATTGTATAGGTGCACTAGTCCAGCGAAGAGATGGTGATACAAGTGCAATATGGATGGTAGATATGAGTATTTGTAATCTGAAAATATAAAAACAGAAAGGTAACAAGTGGTAAATTTGAGCGTAAACGGTATTGCAATGCCAGGAAACAAGGCCTAAGGTTCATACTTTCACTAGTGCAAGTTCTCTCAACAATAATAACATAACTGGATCATATAACTATCCCTCAACATGCAACAAAGAGTCACTCCAAAGTCACTAATAGCAGAGAACAAACGAAGAGATTATTGTAGGGTACGAAACCACCTCAAAGTTATCCTTTCTGATCAATCTATTCAATAGACTGTAGTAAAATAACACGAAGCTATTCTTTCCGTTCGATCTATCATAGATTTCGTACTATAATAACACCTTAAGACGCAAATCAACCAAAACCCTAATGTCACCTAGATACTCCAATATCACCTCAAGTATCCGTGGGCATGATTATACGATATGCATCACAAAATCTCAGATTCATCTATTCAACCAACACAAAGTACTTCAAAGAGTTCCCCAAAGTTTCTACCGGAGAGTCAAGACGAAAACGTGTGCCAACCCCTATGCATAAGTTCACAAGATCATTGAACCCGCAAGTTGATCACCAAAACATACATCAAGTGGATCGCGTGAATATCCCATTGTCACCACAGATAAGCACGGCAAGACATACATCAAGTGTTCTCAAATCCTTAAAGACTCAATCCAATAAGATAACTTCAAAGGAAAAACTCAATTCATTACAAGAGAGTAGAGGGGGAGAAACATCATAAGATCCAACTATAATAGCAAAGCTCGTGATACATCAAGATCGTGCCAAATCAAGAACACGAGAGAGAGAGAGAGAGAGAGAGAGAGAGAGAGATCAAACACATAGCTACTGGTACATACCCTCAGCCCCGAGGGTGAACTACTCTCTCCTTGTCATGGAGAGTGATACGTCTCCAACGTATCTATAATTTTTGATTGTTCCATGCTATTATATTACCCTTTTGGATGTTTATGGGCTTTATTTTACACATTTATATCATTTTTGGGACTAACCTACTAACCGGAGGCCTAGCCCGTATTGCTGTTTTTTTGCCTATTTCAGTATCTCGAAGAAAAGGAATATCAAACGGAGTCCAAACGGAATGCAACCTTCGGGAGCGTGATTTTTGGAACGAACGTGATCCAGAGAACTTGGAGTGCAAGTCAAGAAGCAGCCGAGGCCTCCACGAGATAGGAGGGCGCCCCACCTTGTAGGGCGCGCCCCCTGTCTCGTGGGCCCCTCGGGCGGCCACCGACGTACTTCTTCCTCCTATATAATCCTACGTACCCCAAAAACATCCAGGGAGCACCCGAAACAAAATTTCCACCGTTGTAACCTTTTGTATCCGCGAGATCCCATCTTGGAGCCTTCGCCGGCGCTCCGCCGAAGGGGGAAACAACCACGGAGGGCTTCTACATCAACATCCTTGCCCCTCCGATGAGTTGTGAGTAGTTTACCTCAGACCTTCGGGTCCATAGTTATTAGCTAGATGGCTTCTTCTCTCTTTTTGGATCTCAATACAATGTTCTCCCCCTCTCTTGTGGAGATCTATTCGATGTAAACTCTTTTTGCAGTGTGTTTGTCGAGATCCGATGAATTGTGGGTTTATGATTAAGTTTATCTATGAGAAATATTTGAATCTCCTCTGAATTCTTTTATGTATGATTGAGTTATCTTTGCAAGTCTCTTCGAATTATCAGTTTGGTTTGGCCTACTAGATTGATCTTTCTTGCCATGGGAGAAGTGCTTAGCTTTGGGTTCAATCTTGCGGTGTCCTTACCCAGTGACAGCAGGGTTGCAAGACACGTATTGTATTGTTGACATCGAGGATAAAAAGATGGGGTTTATATCATATTGCATGAGTTTATCCCTCTACATCATGTCATCTTGCTTAAGGTGTTACTCTGTTCTTATGAACTTAATACTCTGGATGCAGGCAGGAGTCGGTCGATGTGTGGAGTAATAGTAGTAGATGCAAGCAGGAGTCGGATGCCTATATACATGATCATGCCTAGATAATCTCATAATTATTCGCTTTTCTATCAATTTCTCGACAGTAATTTGTTCACCCACCGTAATACTTATGTTATCTTGAGAGAAGCCTCTAGTGAAACCTATGGCCCCCGGGTCTACCTCTTATTATATTTGCTTCCAATCTACTTTTATTTGCATCTTTACTTTTTGCATCTATATTATAAAATACCAAAAATATATTATCATACTATCCCTATTAGATCTCACTTTCGCAAGTGGCCGTGAAGGGATTGACAACCCCTTTATTGCGTTGGTTGCGAGTTCTTTGTTTGTTTGTGTAGGTGCGTGGGACTTTTGGGGAGCCTCCTACTGGATTGATACCTTGGTTCTCAAAAACTAAGGGAAATACTTACGCTACTATTGCTGCATCACCCTTTCCTCTTCAAGGAAAACCAACGCAAGCTCAAGGCATAGCAGAGAGCTTCGGGATGATGAAGATGGCCACCATTGAGGATCCCCCTCCAAGAGGGGTCTTGGAACAGGGTCCCGATTGGTTTTGGTGGCTCTGAGAGGCTTGCAGCAGCGAAACTCCCGATCTATTGTGCTCCTCGATGTTTTTAGGGTATATGGACATATATAGGCGAAAGAAGTCAGTCGGGGGAGCCACGAGGGGCCCACGAGGGTGGGGACGCGCCTCCCTGGCTCGTGGACACCTCGAAGCTTCCCTTACTTCCACTCCAAGTCTCCTGGATTGCTTCCATTCCAAAAATAACTCTCCCGAAGGTTTCATTCCGTTTGGACTCTGTTTGATATTCCTTTTCTGCGAAACACTGAAATAGGAAAAAACAGCAATCTGGGCCGGGCCTCCGATTAATAGGGTAGTCCTAAAAATAATATAAAAGTGTATAGTAAAGCTCATTAAACATCCAAAATAGATAATATAATAGCATGAATACTTCATAAATTATACTCCCTCCGTTCCTAAATATAAGTCTTTGTAGAGATTTCACTAGTTGGACTACATACGAAGCAAAATGGATGAATCTACACTTAAAATTCATCTATATACATCCGTATGTGGTTCATAGTGAAATCTCTACAAAGACTTATATTTAGGAACGGAGGGAGTAGATACGTTGGAGACGTATCATTGTCATGGGTGAAGTTGCAACTGGTAGTAAGAAAAATGGCTACTGAATCATCGGATTAGGTGCATGCGCCCTCTTCTCCTCAAGATCAATTTCTCGAGCTACCATGCTGAAGGAAATATGCCCTAGAGGCAATAATAAAGTTATTATTTATTTCCTTATATCATGATAAATGTTTATTATTCATGCTAGAATTGTATTAACAGGAAACATAATACATGTGTGAATATATAGACAAACAGAGTGTCACTAGTATGCCTCTACTTGACTAGCTTGTTAATCAAAGATGGTTATGTTTCCTAACCATAGACAAAAGAGTTGTTATTTGATTAACGGGATCACATCATTAGTTGAATGATCTGATTGACATGACCCATTCCGTTAGCTTAGCACTTGATCGCTTTAGTATGTTGCTATTGCTTTCTTCATGACTTATACATGTTCCTGTAACTATGAGATTATGCAACTCCGTTTACCGGAGGAACACTTTGGTGCTACCAAACGTCACAACGTAATCGGGTGATTATAAAGGAGTACTACAGGTGTCTCCAAAGGTACATGTTGGGTTGGCGTATTTCGAGATTAGGTTTTGTCACTCCGATTGTCGGAGAGGTATCTCTGGGCCCACTCGGTAATGCACATCACTATAAGCCTTGCAAGCATTGCAACTAATGAGTTAGTTGCGAGATGATGTATTACAGAACGAGTAAAGAGACTTGCCAAGAATCTAGATTGAACTAGGTATTGGATACCGACGATCGAATCTCGGCAAGTAACATACCGATGACAAAGGGAACAACGATGTTGTTATGCGGTTTGACCGATAAAGATCTTCGTAGAATATGTAGGAACCAATATGGGCATCCAGGTTCCGCTATTGGTTATTGACCAAGAATAGTTCTCGGTCATGTCTACATAGTTCTCGAACCCGTAGGGTCCGCACGCTAAGGTTTCGGCGATAGCGGTTATATTATGACTTTATGAGTTTTGATGTACCGAAGGAGTTCGGAGTCCCGGATGAGATCAGGGACATGACGAGGAGTCTCGAAATGGTCGAGACGTAAAGATCGATATATTGGACGACTATATTCGGACATCGGAAAGGTTCCGAGTGATTCGGGTATTTTTCGGAGTACCGGAGAGTTACGGGAATACGTATTGAGCCTTATTGGGCCATACGGGAAAGAAGGAAAAGGGCCTCAAGGGTGGCCGCACCCCTCCCCTTGGTCTGGTCCGAATTGGACTAGGGAAGGGGGGCGCCCCCTTCCTTCCTTCTCCTTTTCTCTTCCCTTTCCTTCTCTCCTACTCCTACTACATGGAAGGGTTCCTAGTTGGACTAGGAAGGGAATCCTACTCGGTGGGAGTAGGACTCCCCTAGGGCGCGCCATAGAGAGGGCGGCCCTCCCTCCTCCCTCCTTTATAGACGGGGGCAGGGGCACCCCATGAACACACAAGTTGATCTACGGATCGTTCCTTACCCGTGTGCGGTGCCCCCCTCCACAATATTCCACTTCGGTCATATCGTCGTGGAGCTTAGGCGAAGCCCTGCGCCGGAGAAGTCATATCGTCGCGGAGCTTAGGCGAAGTCCTGCGTCGGTGGAGCATCATCATCGTCACCACGCCGTCGTGGCCGACGGAACTCATCCCCGACACTTTGCTGGATCGGAGTCCGGGATCGCCATCGAGCTGAACGTGTGCAGAACTCGGAGGTGCCGTGACGTTCGGTACTTGGATCGGTCGGATCGTGAAGATGTACGACTACATCAACCGTTGTTATAACGCTTCCGCTTACGGTCACGAGTGCGTGGACATACACTCTCCCCTCTCGTTGCTATGCATCACCATGATCTTGCGTGTGCGTAGGAAATTTTTTGAAATTACTACGTTCCCCAACACATGCCCCCCCTCCTCATCATTTTGTCCTCTAAGAAGACTGCATGTCTTGTTTCTACAAACTTTGTATATCTGTCTGGACAGTAGAAACGAAAACCCTTTGATCTGTCTGGATAGCCAATGAAGTGGCAACTCACTGTTTTGGGATCTAACTTTGCAATGTTCGGATTAAACATTTTGGCTTCAGCAGGGCACCCCCACACCCTGAAGTGTTGTAGGGAGGGCACTCTTCCTGTCCATAGCTCGTACTATGTTTTGGACACCGATTTGCTTGGTACTCTATTGAGAATGTGAATGGCGGTTTTAAGCGCCTCCATCCACAATCCCAATGGAAAGGTGGAGTAACTCATCATGCTACTCACCATATCCATAAGTGTACGGTTGCGCCTTTCAGCTACTCCATTTTGTTGAGGCTCGCCCGGCATTGAATACTAGGCTGCTGTGACAGTCTCATGTGAAAACTTTGCAAAAGGTCCAGGGACTTGGCCATATGGAGTGTGTCGACCGTATTACTCCCCCCCCCCACGGTCGGATCTCACTATCTTTATTCTTTTATCATGCTGATTTTCAACTTCAGCTTTGAATATTTTAAACTTATCCAACGCTTCGGATCTTTCTTTGATTGGATAAATATATCCATAGAGAGAGTAGTCATCTGTGAATGTTATGAACGAGTCATATCCATCCACACTTTTCACCGGAAATGGTCCACAAATGTTAGTGTGAATGATTTCTAGTGTACCTGTGTTATGGATTGCACCCTTTTTGATTTGTTTTATATATGTCCTTTAATGCAATCTATGCATTGTTCTAAGTCTCGGACCTCTAACGGGGGAAGAATTTCACTTTTGACTCATCTTTCTATTCTCCCCCTGGAAATATGGCCCAAGTGACAGTGCCATAAGTTTGATCGTGAGTTCTCTTTCTTTTCTTTTGTTCTTTATTCGACACAACATGCTCATTCCCATTACACACAGAATGCACTTTCTCTCGTAGTGATAATAAATAAAGCTCATCGTGTAGTAAAAGCATCACCCACATAAGCATTACTAAACCATGTGGCACACTTGCCATGTCCAGACTAACATTCATAATTATCTTTGTCCAAACATGAAACACTAATCAAGTTTCTATGACATGATGAAACATATAAAACATCTCTAAGCAGAAGCTTGAATCCATCAGCTAACTCCAGGGAGATGTCGCTAACAGCTGCAACTTCTGCTTCAACTCCGTTTGCCACTTCAATGCGTCTTTCGCTTCTTTGCGTAGTCCGCATCGAATGGAATCCCTGTAAAGAATTTGCAACATGAGCAGTTGCTCCTGAGTCAATCCACCAAGTAGATTTTGAAAACTGTGTATACAGGGATTCATTTACAAAGAAAACTATATTGTTACCTCTTTTTGCCATGATTGACTTTAGCCAATCAGGGCAGTCTTTCTTGTAATGCCCTTTCTTCTTACAGTGGAGACATGTATCCTTGTCCATTGGAAGAGACTTCTTGTGATGGTGATGTTGATAGGGAGCTTTTCCATGTGGCTTAGAAGGAGAACCTTTGCCATTTTGACTGTAACTCTTATTCCTGTTATCCTTCACATAGTTGAGTGAACCACCATGTGAGGCTTTAAGTCTGTCCTCTCCTTGGACACACATTGCTATTGTCTTTTCAATGTCCCATGTTTCAGGTGACATATTGTAGTTTCCAACAAATGTTTCAAACTCCTTTGGCAGTGAAGCCATGACCAAGTGGACCAGGAGCTTTGATTTGATCTCCAGATCCGCATCCATGGGCTTGAGCTTTGCTGCCATGTTGCTCATCCTAAGGATGTGCTCTCTTATTCCATGACTATCTCCAGTGTAGTTCTCTGTCACCAGTTGCTTTAGCACCTGGGTGGCATATATCTTTGAAGAACCAGTGAACCGATTCTTTATCTTTGTAAGCAACTCCCCTACGGAAGTGCACTCTGCAATTGAGCCCACGATGGCGTTCTCAATTGTATTCTTTATAAATGCCACACACTTTTTGTTTGCATTGACCCACTTTTGGTTTTCTATGGAATATAACATCTCCACAGGCACATAATCGCCCCTCTTTTTATCCCACGCATCATCATCATCAGTGGTCTCTCTGACTAGCTCTGTAGGTCTGACCGGTTGTGGAGTGTCCACGACCCAGTCCACCTCAGCACAGATAAATGCCAGGTCTACTTTCTTCCTCCACTCAGTGTAGTTATCACTCTGAGTGTCGAAACCTCTTTTAGGCAACTCATCAAGTGGAAGCCTCCTGAAATCACAATTTAAGTGAGATCAGTATAACAATCATATGCATTAATCTAACGTTGGTCAAATTAAACATACAATTGTCTATGCAATTAAATATATATTACCGTTGGGCAAAATATTAGAAATAAATGCACCTTTAAATTTCAATAATAAAACATGATCATGTTATTAACAACCTTGGTCATAAAAAAATAACATAATAATATTCATTTTAATAATCACTTTAACATGCTCTTAAACACTTAATTCTATCTAATCTTTTATTTTCTTTGTAAAAGAGCACTATTAATTATTTACGCAGCGAAAAACATGAATAAAAATTCACGAACTTTTTACATTTTACACAAACTTTTCTTTGATTAAATAAAAATTCATGAACTTTATTATTTTCTAGATAAAATTCATGAACATTTCTTTTTCTGAAAATTTCATGTTTTCATTTTTAGAAACTTTTTCTGTTTACTTTTATATTTTCTAAACAAAAAATTTTGCATAGAAAAACTATTAGAAAATTTGCCCAAAAAATCTGGGCAATTAAACAAAAAACTGAAAGAACTACAGTAGGCCCGCGGCCTGCTCGCACTCGCTCTGTGCTTCAACGCGTCGCGTCTGGCCGAAAACGGCCCAGCCCAGCGCCCGCCAACGGCCAGAGCACAGCCGCGAGGCCACTTTCGGCCCACTTGGCCCGGGGCGGGGCTAGGGTTTCACTGTGAACGTCGATCTGAATCCGACGGTCGCCCTTGCTTTTCGCCGGATCAAAAACGATCGATGCGGTGGGGGCGAGGGGAACCCTAGTCATTTCCTCCCCCGCGCGCTGCTCGCCTCGTTCACTCTACGCCTCTCTCTTGCACTCCGGCAGTGGGCCACCGCGTTGCGCCGGTCGCCGGCGACGGGGTCGGAAATCACCGCACCACGCGTGCCTCGCGGTCGCTTCTCCCTCCTCCTGTTCCCTTTCTCTTTCATGTACCTCTGTCCTGTCGGGGAAGAAAGGGCAGCGCCCTAGTCGACCACTCCGACCGCCGGCGACGGCGGTGAGGGCCACCACGTCGGGCCGCGTTGTGCTCTCCTCTGCTCCCCTGAAGACCACGACGGTGGAGTACTCTACTGCGGGATGCAGCGGCGCCGTGGCCATCCCCCTCGCCGGCTGCGCGTCCCCCTTGCGGTGAGCACGCCGCCGTCAAGCGGTTTGGCTGCGGTGTACTTTGCCCCTCGCGGGGTTGTTCTTCGTCCCCACACTACTAGAAAAATGGCTATAGATGATATGGACACTAATGGCGCACCAGACATGTGGTGCGCCACTGCTATATAGCAATGGCGCACCAGATATGGGTGCGCCATTAGTGGCCATATTACTAATGGCGTACCTAGTGTGTGGTGCGCCATTAATAGTTTTGTCCTGGCCCACACCCCTCCCCAGACTTAGCAGTGGCGCACCAGGGGGAAAGTGCGCCATTACTAGTTTTAACTAGTAATGGCGCACCAATAAGAGATGCGCCATTGCTATCTATACGTATGGCGACTCCCTACCGTGCGCCATTGCTATCACCCCTTATCCCCTCCCTCTAGTCACGTTCTCTCCCCTCCCCTTCCTCCTGACACAGCCACCCGCATCTCCTCCGGCTCTGACCCAACACCGTCGCCGATCTCCTCTTCCGCATCACCTCTCCGGCCTCCTCTCCCCATCCACGCCCGGCCCGGTGACCTCCCTATCCTCTCCTCTGTCTGCCTGGTCGGGCCAAGACCCTAGTCCGATGCCATGGCGACCATCGCAGCAGGAGGAGCCCGGTCATGGCGGCCTCCTCTCCCTGCAGCGCTGCCGCACCTCACCTTCTCTTGTCTTCTCTCCTCTTCTCTCCCAGTAGAGGAGAGGAGGGGAGGGAAGGGAAGGCCTTCTCCGGCGAGCTTCCAGGGAGGTGAGGAGCGCCCAGATCCAGATCCACGGCGCATCGTCCCGTCGTTGACCTGAGCCGCGACCATCAATGCAGGGCCGACAGAAGCCAGGACGGAGATGCCAGAAACCCTAGCCTGGCCTAGCCATGGAGGTACGACGCCTCAACCTCCGGCGATAGACGACGGCTGCAGGCCATCTCCGGCGACGGATCTCCGACCCCGACCATGGTGCGTGCGGCTACAGACCATCTTCTTCATCTCCCCTCCCGTCCCCTCATTGGTTGCTCCGGACGAGCTGCTGCTGCTGCTGCAGGTGCACGACGCATGGCTGCTCCCTCCTCCTCTGCCTACTGCAGGTGGACATGGTGAGCACATCTTATCTAGCTTGCCAATTTGATTGATTGCAATTCTTCTTTCTGGTGGTGTTGATTGACATTGTGTAGTTCAGTTCAGTTTCAATCTGAATGCACCTCTCGGTCTCTTCCTCCTCTCTTGTGCTTTTGCATCTCCATGCCCAGATTCGGGCTTAATTAATTCCATTGCCTGTTGTTTATGGACGGATTGTTAGGTTAGATTGCTCACTATATCCATCTCATCATGTCTCCTGAATGAATAAATGAATGAATGAATAAGCACTTTAATTGATGTTTGCTAGTTGGATGGATGGATGTCGTACATGCCATGCTTTTGGGTTAATTTGTCCGTCAAATTGATCCATTGGCCCGCTTGGTTCAATTTATCTGATGCCACAAGTGGCGTCATTTTTATTCTGTATGGACTGCCATTATAATGTATGTACATGCCACTGAACATTCAGTCTTTACTTGTGTGTAAGACCGGACTTTCTTTACAACTCGACGCAAGACCAGTGCCTTGGTCGCTTGCTCCGGTGTGGTGCAGCCGAGATGGGCCAACGACCATGCCGTGTACGAGGGCAAACTCCCCTCTGATAAGACGGCTCCTAGCTCGGGTAAGCAGCAGCACCCCCATGGTCGTTTTAGTTTTCAGAGAGCCCTTTTTTGTGTGTCAGCTGATGATGCCTTCATTCTCTTGTCCATTGAGGATCCTCAACAGGCAAGAACAAGTTCCACCGCCGGTCTGAAACTCGTCCCAACTGGGCAAGGGATTCTCTCACTACCTTATAATTAAGTGAGTAGTCAACATCTTCAGGGCCCTTTACTCTGCTTTCTTTCTACTTCAAGCAAGGAGATGATTTATATGCATCTAAACAAGTAGTTGTCGCTGCACTGCTATAAAAATCAATGTACATGCATAGCTCTAAGCTCTAGCCTAGTGCGCTACACTGCCTCTGTTTGTCAACATGCTGAATATATGAACCCAGAAAATTTTAGAACTTCTCTGTAAAAATTGGTTGCTAGCTCTGTATCTCAGCCCCCTCTCATTTGTTTGTTTGATTTGGATGGAGTAGGAGTCATCCATGGACGACATCGACGATGAGGTCTTGGTCTTGTATGATGCGTGTGTGGACAGTGTTGGTCTATTCATACGCTAGGGTGTGGCCTGGTGAGGTCTTGGTCTAGTATGATGCGTGTGTGGACAGTGTTGGTCACTTACTAGCTGTGGTTCTTTACTGCTGGACAGTGTTATTTCAATTTGTACCCCATCTAAGCCGCTCACTGTTTTAGTTACCTAATTCTCTGGATGCAGAAAAATGTGTAAGCTTTATATGCCAAAAGGTTATGCATTTACTCATGAAGCATTTCTTGCAAATGGAAGATTTTGGTGTCCATGATTAGTGACGATCCTCAAGTAGGATGAATCTTTAGTTTTGATGTGTCTCAGATTTACTTTTGTT
The DNA here is from genome assembly GCA_021605145.1 of Aegilops bicornis. Lineage (NCBI taxonomy): Eukaryota > Viridiplantae > Streptophyta > Magnoliopsida > Poales > Poaceae > Aegilops > Aegilops bicornis. The sequence goes on along the minus strand of CM038671.1, from coordinate 796,415,414 downwards.
AAGTTGTGATGATATAGTGCTTAATCTGAGCATGTTCCACGTAATGCAATGGAATGTTCCAAGGGCTGGGCGCTGATGCAAGGCCCATCTTTATCTTTGCTCTTGCGCATGATGGATGGTCAAGGACTAGTTAAGTAGGTCATTTTGCGACCAAATGAATGGTCTTCCATTTTGGTATCTCTAAATGATGATTACATATTAGCACGTTCTTCAGTTTGGGATATACATTTATGTGTAATAGTGAATTATGTCTTGGAAGGCATGTTACTTATTTCCTGTTGATTCATTGGACATCGCATGACAATCTCTAAGAAGGTTGTCCATTTACTGATCAATCATTTCTTGCACGATTTTGTTGTCGATGATTAGTGTTGAACCTCATATGTCCTCTGCAATTCATTTCCATTATAATCTTACTCATACAATATTCACACCATGTAATTCTGGAAAAGACAGTATTGACATGTTACAAAAATGACAGTATTCACATGTTATAAATAGTTTGTTTGTCTTTTTGTTTATTTTGTTACATTTTGCAGGGATAAAGTGAAGAAAAAGAAGAAAAGATTACTAGAAGATTAGTTTTAGGATTTTCTTTTATTTCCTTGCAATTTTCCTTTTATTGGATACTTGTAAAGACATTGTAATATTCTTACTATAATAAAAAATATGATTCTATTTCATTTTTTATTTTTAAATTATTTTCCTTATAGGTTGTTTTCTGTAAAATTGGATATTTTTTTTGTTTTCCAAATACATTACTAGTGGCGCATTTAAGCCCTTATTAGTGGCGCACCTTCCTTTATTACTAGTGGCGCACCTATAAGGTTATTAGTGGCGCACCTGGAGGGAATATCAGTGGAGCACCGAATGGTATACTAATGGCGCACCACATGGTGCGCCATTAGTATCTGGTATACTAATGGCGCACCTGTGGTGCGCCATTAGTATATAATACTAGTGGCGTGGTACTAGTGGCGCGCCAGTAGTGCGTCATTAGTAGGCAAAACTGGTGCGCCACTAGTAGGCCTTTTCCTAGTAGTGCCACACCCCGGCTTGCCGATGCGTGTGGGGATCGAGAGGAACAGGCGTAGCCTTGCGGCGGCGCTCTTTGCCGGCAGGGCCCAAGGCCCTACTCCAGTGAGCTCTTTGCCCTGTCTTTTTAGGGTTCTTTGGGGAGGGATTTACTTTTGCTGTGATTTCTTTCTACCAAAAAGACTAAACCCAATCTGGCTGATACCATTGATAGATCTCGTGGATCGGGTAGGTTAGATCGATCCGGTAGTCCTACCTTCTCCTTGGGTTGAAGAGCTCGAGCCGGTGCTGGCCATGGTGAAGTGGCGGCAGAGAGATGGCGGCGGTGGTGTTCTTCCCGTGAGCACAGCGCTAACCTTAGATCAGTAGGGAGTGTCGATGGGGTTTATGGCCGCGATTAACCTCGTAAGTCGTGCCCCGGCCCTCACTTCTGTTTATATATAGCGCAGGTCACAGGGGCCCATCAACCATAGTGGGTTGAGCGCCCCCGATCTGGGCTCAGATCTAAGGGCCCGGTGGGCCGTTAGGCCCATACGGTGGAGATCAACCTAACGACTTCAGCAGTGGTGTTTCAAGGGGTTAATGACCCGGTGATGTTGGAAACCTTTGCGTGTAGGGAGTCTCTTGCTCTAGCGGAGGACCTCGACATTCAGAATTTTGTGGTTGCATCGGACTGCCAGGCTGTGGTGAATGATATTAACCACAGGGTAGGAGGTCCTCATGCTGCAACCATACGTGAATTTTGTAGTTTCATTCATGAGCGTAGGAACTTTAATTCCGAGGCTCATAATCTTGCCAAGTTCTCTTATAACCTAGGTATTGGTAGACATGTTTGGTTGGGCAATCCACATGACCCAACTAGCTAGTGTACCTATGAACATAGTTTCAAATGAATAAAGCTTGGCAAGTTTCTCAAAAAAAAACAAACTAGACCGAGCCATTTCCTTAGGAACGCCAAGCACATTTCATAATTATTGGGAATGCATAACCTTGATATAACAGGTGGAAAGAGCTAAATCGCTCCCCGGTAAAGACATCACATCAATCACAAGGTCGTTAGTGTGATGAGCATCATTACAGGTTCTTGATAGTACATGATTTTGAAGCTCAAAAAATGGAGTGTAGCAAAAACCTTTAGGCCTTTGATAATCACACACATGTACAGCATATTAGAGCAGCTTCCACACTTTGCTTCAACTCCATGGCATCAGTTTCCAGGAGCACCTTGCCCATACCCGAATCATCTCCGGGGATCATAACTTATCTGAATAAGCTATTCAGATAGCCCTCCACGGAAAAACAACGCCTTGCGCAAATAGTCCCCTAAAAATCCTACCCCAATGACCCAAGCCCCCTTTCCTGCATCTGCATCATCAGTATTGGCCTTGATAAAATCGCCATAAGGAGGTTTCCATTTTGGCCTATGAAATCTTTTGTCTTCCATGTCTGGTTTCAACTGTTTCAAAAAGTCTGCCATCTGCTGTCTGATCATCCACACGACTTCTCCTGAATCTTTTGCATTCCCTCCTTCTCACACTCTGTTCCGTTAATTCCACCATTTCCACAATAAGTACTAGGCATAAAGTAAGTACACTCCTTTTTCTATGAAAAAAAATACCAAGTTAATACACTGTAGCTGCAGCATTGTTGTTAGGCGATGTGCGTGTTGTAACTCAGTCATCTGATTTGCCAGCCGCATTAGAATAGTTGTAGCACTCATAAGATTTAATAGTACAATCAAAGGACTAGGACAGAAAAAAATCTGGATTCTATTGTTTAAATATTCTACTGAAATCCTTCAAACCAAGATGCCCTGGCTTAAAGTGAAGATATGTTTGTACTACAATGCCTCGCTGATTATTACTATTGATGTTGTTATCTTCATCCAAAATGATACAGAAGTTAGGTGCCTCAAGGACAGCGAGCTTTCAAGTGCTCGCTTTGCCTCAATAAACAATCACACATAGCCACATGATCCATTTATAGAGACCTAGCAAGAAAGGACATGCCACCATGCGGGCCTCTTTAGCAGACACACATTTGCCCGCCATCTGTATATATAGCCGGAAGTCAGAACACAGACACGTCTATCAATGATTCCAACACTAATCTCATTTCATAGGGTAGCTACTTCTGTCAAAAGGGAAAATGGTGTCCCTAAGCGTACCTAGGATTGTGAGGTACGGGGAATGAGTGCATACTAGCATGACAAAGCATCAATGCATGGCCTCCACCCCAAAGAATTCAGAGTGAAAATGTTTTTCTCGCTCAGTGGATCATGTGATGTGGGTTGCTGGTTTGTTGTAGAGAATTTCCCAGAAAGGGCGGTAGTGCACTCTACAAGCGCACTGTAGGCCCTGATTTTCTATCAGACAAGAATACTACTATTAAAGACTGCACAATCACGTTCCTATGACACCACATGTGCCAGGTCCATCGATATCTCCTAATATTAAGTCGCATACGCAGTGTGATGCATCCAGCGTTGAAATTAGGACAGTGTGTTTTGCAAAGCACTCACCTGATGCATTGATCAGTTTGAATAGCACATTTGCAGAGCAAATTTTTCTGCTTCAACAGTACCAACAAGCATTGGCATTCTCGAGCTCAGGAAACAGTAGCGTTGGGTTCAATCTACTGGCCTGAGCGCAAGCGTTGGTGCAAGTACCTCTCAACCGTCTGCTCCAAGCTAGCAAGCACAATCTTTGGTAGCAATCTGCCACAGCCACAGGGCATAAAACAATCTCCGTCAGAGAGGTGTTGTCTCAGAGTTGAGCAAATCTTTGGCAGAGTATGCAAGCTCATCCCTAACAGTGGCTACTACAATTTTGTGTCTTTCCCCTTTTCGTCCAGGTAGGTGGAAATGGTAACCCCCCCCCCCCCCCCCCACCCCCACCCCACAAAAAAGAGAAAACATGTGGTTAAAAAATACTAATGCTAATCTTTTTCGCATCAACGACTACTGAAGAGTCTGGCCATGAAGCGATTTCAGGAACAAAAGAATACAGTTCCTTCTCAAGCTACACTAGTCTGGTTGGTTACTCAAGGAACAGCTTGTTTTGGCACACCGGAGGTCAATAGACAAAAAGTAAGAATGCCCTAGACTGGGCTTTAAAGTTCTAACTGTACATTGCCACTCAGTGCTGAGCTTGATCCACCCCTGATCAGCCTTGCACCATTTTCCACTGGTGTTAACCTTGTATACTAATTCTACAGCGTTAAATGTAACAAATTGGACAATCTGCTTTCAACAAATGGTACTACTAGACACGGCGTTGCACTGGTTACAGATTAAAAAGGGCATGGCTGACAGTATGTCTGAAGTGTGTGCGAAGGAGGAACAAAATCTGGGGCCTGATAGATAATCAAAACAATGCAACAGCAAAGACGGAAAAAAAATCAAATACCTAACCAGATACAGTGGACACATGAAGAAGATTAAATTGCAACACAACATTACTGACAAGTCGATTATAATGCAACGATACCATTCAATATAACGAGCAGTGCTCCAAGATCCTCTAACAATCAGGTAACTAGCAACTGAACAAATTGAGAGCAAAATCTCCCACATTTAATCGCTGGCTAGAACAATACGGAAACAGGAAACTGATGAATATTGGCTCAATATTTAGTTACTAAGAAAACCACTGGATGATCTTTAAGAATGAAGAGCACCTCGATAAAAAAAAACTAAGGCCATTCTTCTGTTCAGAGAAAAACAGAGACATGTGGCAACTATTTCAGATGATGACCAAAACGACTAAATAATTGTAGCGTAAACTTGCTAGGCACTTCATCCCGAAAAGATATTCACACAAGTATAAATTTCATGCAACCATGAAACTTTCAGAGATTCTTGATCATAACTTGTATGTACATCAAAAAGAAACTAACCAGCTTATATTGTACCAAATTCATACGCATTGCGCTGGCCACAGAGAAAAAAGAACATGGCTGGCAGTTTCAGAATTTGAAGGGGAACACAATCTAGACCTGGGCCTGACCATGATAACCTCTCTTCTCCTTATCAGCATCTGAGCTTATGTTAAGATTGAACATCACATGAAGTATTGATTCTTTGAAATGGTAAGCAACTAAAGAAAAATGATAAATATAATTCAAAATGATGGAACAGAAAGCTAGAATTACAGCAGTATGTTTTGGTACCTAACTGGATGCGATGGAATCATGAATAAGAATAAATTGCAACACAAAATTCCATCGACAAGTTGACTATATTGCAATCTTTCAATTAAACTAGCTAGTGCTCCCAGTTCAGGTGAAACTTGCTAATCAATAAAGACAATAATCTGTCTCATTTCATCATCAGCTAAAACAAAACATAGGAACAGGAAACAAGTGTATATTTTCTAAAATTGTATTAAGATAACCAACAGGTAATCTCTATAAAGAAGGCCTCGATAAACTGACAAGACAATTCTTCAGTCAAATAAAATTAGAGACAAAGCAGGTAGAATTGCTAACTGGTACTACCTCTGTAAACTAATATAAGATGCTTTAGATCACTAAAGATCTTATATTGAAGCCAAACCAATGGCGACCGGAGGGTTGATGCTATTGCACTGAGGGCCATGAGGGCGACTGGGCGGGCGAACGCCCCGGCGTGCGGGACGGCGCCGCCTACCGGGGGAGATCGCCGGCGCGTCGGAGGCCGCTTTTGGGCTCTTGCCGATCCCGACGAAGATGACGCGGACGACGATGGGGAGCATTCTCCGGCGGAGTCGCCGCCGTCTCCGACGCCCTCCGATCTCATTTTCGAATTTTTTCATTCAGGTTACACCGAGGACGAAGTGGCTACGACGATTGATCGGGTCCTTCCACCGGATGATCCGGCGCGTATTGGTCTTCACGCGGGCGAGAAGAAGGAGATGATCCGACGCGTAGTTCACCGGAAGACGGCGGCGTCCAAGGCCCGACCATGGAAAGGACCCATACCAAAGGTGAGTCTCCCAAATCTCATGTTATTCGATTTGATTAGACCGGAGTCTTGGATTACTGTCAAGAACAAGAAGAACGCGAGGCGGCGCGGCGGTCGGCCGGCAACGGCGGCGCCCGTGACCGCACCGCCAGCGACATCCATCTCGGTCGCGAGATCACAGCGGCTGGAACAGCTGCTAGGTGGAATTGGGCCGGTTCGGTGTGGACCGATCCCGCGAGACGTTGGGCCGGAGAAAGATGGGTATGAGGCCCATGCTGGACCGGGCCACTCTCCTACACCTAATGCGATGCCATGCATGTACGAACGTGTATGTCTTCCGATCGATCGTTCCCAGCCGCCTCATCGCTCTAGGGTTCGTCGACAGGGAACCAGGGGTTTCCCAGCTTGTGGTCTGCGTCGGGCTAGGAGGGTTTGCCCGCTGCGGGTCATCATGGCCGGTCATGGCGCCGCCGCCAGCCAAGAAGGCTACGTCGGGCACTGCGGGGCGGGGCGGGACGGCTCCACCGCCGGCGGCGGCCGCTGGACGTGGAATACCGCCGCAGTCTACGCCGACGGGTGGGGGCGCTCCTCAGGGCAACCCAGGCAGAGGAACTGGCCCTTTGGCCACGCGGCCTATGGGGCAAGTACCCCTCCAGCCGGCCGCTGGTCGGGGCGGCTTCAGGCCCCCGACGCTGGCCACTGCGCCTCCTGCTATGCTGACTGCGGGTCGCGGCGGGCCTCGGCCGGTTGCGCCGGGCGAGACCGGTGTGGCAACGGTTGGCCGTGGTGGAGGGCATCCGCCTGTTGGGGCCGTGCCGGCGACCTCGGCCAATAAACCTCGTGCGGCCCCTCCGCCCCATTACGTTGCGAGGCCGGCGCAACACCAGTCCGGCCCGGCTCAGTACAACAGAGCGCCCAATGATCCACCCCGAGGCCAGTGGGGGGATGATGGGTATGACGTGTATGGTGCCGGCCAGCACCGAGGTTCCTCTTCCACGGGGGGAGGGCGTGGATATGCATGGCAAAGTGACGGGTCTGCTGAGAGACCGCTTCTCGGCCCGGCAGGTGGTTTTGTCGAGGGGGCCTCTGGCCCGGATCACCGTCAGAGAGGAGGCTTGCGTGGCCATGGTGGTGGCCGGGGTAGGGGACGTGGGAGATTTCGCCGACCGCCCCCGCCCAGGTCTGTTGTTCCTACGGCTGCTACAGTGGAGTCTGACCCTACCTCCACGGAGCTCCCTCCTCAGGCGATGGAAGTGGTGAATGTTGGGGAACGTAGTAATTTCAAAAAATTTCCTACGCACACGCAAGATCATGGTGATGCATAGCAACGAGAGGGGAGAGTGTATGTCCACGCACCCTCGTGAGACCGTGAAGCGGAAGCGTTATAACAACGCGGTTGATGTAGTCGTGCGTCTTCACGATCCGACCGATCCAAGTACCGAACGTCACGGCACCTCCGAGTTCTGCACACGTTCAGCTCGATGGCGATCCCGGACTCCGATCCAGCAAAGTGTCGGGATGAGTTCCGTCGGCACGACGGCGTGGTAACGATGATGATGCTTCACCGACGAGGGCTTCGCCTAAGCTCATGACGATATGACTTCTCCGGCGCAGGGCTTCGCCTAAGCTCATGACGATATGACCGAGGTGGAATATGGTGGAGGGGCACCGCACACGGCTAAGGAAACGATCCGTAGATCAACTTGTGTGTCCATGGGGTGCCCCTGCCCCGTAATAAAGGAGTGGAGGAGGGAGGGCGGCCCTCTCTATGGAGCTCCCTAGGGGAGTCATACTCCCACCGGGAGTAGGATTCCCCCTTTCCTAGTCCAACTAGGAAACCTTCCATGTAGTAGGAGTAGGAGAGAAGGAAAGGGAAGTGAAAAGGAGAAGGAAGGAAGGGGGCGCCCCCCTTCCCTAGTCCAATTCGGACCAGATCAAGGGAAGGTGCGGCCACCCTTGAGGCCCTTTTCCTTCTTTCCCGTATGGCCCAATAAGGCCCAATACGTATTCCGTAACTCTCCGGTACTCCGAAAAATACCGAATCACTCGGAACCTTTCCGAACTCCGAATATAGTCGTCCAATATATCGATCTTTACGTCTCGACCATTTCGAGACTCCTCGTCATGTCCCCGATCTCATCTGGGACTCCGAACTCCTTCGGTACATCAAAACTCATAAACTCATAATATAATTGTCATCGAAACCTTAAGCGTGCGGACCCTACGGGTTCGAGAACTATGTAGACATGACCTAGAACTATTCTCGGTCAATAACCAATAGCGGGACCTGGATGCCCATATTGGCTCCTACATATTCTACGAAGATCTTTATCGGTCAAACCGCATAACAACATACGTTGTTCCCTTTGTCATCGGTATGTTACTTGTCCGAGATTCGATCGTCGGTATCCAATACCTAGTTCAATCTCGTTACTGGCAAGTCTCTTTACTCGTTCCGTAATACATCATCTCACAGCTAACTCATTAGTTGTAATGCTTGCAAGGCTTAGTGATGTGTATTACCGAGAGGGCCCTGAGATACCTCTCCGACAATCGGAGTGACAAAACCTAATCTCGAAATACGCCAACCCAACATGTACCTTTGGAGAAACCTGTAGTACTCCTTTATAATCACCCAGTTACGTTGTGACGTTTGGTAGCACCAAAGTGTTCCTCCGGTAAACGGAGTTGCATAATCTCATAGTTACAGGAACATGTATAAGTCATGAAGAAAGCAATAGCAACATACTAAACGATCAAGTGCTAGGCTAACGGAATGGGTCATGTCAATCAGATCATTCTCCTAATGATGTGATCCCGTTAATCAAATGACAACTCATGTCTATGGTTGGGAAACATAACCATCTTTGATTAACGAGCTAGTCAAGTAGAGGCATACTAGTGACACTCTGTTTGTCTATGTATTCACACATGTATTATGTTTCCGGTTAATACAATTCTAGCATGAATAATAAACATTTATCATGATATAAGGAAATAAATAATAACTTTATTATTGCCTCTAGGGCATATTTCCTTCAGTCTCCCACTTGCACTAGAGTCAATAATCTAGTTCACATCGCCATGTGATTTAACAGCAATAGTTCACATCACCATGTGATTAACACCCATAGTTCACATCGATATGTGATCAACACCCAAAGGGTTACTAGAGTCAGTAATCTAGTTCACATCGCTATGTGATTAACACCCAAAGAGTACTAAGGTGTGATCATGTTTTGCTTGTGAGATATTTTTAGTCAACGGTCTGGTCACATTCAGATCCGTAAGTATTTTGCTAATTTCTATGTCAACAATGCTCGCAAGGAGCTATTCTAGCTAATTGCTCCCACTTTCAATATGTATCTAGATCGAGACTTAGAGTCATCCAGATCGGTGTCAAAACTTGCATCGACGTAACCCTTTACGTATTTAACCTTTTGTCACTTCCATAATCGAGAAACATATCCTTATTCCACTAAGGATAATTTTGACCGCTGTCGATGGATCTACTCCTAGATCACTATTGTACTCCTTGCCAAACTCGGTGTAGGGTATACAATAGATCTGGTACACAGCATGGCATACTTTATAGAACCTATGGCCAAGGCATAGGGAACGACTTTCATTCTCTTTCTATCTTCTGCCGTGGTCGGGTTTTGAGTCTTACTCAATTTGACACCTTGTAACACGAGGCAAGAACTCTTTCTTTGACTGTTCCATTTTGAACTACTTCAAAATCTTGTCAAGGTATGTACTCATTGAAAAAAACTTATCAAGCGTCTTGATCTATCTCTATAGATCTTGATGCTCAATATGTAAGCAGCTTCACCGAGGTCTTTGTTTGAAAAACTCCTTTCAAACACTCCTTTATGCTTTGCAGAATAATTCTACATTATTTCCGATCTACAATATGTCATTCACATATACTTATCAGAAATGCTGTAGTGCTCCCACTCACTTTCTAGTAAATACAGGCTTCTCTGTAAGTCTTTATAAACTTTATTCTTTGATCAACTTCTCAAAGCGTATATTCCAACTCCGAGATGCTTGCACCAGTCCATAGATGGATCATTTGGAGCTTGCACACTTTGTTAGCTCCCTTTGGATCGATAAAACCTTCCGGTTGCATCATATACAACTCTTCCTCCAGAAACCCATTCAGGAATGCAGTTTTTACATCCATTTGCCAAATTTCATAAATTGTGGCAATTGCTAACATGATTCGGACAGACTTAAGCATCGCTACAGTTGAGAAAATCTCATTGTAGTTAACACCTTGAACTTGTCAAAAACCTTTTTGCGACAAGTCGAGCTTTGTAGATAGTAACACTACTATCAACGTCCGTCTTCCTCTTGAAGATCCATTTATTTTCTATTGCTTTACGCCCCTCTGGAAAGTCAACAAAAGTCCACACTTTGTTTTCATACATGGATCCCATCTCAGATTTCATGGCTTCTAGCCATTTAGCGGAATCTGGGCTCACCATCGCTTCTTCATAGTTTGTAGGTTCGTCATGATCTATTAGCATGACTTCCAGAACAGGATTGCCGTACCACTTTGGTGCAGATCTCACTCTGGTTTACCTACGGGATTCGGTAGTGACTTGATCTGAAGTTACATGATCATCATCATTAGCTTCCTCACTAATTGGTGTAGGAAAAACTGGAACTGATTTCTGTGATGAAATACTTTCCAATTCGGGAGAAGGTACAAATTACCTTATCAAGCTCCACTTTCCTCCCACTCACTTCTTTCGAGAGAAACTCCTTCTCTAGAAAGGATCCATTTATAAGCAACGAATGTTTTTTTGCCTTCGGATCTGTGATAGAAGGTATACCCAACAATTTCCTTTGGGTATTCTATGAAGACGCACTTCTCGATTTGGGTTTGAGCTTATCAGGATGAAACTTTTCACATAAGCATCACAACTTCCAAACTTTAAGAAACGACAGCTTAGGTTTCTTGTTAAACCATAGTTCATACGGTGTCGCCTCAACGGATTTAGACGGTGCCCTATTAAGCGTGAATGCAGCTGTCTCTAATGCATAACCCCAAAAGCGATAGTGGTAAATTGATAAGAGACATCATAGATCGCACCATATCCAATAAAGTGCGGTTACGACTTTCGGACACACCATTATGTTGTGGTGTTCCATATGGCGTGAGTTGCTAAACTATTTCACATTGTTTCAAATGAAGACCAAACTTCGTAACTCAAATATTTATCTCCACGATCAGATCGCAGAAACTTTATTTTCTTGTTACGATGATTTTCCACTTCACTCTGAAATTCTTTGAACTTTTCAATTATTTCAGACTTATGTTTCATCAAGTAGATATACCCATATCTGCTCAAATCATTTTGTGAAGGTCAGAAAATAACGATACTTGCCACGAGCATCAACACTCATTGAATCGCATACATCGGTATGTATTATTTCCAATAAGTCAGTAGCTTGTTCCATTGTTCCGGAGAACGGAGTTTTAGTCATCTTGCCCAAAAGGCACGGTTCGCAAGCATCAAATGATTCATAGTCAAGTGATTCCAAAAGTCCATCAAAGCATGGAGTTTTCTTCAAGCGCTTTACACCAATATGACCTAAACGGCAGTGCCACAAATAAGTTGCACTATCATTATTAACTTTGCATCTTTTGGTTTCAATATTATGAATATGTGTATCACTATGATCGAGATCCAATGAACCATTTTCATTGGGTGTGTAACCATATAAGGTTTTATTCATGTAAACAGAACAACAATTTATTCTCTTACTTAAATGAATAACCGTATTGCAATAAACATGATCAAATCATATTTATGCTCAACACCAAATAACACTTATTTAGGTTCCACACTAATCCCGAAAGTATAGGGAGTGTGCGATGATGATCATATCAATCTTGGAACTACTTCCAACACTCATCGTCACTTCCCCTTCAACTAGTTTCTGTTCATTCAGAACTCCGTTTCAAGTTACTACTCTTAGCAACTATACCAGTATCAAATACCGAGGGGTTGCTATGAACACTAGTAAAATACACATCAATAATCTGTATATCAAATATACCTTTGTTCACTTTGCCATCCTTCTTATCCACCAAATATTCAGGGTAGTTCCGCTTCGGTGACCAGTTCCATTGCAGCAAAAGCACTTAGTCTCAGGCTTAGGTCCAGACTTGGGTTTCTTCACTCGAGCAGCAACTTGCTTGCCGTTCCTTTTGAAGTTCCCCTTCTTCCCTTTGCCCTTTTCCTTGAGACTAGTGGTCTTGTCAATCATCAACACTTGATGCTCTTTCTTGATTTCTACCTTCGTTGATTTCAACATCACGAAGAGCTCGGGAATCGTTTTCGTCATCCCCTGCATACTATAGTTCATCACGAAGTTCTAGTAACTTAGTGATGGTGACTAGAGAATTCTTTCAATCACTATCTTATCTGGAAGATTAACTCCCACTTGATTCAAGCGATTGAAGTATTCAGACAATCTGAGCACATGCTCACTAGTTGAGCGATTATCCTCCATCTTTTAGCTATAGAACTTGTTGGAGACTTCATATCTCTCAACTCGGGTATTTGCTTGAAATATTAACTTCAATTCCTGGAACATCTCATATGGTCCATGACGTTCAAAACGTCTTTGAAGTCCCGATTCTAAGCCGTTAAGTATGGTGCACTAAACTATCAAGTAGTCATCATATTGAGCTAGCCAAACGTTCATAACGTACGCATCCGCTCCTGCAATAGGTCTGTCACCTAGCGGTGCATTAAGGACATAATTCTTACATGCAGCATTGAGGATAAACCTCAGATCGCGGATCCAATCCGCATCATTGCTACTAACATTTTTCAACACAATTTTCTCTAGGAACATATGAAAATAAACATATGAAAGCAACAACGCGAGCTATTGATCTACAACATAATTTGCAAAATACTACCAGGACTAAGTTCATGATAAATTTAAGTTCAATTAATCATATTACTTAAGAACTCCCACTTAGACAGACATCTCTCTAGTCATCTAAGTGATCACGTGATCCAAATCAACTAAACCATAACCGATCATCACGTGAGATGGAGTAGTTTTCAATGGTGAACATCACTATGTTGATCATATCTACTATATGATTCACGCTTCGACCTTTCGGTCTCCGTGCTCCGAGGCCATATCTGCATATGCTAGGCTCGTCAAGTTTAACCTGAGTATTCGGCGTGTGCAAAACTGGCTTGCACCCGTTGTAGATGGACGAGAGCTTATCACACCCGATCATCACGTGGTATGCAGGGCACGACGAACTTTGGCAACGGTGCATACTCAGGGAGAACACTTCTTGATAATTAGTGAGAGATCATCTTAAAATGCTACCGTCAATCAAAGCAAGAATAAGATGTATAATAGATAAACATCACATGCAATCAAAATATGTGACATGATATGGCCATGATCATCTTGCGCCTTTGATCTCCATCTCCAAAGTAATCTGTCATGATCTCTATCGTCACCGCACGACACCATGATCTTCATCATCTTGATCTATATCAATGTGTCATCACATGGTTGTCTCGCCAACTATTGCTCTTGCAACTATTGCTATCGCATAGCGATAAAGTAAAGCAATTATTTGGCACTTGCATCTTATGCAACAAAGAGACAACCATAGGGCTTCTGCCGATGTCGATAACTTCAACAAAACATGATCATCTTATACAACAACTTATATCTCATCACGTCTTGACCATATCACATCACAACATGCCCTGCAAAAACAAGTTAGACGCCCTCTACTTTGTTGTTGCAAATTTTACGTGGCTGCTACGGGCTTAGCAAGAACCGTTCTCACCTACGCATCAAAACCACAACGATAGTTTATCAAATAGACTCCGTTTTAACCTTCGCAAGGACCGGGCGTAGTCACACTCGGTTCAACTAAAGTGAAAGAGACAGACACCCGCCAGCCACCTTTAAGCACGAGTGCTCGTAACGGTGAAACCAGTCTCGCGTAAGCGTACGCGTAATGTCGGTCCGGCCGCTTCATCTCACAATACCGCTGAACCAAAGTATGACATGCTGGTAGGCAGTATGACTTGTATCGCCCACAACTCACTTGTGTTCTACTCGTGCATATGACATCAACGCATAAAAACCTAGGCTCTGATGCCACTGTTGGGGAACGTAGTAATTTCAAAAAATTTCCTACGCACACGCAAGATCATGGTGATGCATAGCAACGAGAGGGGAGAGTGTATGTCCACGCACCCTCGTGAGACCGTGAAGCGGAGGCGTTATAACAACGCGGTTGATGTAGTCGTGCGTCTTCACGATCCGACCGATCCAAGTACCGAACGTCACGGCACCTCCGAGTTACGCACACGTTCAGCTCGATGGCGATCCCGGACTCCGATCCAGCAAAGTGTCGGGATGAGTTCCGTCAGCACGACGGCGTGGTGGCGATGATGATGCTTCACCGACGCGGGGCTTCGCCTAAGCTCCGCTGACGATATGACTTCTCCGGCGCGGGGCTTCGCCTAAGCTCATGACGATAGGACCGAGGTGGAATATGGTGGAGGGGCACCGCACACGGCTAAGGAACGATCCGTAGATCAACTTGTGTGTCCATGGGGTGCCCCTGCCCCGTATATAAAGGAGTGGAGGAGGGAGGGCCGGCCCTCTCTATGGCGCGCCCTAGGGGAGTCCTACTCCCACCGAGTAGGATTCCCGCTTTCCTAGTCCAACTAGGAAACCTTCCATGTAGTAGGAGTAGGAGAGAAGGAAAGGGAAGGGAAAAGGAGAAGGAAGGAAGAGGCGCCCCTTCCCTAGTCAATTCGGACCAGACCAAGGGAAGAGTGCGGCCACCCTTGAGGCCCTTTTCCTTCTTTCCCGTATGGCCCAATAAGGCCCAATACGTATTCCCGTAACTCTTGGTACTCCGAGAAATACCCGAATCATTCGAACCTTTCCGAACTCCGAATATAGTCGTCCAATATATCGATCTTTACGTCCTCGACCATTTCGAGACTCCTCGTCATGTCCCCGATCTCATCTGGGACTCCGAACTCCTTCGGTACATCAAAACTCATAAACTCATAATATAATTGTCATCGAAACCTTAAGCGTGCGGACCCTACGGGTTCGAGAACTATGTAGACATGACCTAGAACTATTCTCGGTCAATAACCAATAGCGGGACCTGGATGCCCATATTGGCTCCTACATATTCTACGAAGATCTTTATCGGTCAAACCGCATAACAACATACGTTGTTCCCTTTGTCATCGGTATGTTACTTGTCCGAGATTCGATCGTCGGTATCCAATACCTAGTTCAATCTCGTTCTTGGCAAGTCTCTTTACTCGTTCCGTAATACATCATCTCACAGCTAACTCATTAGTTGTAATGCTTGCAAGGCTTAGTGATGTGTATTACCGAGAGGGCCCTGAGATACCTCTCCGACAATCGGAGTGACAAAACCTAATGTCGAAATACGCCAACCCAACATGTACCTTTGGAGAAACCTGTAGTACTCCTTTATAATCACCCGATTACGTTGTGACGTTTGGTAGCACCAAAGTGTTCCTCCGTAAACGGGAGTTGCATAATCTCATAGTTACAGGAACATGTATAAGTCATGAAGAAAGCAATAGCAACATACTAAGCGATCAAGTGCTAGGCTAACGGAATGGGTCATGTCAATCAGATCATTCTCCTAATGATGTGATCCCGTTAATCAAATGACAACTCATGTCTATGGTTGGGAAACATAACCATCTTTGATTAACGAGCTAGTCAAGTAGAGGCATACTAGTGACACTCTGTTTGTCTATGTATTCACACATGTATTATGTTTCCGGTTAATACAATTCTAGCATGAATAATAAACATTTATCATGATATAAGGAAATAAATAATAACTTTATTATTGCCTCTAGGGCATATTTCCTTCAGTGAACGCCTTGGCCAGTATTGAGGCTCCTGCGGCTGGGACGGTGGATGAGGTTAACGATAGGTCTGATGCCGAGAGGGCGTCCAAATATGCTCGTAAGAAGGAGAGGATGATTTTCTACCGTTGTGGTGAGAAGGGCCATTTCATTGCTGAGTGTGTGGCCCAGCTGTGTGAGTCGTGTGGCAAGCCTGCACATGAATCGGGGGGCTGCCCGTTGTTGCGTGACCTGCCTCCGACGCTGAATATTTATGGTGTGTACTGTGCTGAGCTCATGTTTTTGAGTCACCGGAGGCTAGAGAGGTCCCGGAGGAGACCCTGAGCTTGACTACAGGGATTGTGAGAGCGACCCAGGGAGAGGTGACTGAGGCACAGATTGTGAGGAGGCTTCAGGAGCTGGCACCTGCGGATTTTGGATGGGAGTTGGTGCCTATCGAGGACAGGGCTTTTAAGGTCGAGTTCCCATCTGTGGATGATTTGCAGAGATTGTTGAGCTTCGGCATGTGTAAAGTACCCGGTACTAAGTGCATCCTGGAGTTTAACGAGTGGAAGCAGGTTGAGCCAAAGGCGATCGCTCACACAGTGCAGTTGCGGTTTTTAGGGGCTCCATCTAAGCCCTGCAGGATGCTCGTGTGGTGGCGATATGGGCATCATGGTTGGAAAGACTGAACAAGTGGATATGGCATTCTGCGTGCCCATGGGGTGGCCCGGCTCTTAGTAAGTGTCCTGGATATTGAGTTCGTGCACGATAGGGTTAATTGGACCTATAGAGGCGAGGTGTTCCCGCTAGAGATCGAGTTTGAGGACACCGATCTATTTCTTTGAGGCGATTAATGGCAACGATGTAGACATGCACGACAGGGATGGTAATGCGGGGGCCAAGGGGTCACCGTCAGATGGGCCTACGCGACAGGGTTCTCACGGTTCACAACCAGCCTCTCAGTCGCATGGGGATGGAACCGGGGTTGAGCCCGCAGTTTCACCAACAGTGCCCATGACTACGCTGCGTTTTGGGTCTTTTGAGCCAGCTTCAGCACCTCCCAGGCTATGGAGTGACCGGGTAGATTCTGGTGATGATCTTGAGCACACGCTCCCTCCGTTGGAGTTCGAGGGGGCTGCTGGCATGTCTGTTGGACGGCTGGTAAGGCCTTTGGTTGGTGCTTCGGAGAGGAGGCCGGAGGGTGCTTCTCTTCACCTGGCGCCTCACGTGGGCGCGACTCCGGTGACGGCGACTGCGGGGGTGATGGGTTGTGCAGGAGGAGGTTCGGGGCAGGTGGCCTCGTCTTCTCCCATCCCCACACCGATCCCGGAGGCGTCGGGGTTGTCGGCCCCGAGGGGGTCGGCCAGTGCTGCCAGAGGGAGCCCGAGGCAGGCGGCCTCGGCTCCTGGGACTCCGATGGTGGCGGTAACCACCGCGGCAGCCGTCGCGTTCGGGGGGACACCGGGGCAGGAGGCCCTGTCTCCTCCCTCTTCGCCGATGGTCAGGAGGACCGCTTCTCCCTCGTCGAGGGCTCTTTCGCCTGAGCCCGCGGTTGGGATGGGAGGAGGGTGCGGCAGGCGGCCCCGCTCTTCTCTCTTCGCCCCTACCTATGGCCGGGGTCCACGGTGTGGGACACCCGTCTTTGGGGATCGGGAGCCCTTGACGCCCTCTCTGGTAACCTCGGCACCACCTTTGAGGGTTCCAGTGCCAGGTGTTACTAGGGAGGAGGTTATCGCGTTTGGTGGGATCCCGGACCCTATCTCCGAAGGGAGACGGATGAGTGCTCGCATCCTCGACATCCCTGAGGTGGATGATATGCAGCAATGGTGCGCTATGAGGGCGACCAAGCTTCAGGAGGCTGCTTCATCTTACGGTATGTCGATCAACTTATCTAATTCCTTATTGTATTTTTCTAATGAGGACATTATAAATAATGCAAACCAATTAGGAGTCTCACTAGGTGCTACGGATAGTGAGATTACCAATTCGGTGAATGATCTATTAGATTTGGAGGTGGAACGTGCTCTAGAGACTATTCGTAACCTTGCAGCAGTTAAACCAATGAATGATGTTGACATTGATGCGTTAGGGGTTAGAGTGCTTGATAATCTGTGTGCGGATCTAGCACCCCCCAATAATGACTCGGAGGAAGAGGGTGCACCCCTAGAGAATGCTGCTAGTACTTTTTGTGAACCTGGTCATGAGGACCAGGCGACAGAGCTTAGTAAACCTAAGCGTAATTGGACGCGGAAGATCTATCCCGATTCCGCTGTCCGTAGGAGTGCTAGGATTCGAACCACTAAAAAATTCCATGATGAATTATGAGAGGAATTTTTTGGAACAGCAGAGGTCTGAAGGACTTGGCTAAAAGAAGATTCCTAAATGAGGCAGCTTTAGAGGCACTTAGATTTTGTTGCTCTATCGGAGACGGGAGAGATAACTTTGCTTCAGTTTCTCTCCTCTCTTGTTGGTGGTATTGACTTCGATTGGCATTGCCTCCCTCCGCGAGGAAGATCGGGTGGTATCTTACTAGGTGTGAGATGCGATTAAGCTTGAAGTCAGAAGTGTAGTGATGGGCGACTTGGCGGTGAAGTTTCGAGTTAGATCTAGGATAGATGGTTTTAAGCTGGGCTTTGGTAGCGGTTTATGGTGCCGCACAACCCGAGCTTATACCGGAGTTTCGGCGGACCTTGTTCGAATCGTGGGTCGTAACAGCCGATTTTAGTTTGAGGTGATTTCAATATCATCGGAGGAGAGAGGAGAAGAATAATGATAACTTTGACGGCAGATGGTCGTTCATGTTCAACACCATTATTGAGAGTTTGGATCTGAGAGAGATTGAGCTTCGGTAGAAAGTTCACACAGGCTAATGCGTTGCCAAATCCAACATATGAAAAACTTGATCGAGTTCTTGCGAGCGTGGAGTGGGAACAAAAGTTTCCTCTGGTTACAGTGCAAGCTCTTTCAAGAGGAATTTCTGATCACACCCCATTGTTCGTAGACTCAGGGGAGCCGAACCACGTGGGTAACAAGAACACCTTGTCCTTCGAGATGTCATGGTTTGAGCGTGAGGGTTCTTGACTTGATTGCCGTGGAGTGGGCTAAAGGTGTTGGTGGCAATCGCCATTGGCGTTAGCGAGAATAAGATTAGACATCTGAGAAGCTTCTTACGGGGTTGGGCTAAGCACCTCAGTGGTGCGTATAAGATCGAAAAGGATAGACTCCTCAATCTTATACAGGCCCTGGACATACAGGCGGAATCCAATATTTTATTGCCAGCTCAGCTTCAGGCTAAAAATGAGGCGGAGAAGAGGTTAAAAGAACTGCTCATGAAGAAGAATTGAAGTGGGCTTTGCGTGCTAAAGTCCGCAAAGTGGTCGAGGGGACGCAAATACTCAGTTCTTCCATTTGATAGCTAATGGCAAGCATAGAAAGAAGCGTATCTTTCAGCTTGAGCAAGACGAGGGCACTATTGTAGGGCAGGATAACCTAAAGACATATATTACCGAATATTATAAGCAGTTATTTGGACCTCCAGAGGATAATTGTGTGTCCCTCGATGAGTCCAGGACGGAGGATGTACCTCAGCTATCGGCTGCCGAAAATGATATTCTGGTTGCCCCGTTTTCGGAGAAGGAGGTGTTGGATGCTATTGCACAGATGAAAAACAATAAGGCTCCCGGACCAGATGGATTTCCGGCAGAGTTCTATAAAAAGTGCTGGCACATTATTAAGGGGGATTTATTACCTATGTTCCATGATCTGTTCTCTGGACAACTGCAATTATTTCACTTGAATTTTGGGACTATCACACTGCTTCCTAAGAAGGCGGATCTTTGTGAGAATTGAGCAATTCAGGCCGATCTGTCTCCTCAATGTTAGTTTCAAAATTTTCACAAAGGTCGGGACAAGCAGACTCACACAGATTGCGCATGAGGTGGTGCAACAATCCCAAACCGCTTTCATGCGGACAGAAATATCCTTGAAGGGTGGTAGTCCTGCATGAAACGCTCCATGAAATCCATTCAAAAAAATTAGATGGAGTAATTTTTAAGGTGGATTTCGAGAAGGCGTATGATAAGGTCAAATGGCCATTCCTCCAACAGTCACTGCGTATGAAAGGTTTTGATGCAGCTTGGCGCCGACAGGTTGAATCATTTACGCAAAAAGGTAGTGTGGGAATTAGAGTGAATGATGACATCGGTCACTATTTCCAGACACATAAAGGCCTAAGACAAGGAGACCCGATGTCCCCTATCTTGTTTAACATTGTGGTGGATATGTTAGCAATTTTGATAGGAAGGGCTAAGGAAAATGGTCAAGTAGGTGGATTGGTACCTCATCTCATTGATGGAGGTGTTTCCATCCTTCGCTGATGATACAATCATTTTTATGGAGCATGACTTGGCCAAGGCGAGAAATATGAAGCTTGTGTTATGCCTATTTGAACAATTGACCGGGTTAAAGATTAACTTCCATAAGAGCGAGCTGTTCTGTTTTGGTAGGGCCAAAATTGAACAGGATGCTTATAGATAATTATTTGGGTGTGAGTTGGGAGAGTTGCCCCTCTCTTATTTGGGGGTTCCAATCCACCATCATAGGCTGACAAACAGCGAATGGAAGTGCATCGAGGACCGATTTGAGAAGAAAATGAGTTGCTGGAAGGGTAAGCTCATGTCATACGGAGGCCGCTTAATCCTGATTAATTCGGTGCTCACGAGTATGCCAATGTTTCTCCTCTCGTTCTTTGAGGTCCCAGTTGGTGTTAGGAAGAGACTGGACTTCTATCGATCGCGTTTCTTTTGGCAGGGTGATGAGCTTAAAAGAAAATATCGGCTTGCTAAATGGGATATCATCATGAGACCGAAAGACCAAGGGGGTCTAGGTATTGAGAACCTAGAAGTTAAGAATAAATGCCTTCTTAGTAAATGGCTGTGGAAACTCTCATCGGAGAATGATGCTATGTGGGCTCAAATCCTTCGCAGCCCGACTCGCCCTTCTGGAAAGGCTTGATGAAAGTTAAACAGGCTTTCTTTAATAGGACGAAGTTTGTTATTGGAGACGGCTCGAGTACACGTTTCTGGGAGGATACTTGGCTCGGCGACACACCCTTGGCCATCCAATACCCATCTTTGTACCGCATTGTTCAACGACGTCGGTGTTAAATCGCCTCGGTACTTCAATCTACCCCCCTTAACATTCAGTTCCGACGAACGCTAGCGGGCAATCGTTGGGAAGAATGGCTCCGTCTAGTTAGGAGACTGATGGAAATCCAGCTTTCACAACAACCTGATGAATTACGCTGGAAGTTGACTAGGTCTGGAGTATTCACGGTTAAATCAATGTATATTGATGTTATTAATTCGAACTCCATTCCTACGTCCAAGCATGTCTGGGATGTCAAAGTCCTTTTGAAAATAAAAGTGTTTATGTGGTTTGTTCATAAACAAGTTATTTTAACTAAGGACAACTTGATTAAGCGTAATTGGATAGGACCTACTAGGTGTAGTTTCTGCGATCGGGATGAAACTATCAAACACCTCTTTTTGATTGCCCGTTGGCCAAGGTTCTTTGGCGAGCGGTCCACATTGCTTTAACATCAATCCACGAACTCTGTTAATGCGCTATTTGGGAGCTGGCTTAATGGGTTTGAGCCTGACTTAGCGAAACATATTCGGGTTGGAGTTTGTGCTTTGTTGTGGACCATCTGGAATTGCAGAAATGATCTGGTTTTTAACAGAATATCATGTATACATTTTTTGCAGGTCTTATTCCGAACTACAGCACTGATCCGTTCGTGGTCGCTACTCACCCAGACGGAGGCCAGGGAGCATATGGTTACTGGGTCTTTCCGTTGGGAGATGGTAGCTCGGGATATCTTCAACCGGTTTGGATGACGGTCATGTAATAGGATAGACATTTAGTATACCTATCTAGTTTTAGCCAGCCGGTTGTGGCGTTGTTTTTTGGCTAGTTGATGTTTCTAGCCCTCTTTGGCTCTGTGTGAGCTTTCTGTGCTTTTTATTACTTTTGGAGACCTTTCGAACCATGTTGATACTACTTTTTGCGGTTAATAAGATGGCCGTATGCATCTTTCTGATGCAGAGGCCGGGGAGTCCCCCTTTTCGAAAAAAAAAAGATCTTATATTACTTTACACAGGGAGTACTAAATAGTAAGAAGAGATTTGAAGAAAACAGAGACATGGGCCGGAGTAACTGGAAAACATTCAGACGCTGATTGGAATGACTTCTAGTTTTAGCACCAACAGTCACAGCAACCACTTCAGCCACAAAGGACATTCAAAGAAATACTCCCTGCGTCCGGAAATACTTGTCGAAAAAATGCATAAAAATGGATATATCTAGAACTAAAATACGTCTACATACATCCATTCCTCCAACAAGTATTTTCGGACGGAGGGAGTATAACTCAAACATGTAAAAGTCAGAGCTTCTTGATCACAACTTATTATACACCAACAAAGAAGCTAGCAGGCCAATAGTGGATCCAGTTCATACATACCGCAGTTCATATGGATATGGAGAGCTAGGTTGTTAAGAAGCACCACCACACTCAATAATCCAGCCCTGATGAAGGGCTGAATGTTCACAACATAATCGTCTGGTCAGATGAAAGGCGACGCATTCACAACATAACCTTCTTGTGTCGGAAAGAAGGTATGTGAAACTAGAGACTGTTTGAGCCGACGTTGAGTAGGATTGAGGCCTCCGCGATGGAAACTGGCAACCAACTTGCCATCAGTGTCAACCTGAAGCAGCCACTCGTCATTTTTGACCAGCACTTGCACATCAACATCAGAAGGCGCGGCCACCACATCCCAAAAATCGACAAACTTTCCAAATTGCACCCGGATCTCTGCAATCGGCAATTCAACCCGGGATTTGAAGGTCCTGACCTGGCTTTCGTAGTCCTGCATCACCCACATATCAACGCTTGTCTGTTCATCATTAATAATGGAAAGGCCGAGCATTCCATCCATCTCAAACAGGTTACCGAAGCCACGAACAACCGGAGCACGCATCTGCCGAAAAGACTCAGCACTGGTGTCGAAAACCATTATCCTGCTGCTTGCGCTCTCCTGCTGCTTCATGTGCCAATGCAAGCTACCACATCAGGGTGAATATCAGTGCCTTGGCATCTGGGCACCCTATGTGCCTCGGTTGATGGCCAGAGCCTATTGTGAAGATGAAGGAGGCACCTTCACCTTCATCATGCATGATCTTGGAGGACAAGTAGAGCAATAATCGGTACTCACCGGTAGGGCTATGCGGGTACATCCTCAATAGCCTGGAGCCATAGAGCAGGTGAAGAGGAGCATACTGACGAGTTGCAGGGTTGCGGATAGCGAAACCCAAGCTCATGCAAGGTTTTGGTTACCGGTCGAAATTTCAAGATTTCCCATGGTTACCGCGTATTTCCATACCCCTCGGTAAATCGCCATACCGAGCAAAAAATACCAACTTTTTGAAATTTTTGAATTTAAACACTCGATTTACAGTAAAGTACATAGGATCTAATTAATGTCATGAGAGTTGGTTCTGGCATGTTGGTATCAACCTAGTTTCTGTTTTGAGAGGCCTCTGGTTAGAATATTCGTTCATTCACTTATTTGAATTCAAAATTCAATTATAAAATTCCCTCAAAATATTCTCGGTATTTCTTGGTAACCGTGGTAACCACATTTATCCGTCCCCCTCGGTAAAATTGCCTCATTCGGTAACCAAAACCTTGAGCTCATGTCGTGGATGGAGAGGACGAGGAGGCCGTCGCACGAGGCCTCCAGACCGACGTGGTGGGTGGCGCCAAGTCACGCGACGGACTGCAGCTGAAGCTGGTCGGCTGACCGGGGTGGTCGAAGGTGATGATGTCTATGCCCTTGCCGACGGTGTTCAAGCCGTCGAGGATTGGGAGGGTGGGCTGGCGGGCGTGGTGGGCGAGGAGGAAGCCGCGGGTGGAGGTGGCGCGGCGCCACGCAGGGCAGACGGCGCGGCAGCGGAGAATGGATTTGGGGGGAAGGCGGGGGAGGATCTCCGAGATGACGACCTCATCTGGGAGGCCGCGAAGTAGAGGCGCCGCAGTTGCGGCCTCCGCCATGGTGGCCGGCGGTGCGAGTGCGAGCTCTCGATCCGGTCAGGAGCAGAGCAAGAGGAATGAATGGTGGATAAGTGGCCGTGCCGGCGGCGGAGGTCTTCGTCTCTCGCGGAAACAACAATGTATTTGGGCTGGGCTGGGCTGGGCTTTAGCTCTCGCCCTACATAATTTTTTTAAAACTTACAATTAGCTACAAAAAATTCTTTCCGTGGAATAATAAAAATCTTTACCTTTACCTAATTTCTTTTTTTTTAATTTAATAATAAAACATGGATCGTTTCTTACCACCGTAATTTCGTCCATCCAATAATTTTCGTCTGTCCGTCGTCTGGGTACGTTCTTCTAACCTTCCTACGTCCTATTGAGTACGTAATGCCATAACCAACAAGCCAAGTTATTTTGTGTGCTAATTAAATGGTCAATTCACATTTTAAATAATCCCACATCGCCCCCTTACATCTAATCCACCCAGTTTATATACGTCATTGACTTTCTTGGGAGTTAAGAAATCGTCTTAGGAATAAAAAAAGAGAGAAAGAGGCTCCTGATTTCCAGAAAGAAGCTCTCATGCTTCTCAAAAAAAGAGCGCACTTATATTTGGTTTATTGATATACATACACTATAAACTTAACGGATGCATATAAAAAAGATCCTATGCTTGATTATAGTACCACCGCAGTATGATTTGTCAGTGACAACCTAGCACATGATTATAGTACATATTATTCCTATTGAAAGATGTATTAAATCTTAAATTTTGATTTTTCTGATAATGAAATGAAGGTGAGGAATAACGTCTTTGCATTAGCAGAAGAATGGGAAAATTATGTTTCGTTACTTTGAATTTTGTTATCTTTCGTATGTCTTTTTATTCTTATGCTTGAGTTTATTTTTTCCCATTTTTGTTGGAGATGATTGTCTTTAACCTTTTTTTCGCGGGTGATTGTCTATAATCTAATCCGCAAATTGTACAATGCATACGTTTTTTAGTCATTTGCAATGATTGGTTGGCTGAAATCACAATTCTCCTTCATGTTATTCCTCAACACACATTCAATCATTAGGTACTTTTCATGTGGTATTACCCAATGCCAAGAATTCTTCGGAATTTTCCATGAAGAAGGATTCAGCCGGGATATTCTTTTTTCTTCCGTTGCAACGCACGGGCATATTTGCTAGTAATAATTAGTTATTGATGCCAATCTAGCTGCTTAGGCCAATTCTAACATATCCACTATAAAATAGAGGAGGATCTGGCCGAGGAAAGCTTAGTGGAGGATTTTTACTCCACTAACTTTTGGTCAGACCTAGCCGAACTTCAAAATTTAACGTAGCAAAAACCAAATTTGCATAAGTTTAACCTAGATTCGATTTAAACAACAGAAATTGCACACATTATTCATCTGCCTTGTCTTACATCCCATCGTACATGTGTTTTTAAACCTAAACCTAAAGTTAAACTTAAAATCAACATGAAATTAAACTAAACTAATCTTCATCACCATCATCACCCTTGTAGAGGGCGAGCAAATCTTGCCTTGACATTCCACCGCCCATGGGCTCCGGGCCTGTGTCATCCTCCTCGGAGTCAGGGAAGATGCGCCGCCACTCTTCAACGTCGAACTACTCCTCATCTTTGTCATCGTCGCCGCCGTGCTCCTTGTTGTTGGAGAGGAGGATGACCTACCCGTCGACCACGCGCTCTGAGAAGATCGCCAGCTCCGCCTCCACAAGCTCGGGGTGCTGTCGGCGGAGGTCCTCCATGTACTCCTCGTCAGCAGCCTCCACCGCAAATTGCTCCCTCGCCTCCAGGTCCTCCCGAGCCATTACCGCATTCACCACCCCTGGCGGCGGCGGGACAAGCTCGACGGGCACCGTCCCCCACAGGAAGTTAAGGCGCGCCGCCGCGCCATGCAAGCAGACTTGCAACCGGTTGTACTCGAGGGTGGCGAGCTCCACCTTGAGGAAGGACCCGAGCCACTTCTTCGTGTGTGTCTCGCGATCGGTTATATCCGCCACCCACGCCCCTCATGGCTATTGGCGGACCCGAGGTACTTCCTCTGCGGCAGCCACGACGGAGGGATGTCGGGGAAGTCAGAGATGTGGCGGGAGGGGGCCGCATAGGCGGGGTGGAAGCGGATTGAGGAGGCGCCACTTGAAGACGCGTGGTTCTCGTGGTTGCACGGAACCGCGCTGCGGAACGGTGATGGGGAGCGTCGGCCATGAGGTCCAGCCATTGGGAGGAGGAGGCAGCGGGAAACGACCCGGGGGGGGGGGGTCACCGACGGCGGGGATGGGAGAGAAGGAGATGCAGAGGAGGTGGAGACACGAGTGGAGATTTTTTTACTCCGTCATGTGACGCACCGACTTAATCGTGCACTAATCATACACGCAAATGCACATGATCAATCCTATGGACATACGGGAAGATATCACAACACAACTCTAAACACAAATAAAAGTCATACAAGCTTTATATTGCAAGTCAGGGGCCTCAAGGGCTCGAATACATAAGCTCGAGTCATACAAGCAGCAGCTGAAGCATCAGATATCTGAGTACAGACATAAAGTTAAACAAGTCTGCCTTAAGAAGGCTGAGCAAAACAATGACAATGGAACGAAAGGCGCAGGCCTCTTGCCTGGGTGCCTCCTATCTACTCCTGGCCATCGGTCTCCATGTAGTAGTAGGCTCCACAAATAGGGTAGTAATAACACTAGTAGAAAAGGGGCCTATTGACCCGGTTGGTGAGGGCCTTTAGTCCCGGTTCATGAACCGGGACTAAAGGGTCGGTACTAATACCCTGGCCCTTTAGTCCCGGTTCTATCCAGAACCGGGATTGATGGGCCTCCACGTAACCTGTCCGCTGAGCCCGGCAGGAGGGCCTTTGGTCCCGGTTGGTGGCACCAACCGGGACCAATAAACATCCACGCGTCGACATTTCTATAGCTCTGGTTTTTGTTTTTTTTAAGAGGGGGGGGGGGGTTGGGGGGTTTTGGGGTGTTAATTTAGGTGTTTCATATATTGTGCTATAGCTAGCTAATTAATAGAGAAAAGTGTCCTCTTTTTTGTCCGTGCTTGGTCGACGCTACGTACTATACATATGTATACAGAGGACTAGCTAGACACGCTAGCTAGCTAGTAATTAAGCAAACAGAAGATCGTCATGAACATATATGCATACAGAGAGAAGTGATATCGACCACCTCTCCTTCTCAGAGAGATTGGTCGAACAACAAGTTCTCGTATATCTATCCGACACTACCGGCTACATATATACAATAATTATCTTTTACAATACGGACGCGTGGTCCACATAGTATTCTCCGTCTTCAGCGATCACGTGGTCAAGAAAGAATGCCGCCAATTCCTCTTGAATTGCTCGCATGCGATCTGGTGCTAGGAGTTCATCCCGCTTCAAACATCTAATTTTAAGACATGGCTATATATATATATATATATATATATATATATATATATATATATATATATATATATATGAATGAATGAATGAAACTCAACACAAATGATGGTAATAAAATAAAATTGTGAATATTTTTATTTAGGCACTTCATATTGTTTGTCGGAGTAGCCCCTCTCACAGGTCGTGTGGCGGATGGACTGCATAAGCGTAGTATCCACAGAAATCATTCCCTTGTTCCTGCCACAACCACTTTACAAGAAACAGAGGTCAATCAAACTGATAATTAGCAACCATGCTAAATGGTATTGATGAAACTAGCGCTTGAATCACTAGGAGATGCGCGTGGAATATGCTACTATATAGTACTTACTTTCGGTGTCTAAATTGCAGCTTCTTCGGTAGTCCCGGAGCTTTTTTGGTGAATTTTCCCAAGCCCTGCCATACAAAGAAAACAATTACTTGATATCAGAAATGAACAAAGTTGCTGATATGGTGGATAATGATCGATTTAACTTACTTCTCGAGCATTTCAGTCATGTCCGCATACTCCTTGGGATCTTTTCGTCTCGAGTCTAAGACAGTTACTACTCCTGCTCAAGCTTAATCTCTAGGAGAATATAGTGGTACCTGCGCGCATGCATAACTCATCAATATTACATTACTATAACCTGGACTAATAAGGGAAACCGAATATGCCACAAGACAGTAACACTCACGCAGCGTAGTTGTAAGGAAAGAGTATTATATTTTTTGTTCATTTATTTCCGACGATCGTAGCAAGTTGGCCTCGGTTTAAATCGGCACGATATTTAACCTCATTTGCATCTATGAGATATGTGTTAATGAACCCAATATCACCCACTTGTCTTTTCTTCATTTCGGCGATCTTCAATCTGCATAATATAGTGAGGATATTTATAAATACATGCAATGAAAGAGCTGAGTTATATAGAGATACTTAATGACAGAAGTAGTACTACTTACAGACAGTAGCAGGTGACCGTTGCTTTATCGAGGGCCAATTGATTGAAAAACTGATAGAACTCCTCAAATGGAATAGGCAACAGTTCAATTCCAAGGAGGTCATGCTCCTTTTAACTCTCACATACAAAGTACTCCTCCCTCGGACTCTTTGCAGGTTTTCATGTACCAATCATGCAATCTTCGCATCATCGTTGATAGAGAGCTTTCATCTTTGACGAGAGGCTTCCCGTACTCGTATCTTTGTATCTGCACCTCCAAGAAATCATAATGTACATCATTGGGCAGGTAATCTGCAGGATTGCCATAACCGGGCACCATCCTCGGATCGACGATGTCGCTAGCGAGCACCTTGAGCGGGGCACGATTGCTTCGGCTTATGCGCCGAGCTGGGCAATTTGTTTCCCAGCTCGTCGTTCTTTCATCCTTTGATCACCACAGTACTTCCCGATCTCTCCGCTTCGGCAAATGCCTTTCCAATAATCGCTCATAGTTGCCTTTGGCGGAGACTTGGGTGGTTTTGTCAGGGCAGCGAGTGCGCTTCGCTTTGACGGATCTACCTTCTCCTCCGGAGGTGGATGTCTCTTTGCTTTCAACCCTTGAAACCAGTCATCCACTTGGTCTGCTGATCTTCGTGTTTTCCTCCTCGCTCCTCTCGTCTGATAACTTCTCTGGAGTCTTCAGAGAAGGACCGAATCTGTATCTCCTCCCGCCTTTGGCTGTACTGCTAGACGCCGGCAGAGCAGACGGAGAGGATGTCTTCTTTCCTTGCTTAGGAGGCGGAGGAGAAGGACTATGACGCGCCGGACCAGCCGGAGCGGCGGCGGGTCTCTTCCGCCCTTCTTGGACGAGGCGGAGAAGGAGGAGGCTGGCTGCTCGGGCGCCGGTGCAAGCGGAGAAGGAGACGGAGTGCCGCCACGCCGGAGAAGGAGCCGGTCGAGTGCCTGATCGTCACTCGCCGGAGGAGGAGGCGGTGGAGGAGGCGGAGTGCCCTGACTCGTCGGAGGAGGAGGAGGAGGCGGAGGCGTCCAGTTCGGAAGGTTGATGAGATCCTTCCGCCATAGGCATGGAGTCTTTAGAGCAGAACCCAGCCGATACTCCCTTCACCAAGATGGGGTGGTCAAGCCGGAGGTCCTCAAATCCCTCCGTTATTTCATCGACCATCACCTTAGCATATCCTTCCGGAATCGGCGGCGGTGAAAAGTTGAGTCGGGTTTAGTAGGATAAACAGAGCCAACAGCCGCCTTGACCTTCAAATTGCTCCATTGCGCCATAAGGTGGCAATGTTTAGCATCCGTGATAGCATCCACGGGATAGCTGGCAGGAGCCATCAAGGCATGTTGCTCTGGCTGAAGCAGCTCGGTGGAAGCCACGCTGCTTCTCCGCTGAGATGGCGGGGTAACCGGGGAAGCTTGGCGGTCGTTTGTTGTGATCTGCTGCTTCTTGTTCCTCTTCTCGTTCCTCTAGCCCCATTACCCTTTCGTGCAGCGCTTGCATTAGGCTCTGCTCGGTTTCTTCCTCCTCTCATGGGTTTTGTAACCCCTGCGTCCAAAATCCAGCCTTCCACGAAGCGAACTGGCTTGCCTCGTGTCCGTCGAGGGTGCTCTGGATTCCAGAGGGCGATTGTGATCTCTTCCTTCTCGCTGTCTGGAACTAACTTCCCTTGTTGGTCTGCTTCGATATATTGCTGAAGCCTCTTGGTGGTATGTCCAATTGTTCGTCCGTCCAAATGCACTTCCTGTTATAGGGTCAAGGATCCATGGCCCGAAGAACCAAGTCCGCAACGGTCTGGCCAGTTCATTGTCTCTGGTTCGATCCCTTTATCAAGCAGATCATTCTCAGTCTTGGCCCACTTAGGCGGGCTACGAGGTAGCCACGACCCGTCGCGATGGTGAAGCTTCTTCTTCGCAGCATTTCTCTTGTTTGTTGCCGACATCTTTTACTCTTTTCCGATGTCTTGTAGGCCACAAATGCGGGCCGATCATCTACGATCTTCTCATATTTGCCCTTGAATTCTGGTGTCTCATTTTTTCGACATACGTATTGAGTTCTTTCTTCCAATTCCTGAATAGTTCTGCCATCTTCTTAAGAGCAAAAGACTTGATTAATGGCTCTATTACTGGCTTCTCCGGATCATCCTCTAGCGGTAGGGTAAAATTTGACTTCAGCTCAGTCCAAAGATCATTTTTCTGCATATCATTGACACAAGACACCTCGGGGTCTTCGTTCTTAGGCTTATACCATTGGTGGATGCTAATCGGGATCTTGTCCCTAACCAGAACCCTTGACCGAGCAACAAATGTCTTCTTTGTCCGGGTAGGGTTCAATCGGTTGGCCGTCGCGCCGCGACTTGTATGATCTCAAACTTTTCATCCGAGCTAAACTTTTCTTGGGCCTCGTCTCTTTACCAAAGTTGTGCTCGATCCGGAGGGCTAGAAAAAGAACAAAGGCGAGAGTTAATTAATATGCGTACATACCAAAACAAAGGCGAGAGCTAGTCGGCACAGGCTTAACTAATATATATACCTGGCGGACTCGGTTTGGTGATCACCGGAGCCGTCCTCACGGTCTACTTCTTCACCCTCTCCTTCTTGCACCGGCATTGGGTCATCGGAGCCATGTAAATCATAGCCAGCTGCTTCTTCACCCTCTCCTTCCAGACCATCGTTGTCGTTGAGAAACATCAACGAGCAGACGGCATCACTTCCTTGTGCAATTATGTCCCTCAACAACGCTTCTTGTGCTTCGTCTCATGGGTGTCCATAGTTTCTACAAATATTTACAACATGGCAATTATTATTCAAACATGACAGATATGGATATATTAGTGGCAAACGTAGAACTAGCTAGCTAATCACAATAAGGAATCATATTAGTGGCCTCGGCGCTGCTTCTCTAGGGTTTGGGGTGGCCTCGACAACGCTTCAAGGGTTAGGGGTGGCCTCGAGAACGCTTCAAGGAGGGGTAATATCGACCCCCACGTGTTGAAGCTATCGGGAGGGGGTCGGCGTTGAACACTACATCTATGTCCCACAAGTGACGTGGGCATCGACGCCCGCGGTAGGGTAGAGGGTCGTGGATTGCTGAGCGGTCTAGGGTCAAGGGGTCGAGGATCGCCGAGGGTTCGGGAGGTTGCCTAGTGTAAAAGGATTCAACAAAACCATGTCTTCATCATTAGGCGAAAGTAACAGGTGCATGATGGTACGAAGCTCTCCAAAGTTATTTTGGAGCGAGTCGAGATAGGATAATTTGCTTTATGGTACAAAGTTCAGCAAGAACCTTCCGAAAATCGTTATTTGAAAGGCCTTTGCTGAAATTCGGACAAAAAGGCAAATTATCCTATCCGGGACTCCATTCCAGAAGAACTTTGGAGGACTTCGTACCATCATGCCATGGTTACATCCGGCTAATGATGAAGCCATGGATTTCTTCAATACTAAGACACTAGGAACCCTCTCGACCCTCGGCGATCTTCCCCTCGAACTCGGCGACCCTGGAACCCTCGACCCTAGGCGACCTGGAACCCTCGATCCCTCGACCCTAGAACCCTCGATCCCTCGACAACGCTTCAAGGGGTAATATCGACAACGACGAGAGATACATACACGGAAATTAATGTTATCGGGGAGGGTATATCGGCGACCCCCCCCACGTATTGAAGTTATCGGGAGGGCGTATATGGACCCCCTCGTGTTGAAGTTATCGGGAGGGGTATATCGGCGATGTGAGGAGAGGAGAAGATCGAAGAAAAAAGAAGAAAAAAGAGGAGAAGAAGAAAGGAATAGAGGAGAAGAAGAAAAAAGAATATTTTCTATTTTTCTTCTTCTCCTCTATTCTTTCTTCTTCTCCTTCTTCTTCTTTTTCCTCTTCTTATTTATTTCTCCTCTTCTTCCTCTCCTCTTCTAGTCCTTTCTTCCTCTTCTTATTTTCCTTTTCCTCTCCTTCTTTTCTTCTTCTTCCTTCTTTCTAGCTAGATATATAAAAACTATTCTAAAATGTAACTTTTGCATATATAAAACTTTTCTTCTTCTTCCTTCTTCCTTCTCTTCCTTCTTCCTAAATATATAAAACTTTTCTAACAATGAAACTAACCTAAAATACATAGATTCATACAAAAACATGTAAAAAATACATAAATACATATATGAACATACATAAGAAATACATATATCTAAAAAAGCATATATGAACATACATAAGAAATACATATATCTAAAAAATACATATATCTAAAAAATACTGGGCGGGCGGCCGGGTCAGGGCTGCTGGTGCTCACAAGGGCGCTGTCAGGGCAGGCAGGGGCGGCGGGCGGGCGAGCAGAGGGTGCGGGAGGAGTGGCGACGGCCGGGCGCGACGGCGGCGACGGCTGGGTGGCGTTGGGAGATGACCATGACGGCGGTGGCGCGCGAGCGACGCATCGGGCTGGGTGGTGACGGCGCGCTGGGCGCGGCGGCGACGGGCGACGGGCCGGCGGGTGTGAATCGGGCAACTGGCGGCGCTGTCGGGCGCTGGCAACTGCAGAGATGAAGTGAAAAACTCTAAGTGTTTTCTTATATAGCAAGGGCATTAGTCGGTTCGTGGAACCAACCGGGACTAATGCTACTAGTCCCGGTTGGTGCCACCAACCGGGACCAAAGGCCAATTTTCAGCAACCTTTGAACCGGTTCGTGGAACCAACCGGGACTAAAGGGGGGCATTAGTCATGGTTGGTGCCACGAACCGGGACCAATGCCCCCTTTAGTCCCGGTTGGTGCCACCAACCGGGACCAAAGGCCTTGTGCTGCCCCGTGCCAAATGTTTAGTCCCACCTCGCTAGTTGAGAGGGAGCCGCACCAGTTTATAAGGTGCGGTGCGCCTTCCCTCTCGAGCTCCTCTCTAAAGCAGGCTTTCGGGCCTAAACGTGCAATATGTGCCTGTGGGCCTACTGGGCCTCCCGCGGGCCTGAATCCTGGCCCATGGTAGGGTTTCTAGTCGTATTCAGGCCGTGGGTGCCCAGTAGGTGGCACTTTTTTTGTTTTTTTGTTTTATTTGTTGCTTTATTTAGTTTATTTTGGTTTTGGTTTATTTTTCTTTGGGTCTTTTGCTTTATTTTTTAATTCTTTTTGCTATTAGTTTTAGAAAAATTATAAACTTTGTTAGTGCCATTAGTTTCCAAATTTGAAAACTCTTTTTTGTTTTCTTTGTTGCTTTATTTATTTTATTTTGTTTCTACTTACAACAAAATACTTATTGTTGCTATTTTTATTTTTTCAGTTTTTGTTCTGTTTTCTGCATTATTTAGTTTTTGTTGTTTTTTGCTTTATTTTTTAATTCTTTTTGCTTTTAGTTTTAGAAAAATTATAAACTTTCTGTTAGTGCCATTAGTTTTCAAATTTGGAAACTCTTTTTTTGTTTTGTTTGTCGCTTTATTTATTTTATTTTGTTTCTACTTACAACAAAATACTTATTGTTGCTATTTTTATTTTTTTCCAGTTTTTTGTTCTGTTTTCTGCATTATTTATTTTTTTTTGTTTTTTTTATTTTTTAATTCTTTTTGCTTTTAGTTTTAGAAAAATTATAAACTTTCTGTTAGTGCCATTAGTTTTCAAATTTGAAAACTCTTGTTTTTTATTTTGTTTGTCGCTTTATTTATTTTATTTTGTTTACGCTTACAACAAAGCGGTGTGTAGAGGGACGGGCTTATAAACCGGTGTGAGCGCCCTTCGGTTGGCGACGTTTTCAAATTCATAGTTTTCAAATGAACTCTGAAAAAGTTGGGATAGCATGTGCATGTACAAAACGGACAATGGTATCATACTCGTCTATTACAAAGTTGGCATGGTATCATCATAATAGTTGCGGGAGAAAGTCTTCACTTTTTCTTCGCTTGTGTCGTTTGCTTATTGCTACCGTAACCATGGATAATCTTCATCGTTTATCAGGATGCTTGGGTCAGCCTTGACTTTGAAGGGGAATTTCATGAAACTTTTCATACTCTTGAGACATGTCATCTTGCCCTCCACTCCCGTGGATGTCCCTTTTCCTGAAAGAACTATGTGGCGCTTTGGCTCATTGTATGATGTATTAAGCTTCCTTATCTTTTCTTTTCCTCGGTCTGGTAGACATGTCCTTCACATAGATAACCTGTGCCACATCATTGGCTAGAATGAGCGGTTCGTCAGTGTACCCAAGATTTTTCAGATCCACTGTTGTCATTCCGTACTTTGGGTCTACCTGTACCCCGCCTCCTGACAGATTGACCCACTTGCACTTAAACAAAGGGACCTTAAAATCTACTCCGTAGTCAAGTTCCCATATGTCTACTATGTAACCAT
Source organism: Aegilops bicornis (assembly GCA_021605145.1). Lineage (NCBI taxonomy): Eukaryota > Viridiplantae > Streptophyta > Magnoliopsida > Poales > Poaceae > Aegilops > Aegilops bicornis. The sequence goes on along the minus strand of CM038671.1, from coordinate 796,380,684 downwards.
AATACGTGTCATTTCCCTTGTCGGTTGCTGCATCAAAGCGGACACCGCTGTTTTGGTTGGTGCTCTTTTCATCTTGGTCAATCGTGTAATTTGTATTCCCATTTATCTAGTATCATTTCCTAATCATTACAGTCGAAGATGGTACCCTGGACAACTAGTACAGCTCTTCACAAACAGTGCTGTCACCTCACGAGACGTGTTTCCAACCAACTGCTGAAAGTCTGATGTGTTCACATGTAATCCGATTAAATCGACTTGCTCCGGTGTGTGGAGCGCAGACTGTTCTTGTGTTCATCGACATACGGGGTCACCAAGGTAGAGTTCTGTAGAACTGTGTAGTGTGCTTGAGACCAAGAATATCCGTCCCTGCATATTATAGAGTCTCTTCCAAGCGTGCCTTTTCCAGTCAGTCTTCCCTCATACCGCGATTTAGGGAGACCTATCTTCTTAAGGCCAGGAATGAAGTCAACACAAAACCCGATGACATCCTCTGTTTGATGGCCCATGGAGATGCTTCCTTCTGGCCTAAGCGCGATTCTGAACATATTTCTTTAGGACTCCCATGAACCTCTCAAAGGGGTACATATTGTGTAGAAATACGGGCCCTAGAATGACAATCTCGTCGACTAGATGAACTAGGACGATGCGTCATGATATTGAAGAAGGATGGTGGGAACACCAGCTCGGCCCGACAAGACATTGCGCCACATCACTCCTTAAGCGTTGATACGATTTCTGGATCGATCACCTTCGAGATATTGCATTGAGGAATGCACATAGCTTCACAATGGCTAATCGGACGTTTTACGGTAGAAGCCCCCTCAATGCAACCGGAAGCGATTGCGTCATAATCACGTGGCAGATCATGAGACTTTAGGTTACGGAACTTTTCTCTGGCATATTTATTATTCCCTTTATATTCGACGAGAAGCCACCGGGACCTTCATCTTGAGCAGGCATTGAAAGAATATTTCTTTCTCTTCTTTCGTAAGAGCGTAGCTGGCAGGACCTTCATATCGCTTGGAGGCATGCCCTCTTTTTCGTGCAAACGTTGCAGGTCCACTCGTGCCTCAGGTTTATCTTTTGTCTTCCCATACACGCCCAAGAAGCCTAGCAGGTTCACGCAAAGGTTCTTAGTCACGTGCATCACGTCGATCGAAGAGCGGACCTCTAGGTCTTTCGGTGAGGGTAGGTCCCAAAATATAGATTTCTTCTTCCACATGGGTGCATGATTCTCGGCGTCATTCGGAACAGCTAGTCCGCGGGACCCTTTCCAAAGATTATGTGTAAATCATTGACCATAGCAAATGCGTGATCACCGATGCATGGCGGGCTTCTTCGGTGATCTGCCTCGCTTCTTTGAAATGCTTGTCTTTCTTTTCGACATTGATGGTTGGTCGGAAGAAATCGACGATGGCCTGTGTACACATTCTTCCTGCAGCTTCGGTATATACTATCGGTGTCAAGTAAACAGGCGCGTACGCGTGGTATCCCTTGTTTGTCCGTCACGAAAGGTTCTTGAGAGCGGGCCAATCGTTGATGGTCACGAACAGCAACGCCTTTAGGTCAAATTCCTCCTTTTGTGCTCATCCCACGTCGTACACCGTTTCCATTCCACAGCTGTAAAGTTCTTCAACTAATGGCCTTAGGTACACATCAATGTCGTTGCCGGGTTGCTTAGGGCCTTGGATGAGAACTGGCATCATAATGAACTTCCGCTTCATGCACATCCAAGGAGGAAGGTTATACAAACATAGAGTCACGGGCCAGGTGCTGTGATTGCTGCTCTGCTCCTCGAAAGACTTAATGCCATCCGCGCTTAAAGCAAACCATACGTTCCTTGGGTCCTTTGCAAACTCATCCCAGTACTTTCTCTCGATTTTTCTCCACTGCGACCCGTCGTGGTGCTCTCAACTTCCGTCTTTTTACGGTCCTCAGTGCCATCGCATCAACTTGGCATGCTCTCCGTTTACGAGCAGACGTTTCAACCGTGGTATTATAGGAGCATACCACATCACCTTCGCAGGAACCCTCTTCTTGGGAGGCTCGCCGTCAACATCACCAGGGTCATCTTGTCTGATCTTATACCGCAATGCACTGCATACCGGGCATGCATTCAGATCCTTGTAGGCACCACGGTAGAGGATGCAGTCATTAGGGCATGCATGTATCTTCTCCACCTCCAATCCTAGAGGGCATACGACCTTCTTTGCTGCGTATGTCTTGTCGGGCAATTCGTTATCCTTTGGAAGCTTCTTCTTCATTATTTTCAGGTAGCTTCTCAAATCCTTTATCGAGCACTGACATTCTCTGCATTCCATTTGCAGCAATTCGAGTCTGATGCCGAGCTTTGTGTTGCCATCTTCGCAATTGGGGTACAACCCTTTTTTATGATCCTCTAACATGCGATCGAACTTCAGCTTCTCCTTTTGACTTTCGCATTGTGTCCTTGCATCGAAAATGACCCGGCGGAGATCATCATCATCGGGCACATCGTCTGGTTCCTCTTGATCTTCAGCAGCCATGCGTTCCAGCACCATCGTGCACATCGTGCAGTGCATCTTGATGTTCGATAGCATCACCGTATTCAGGGGTACATAGTTGTCATCGTACTCTTCTTCCTCGCCGTCTTCCATCATAACCCCTATTTCTCCGTGCCTCGTCCAAACATTATAGTGTGGCATGAAACCCTTGTAAAGCAGGTGGGTGTGAAGGATTTTCCGGTCGAGTAAGACTTCGTATTCCCACATATAGGGCATGGACAACACATAAAACCATTCTGCTTGTTTGCCTCAGCCACTTGAGAAAATCATGCACGCCCTTAATGTACTCGGAGGTGTGTACGTCACCGTACATCCATTGCGGTTCATCTGCGTGCATTATATATAATTAAGTGTGTCAAAAATCATTACAAAACATCATGAATAGATAATTAAGTGACCAAATTAATAGAAGTTCATCATCACATAAAAACCAAAGTACATACATAGTTCTCATCTAACAACATAAAGCTCTGCAGAGCATCTAAATTAATTAAACCGTACATTGAAACAATGTAAAACATTTCAATGCGAAAACAAATCTGATCATAATTGCAACCAAGGTAACAACTGATCCAACGGCATAATGATACCAAGCCTCGGTATGAATGGCATATTTTCTAATCTTTCTCATCTTCAAGCGCATTGCATCCATCTTGATCTTGTGATAAATCGGCGACATCCGCAACATGCAACTCCAATATCATCTTCTCCTCCTCAAGTTTTTTATTTTTTCCATCAAGAAATTGTTTTCTTCTTCAACTAAATTTAACATCTCGACACTATGGTCGGTTGGAATTTCCGGTTCAACAACCACCTAGATAAATAAAATATAATTCACGTTGTGCGGCATAATTTTCAAAAACAATAAATGAAACAAAAGTTATGAAAAGATAATATATACCACATCCGAATCATAGATGCAGAGCGAGGGCCGACGGGGGCGGATACCAAAACCATCGCACTATATAAGATGCAATAATAAAAGTAAGAAAATAATACAAGTATTTATCTAAACAAACAAGTAATAATATTTTTCCTTTCAGAAAGAAGATAAGAACAAGAGGCTCACCACGGTGGTGCCCGGCGATGAGATCGGCGCGGGTGATCGACGGCGATGAAAGGCGGGGGCCAGGCGTGACGGACCGCTAAACCTAGATAAATATTGAGGAAAATGGAGCTTGACGGTCGAGCTTGGAGAGTAGAAACCTTAAGTAGTGTGGCTCGGGCATTCCATCGAACATCTTGTGTGCATAGGAGGTGAGCTAGAGCACCACCAAGCCCTCTCCCCCTCAGCCAGAAAAAGCAGGCGGTGTGCTCTGCTTCTTGCCTTGAGGGGCTATATATAGGCAGCACCATTAGCCCCGGTTGGTGGCTTGAACCGGGACTAAAGGGAAGCCTTTGGTCCCGGTTCATGCCACCAACCGGGACCAATAGTGGTGGGCCAGGAGCCAGGACTATTGGTCCCGGTTCGTCCCACAAACCGGGACCAAAAGGTCCGGACGAACCGGGACCAATGGCCCACGTGGCCCGGCCGGCCCCCTGGGCTCACGAACCGGGGCAAATAGCTCCATTGGTCCCGGTTCTGGATTGAACCGGGACTAATGGTCTAAGCTGGCCTGGATGAAAGCCCTGTTTTCTACTAGTGTAATAGTCGTCGACTGGGGCAGCTGGCTCCAGGGCTCCATCGTCTGGTCGCAGCAATCGGGTATGAGAAAAAGGGGAAGCAAAGCAACCGTGAGTACTCATCCAAAGTACTCGCAAGACTTACATCAGATCTATTCTACTTATGCATTGGTTTCAAAAGAAGAGTTGCATCTGTGGACTAGACTGCAAAAATGCCAGAATAGAGGGGAAAGGCCTAGCCTATCGAAGACTAGCATCTTTAGCGTCTTGCATCATTAGAATAGTGTGGATTAGTACATAAATATAGTAGTAGCAACAAGCATAACAACAACCATGCCGAGAGATCATTCCTCGACTCCCTGCAAGAAAGCGATCCCGAAGCTATAATATGCATTTCTAGTTGTAGTAGATCGGGATACCTTCCGAGTGTCCAGTTACGTGGACATGGCTATTCGAATAGATATACTTCCCTGCAGGGGTGCACCCACTTACCCAACACGCTCGATTAAATCTGGCCGGACACACTCTCTTGGGTCATGCCCGGCCTCAGTTCGACACGTCGTAGCCCTACCTAGGTTCAACAGAGAGGCCAGCACGCCGGTCTACACCCTAAGCGCTCGGGGGTCTTGGGTCCATCGCCCTTTGCACTCTTGCGTGTTGCGAGGACGGTCGGGACTAGACCTAGCCCCTATATACACACGCAGGCTTTCGCGGTCCACCTGGGTGCATGCCGCTCAACTGCTGACGTCTGAAGAACTTCGACTGATACATACGATGTTGAGTGCCCATACTATCCCCGCATGGTGGTTAGTGCAAAAAGGCCAGAGGCCAACTCAGATCGCATGTCCTAACCCATTAGTGTGTTGGGAGCTCGCGGTGACAATCAGCAATCCACGATCTGTGGTCCCGTGGCCCCGTCTCGAGGACTTACTGCAAGGGCCAGACCCAATCCCTCTCCACCCTCTCCTGAGGCAATCTGCCTGCCCGGCCGTGATACGTCTCCAACGTATCTACTTTTCCAAACTCTTTTGCCCTTGTTTTGGACTCTAATTTGCAAGATTTGAATGAAACTAACCTGGACTGACACTGTTTTTAGCAGAATTGCCATGGTGTTATTTTTGTGCAGAAATAAAAGTTCTCAGAATGACCTGAAACTTCATGGAGACACTTTTTGGAATTTATAAAAATACTAGCAAAAGAATCAGCTGAAGGGGGCCCACACCCTGGCCACGAGGGTGGGGGTGCGCCCCTGCCTCGTGGGCCCCCTGGGCCTCCACCGACCTGAACTCCAACTCCATCTATTCACGTTCGGGGAGAAAAAATTAGAGAGAAGGATTCATCGCGTTTTACGATACGGAGCCGCCGCCAAGCCCTGTTCTTCCTCGGGAGGGCTGATCTGGAGTCCATTCGGGGCTTCGGAGAGGGGAATCCGTCGCCATCATCATCATCAACCATCCTCCATCACCAATTTCATGATGCTCACCGCCGTGCGTGAGTAATCCCATCGTAGGCTTGCTGGACGGTGATGGGTTTGAGGAAATTTACCATGTAATCAAGTTAGTTTTGTTAGGGTTTGATCCCTAGTATCCATTATGTTCTAAGATTGATATTGCTATGATTTTGCTATGCTTAATGCTTGTCACGAGGGCCCGAGTGCCATGATTTCAAATCTGAACCAATTATGTTTTCATGAATATATGAGTGTTCTTGATCCTATCTTGCAAGTTAACGTCACCTACTACGTGTTATGATCCAGCAACCCCGAAGTGACAATAGTCGGGACACTTCCCGGTGATGACCTTAGTTTGAGGAGTTCATGTATTCACTAAGTGCTAATGCTTTGGTCCGGTTCTCTATTAAAAGGAGGCCTTAATATCCCTTTGTTTCCAATAGGACCCCGCTTCCATGGGAGGGTAGGATAAAAGATTCCATGCAAGTTCTTTTCCATAAGCACGTATGACTATATTCAGAATACATGCCTACATTATATTGATGAACTAGAGCTAGTTCTGTGTCACCCTATGTTATAACTGTTGCATGATGAATGCCATCCGACATAATTATCCATCATTGATCCATTGCCTATGAGCTCGTTTCATATTGATCTTTTCTTAGTTACTTTACCGTTGCCACTGTTACGATTGCTACAAAACTGCTACTGTTAGTTTTGCCACCATTACCGTTACTTCCATACTACTTTGCTACTAAATACTTTGCTGCAGATATTAAGTCTTTCAGATGTGGTTGAATTGACAACTTAGCTACTAATACTTGAGAATATTCTTTGGCTCCCTTGTCGAATCAATAAATTTGGGTTGAATACTCTACCCTCGAAAATGGTTGCTATCCCCTATACTTGTGGGTTATTGATGTCGCTTGAAGCTACCTCGGTATTTCCCCAAAGAGGAAGGGATGATGCAGCATAGCGGTGGTAGGTATTTCCCTCAGATATGAAACCAAGGTTATCGAACCAGTAGGAGAACCAAGCAACACAACGTAAACAACCCCTGCACACAAATAACAACACCTCGCAACCCGACGTGTTAAAGGGGTTGTCAATTCCTTCGAGAATGCAGTTGCCTCAAGATAGGCAAAGGGCGTGGCGTAAATTTGTAGATGGGATAAATAGATTGCAGAACAAATAAATTGCAGCAAGGTATTTTTGTATTTTTGGTTTAATAGATCTGAAAATAAGCGCATAAAGGAAAAAGTAGATCGCAAGGCAAATATATGAGAAAGAAGACCCGGGGACCGTAGGTTTCACTAGTGGCTTCTCTCGAGAAAGATAGCAAACGGTGGGTGAACAAATTACTGTTGGGCAATTGATAGAACTTCAAATAATCATGACGATATCCAGACAATGATCATTACATAGGCATCACATCCAGGATTAGTAGACCGACTCCTGCCTGCATCTACTATTATTACTCCACACATCGACCACTATCCAGCATGCATCTAGTGTATTAAGCTTATGGAAAAACGGAGTAATGCAATAAGAACGATGACATGATGTAGACAAGATCCGTTTATCTATTGCGGAAGATATGGATCCTGTCTTTTATCCTTAGTAGCAACGATACATACGTGTCGGTTCCCTTTCTGTCACTGGGATCAAGCACCGTAAGATCGAACCCACTACCGGGCACCTCGTCCCATTGCAAGATAAATAGATCAAGTTGGTAAAAAAACAAATATCAGAGAAGAAATACGAGGCTATAAGAGATCACGCATATAAGAGATCAAAGAACTCAAATAACTTTCATGGATATAAAAAGATATAACCGATCATAAACTCGAAGTTCATCAGATCCCAACAAACACACCGCCTAAAGATTTACATCATATGGATCTCCAAGAGACCATTGTATTGATAATCAAGAGAGAGAAATAGAGAAGGAGACAGAGAGAGAGAGAGAGAGAGGAAGCCATCTAGCTACTAACTACGGACCCGAAGGTCTACAAAGAACTACTCACGCATGATCGGAGAGGCACCAATGGAAGTGGTGAACCCCTCCGTGATGGTGTCTAGATTGGATCTCGTGATTCTGGATTCTGCGGTGGCTGGATGAAAATTTCGTCGACTCCCCTAGGATTTCTGGAATATTGGGGTATTTATAGAGCAAAGAGTCGGTCCAGGGGGCACCCGAGGTGGGCACAACTCACCAGGGCGCGCCTGGGCCTCCTGGCACGACCTGGTGGGTTGTCCCCTCCTCGGGACTCCCCCCCAGGTGCAACCAGGGCCCACCTTCTTCCTTCTGGTCCATAAAAAATCATCGTAAATTGGCATGGCATTTGGACCCCGTATGATATTGATTTACTGTGATGTAAAAAACATGCAGAAAACAGCAACTGCACTTGGCACTACGAAAAATGATATAAAATGACTATGTAATGATTATAAAACATCCAAGATTGATAATAAAATAGCATGGAACGTATCAGTTATCAGGCGGCACCTCATAATTATACCTCGGGTACCCTCATGGCCAACCCATCATCACATCTCTCGCGGGTACCCCTCGAGGCCGACCCAACTTTAATCAGTATCTGAAATAAGTACAGGTTAATAGTGTGCCCATAACACCAAGGAGGAATCCGAGGAATCACCCTCGTTGGAATCCTACTCGATGTAACCGTCAAGGTGAACTCGGAGGAATCACCCTCGATGGGTTTACACTTGAAGGGTTGCACGACAGGGTATCATTGGAGGTGGTGAAAGAGGAATCACCCTCGGTATCACAAAACGGACTAGCTACACTACAGAGGTAACATCAAAAGTGAGGTAAGAGGTATCACCCTCGACACTCGATGGTAGATCTGCAGAATCGTACAACTAACGGGGGTTCGGTGATATGTCGGTCTCTGGACGTTGATCACATAGATCGGGGCACAAGTAACTAAGCGGGGCAACTAGTACAAGGGTGAGGGGTCATTGATGGTTCACTAATCAACCTATACTAAGCATTAGGATAGCATGTAAAGTATAAACAGTAGTTACAAAACAGGCTATGCATCAGAATAGGTATTTCGGAACAACAGCCATAGCAATTCTAATGCAAGCATGAGTGAGAAGGAATAGGTGATATAGGCATGTTTAAGGGGGTTTGCTTGCCTGGAAGCTTTGCGGCAAAAGAGGGGTCGTCGGTGGAGTAGCAGTCCTCAGGGGCAGCGTCTGCCTTGGGGTCTACCGAAGAGAAGAGGGGGAAGAAACAATAAATACATGCAAACAAATGCAACACAAATGCATGGCATGGTAATATGCTATGCTGGTGGTGACCCATCGCAGTACTACACGTTGCAGACGGAGAGGAAAATATCTCCCGGCTTTAGGCATCTGTCAAACAGATGAACCGGAGGGGAAGGTTTCATGTTTGCATGGTTGTGGGCATGTGACAGCTACATGGAGAGCATATTCGGGTTCGTCTCATTTTTCTGGTCAACTTTCATGTGGAAAACTTCTCGATCTGAGCTATGATTTATTTTTTATGATTTTTCAAAGATTGAAACCATTTTCTGAAATTCCTAGATTTATTTTAAATTACAAATAACAGAAAAGGTATTATTGCATCAACATGATGTCAGGGTAACATCAGCAAATCAACCACTACTAGAAAAAAGACTGTTAGTGGCACACATGTTTTTGCTATTAATGGCGCACTATAGGTGCGCCACTATTACCACGTCACTAGTAACAAATACTAATGGCGCACCTCTAGTGCGCCATTAGTATTGCAGGTAATAGTGGCGCATCTTGTAGTGCGCCATTACTATTGCTGCAGGTGCGCCACTAGTATTTTTTTTGAATTTTTTTGAATTTTTTTTTAATTTTGAAGGCGAGAAAATAGTAGTGGCGCACCGTCTAACCCCCACCGTGCGCCATTGCTATTTTTGAATTTTGAATTTGGATCTGGATCTAGATCTGGCTCATTTTTTGGCTTGTTTTTTTGCTTGTTTTTTTTGCTTGAAGTTTTTCCAAATTTCGTTCTCGACCTGGATCTGGTACGTTCTTTGTGCCGGGGGAGCTCCACAGGTGGCCGGAAGTAGAGGAGGAGGGAGGAGAGACCGTGAGGAGGAGAGGAGGGAGGAGAGACCGTGAGGAGGAGAGGAAGGTCGCCGGAGAGGAGGAGGAGGACCGTGAGGAGGAGAGGAGGGAGGAGCACCGTGAGGAGGAGAGGTGGGAGGAGCACCGTGAGGAGGAGAGGAAGATCGCCGGAGAGGAGGAGGAGGCCGCTGGAGAGGAGGAGGAGGACCGTGAGGAGGAAAGGAGGGAGGAGCACCGTGAGGAGGAGAGGAGGGAGGAGCACCGTGAGGAGCAGAGGAGGGAGGAGGAGGTCATCGGAGGAGGAGCACCATGAGGAGAGGAGGGAGCAGGAGGTCGCTGGAGGAGGAGCACCGTGAGAACGAGGTCACCGAAGGAGGAGCACCGTGAGGAGGAGGAGGTCGCCGGAGAGGAGGAGGAGATGGAGTGGAGGAGAGGAGGAGAAGAGGAGATGGAGTGGAGGAGAGGAGGAAGGGGTAAGTGGCTGGCCGACCCTTTTCTACTTCTGCCCAACTTAGCAGTGGCGCACCGTGCACTGGTGCGCCATTGCTATTTTTTTTGAATTGTGAAGGCGGGAAAATAGTAGTGGCGCACTATTTTACTGATGCGCCATTGCATCATAACTTTTTCTGTTAGGTTTTTGGGGATTTTAAAAATCTTCAACGGGGTTCCCCTTGTTGAATTCGGATGTAACTTTTTGAGTAGATGATTTTTCATATAAAAAACTTTTTAATCCGAGTTCGTATGCAAAAGTTATGCCCATTTTACTAAATTCCAGACAGATTTTGCAAATAAATTGGAAATTCATATTTGTAAATTTTCTCAACAACTAGACTACATATCACATGGAAACTTAGTTTCTTTTATTTTTGACATTTCCATCATTTTATTTTTTTTTTTAACTGAAAAGGCGGTCCAGGAGGTGCATTTGATAAATTTTTTGGTCAAAGTTAGTAATAGCGCACGGTGCGCCATTACTAGTTAAAACTAGTAATGGCGCACAAAGTTTTTAAAAAAATTGTTAGTAGTGGCGCACCGAGGGTGTGGTGCGCCATTAGCCCATTACTAGTTAAAACTAGTAACGGCGCACTATCCCTAGTGCGCCATTACTAGTTTGAAAAAAAAAATCTTAGTAGTGGCGCACCGTGGGTGTGGTGCGCCATTAGTGATATGGCCACTAATGGCGTACTTATATATGATGCGCCACTGCTATATAGCAGTGGTGCACCACATACGTGGTGCGTCATTAATGTTCATATTAGCTATAGCCGTTTTTTCAAGTAGTGAACCCAGCCGTTCCAGGTCAAACCTGACGGCTGGGACCCACATGTCAGTGTCACAGTACTAAACAGAGATTAAATTTAACTAATTAGGTTAATTAGCTAGCGGGCCCCAGTTGTTAGTGTCTAATTAAGTTAACTAGTAGAATGTCCGTGTGTTGCCACGGGCTTCTGAAATCGTCACAGATAGAGACACTATAACACGGTCCCAGTTACATAATAATTTAAGTCCACTTAACTTTGTAATGTAAAGTGATAACAAAATAGCACATTAACAATGTATACATGTAAGGGATGATCCAACTAAAAATCTATTAAAAATTATTGAGATATACTTGATGCACTTAACATATTTTGATGCTTATATGTCTCTTTCTCCGTCTTCTTTCATCTGGTAGAAACGAACGTGCTAATAATATGTACCTTTTCACCCGCCCTATCTCGTAGATGATCATGAGCCAGCTTTAATTTCACAATGACCATTATATATATATATATATATATATATATATATGTTTTATGATAGTATATATTGTTTATATTATTAATTATAAAGTTTATGCAGTTGGTCTTACACCATCCTGTAAGAACATATCATCCTTCATAAGGCATTCCAAATCTTCGTTTGATAATAAGGCATCTTCAATGTCCACGAACTTGGTTTTCTTGGGGGCAAACATGATTGATTTGATGACTGTAATATCTCTAGAGATACAAACATAGTCTATCGTCATGATAAAAAAATGAGCCAAATTAGTATTAAAATGAGACAAATTGGTTGAATACAAAAGGCAATATGATGAAAGAAAGATCGATATAACATTGAAAAGAATAGCTTGTGCGATAACATTTAAATTGGCATATTTTTTGGTCTTTTTATGAGATATCACCGCCTCCACATCATTATGTTGTGAAAAACTTGGTGAATTTTCGACCCTTTTCAGCGTCGCCCTTCTCCAACATAAACCAAGTATACTTTGTTTCTTCTCTCAAAATTGTGTTTTTTTGTGTGATATTCTGAATATATCGAATAAGTATAAAAAAGATTTATTTGGATGATCCATGTTATATATATATATATATATATATATACATATATATATATATATACTTTTTTACTTTAATATATACTATCTTTTTTCGTACATCATTTTTTTAGGCATTTGTTTTCTTACAACAAAGGTTGTTGATCCAAGGCCCCAAGAAGCCCAAGCCCACTCGCATCATGGGCCAACCAGCACCCACCAACTCCTTCCCCTCACTCTCTCCACTCCCTTTCCACTCACGCACACAATCCAGATCACGGCAGAGTCACCCATGCTCCCTCCGCTCACCCCCACAGCCGCACAACCGGCGGCCTCGTCTCCCAGCGCCGCCGCCGCCTCTCCCTCGCACGCCTCGCCGGCACCTCTCCCTCGCCCGCGTCACCGGCGCCTCTCCCTCTCGGGCCGTTGTTGCCTCTCCGTTGGCCCCGTCATTGTCGCCCCTGATGTGCCGCGGCGCCGTGACCTGGCCTCACAGGCATGACCAAGGTGGCAACAGCTCCCCGACGTCGCCGCCCTCCGCAGGGCGGCGACCTTCGGCTTCTGCGGCTCGGAGTGCACCCGGCGGCAGCGAGGCACCGCCGCCTCAGCCACCGGCGTGGCCGACCACCTGTCCACGTCCCCATCGCTACCGCCGGCCGACCACACGATGTCACGCTCGTCCAGCTCGAAGCACACGCCGTCGTGGCGCGCCTCCGGCTGCTTCAGCAGGCCAAGAAACCAAAACGCCCGCGACCTCGGCATCTCCATCGATCGTCTCAGCAAGCGCTACCTCGCCCGGCTACCGCATTGCTGATGGTAAGCCCCTCCTTTGCTCTCTTGGCCTGCTTGCTTGCTTGCGAGCCCCTCCTCTGAATTTGTTGGTTGGTTGCTTTCTTTCTTCAGCAAGCCAAGAAACAGGGAGTGCCGGCAGTGGTACTCTGAATCCATCAATGCAACTGAATCCAAACATGTGAATCAAGTTGTGGCAGGTATCTCTGCATGCTTAATTCACTTGATTTTTTGTGTAGTAGGAGTAGTTGCTATAAATTTACTGAATTTTGTTTCCAGTAGATGCACTGAATTTCAAAGAAAGAGTACTCTGGGAGTACATGGAGTTGATGCACTGAATTTTGTTTGCAGTAGATCTCATCAATGTTACCATCGGTGTCGGGCTGATCGATGCTCAAAGAATCCCTATCATGGCCCTTGTATATGTACTTGTAAAGGTATTTGACAGCCTTTATGCTGGAGCAAACCTCAATGTTGATGTGGCAATCGAACATACGCATAAGGTAAGAGTTATACGGCACAACCCATCTATTGTCCAACATTTTACCCCGGACCTTAGCCTGCCGACCATCATCTCGACGACGATAAACCGGGTATGAGTCCTTGCCCTGTGTCATGTTTTCACTGAACGGCCGTGGGTATCTGCACTTGCCCTCGTTCTATTGCATCCACACATTTTTGGGGTTGAGAGCACCGCATGGTCCATACATCATATGTTTCACCACCGAGGCGTGGAGTTCAGGATACTTCTGCTTGTCTGGGAGTTTGGCAGAAATAAGTCAGTCGTACTGCTCCGGAACGACAAGCTTATAGGCAGAATCCATGATCAACAAAAAGTGTGTGGGGGGGAGGCCCCTCTTTTGGAACTCGACTACGTATACATGTGCGACAACAACACCCAGGATATTCTTCTTGAACAACATCTCTTTCATAGCCTCTAGCTTGCCATGGAACACACGAGCCACACGATCAGGTTGGTCTTGCGCTGTCTGACCAGGAAACAACACATTTGTTATCTCTTCCCAGTTAGGATTGCAGGTCATGGTCAAGAAGATGTCAGGCTTTCCGTAGGTATGGACAATTGCCATGGCATCCATATGCCTCCGCTTCATGTCATGATGCGCCACAGAGTACGTTCCAGGGAGCACTATCCTTACTCCAACACCGCTTGCGTCTCTCCGGATGTAATTGCATCAACAACTCCTTTATACAGGTCATCGCGGATCTTTGTCTGGTTCTTCATGTACCATTTCAACCTACAACTCTCAATCTTGATGTACATGTCCACCCCCCCATTGCTGGAGCAATTATCTCTACTCCTAATGGAGCAGTTGGTGAATAGTCTCCACGGTTTATTTTCGATGGGTTTTTTCGTCTCTCCTCCCACCACCCCCTCCCATCCTGGTCCATATGTTTATTTTTCTCCCCACTCTTTATTACAACCAGGACTTTCCTAACGTATAACAAATCACAGATCTAACTTCCTTAAGTTATTCATATCAATCGATTCCTTCTATTGGTTCAATTTGTCTTAGGAAACAAATAACAAACTTTTAAGAAACAAATAATAGATTTGAATCTAACTTTCCTAACTTATCTAAATCAATCGATTTCTCTCATTAGTGAAATTTGTTTTAGGAAACAGATAACAGACACGTCACAAACTTTCCTCCCAATAAATAGTTTCTTAACATTTGCAAACTTTCCTAATCAGACACGTCACAAACGGGCAGGTACTGATATCATGTTACCAAACAATAAAACCCCATTTGCATAGAAATCAGTTCAAAATCCTAACTTTCCTAAATTTTTACCTTTCCTTGATAACATCCAGTATTTTCTATGTTTTCCACCCATTGAAGGAAATCACCCCTCCATCGATATTAGCATTTTTTGGAATGAGATCTCTGGGTTACGATTTTTTTGCGATTCTTTCCAATTGTGACCTCTCCTTCCGCTCCGGCTCCTCGCATAATCACCTCCACCACAGCCAGCTGATGCCACCCTAGACCTCTTGCCTCTCCACACCTTCTCCGCCACCTCCTCCTCGTACTCCATTGACAATCCCTCCGCCACGTTTGTCCACGGCGGTGTCGAGGGCATGGCGCAACAGCGTACCAGTGGTAGAGCAGCGCATAGCAGCAGGAAGAAGCACGCAGCAGGCGAGGCGAGCGGCCGACGGTGGAGGGCAGAGATGCGGCCGATGTGGCTGAGGGGGCAGCCGGCAGAAGATGGCTGCGACATGAGGCGGCGAGCGGTAGCGCGACAATGAGGCGGCGAATGGATGGCGGCAGCAGGCAGGCGGCGCGATCGGCGAGAGTGTGACGCGCTGCCAGGGTGGGCGTCGCGCGGGGCACAATGGTGCGGTGGCTGTGGCGAGCGTGATGGCAACAGCGGGCGTGACAGACGCGGTGTGGCACGTGCGTGGGCATGGAGCCAGAGAGGGAATGGCCCATGGTATGGAAGAAGAGCTGAAGGCTCGGGCATGGGCGCGCATAGGAGCGGGTATGTGCCACGGGGTCAATCCGAGGAGCTCAGTGGCTACCCCTGCAATGGCCATGGCGGACGGCGGTTCTCGGCCACGACAAAATACCTAACGAGAGCAAACTAGAGGGGAAGCTGGCACTAGTACAGAACCGGCCTTTAGTGCCGGTTCGTGACGGCCTTTAGTGTCGGTTCGCCAACCGGCACTAAAGAGTGGGGACTAAAGGTCCCCCCCTTTAGTACCGGTTCGTCATGAACCGGCGCTAAAGTGCCACCACGTGTACG
Source organism: Aegilops bicornis (assembly GCA_021605145.1). Taxonomy (NCBI): domain Eukaryota; kingdom Viridiplantae; phylum Streptophyta; class Magnoliopsida; order Poales; family Poaceae; genus Aegilops; species Aegilops bicornis. The sequence goes on along the minus strand of CM038671.1, from coordinate 796,365,113 downwards.
AGCGAGCCCATTGCGTGTAGGTCATTAGTACCGGTTGGTAACACCAACGGTACTAAATATTTAGGTGTTTTTAATTTTTCTTTAATTTTGTGTTTTCAATTTAATTTAGTGATTGTTTTACATTATAATGAGTTGTTAAATCATTAGGTGAAAGTACCGCGGATTAGTTTCGACTGGATGCATTAATTGGATATATATATCTAGCTACTAGCTAGCTAGCTAAGTGATCAAGTATATGCCATATTCATATTAATTATACTTGATCAACTATAATATATACGGATATGGCATATACTTGATCACTTAGGTAGGATCCATCCAGCTGAAACTAATATGCGGTTTCTTTCATGAAATGATATAATAACTCATCATCATCATCATATTAATCATCATAGTCATGCATTATCGTTAGCTATCTAATCACCACCAGCACTACTAGCTTAAAGAAGAAACATTCACTTGTACCAGAAGCAAAAATATCATCGAGTTCAACATGATTGTCATGATATTATAAGCGTTCATATATAACACCACAAAAGCAATTCACTTAAGTTCAGAACGAAGAACACGGACATGAAAAGACAA